>JAWUZG010000092.1:9941785-10617142 GCA_036785705.1 Acanthornis magna
ACAGCAGCTGCCCGGGCTGCAGGCTCCTGGCCAGAGCCCCACTGCTCCTGCCCAGCCAGATGCCAGCTGTCACCCTGCCAGGGGTGCTGCTGCTGCCTCTGTACCCAAACATGGCCAGGCTGGCACCACACATGCCACACAGGCTGGAAAGACCTGCAAAGATTGGTGGAAGGGGACAACAGCAGCACTGGGGGCACGGGGATGCTGCCTAAACAAGGGACTTTTAGTGAGGAGAAGGAACGAGTGACTTCTACACACTTCCCAGAGAAGTCCACAGCGGTGGGTGTGTTGTTCTGGACAAAACTCACTCCAAGTAAAAGGCAGTGGATTGCTCTTGGTTCCGTCATTGCTAAAAAAACTGTTTGTAGCTGAATGGTTGCTACACAGATCTGAAGTATCTCATACGCAGAGTCCACAGCAAATTTGGCAATTAAAAATCCATGCCTAATAAAGCCCCAGTAACACTCCAGTTGTTTTCTGAACTTGCTCATGTTCGAGATCACCTGCTCTTCTCCACCAAAACCCCCCACCATTTGCTCTTCCTTAGCTGCTTCCTCCCCAAAAGCCCTGGCCCCCTCAGCCCTGGTGTCAGACGCAGAGCTGCTGTTCTCCATCTCTTTTCTTCTGTAATCTCACCTGTGCCTTCTTCCCTAATAAACCTCTTTTGAAAAAAAGACCTTTTTACAATCCAAAACCCACCCCTCAGCCCTGGTGTCAGACGCAGAGCTGCTGTTCTCCATCTCTTTTCTTCTGTAATCTCATCTCTGCCTTCTTCCCTAATAAACCTCTTTTGAAAAAAAGACCTTTTACAATCCAAAACCCACCCCTCAGCCCTGGTGTCAGGAGCAGAGCTGCTGTTCTCCATCTCTTTTCTTCTGTAATCTCATCTCTGCCTTCTTCCCTAATAAACCTCTTTTGAAAAAAAGACCATTTTACAATCCAAAACCCACTGTTGAAATCCTGCAGTAAATCCATTCCTATTCCAGAAAGCCTCCAGCACCAGAAGTGATACTGAACTGAAGTTTCAGCAGAAATCATATGGAAAAGGCCTAAATTAATAGCTGGATATTATGGACTATTTTATATCTGCTCTGGACGCCTTGGAGAACTTAAAGAAAGCCAAAATAAAGTTGCAGTCGTACTAATTTCACATAATTACTAAACCATAAAAGACTTTTTGAGAGGCAGAACCTTCCCCTACACTCAAGCCCCCAATGTTAACGCAAGCTGACTTCCCTAAAGCATTTATCACGAGCTCATGCAACCTTCCCAGGCTTCCAGCTGGCCTGGCAATGGGCTGGACCCACTCACAGCCTCCTACAACACCTAAGATTAGTGGCTTTCAAATTACAAGCCACAGGCATGGTCAGACTGTTAGAAAAGCCCATTAGGAAAGCTGCTCACAGGATCCTCACAGGCAGAGCCACCAGTCTGTTGGCTGCCCGTGTGGTTCAAAAGCTTCTATCAGCCTGTCTAAAAACACTCTGAGAAAAAGAAGGAGAACCAGTCAGAGAAGAAAAATCAAAGCCTGAGAAGCTGCAAATAACATTAGAGAGAAGTAAGTCAGCTAATAATTGTAAGAGTCACAACCTTCAAGCCTTCCCACAACAGACTTATCACTTGAGCTGTTTACTGCAGATCAGAAAGCCTAAACTGGATGGCCTTTGATGTTTTTTTTTGCTTCTAAAATACTCTTTTGCAGGTGATTCATAACAAGATGAATTCTCAAAGGGAGCCCAGTTACAGTGTGGGAACTCTTAGTTTCCAAAACAGAAGAAAAGGCAGGATCACTCACAAGTTCAAAGTGTTCTTTCAAAACACTAAATCTCATCCGCCTCTGAATTCCCAAACAGTTTGAGTCAAGCCCTTTGTTCACAACTTCAGCAAACCTAAAAGGGAGTGGGGCTACAAGGAATTCGGTGGCCAGGAGAACTCCGGGGACAAGGACTCTGAGAGTAAATATTTAGGGAAATGTGTTATCTTCACAGAAGCACAGGATAGCTGAGGCTGGCAGGACCTCTCTGGAGATGATCCCATCCAACTCCCCTGCTCTGAGCAGGCTGCTCAGGGCCAGGCCTGGCTGTTTTGAGCATCCCCAAGGACAGAGACTCCACACCAGCCTGGGCAACCTGTTCTTCCACCATCCTCACAGCAAGGAGTTTCTTCAGCTCACCGAGGGCTTTCCTTCGTGTCCTGATTCACTGGCACTGACTCAGGGCTGTGTGCTGTCACCAGGGGATGTGACATCACTCACGTCAGCAATGACATACAAGACTACTGACCCATCTCCCAGCATGGATGAGTGGAGCACAGCTCCCTGATCAAAGGAAGTCCCTGTTCAGTGGGACAGGAAAGGGTATTTAGGAGGGTAATTGCAGCCGGGCAGGATCAGCCTGATCCGTGTTTACCAACCAACCCCTGTGCCCCGCGAGCTCGCTGCACGTAATTGTGTGAAATGGCATTACTCAGCCTCCAGCCTCCCTCAGCAGCAGGAAGGAAGGAAAAGGGGCCCAGGGCAAGAGATTTGTATCGGCCAAAGTCTGGGTATTGATATACGGGAGTGAGAGTGGATCTCTATCAGTGGTTGGAACTGGAAGGCTCTTCAAGGTCCCTTCCAACCCAAACCATTCTGTGATTCTACAACTGGGAATCCACACAAGCTATTCCACTGTTTGATGGGCACAACAAGCTGTCTCAGCAACAAAGGGCACTCTTTCCAATGCTTCATACCCCTTTAAAAAAATTCCCTGCAGACAGAGAGGCCAAACAATCTTTAATTTTAGACCAGGGCTAGGCAAGGACATCAAAAAGAAGTTACTTACTAATGGCCCCTGTGTAGGTTGGCTGTGTAAGGTCTTTTGGCACCTTCCTGTAGATGTCAAACCTGAAAGAGGAAATGCAACAGCCATAAAACAGGTGGAACATTTCAATACATCTCATGTCCCCACAGGGATGAACGACGCTGAAGTTTTTTCCATCCAGCTGTCCAACAACATTTTTTTTCAGTAGGCAGGAGGATATGGGGAGGAAAAAACAAAACAAAAAACCTCTTTTCTTTTGTACAATTATGTAACTGTGCTCTGTCTTGGCTCCCATTTCCAAAGCACTTCCCTCCACCTCCCTGTTGTGGATCTGTGCAATCTGAACTGTGAGAGGAGCCAGGGAAGAAGTCATGCTGGACAAGTTTACAGACCACTGTAGAAAGGAAAAGATACTCTACAAACTCCTGAATAAAGAAGTCTGGCAAAAAAACCCCAGTGAAATACAACCTATATTCCCCATCGTAGTTTGTACCCTGCAAAGCCAAAAACAGACAACCCCAAAGTCAGAAATCCAGGTGTTGAGACAAAAAAACATCCCTTGGACATTGGATACGACAACAGAAATTAACCCCACAAGTTTGTTCCTCCCCCAGCAAAATCCAGTTTAATATTAGACCCTTGTTTTGATTCAGTCATAGCTTTTAATATCCATAGGGCTCAGCTTTGCTATTTTAAACTGCCCATGGTTAAACTCTCCCTGCCCTCGTGTGTTAGCTGTATTATTTCCTACCACCTTGTGCTCCTGCACGCCCAACCGCAACGCAGCTCTGACATCAGTTTTTCCACCACTCAATAAAAATTAATTAATGCATTAAAAACACCCACCCACCCTAGAGAAGGAAGTGACTGCTTCTGCCCCAAAATAGACTTCTTTGGATGTGCCACAAGTGGGTGACAGCTGATGCTTTTTCCAACCCCGAAGAGGCATGAGGGGCACCAACTTCCAAATTCCCACCCTATACTGCACCAACATGAAACACCCCTGTGTTTATTCAGTAGCTCCTACTACATCAAATATTATACTGGGAGTTTAAAAACTAGATAATTTTTCTTTTCTTTAGTCTTCAGCTGTTGAGATGACTCCGAGGCACTGCATGAGCAAAGCAGCGCTTGCCTTGCACGAGATCAGAAGGATATTGTGCTTCATCCAGGAGCTGAAGCTGGAGGGAGGAATGGAAGAGAGGGAACGGAGAGCAGGTAGAAAAGTATTTCAAGTTGTGAATAAGCTGTGCAATCCCTTGACATCCCAACAACCCTCTGTGATACACCCGACAGCAGCACAGCACAGGAGCTCTGTGTTTTCACGACCCTACTCACTGCCACCCCCTAAACAGACCAGCAATATTCCCGAACCAAACAATCCATTTATGGTTTTCCAGCTGCCCTGAGAACATCTGGAAAGCGCTGTTCACATTCTTTCCACATCCAGCGAAGCACCAGCGGATGGTGAAAGAACCCGAAGTAGCTGCTGACATCATGGTCTCACAGGCACAGGAAGCTGCTCTCTCCCAGCCCACTAAATGCTGAAAGCTGGCGTCGTCTGGCCAAAGTCACAATTATAGATCAACAAGGCTAAAAAAGCTGAGAGAGAAACAGGGGGAGAGAGAGAGAGACAGAGCACATGAACACCGAGAGCTGCTGAGTGTGAGCGAACACTCAGAAATAGGAAACAGCTCCAGGCTGGATTCAGTAAAAACAGCAGCGTGTGGATACTATAAAAGGAAGTTTGCTCTCACAATCAGAAATATTTACTAGTATTAAAATGATGGCCCATTGCAGCATTAAAAGGAAAAAAAGCTTTTTAAACAACTCACTGGAAAGCTGATGTCACATGAGGCAGAGTTCTCTCAGAGTGTCATTTTAATTAACACCCAGCTCCACAAATTAACTTTTACAGGGCCTAAGTAAGCTTGGATTGGGCAGAGACACCATAAAAAGTGCTCAGTTAAGGTTTTATGGATGAAGGCAGAAGCTTGAAGGATGACATTCAGAACCTGACCCAAGCAGAAGGGAAGGTGCATTTAAGATTGCAGGAGGATGCTGAAATGATCACAACAATCAGCAACAAGGGAATCAGAAATGACAAGTTTGTAGTAAGAGGCAAACACTGAAGGTTAGATTCTGCCCACTGATGCTTGACACCAGCAAATCCAAGTGAGTACCAGCCCAAAAGAAAAAGGACTGGCTATGTTCAAGCTCTCCTGGTAGAATAGGAGAATTTTTTTCCATTTGCTTGGAAAAGACATGTTCTGAGTTAGGAGGGTTCACAGTCTGGCAAAGGAACAACACTCCTCAGAGCTCCAGGCAACTTCCCATAAGGCATCTGAGACTGGCCACGATTTACACAATTTCCTTAGTCTGATCCTGCTTAGTGAAAACAGCAGTGGGGTTTATGCGTTCAGAGAAGGGCAAGTTGGAAACACGAACGACATCAAGCTTTGAGAATGATGGTGATGGAGATGGCATGGCCAGAACCATCTTGTTAACTCTGATTTAAACTCCAAGTTAGAAGAAGAGATGAAATGTAAAGGATCTAATGGCAGATGGAAAAGTATGTTTGTGATACAGCTGAGAGATTCAATGAGGGAGGACAAAACCCCAAATAAGGCTAAAAATAAGTAAATCAAGCAAACATCTCAAACAATCTGTGAAGCTGACAAGAATTATTGCAACCTGTCACAGGTTACAGGAGTTTAGACTGTAAGCCTCAAGAAATTAGAGATTTGTGTGGAAGCTCCTATTGGACCTAAGGGTTAAAAATCAGACTCCACTAGAAAAACCTTTCTCCTTTTGCCACTGGCTCCTTGCCTACCTCCCAGAGCTGAAAGCAATCCCAGGAGAGCACTTACACTGTCCTGGGAAGAGAAAAGAATGAGGATTAGACACCAGAGATGATTTGTAAAGCACGAGGGAGGAGGCCATGGAGCTGTGTGCATGGCAAAGGGGAACAGGTTTTACTTGCCCTCGGGTCAGAGTTCCTGCAGCACCTGCAGTAAAAATTCCAACAAGCCTCCAGCTTCCCCAGGCATTGGTCACTGGCAGGAGTATTTGTACCCTGAGAACAGAGAGGAACCTCGTGCTCTGTTGCACAAGCTGCCTCCCAGCTCCCTGCTGGGCTCCGAGGCATTACCAATGCTGCAGGGGCACTGCGTGTTCAGAGGGGCTGCAGCTGCCAGCTCACCCTGTGCCACGCTGAGCATCCTCTGGCACAGGCTGCACTCACACCCTCCATGCCCAGGAGAAACCAGGGTGTAGATTTACAGCCTGTGCTGCAGTACTGCTCAGTGAACTCCCTTAACCTGCAGCTTATTCTGCTTTAGGAAGGGAGACATCACACTCACAGCGCGGGCACACGTGCATTTTCCACCGCACGTTATTTATATTTAGCTTTCGGCAAATTTCTTCCTCCCCTCAGAAAGGCAAGACTTGTAAGGCAAAGTCGTATCTTTGAGTTAATCAATTAGCATCGTTTCAGAGTGGAAACAACAAACTTGCTGCTAGGAAAGTTCTTCCTCCAGGTCATACGTGTTCTCATAAAGGGAAGGCCGGGCCTTGCAATTCCAGAATATGAGGCTAAAGATAGAACCAGGCTGTCATCAGTAGAACAAAGGAATTTCCTGACACATCTATAGTGTCTTTTCTTTCAATGGAGAGCAGGGCTGAAAACAAAGAAATAAAAAAAGGCTGTTTGGCAATGTCAGAGGTTCGCAGGAATCAACATTCATAACTACATGAGGGAATGCTACAATTCTTTTTTATCAATCCAAGAGTTGACAGGACAGGCAAAAAACTTTCTCACCTTCCTGGTGGGAATGTCAACAAACTGGTAAAACAGCATCGTGGTGAAGAGCAGCACAGGGTCATTCCTAACTAGGTTCAAACAGAAAATTCACAAATTTTTGTGTGGTTAAGCCAGGTCTGAGGCTGAACTCCAACTCTCTAATGGACAGAAGTGACCCAGTCCTCTTGGAAATAGTGAAGTTCCAGGTGGTGACCTCAAAGGAGCCACACAAAAGGGTGGCAGATTTCAAGTGCCACCAAGTGTTGGAAGGATTTCAAAAGCTGTATCTAGACTAACATGGGTTTCTGCTACTCAAACCCTTTCTTCAGACTGAAGTAAATCACAGAATCCCACGATGATCTGGGTTGGAAGAGACCTTAAAGATCATCTTGTTCCACCCCTGCCATGGGCAGGGACACCTCCCACTGTCCCAGGCTGCTCCAAGCCCTGTCCAGCCTGGCCTGGGACACTGCCAGGGATCCAGGGGCAGCCACAGCTCCTCCGGGCACCTGTGCCAGGGCCTGCCCACCCTCACAGGGAACAATTTTTTTCCTAATATCCCATCTAACATTGCCCTCTGGCAGTGTGAAGCCATTCCCTGTGTCCTGTCCCTCCAGCCCTTGGCAATTGTCTCTCTCCATGGTTCCTGCAGCTCCTTCAGGCACTGAAGGTCACACTGAGCTCACCCCAAAGCTTCTCCTCCCCAGGTGAACAATCCCAGCTCTCGCAGCCTTCCCTCCCAGCACAGCTGCTCCATCCTCTGCTCATCCTGGAGCCTCCATGGACTCTCTCCAGCAGCTCCAGCTCCTCCCTGTGCTGAGCCAGGGCTGGGGCAGCTCTGCAGGTGGGGCTCACCTGAGCTGTGACTGACAGTGCTGGCTGAGTGGCAGGGAGGGCACAGGACCCAAACACTGCCATTTTTTCTAGAGTTGATGCTTCACCTGCCTGCCCTGAGCAGGGGATGAGCTCATTCCCTCAGCAGGAGCTGTCCTAGGCAGGGCTTCTTGCCAGAGCTTTATGTACACTTGAACAGTTTCAAGTTTGGACCCGAAATATTTCAGGAAATGAAGTAATAAATACATTATTTCACTGAAGATTTCCACACCTCCAAACAGAAAAATCCTCTCTGACATCTCTGGAATCTGAAAAGAGCTTTTGCAATATCTCTGTTAAGTTTTTCCTGAGCAAGAAGCAAAGAACGTGAGTCAATCAAAAAACCTTAACAATTTACACGTAGAATTAACTAGGTGCTGGTTAAATTTGAATATCCTGTACCAAAAGGAAACTCTGATACCCAAAGGAGTTCATATCAGAGAAGGAAAAACATTAATTCCTCCTTCAGTTTGCAGCATCTGCCCACCCCTCCCTGGCACAAAGGGCAGTGAGCAGCAGTGGGATGTTTTCATGGAGCTTTCCACATGGTCTGGTTTTACTGATTTACCTGAGGGGCCAGGGAAAGGCTGTTTTGGAGCTCTTGGACTGTATTTTGGATTCCAGTTAATCAAGCAGAAGTGTAACACATTCTCATGTGGCACTTGGTCACAGACCAGAATGCGGGCACTGTAAATCAGCAGCAAAAATATTAATTTTTGTCCCTTTCCAGACAGAAATTTAATGCTACAGACTGGGGAAAAATGATTTTGTTCTTCAGGCAGATTATGTTTCTCCCCAGGAGAGCCAAATATTTAAACATTATTCTTTTTAAAGCGTACTGGCTCTATTGTAGGTACTTCAGCACATCCTGAAAGTTAGAGGACGTGAGCATTCATCACAGCAAATTACATTTCTGATGTCAAAGACAATTAAAAAAAAATAAAAACCCAATTAGTATCGTGGCTGACATGCCATTTTTGGCAGGTCAGTGGTGGTGTGAATACACCATTGTCATCTTGGCTCAGCAGAAAGGGTCCCTGGCTGTGATTCAGCCAGAAGAATGTGGGTGTTGTTGAAGCAACACTCGATTCTCCACCTCCCAGATTCACCAGCTTTGAGAAGTGCCATCTCTTTTTCAGCAGATACCACATTTGGAGCTGAGGTCACTAATTCCTGGTGACATTACTCACTCTCAGTAACGAGTCCAGCGTAGAGTGAACAACTGCCTTAATTTTATTACACATCAGGAGCTTTGAGGTCTCTTTGAATAAAAGAGACAGCCTGGTGCTGCTGAACCAATTTGTTTCACTAACAAATAACCTGACTTGAAGTGACTTGCAGGGACAACACATCTTCCAGCAGGAACAGAACCTCAGTGTGAAGTTCACCAAACAACTGGCTTTGTACAGCAGAACTACACAAAGGGGGAATTACCAAACACATGGAGAAAAAGTTAACTTGGAGGGTGTGGAGAGTCCCTCACTGGGGATATTCCAAAACTGTCTGGCCACAGGAGGTTGGACCAGTGACCCACGGTGGTCCCATCCTGGGATTCTGAAAAAAGGGCTTTAGGACCAGTAGAAATCCCTGATTATTTCCTTCTCGGTAAGAAACACGAGTTCCCTGAGAAAGAGATGGGCTGCAGGTTGAAAAAGAGAAAGGCAAGGCACCTATGACACATGGGGAGGAAATAAAGAATAATACACCTTTCCAGGCTGAGATGACTTCCTGGGTCAACAAAAAGTCAAGGGCTCCAGCTGAAAAGACAGCAAGAAGCAAAGAAACAACAACCCCTCTCTCCAGCCCTTCATTGGGAGGCTAATTGGAGCTGCACCACTCAGATTTCTGTGGAGATCCCTCTTCTCACGCAATATTTGTGTATCTGCAGTACCAATAATTCATTCCTAAGGGAGCTGCCTAAGTCAGAAGGCAGGAATAGGTCTGTCTTTTCACAGCCCTTCTGAAAACTCTGTGCCTGTCACACCAAAAGCACTCTCCATTTTTGCTCTAAACCTGGCACACCAGCCAACACTGCATTTTTAGGCTCTGCTCTATAAAGTGAAAGAAGCCTAAGCTGGCCTTTGAGGAACTATTTCATGCAAGAAGTGTTTCCTTGCCACTGCACAGAGAATACAAGCTGGTTAAAGCACTCACTAAACGTTGTTTACCCTTCTGCTTGTTTGCTGGCAGTGCCCCTCCCCATTTATCAGCAAGGAGCTGCAAGCTGGAGATAAATTCCAGCGAAATGTCGCTGCTGGTTTGCCCCATTTGTCAAGCCCTCCTTGCAAACCAAAGAAAAAGGGATCAGAGCTGCAAACCTCAAATCCCAAGAAACCAAAAAGGCATGAGGTCACTATTTCTCCACAAACAAACAGCAATTCCTGACTAAACAAAGAGCTTGCCGGTCCTTCACAAAGTCCACTCATGACATACTCACCAGTAAACCCAGTTACAAAATGGGAAAGAGAATTTCTCCCGTTACATGCTGTACTCGCCACATTCAAGAAATGACACACAGGTAGCCCATGCAGACATGAAGTTTTAAGAAACTCAGGCCTGAAAAAAAAAGGTGCTTTTTGTCAAAAGAAGATAAAGCTCTCTATTAGTTATACTGTTCTTTTCCTTCAGGTGGATAGAAAAGTGCTGCACTGTGCATTTCTGGGAACATTCATTCAAAACAACAGTCCCAGACTGCTTTTGATGAAAACAACATCAAAAAAACTACAGCACTGTGGAAGATACAGGGAGGGCAAGGCAGGTGCCAAACACAGCCCTGGACAGTGAAGCCTATGCCAGCATCCATTTGCTTTTAGATAAGTCACTTTGAGGCAGGTCTGTCTGATAACAGGCTTGAAAACATCCACTGCCTTTTCCTTGAGAGCGTCTATCATTCAGACATTCTAAACAAATTCATTTTGAGGCCACATCCCTCAGAATTACACCAGCCTCTCTAATTACTTGGTGTAGATATCAGTGGATCCAGCCAACTCCATTTCTATTTAAGTGCCTTTAAAGAGACGAATCATCCTCAACTCTGAGGATTAGTTTTCCCTGGAGACAAGGACATAACCTTGGGATTTGTCACTCGACACACTTCTGCTCTTCCTCTTGCCATTTCCTATCTGCCTCCTTGAACTTTTTTGTTCTATCCCTGCATTCCAGAGCAGAGGTGGTTGTTCCATCCCTTTTATTTGATTTCCCCACAGGTGAAATCAGAGAAATGCAGGGAAAACCAGCTCTTCCAACAAGATTTGTATAACTGGGTCTATTTTGAAGTTTGATTTCATGACAGAAGAGCTGCAGTAGCAATTCAGGAAACCAAGGCAGGTGTGGAGCAAGAAGAGAATGAGCAACCTCAGCCCCACTTCAGGAAACATGTCTGAGTGCACGTGAAATGAGCTGGAACGATGGTTCTGAAGAGTTTCCCCCAGCCCAGGGGGGAACTCTTATTCCTGCTTCTCCCACCTCTGGAAAAGTCATCCCCAGAGAGAGCAGGAGAGTTTATGGACTATGATTCATTCAACACTTGCTCCTAGCAGAGATATCAATTACAGCTGAGGCTCCAGCAATTCACTTTGCATAAAATGTTTCATCATTTTTCAGGAGGACATGGGAAGCAGAGAGAAACTCAGTCATGGTAAATATAACTTGGATTAAGTCCATCTGACATCCAAAGATGACTGTGCACAAACAGACTCCATTTTCTCTCTCCAGGAACACCCCAGAGGAGGTTGGTGTTACAGAGGGGAGATCAGAGTTTAACCACAACATCTGCCTCAGAAGCTTCCCTTCTCCCACTCCCCAAATCCACGCAGAAGGGAAGGAAAAACCCAGGCCATATTGGTTATTTTCCATGTGAATTCATGGTACCAAAAGGAAGCTCTGCCTGCTGTCAGAGCAGGATCATTCAGGCTGGAGATGGAAACGCCCTGGCTTTAATCCCCAGCGGTATTTCTAGAGAAACCTTCCCACCAGAGGCATGCAGTGACCAGCAGCATTTCTGCCTGGGTGCTCTGCTGACTGCTCAGGCAGCTTCTCTGCTCATCCCAGCAAAGCCTGAGAATTAGAAATGCCCAAGAGAAAAGCTCCGGCACGGTGGGCTCTGTGATCAGCCATTGGAACACCCAGGGGTGGCACTGCCCATCCTCCATAAGGTAAATATGAAGTAAATCAGATTCTCAGGCTGTAGCTGTGGTCCCTTCCAACCTGACCTGTCCTGTGAAATTGCTTGCCCTGGACTTTAATCTCTCTTGAGACAGACCAAAAAAAGAATAGATGGTGCGAGAAAAAAATAAGAGAAAATAAGAAGGCGTAGAGAATACTCCAGCGTTACTAAAAAAATAGATTTTAAATCAAAAATCCAATGGCTTCGCTAAGAATTTCTAAGTTGGTTAACAGGCAGCAACTGTTCCTCTCTTTCCTTGGGTCACTGCTCCCAAACAATGATTTGGGACAATCCATCCCAGCTTGGCCAGAGCTGCTGGGCAGCAGGAGCCCAACCACAGCTAGAAAAAAATAAGAGAAAATAAGAAAGCATAGACAATACTCCAGCGTTACTAAAAAAATAGATTTTAAATCAAAAATCCAATCGCTTCGCTTAGACTTTCTAAGTTGGTTAAGAGGCAGCAACTGTTCCTCTCTTTCCTTGGGTCACTGCTCCCAAACAATGACTTTGAGACAATCCATCCCAGCTCTGCCAGAGCTGCTGGGCAGCAGGAGCCCAACCACACCAGCCAAGGAGCACAAACCACGGGGCACTCAGGTGGCATTTAACCCCTCCAGAGACCATTTAGCTCGAAATAAAACCAAGCAGGCTCAGACACACAGCCTCACCGCCCCAAAGGCAGGCAGGTACTTCTATCAGAACACACTTTTCTGGCTTTGTTCCCTCCTACAGAGCACATCAGACGCCCGTGGTAAGATCTTGAAAAGTAAAGCTGTTGCTTCTGTAAAATGGATAAATCTAAAGCCACCAATTTAGCTTTCAATGTGACAGCTCAAGCTGAGGGAAATGTAGAGGTAGAACAAACAGCACAGCTGAGTCAGGTTTGCACACACAGCGCTCTTTTGATTAACAAAATACCATTTACTTAAAAAATAAAAATAAAATCCCAGACGCCTGTCTGAAGTAGTTGGGGGGAGTTTAATTGCTCACAGTTGTTTAAACCATCCCTAGAACTACTGTGCCCAAGACCAGAGATAAAAAGATTAACCTCTTCACTTGCCAAATTGATTTAATTCAGCAGGGTAACAGCTGGATGGCTCCTGGGGTGTGCAGAGATGGTCTGAAAGATCACTTACCCCATTCCCTCTGCTCAGCAATGCCCTGGGCTGGATTATGCTCCCCAGTGCTTGGGAGCTGCTACAGGAAAAAGTCACAGCCAGTCTGAGCAGCACCTTGAACAAGTGTCTGAACTAGGAAAGGATGGGAAGGCTAGACTAAATCTAAAACTAACCTAAAATTAGGCTTTAACTGGGGAAACATCAAGAAAAGCCTGTCCTTTTTAAGCAAAGCCTCTCTTCCTTTATCCTAAAAAAGCACTGAGGTCCAACTCCCTCTGCATTTTCAGCTTCCTGTGGTCCTTGCTGTACCTGTGCTGGGCAAAAATCTCCAGTTTTGTTCCACAGACCTTGCAAAGAAAGAAGAATTTCTACACACAGTAAATCCACTCTAAAACAGTCCAAAGAAGCAGAGCTGCCTTACTCTTAAACCTTGCTCTACATGGATATCAGAAGCACTAACTTTTCTATTTTCATGGAGAAATATTAGTTCAATATTTCATTCTGAAATCTTTTCTTTAGGAGTTTTTCTTCCCACCCAAAGACAAGTGCGTGTTCTGACAACTCTGCAGGAACACTTAGCTCCTACAACCCAGCACAGACAATAAAAAGCAACAACTCTTCTTCCAATCCAACCAAGTAGGTGAAAGAAATCTGTTTAAACGAATGGGAAAACAATGGTAGGAAGTCAGCAGAAGGGGCAGAAAATAGGAACTACCGACTTTGAGCCCTTCATTCTGTTAATTCTTTGTTTAGATGACATTTCTATGTTTCCTGTCTGCTGGCAGATGAGAACATAATGTGCAGAGAGCAGCTCAGGACAGCTCTGGGAGAGGCAGGCTGCGATCCCGCGGCCGCGATGAGCAGTGGGAGCCAACAGATCTGAATTTGTTCTGCTCCCGGCACTGACTCACTGCGTAATTCCTGTTCCACTCAATTAAATCCTTCTCCTTCAGCTTGTTCATTTTGCACAGCAGCACCTGCTAACATCTGCCCACCCTCCCCCGTGCATGCGGAAATCTCCGGATGGAAAATGGCAAATGTGGGAAGCAAAGCTCCAAGTTCTACCTGAAGGAATGGCTGGGGTTGTGTTGGGGGGATTTTAGGTTGGATATTAGGAAATTTGTTTCTTTCCCCAGAGGGTGCTGGGGCTCTGAACAGGCTCCCCAGGGAATGGGAACATTCCCAAGGCTGCCAGAGCTCCAGGAGCGTTTGGAGAGTGCTGCCAGGGATGCACAGGGTGGAATAGTTGGGGTGTCTGTGCAGGGCCAGGAGCTGCACCAATGATCCTGTGGGTCCCTCCCAGCTCAGAACATTCTGTGATTCTGTGATTCTTTGAAGGTCTGTACAAGGAAAGCAGCAGGAAGGTGGCTTTAGGAAAACAAACTGGATGTGCTCTGCAAGAGCTGAGCTCGGTTCAGCACCAGGGCTGTGCCTGGAGAGCACGTTTATGAACAATCTCGATGGTTTTGTCAATTGGGACACAAACTGTGAAGCATGTGCAAAGTAAGATAAGTGATCCTGCTAATCTTAGTTTCACACAGAAAATAAACACTGAATACACAAACACCAAAGCTTGGCCCTGAGTGTGAGCTGGAGATGCAAATAGAGATTCAAAGCCGGACTAATAAGCCGATACTTGTAAATACCAAGGAGTTATTAACACATTTTATAAGATTAACACCCGCGTAGCAGCAGATAACACACACACCATTAAGCAATCAGCCAGTCCTCATTTACACACAATGGGATATGAACACACAGTGCAGAACCTGAGCCTGACTGGACAAACTCTCAAGGCTTCAGAATTACATTGGAAACTTTAATCCTCAACTACTCTGAGCAGAGTCTGATATGAGAAGGACCAGACAGAGAGGTGGAAGGGCTGATGGAGTTTTAAACCAGTTTCTCTGGACTGCAAGCAGGTGAAGACTGCAATTTTCAAATGCTGTGTGACTGAGTTCTCACTCACAACATCACAGCAGTTTTCAAAGCAAACAGGATTTTTTTTTTTTGTTGACCTGCTGACTCTCCACGCTTTTAAACCCAGGAGTGAAATGCAGGAATAGGTTTCCTTGCCAGCCAGCTCCGCCCTCTTAATTCGAGTTCCAAGAACATAATGAAACTAACAGAGGAAGTGTCTGAAACAAGGAGGAGTACTGAGAACAAGAAAACAAGGCTAGGCCAGGAGGGCTGTCATTAATTATATAATCCAGCCTTTGGGTAACTAGACATTTAGGGAAAGGGGCTGAGAGAACCTCAGAGGCATCAGCCTCAGCACATTATGTCATCTGCCCTGCTGGTTATTTAGCAGGTACAGGAGCTGCATAGGGACAGAAAAACAAACCCATTTATTTCTAGGACAAAACACTACGAATCCCCACAACAGCTGCTGAAAAAGGCATGAAAATTCATACATTCTGCTCCCACTTAAACTGATTCCTTTCCAAGGAGCAGTTCTCCTTTTTCCTCCCTTCTGCCAGCTCTGTGGCTCCATTGTGCTGTCCTGCAGAACACCTTTTTGTCAACCACATTCCAAATTTTCTGCTTTTATTCTTTCAGTGCGTATCAAGCTTGTTCTCTCACGAATACACACAGCAATTGTATTGCTGCAATATGCCAAAAGTGCAACTATTTTACGTGACACTGAAGGATGGAGGACAGGAAGCAGTACATCACTTTTCTTTTTCTTTCAAAATAAAAAGTTAGGCTCAAACATATTCCAAAGGCAATTAGGAGGAGGAGGAAAGTATAATCTCAAATACTCAGAGGTGGAGTCTTGCCAATAAGCATTTTATTTCCTTTTAGGCAGTGAAGCAGGTGTCAAAATGAAAGATGGAAGAGGAATGTATTTTCAATAAAGTGAGTAAATTACACTCTGCTTCATCAAAACAGGAGAAAAGTGTCATGAAGAAAAAATGTTCAAGTAAGGGGACTGGTATTTAAAGGGATCCAGCCCTTTGCTGGACTGTGAGAGCCATTGTACTCCTGAGTGGGAGCAGCATTTTCTGGAGAACAGAGAATAGGGAAGAGCATTAAACATATATGGCTGCTCCCCAAACTAAGCAAATTGTTCAGATTCTTGAATGCCATGATCTGACTGTAACCCTTCCTGGCCCAGAGATTCTTGTTTCTGCAGCTCCCCAGCACATCCCAGCCCTTCCTCCCTTTGTGATCCCCTTGCTCCTGAACATCTCTCCCAGGGTTCTCAACCTTCTGCCACATCCCCGTAACAAACCAAAGTCCTGATCTGCAGCAGGCACTGAACAAAATTCAAAGCTGGACTGCAAAATTTCCAAGAATTTACCTACACAACAACCAGAGAGCTGTGGAAAACAAGAGCTGCGCCATAGTCTTTCCCACAGCTTCCAGGAATCACAAAACATTAAGGCTCTGCTGCTTCCCTGTACTGCTGAACACCTTGAAACAAGACCTGGCAAGGACTATTTTAGCATCAGAACTGCACAGGTTTTATTTGTGGAAGCTACTTTCTGGTTTAAGTCCCAGCTGCAATTGCTCAGCACAAAAATCAGAGATCAGTACAAAAGAGCATGAATAAATGTAACATCTGGGGAATGGGAAAAAAAAGGGGAGAGGGGGATGTGTGAAGAAAACAACTCCATATTCATAAGGCTTCCCTCAAAAGCACACAGGCCAATCCATACCTACTGCACGACAGAGAGATTTCTCCAGATCAGTAAGAGAAACTCCTACCCAATACATGGGATCCAGATATATTGTACTTTTCCAGAATATCAGTAACTCTGCAGTGACCAGCTCAGGTTCTCCTATTTAAATTCCAGTCAAGGGAGACAAGAATTTCAGTACAAGCTTCTACAACTCAGTCCTGGCTTTTATTTGCATGTAAATGTGTCACCTACAAGCAAGTACAACTCTTCTGCATCATCTGGCTTCCAAGTCAAGCTCCTGGTTTGACACAATTTCTAAGAAATACCATCAGAGAAACATAACTGATACAGACCCAAGAGATATAACCTGAAATAATGCAGCAACCACATTCAGATTTCAGTGCACTTGGGTCATGGTTGATTTAGAGTGATACAGAATCTGAGCAAGGCTCCAAGACTTTACCTTTATCAGAAAACCAAGGCACGTTTACATTACTGATGGTTTAGGGGGCACACAGAGATGGATAATTTGGAAACCAAATGATCTGCCTTAAGATACGATGGTTAAATAAACATTAAAAAACCGTGACCTCCTGAAATCCCATCAGCAGTAATACAGACCTGCACATACTACCACAGCATTTTGAAGGCCCTTCTGTTACAAGCCAATCTTTCTGGCTTCTCTGAATTAAACTAAATAAATCTCATTTGGAAGCATTTTAAAAAAAAAAAAGAAACAGAAAAGCAAACATCCAAACACACACAATTCGAGCAACTAACTGCACTGGCCAACTGCATCTTGTGTATTTGTCTACCATGATTACTACTGAAATACTCAGATATTTCAGTGTAGGGAAGATTTTCTACTAAAATACTCAACACATTTCAGTATAAGGAAGATATTGTAGATCGTGGCAATGCTGTGGTTAATTTTTTGGCAGACCAAGTTTTCCATTTCGAGAGCAGCTGGCTCTGTACAGGAATACCTAGACATCACTTCAGGGCTTGTGCTTGGACAGAAGACAAGAAAAACAGATGATTCTCCACTGCTCTGTTCATTGCAAGACTATTCTTTTCTCACCACCTCCACCATTTGAACTACATGCCTAAAAAATACACCAGCACACTTCAAAATACAGGCTCAAAAATGTCCACAGCGTCCCAGTCCGGGCTGGGGGCATTGCTTCAGCTGTTACAGTGTGATTCAGTCATTTTCACAGCAAGAAACTCTGGTGGCATGAAAAAAGCATCTGTGTCGCCAAGGACTGAACAAAGGAGGACAGTTAAAGTTCAGAAGGAACAATGCAAAACTTTCCTACAAAGCCAGACTTTAATATCTCCCTCCTTACTCAGGAAAAAAAATCTCTACTCCAGTGATGTTTTCAGAGAGATGATACACTAGGGAGACTTAGGAAGAAATATTGACACACATGCACGCCATGTATAATCAGTTATTTGTGGCACAAACATCAACAGACTCTGTCTGTACAGCTCTGCTTGCCCATCTGACTGCTGTGACTGCAGAATAATTTCTCAGGTGCCCTCAAAGGGCTATTGTTGAGCCAAATTAGTCATGGTACTGCCTGGCACCCAAATCCCTGGTGGTCATTACGTAAGGTGGCAGCAATACCACTTGGAAGGGTTGTTTACCAGCGGCATTGCACAATGTGAACTGGGACAGGCTCGCCAGACGTGGCTGCAGGTGGGGATGGAAATGCACCTGCAGTTACTGCTGGAACGAGCCCAGATTGTCAGAGTGTGGTGCTAATGATGCCAAGGTTGTGGGGCTGATCCCTGTGTGGGACAGTCACTTATGAGCTGGTGTTGATGATGCTGGTGGGTTCCTTCCAACTCTGAATATTCTGTGATTCTGTAACCCAAAACAGAGCTGGGCTACGGCTCCTGAACATTAATTTAGGCAGTGATGGTCACCACTCAATCACAAACAGGAATTAATATTTCGAACAAAATCACTGCAACCTTACTGCTCTTAGCAAAGGGAGTATGTTTGGGTTTTAAATTAGACTTAAGAGTTGTGAACAGGCAAACTGATGCTCAGGCATGTGACCTGGCACAGTTGTGAAATCGATTTCCAACCAGATTAATGAGCACAAACCAGGAAATTTCAGGTGATTTTGAGTCTATGGAGAATAACCTTTTCCAAACTAAGCAACCCCCTGGGACAATTTCAATTTATTTGTGAGCTTAAGGCAAATTACTTTATTTTAGTCTTCAGGCTTCAGAAAAGAAGGAAGAAAGCTGTATGTCATGATCCCCCATTTTTCCTTTGGCAGGCTTGGGAGGATCACAACTGAAAAATCCTTCTCTAACCCTTCAAATCTCACTTCAACTCCTCTGGGCAAGTGGCAACACCTGTGGCACAGCCGAGGACAGCGCACACACCAACCTTTGTGGTGCCACGCTGTGCTCAAAGCAGCAGCACAACCCATCAGCTCGGAGCTGTTTGTTCTCCTCTCTGCTCCTCCCCAGCCAGGAACACTCACCTGCTGCTGCTGTCGCCCTGCACCTGCTCACAAATGAGCTCAGCGTGCTCTCCTCCAAAGGTCAGGCATTAATTCGGCCCCGGGAAGGAGCGGTGCTGGACAGAGGCTGCAGGTGCACAGAGCACCAGGATCTGATGGAAACACGGTGCTGCTTCACGCTGCAAAGGAGAATTCCTCAGCAAACATCTCCATTTCCACTGACATTTGACATTTAGTATGTCAAGTAGTCACCGTTTCTGCTTAACAATTGGCAAGTGTTCAAGCACAGGGCAAACAAATCTCAGACAAGTTGAAGGGTTAGAGAAAGATTTTTCAGTTTTGACCCTCCCAAGCCTGCTGAAAGAAAAATGGGGGGATCGTGAAAGACAGTTTTGTTCCTTCTCTTCTCAAGCCCGAAGACTAAAATCATGTCATTTGCCTTAAGTGAATGAGAAGTTGTCCCAGGGGTTGCTTAGTTTGGAAAAGGTTTTTCCCCACAGACTCAAAATCACCTAAAATCTCCTGGTTTGTGCTCATTAATCTGGTCAGGAATTGCTTTCACAACTATAGCAGGTCACATGTCTGAGCATCAGTTTGCCTATTCACCATCACAACTCTTAGGTCTAATCTAAAACCCAACATATTCCCTTTGCTAAGAGCAGTAAGGTTGAAGTGTGTCATCTTCAGTTAAGACTGAACTATTTGATTTAAAAAAAAACCTTCAGGAGCTAAAGTGAAGACCTGCCTGTGCCCCAAAACAATAAAAATGATCCATAGGTCTGAATCAGAACACCCACATTAAAATATCATTTATCACAGCCATACCAAAGAACAGCTGACAGTGGGGGCCTGGTGTATTGTGCAGATGGAATAACAGTTTTTGCCTTCCACTCTAGATCAGAATTTAAATCTAAATCCTTCCTAAGCCTGGCTCCTTTCCCATGACCTCCAAAATCCGGGTATATCACGCTATTACTTCATACAGGTTATCACACTGTGAAAAAAAAACAACCAAACCCCAAAACCAAACAAGGAACAATAAAAAACCCTAATGAAAACATCACAATGATTTACTGTGGGAAATAAATTCTGAATTTTTCAGCTACATATAAAAATAAGGATTCACAGATATCTGCCACTCTATGCCAAACACCTGGCCAGGGCACAACTGTGAATTACCCAGAATTAGAAGAAAAACTTGATTTCAGAGTGGTCTATTTTAGTTTTTCTCGGTGTAACCAACTAAAGTTACCAAGATGGTTCAGAAGTTTCAGTATCTTACAAACCCATCAGTAACTCTTCCAAGCAAATAGGCAGGTGCAAAGAAAAGCCACCAGAGTCAAGAGAACTTGAAGCAATCATTTTCTACCACGTCTACCTCCATTGCAAGGGAGTCACTTCATTTTTACATCTGTAATTCTCATTTTCACTGTGCAATTTTCAATACCTGAGCGGTCTGAAGTCCCAGCACCAGCTCAGCCTCCTGCTCACTGCATCACACAACATGTGGGAAACCTTCTGGCTGGCCCACAACCACCACTCAAGACGACCCAGGCTCAGAGTTTAATCTAATTATGATTTTAACCATCCTCAGATGCTGCGAGCGTGCAGGTGACATTGGGTCTTAAAGGCTCAAAAGGGAAATACCCCTTCAGCTCCAGTGCCAGAACTCCAAATCCCCAATCAAACACATCCAAAGCTGCTTTGTTGACACAAGTTCTAAAAACCAGGAGATGGGCAAGGAGGAAAAAATCTGTCTCTCTCTTTCAGGGTGTTAAAAAATGGGAAAGAAGCAGGTCTTCTGGAAATACAAACTGATTTAGTAGTTCTGTGGGAGGGCTGGTGTCTTGTGACAGGCACTGAACAGACCTGTACTGGAGGCTCCAATCTGGAAGCTGAAATTTTGGTTCTGTACCAACATCACAGCAGGACTGGGGGGATTAGTGGGAATGAAATGCTTTGAAAAATGAAAAGCATTAGGTAAATACTAAGTATTATTAAAAACCTAAAAATACTTGGGACAGAATAATTATAATTCATGTGAGATTACTCTGAAAATATTGTTTTATTTATGAATTAAATGCATTTTGTATTAGGAAAGGGAACCACTAATAATCCAAGAAAATAGAAGTCTATAGGAAAAAAAAAAGTACAAAAAAGTACAAAAAAGTACAAGTAACAAACCAAGCAACTTCCATCTCAGACTCTGACTGATGGAGACAACTTCCAAGGAAGATTTTTAAGCCAATTCAGTTCTTCAATCTGGCTAAGTCTAAGAGAGAGCAAAGAGATTTAGTCCCATGGAAGAAAATTACTTCTTTGACTTTTAGTTGGTGAAGAATAAGAACATTTTTGGTCATGGGCTGTTTTAATTACTTGTCATTTTTGTATCCATCATCTCCAGATGAGATTTAGGATTCTATTTCTTCCAGAGCTACTTTGTGTGGAAACAGAGCTCAAAGCCTAAACTTCCACCTGGTCTACAATGCCCCTCTCAACATCTGCTGTCAATATCTTGCCACTCTAAAATATGAAAATTAAAGCCCTAAATGAGGGGGGATAGAACAAGAAGGCACTGCCTTCCCAAATGAGAGTAGCTAAGGACAGGATTCCTTCACATGCATCAGCAACACAGACCTGCGAAATCTGTGGCCTCCAGAAGAACAACACAACACCGTTCCACTTGGAATTTTGGACTCTAGAAGATAAGCAGGGGCACTGTTAAAAGTTTCTGAACAATCCAAACCTCTAATCATACACAGGTAGAAGACAGGGTGCCAAACTGTACCTGCCAAAGAGAACATCCAGCTGAAATCTCTGAGAGAGAAACTTTTCATTTTACATGACAAAAATGTAATTTCTTCATTCAGAAACTTATTCAGGGTGGTAAACTTATTTCTGTAAGAGCCTTGTATTGCATGTTCTAGACTTGTCAGGAAGTACCTGGACATTTTTTTCAACACGTGCATCATACTTTACCTACAACAGTAAAATTTTCCAGCCTCAGCAGATTTTGTTCCACTGCCTGCACTATGAAAAAAACCCACAACAGCTAAAAAGGGCTCTAACCTTTTCAAAACTTTTGGTCCTGAACTCTGTTCGTGCTTCTAAAACAGGAAAGTGGTTTGTTGCACGTGACAATAGTTCCTCTGTACCTTAAATATAAAATTCCTGTTATCAACGGCAGCTTTTGAAAAATTCATCTTTGCAGAAAAGCTGAACTTCAGTGAGCTTACATTACTTGAGAAAGAGCTTTGAAGTGTCTATTTCTAATCCTCCAATCTGAATGACAAAGAACTTATTTGCAATTGTGAATTTTTAAAATGCAGATCTGAACTGATGTCTGTTTTTGTAACTCATTAACATAAACCCTGCAATTCAGCTTTTACTGAATGTTTTTGTTCTGTCCCAAAGTGAAGCACTAGTGCTGTCTCTTAAGATGATTATGCTCTTGGTGAGCCACTGTTTCCACATGCACATTCTGAGACCCAACAGAAATTACATTTTCAAAGACATCAGAAATAACATTTTCTTTATCTGCTATTACAAAGTGACAGCCACAGCCTTATTGTTCACGTGTTTTACAAGTCTGAAAATAGAAGGCAATAGGATTCGCAGCTGGCAGAATGTCTCCAAAGCTGAGAAGAATTTTTCTATCAAATTTTACACCAAAGCAGAAACGAGGCTCTGGGCCCCGGATCCCACATGATCCAGCAGATGCTGTTTCCAGCTTCAGCAAGTTTTCATTCAGAAGCAACTGCCTCCATGTTCAACAGTGCCCCATGGATCACACAAGATCCTGTTAGCCTGTATAAATGAGAGGCCTGGTTTAGAATTACAGCAAAAATAGAATGCACTAAACTAAAAACTGAACTGAGAACTAAAAAACTGCACTATCACCACTTCCCATCTCAGAGGGGTGCACATGTAGGGGTCATGATGATCCTACACGGAAAGGACTGTTGGCAACAAGTGAATATTCCCAAAAATGCATGTATTTTTTATTGTCATGCTCACACCGTAATAGAATTTATATGAGAAAATTCATCTGTGCATCTTCCCCTTGGCATCTCTGAACTTGGAAAGGTGCAAAATGTTGGTTCAAGAACAGCTCAAAAAAAAAGAAAATGAACCCACAGTTGCTATTTTGGCTCCACCGAAGTCAGAGGGGTCTTTTTCACTTCTGCTTTGGTACCTGACACTGCTGTGGCCCGGGGGATGCGGGAGCCCCACAGAAAGGCCAAATCCTACAACTTGCACCTGCTCAAAATGCCAAAACCCAGGGTGGAGGCGTTGATGTTGGTTCCCAGCCATCAGACACATGGCACAGCTTCTGCACACGAAGCCTTGCGTGGGAGCCCCTCTGTAAAAGAGAGACCCCCTAAAGATGCTCTGGGAGCTCCACCCTAAGCAGGGACCCCTAAAGCCACTGTGGGAGCCCCACTGTGATCCTCTCAAGCTACCGTGGGAAGCCCACCGTAAGAAATGACCCTCTGAAGAAGCCGTGGGAGCCACACTGTAAGGAAGGATGCCCTAAAGCTGCCATGGGAACCTCACTGTAAGGAACTCCCACCATGACCTTCTAAAGGTGCTGCAGGAGCCCCACCACAAAAAGCGACCCCCGAAGGTGCTGTGAGAGCCCAGGCAGGTGCGGGAGGAGCAGCAGCCCAACACCTCCCCCCAAGCCCCGCATCCATCACCGCCGAGGTGCTGCTGCAGGGACCCCAAGCTCCACACACCCCATTCGGCTTGGTGGAACCGCAGCAGGGAGCACGGCTGGGCACAGCCTCCCCTGCCCACACCCCATCCATCCATCCATCCATCCATCCATCCATCCATCCACTCATCCATCCATCCATCCATCCATCCATCCCTCCCTCCACCCACGCACCCATCCCACGCGTGTCCGCGGGCGGGGCGCGGAGCGGAGCGGAGCGGAGCAGGGCTGTCGCCGCCGCTCCCCGCGGGGCTGTCCGGGCTCTGTCGCGACTCTCCGCGACTCACCTCCTGAAGTCAAAGGGCATGGTGGTGGCGGCGGTGGTGGCGGGCGGGCTGCGGGCGCCGCCGCCCCCGGGCCCGGCTGTGGCCTCGCTGCCGGCGGCTGCAGGGCCAGGAAGTGACGGCCCCGGCCCCGGCCCCGGCGCCGCGCAGCCCCAGCCCATTGGCGGCCGGGCCGGCCGGGGCTTCCGCCGCCGGGTTACGGCAGCGCCGGCTGCGCGGAGGGCTGCGGGATGCGGGGTGAGGGGTGAGGGCTGCAGGATGCGGGGTGAGGGGTGAGGGCTGCGGGATGCGGGGTGAGGGGTGAGGGCTGCAGGATGCGGGGTGAGGGGTGAGGGCTGCGGGATGCGGGGTGAGGGGTGAGGGCTGCAGGATGCGGGGTGAGGGGTGAGGGCTGCGGGGTGAGGGGTGAGGGCTGCGGGATGCGGGGTGAGGGGTGAGGGCTGCAGGATGCGGGGTGAGGGGTGAGGGCTGCGGGATGCGGGGTGAGGGCTGCGGGATGCGGGCACGGGATGCGGGGTGAGGGGTGAGGGCTGCGGGATGCGGGCACGGGGTGCGGGGTGAGGGGTGAGGGCTGCGGGATGCGGGCACGGGGTGCGGGGTGAGCGATTCGGGATGCGGGCTGAAGGCTGCGGGCACGGGGTGCGGGATGCGGGATTCGGGGTGCGGGATTCGGGATGCGGGATTCGGGGTGCAGGATTCGGAGTGCGGGATTCGGGGTGCGGGATGCGGGACGCGGCGGTCCCAGGGCCTGCGGGGCTCCCGCAGTTTGCGGGGTCCGCTCGATGCCCCCCCGGGCTCCGCTCAGCACCGCGGCTCCGAGCCAGCACGGAATTATTTGGGTTGAAAAAGAGCTTCAAAGTTATCGAGTCCAAGCTGTGCCCCATCCCCACCTTGTCCCCAGCCCAGAGCACTGAGTGCCACCTCCAGGGATGGGCACTCCAAACCTCCCTGGGCAGCCCTGCCAAGGCCTGACCTCCCTTTCCATGGAGAAATTCCTGCTGATGTCCAACTGAGCCTCCCCTGGCCCAGCCTGAGGCCGTTCCCTCTCCTCCTGTCCCTGTTCCCTGGAGCACAGCCCGACCCCCCCGGCTGTCCCCTCCTGTCAGGAGCTGTGCAGGGACACAAGGTGCCCCCAATCCCCTTTTCTCCCTTTTCTCCCTTTTCTCCCTTTTCTCCCCTTTCCCACTCTCCCAGCCGCTCCTGGGGCTCCAGACCGGAGTGTGGCTGCTCACATGGGTGAGATGTTTCAGGCTTTGTCCTGCATCTTTTGCACTCTCAGCATCACAATAAAAAGTGTGTGCTAGTGAATTAAGTGTCTGGAGACAGAGCCAAGCCACGGTGACAGATGGGGGAAAGTCTCGCACTTCCAAGTGCCCACGAAGGAAGGAGGAGCATCCGCCCCTCCATCCCTGTGCACCCTTTAAGTTTAGCTTAGATATTAGGAAGAAATTGTTCCCTGTGAGGTGGGCAGGCCCTGGCACAGGTGCCCAGAGCAGCTGTGGCTGCCCCTGGATCCCTGGCAGTGTCCAAGGCCAGGCTGGACAGGGCTTGGAGCAGCCTGGGACAGTGGGAGGTGTCCCTGCCCATGGCAGGGGTGGAACAATATGAACTTTAACATCCCCTCAGACCCAGGCCATTCCATGATTCTGTGATGAACTCCTTTAGGGCCAGCATGGCTCTTTCACTTCTTCTTGGAATTTTTTTTTTTTTTTTGCAATTTTACTGGAGACAAGGGATTAAATTAAGAAAAAGCTCCCCATTCTTTAAGACAAGGCATTTCCCCAGTCTTCCCATTTTGCCTGCATGCCTTTTCCTGGCTGCATCCCTGTCAGGTTCAGTGCAATGTTCATGGCTAATTCTGCACTGCTCCATGCACCGTCCCTGTTCCTCACCATAATTATGTCACCAACTAATAGCATCCCCCAGGGAGGTTTTGCTGCAGGTAGTGTGACTGCTGCTGCATTCAGGATTGCTGTCACTCACGTTCAGTGCATGTTAGACTGCACTGCAGGGACAAAATACAACTATTCTTGCCTTTTAAGTCTAAAAGCAGGGCAAGAGCAAGAGGGAAATGACAGCAATCTGAGTATGCTGTGTGCATGTCTAATTGATTCTGCACTTTCTTCCTCTTCCTCCTGCTGTCATCATCTCTTTACTTAGAGATGCACTTCTTTCCATTGTTTTCCTTTCATGCAGAAACTAGGTCCATACCTGGATTTTAAAAAAAAATTCAGATTGAAACAAGCAGGGAAAAACTACTGAAGAGTCAGAGCTGTTAATCGATACCATTTTCAGTCAAAGAAAGAGGTAATAATTCATGCTGGCAATATTAAAAACTAAATTAGAGGAATCCCAAGTATGACATAACACAGCATTATTCCCCAGAAACCCCTAGGGAATAGATAAAAATACCTAATGGGGTTTTTTTTAATCTCAGACACCTAAATTATCCAACTGCATTATGCGAGCACATTCAGCAGATTGCTAACAGATCCGCCACCAAATCCTGCTGCACTTTGCATTGTGCTCCAGAACTGAGCAGCCCACTGAAATTAATGAGACAATTCTCATTTCTCATGAGGTCAACCGATTGCATAGGCATAGCCAGCGGGGACGATCTGTAGTGGAAAAAACCAAAACAAACAGTGCCTATCGAGGTGGTTACACAACCAAGCATTCATCGAGCTTCTGGCAAGGCCCCGACATCATTAGCTGTTATTAACTGTCTTGTGCAGAGCCATCAGCTCTCTCAGGAGCCAAGAGAGTGCTGAAGGGTTTGCAAAAGCTCTTCCCTTGTACAGTAGATAAATCTGGAGATGGCCTTGAAGAGTTCTCCTGCAGGCTCGAGTCTGAGGAGCACAGCGCAGCGAGAGATCACGTCGTGGGGATTTGATTTTCCACTGAAAGGTCAAAGTGAAGGAAGCAATGGTTCAGAGCAGCTTTGCAGTTGGGTCCAGCTCGCTCACATCCTTGCCAAGGGAAGAAGAAGTTAATGCCCTGAGATAAGACCCTTGTCACAATGTTGTTTAATTACATAAGGCTTCTATCGAGCTGGAGATAAGAACAGGAATTTGTCCCCAGTCCAGCTGGGTGCGGCAGCTGAGCTCATGGTGTGTGCTAGAATGGGAGCTCAAAGCAAGGGGTTTATTTGAGGTGCTTGTCCCACCGTTACAGCTGCAATGAGCAAAATTGAAAAGTGAACTTGCTTTTCCATGGGAGCAATAAACCAACCTTTTTCTGACAACAGTAGTCTTAAAACTATCACTTAAAACATTGGGAAGGTTCATTGAGCCGAAGTGCCACTCTAAAACCAGTAAGTGCTTATTTTTAGAACCCTTTACAACCAAGAAACCAAAGCAGAAGGATGAATTGGCTCACCTAAGAGTAAGATCAGCTTCGGTTCTCAATTAGCAAAAAAATCCCTTCAGTCCTAATTCTGTGTTCATAATTCTTCTTGAAAAAAGAATATTTTCCTCATTCCAGTTCACTTTCTTACACATAAATCAGATCACGGATGAGTCTATCTGAATTCCTGACTAATGCCTCACAAGAACAAAACTGGTACCTCCTTCCTATGAAAAACAGTGGCCAAAAAAGTGCTTTATTTGAATCATCTTCCTGGTTATTTATTTAATAAATTTGTTTATGCAGGTAAAATGAGGTCCAGGTTTCTGAGATATTCTTCACTTCTAACGGTTCTTCATTTTACACTATTCTTTAGTTTTAACTTCACACTAATAAAGTTAATGTTAATTTATAGAGTTTATATTAATCCTTGATAATTCAGCCTGGAGGAGACTGAGTGGAGACCTCCTGGAACTTCCTCCCGAGGGGCAGCTCCTTCTCTGCTCCCTGGGGCAGGGACAGGAGCCAGGAATGGCTGGAGCTGTGTCAGGGGGTCAGGTTGGATATCAGGGAAAGGTTCTTCCCCAGAGGGTGCTGGGGATGAGCACAGCCCCAGAGCTCCAGGAGCATTTGGACAGCACTGCCAGGGATGGACAGGGTGGGATTGTTGGGGGTCTGTGCAGGGCCAGGGGTTGGGATGATGATCCTGTGGGTCCCTTCCAGCTCAGGATATTCCATGATTCTAGGATTCTGTGAATTTTATTTATGTCTATTTTGTAATCTCAAAGTCTTCTCTTTCCCAGAAAAGTTTAACCTCAATCCTTACCTGTTCAGCATGGTTTGGGGTGATACAACGTCCTGTAACACTCATATATATGATTTCCTTTTCTGTTTGTTGTGATTCCTTACACACGGCTGTGTTTTATTTTATTTTAGCCTCTGGCTCCTGCATCGGGAACTTACTGTAGGTGCTGTGATTGGGTCATGAGCAGCATTGTTTGCTAAAGGTAAAGTTGGGTACACACAGTCATCGTTTGGGTCAATTAGGCTTCGATCATCAATTGGGAATGTGAGGTGACTGTTAGGAAGGTGCAGCACTTATTCATTGGTGTCCCTTCTGCTACAGAGCCCTGTAAAATAAAGAACCAAAAGCTGCCCCGTGGCTTTTGTTTGGGATGCTGTGTGGCAGGGCCCACCCCAGGCCATTTCCCCCGGTGCTTTTATTCACGATTTATTCACTGGTGGGTCGGGGTGGGCTGGGAATCGCAGTGAGCACATTGCTCTGCAGGGCGTGTGCCCTCGGTTATGTGTTGTGTTGTGTTGTGCAGGGTGTGTCCCTGCCTGCCCGGAGCCCTGAACACAACTGCCGTTCAGGAAAAGGAAAAAACATTGCAGAGAATGAAGAGAAAAAAATGTTATAAAGCGTTTGAAAAATATAAATAACAGCGTGTGAGGAAACCTTTCTGAAGGAACAGGATGCGCATGGAGGTGAAGAATTCAAATACAAGTGCTGTGCTAAGTATAATCAGTAATGAAAGTTCAGCCCTTCCTCTTAGGATTTGGGTAAGCTACATGTTGGCAGTACTTTCCAAATTCCAGGGAACAAAAAGCAAGCCTTAAATGTTGTCCTAAAGTCTTGTTGCAGTGTAGTGTGTTTATCATAATCATATATGTTATGCTGTCCATTTATTTTTGTGAGATCAGAATTAAAATACACAGTAGAATAAACGAGTTTCTACTCAATTTACTGCATCAGTTCCTTCTTTATTGACTGGCTAAGCTTTTTCCTTAAGAAGATGTAACAACCACCTCTCTGCTTCCTGCTCAATAGGCAGAAGAAATAATATGATTATTTTTCAATCACAGGGATGGGTACAGCTGATGTGTATGTTTGGGTATGGAGAAGAGGGTTTGTGCAGCCACGTGGGCTCTTCCTTGTCCTGTGATAGTGGCAAGCACATCACTGGGAAATCCTAAGGAGAATCTGCCACTCAAAGCCCCTAGAAATTTCACCCTGCTTTTAATAAAAATTGCCTGTTTTCAAGCCTCTTTCCTGGCACCTTTTGGGTACCAGGAATTTGCTATGGGAAAGCCACAGTGAGCAGAACACTTAGTGTATTTTATTTCTTTTTCCACGGTGGAAATGAGCACAAGGAAGTTGCAGCCCTTGTCACAGGCTTACCTCATGCTTTGTCCAGAATCCCTGTAGTGGTGAGTGTTCAGTGGCGTTCAGGGGAGTGCAAACACCCGACCAAAGGTCATGGCCAAAGGGAGATGCAAGTTAATGGTTAACCAGGGAGAAGTCCTGGATAGACGACTTTGAACACTAAGAGGGCCAGATCTCAAAGAGATTTGGGGTTAGCAGCAAAGGAGGGTTGAGTTGAGGATCAGAACCTGATTCTCAAAGGTGTAATGCTGTCTGGTGAGTTAAATGCCTTAAGTTCCCTGTTCACTGGGGAGGAATGGCTCAGAACCTGGACTGGAAGGACTCGCGTGCCCTTAGCGTGTACAGAGGGGTGAGATGCCTACATCAGCCTGGAGGAAATACTCAGGAGAAGGGGAGCTCTGAACACCTCACTGTGAAACTCACACAGGACCACAGAGTGTCTGCTTATGGGTTTAGGTAACACGTTTGGCATTGACATCTAAATTAGTCTTGTCAGTGGAAGTATGCCTGGGAGATGAGCCACCCCTCTGCTTTAAACACTCACCGAGTGCTGGGGAGCACTGCCCTGGAGCACAGGTCTGGACCTTTGAACTCTGAGAAACTTGAGGGAATGAAGGGAAGGGAGAAAAATGTGCTCTGCCCAGCCTCTGAAGGCTGAGCCACTGTGTAAGCAGAAGTGCAGAATTTCTGGTGTCAAATGAGGGAGCCTGGTTAGGGCTTTTACCTTGGAATCACTGATGGTACTCGGACACTGAGAAGGGTCCATGACACTGATGTGAAACACCTATAAACACTCCTGAGAGTTCCCTTCCGCTGGCTACAGCATGCCTGGGAAACTGAAGATCTCGAAGACCTTCCTGACAAAAGGCCCACCTGATTTCTGGACGAGGAGATGAGGAGCAGCTGCCGGGATTGAGCCTCCTGGAGCAGCAGCAGGGCAGCTGGGCACCAAGAGCACCAGACTTTTCGGCGCCTCAGGAAGCATTCCCCAGGAGCCATGGGCACTTACAGCATCTGACGTAGCTGAGCAGGGCAGGCAGAGCTTTCCTGGGTTGCTCTCACCAGCACAGGCGCCAGCAGTCTGCATAAGTTGCACTTTGGTGCCTGAGTGCTATTTTGGATCTCTCCCAGAGCTCTCAGTGGGCACTCAGCAGGGATGGGGATGCAGTGCCCGGCTCGCTGCATCAAGAATGACTCTGAATGGGTGGATTCTTCCCAGGTGTGAGCTGTGGAACCCAACTACAAGGTCAGGGCTCTGTCGAGCTCTCCTGTGGCCAGCAATACATGGAAATCAGCTTTTTACAGCACAACGAGCATGGGAGGGTTCGGCAGCACCGGCTCCTCACAAAGGCCCTCAGGCAGCAAACAAGTGAACCAAAACATCAACTTGACAAGGAGGAATTTTTCAAACGAGGCTCTGGAAGTTTCCTTGGAAGACTTGCCAAATCCTGCTGTGGGCAGCCAGTCCTGCTCCTGCAGCTTAGCAGGTTCTCTCCCACCCTCTGACCCTCTGGAGCCGGCCCTGTGCGTGAGATGTTGAATTGCACTTCCCTGACTTACTTTTGGCACGTCCTCTGTGCTGCCTTATCAGCGTTCTCAGTGATTTCCTCTAGATATTGTGTAGCTGAGTAAGCCCAATGGGACCTTACAGACAAGAAATACATACCTTTTTTTTTTTTTTTTTCATCTTTTTCATAGTAAGGATATGGATTTTTAATTGCTGCCTCTGCTGCAAATGAGACTTGTGTTTTCCTCATTCTCGCTTGGTCTCTTGGCAGTGCTGTGATGGTCAGTGGATCGGGGAGGTTTTGTCAGTGCTAAAGAATCTGTTGCAGAAATCAGGGCGTGGCCAAGGAAAAATACTTTATAAAGAGGTTTTATTAACCCTCTAATGAATTAAGGCAGAAATCATTGTCTCTGGCCTTGTTTTGTCTGCAGGGACACCTTCCACTGTCCAGGCTGCTCCAAGCCCTGTCCAGCCTGGCCTTGGACACTGCCAGGGATCCAGGGGCAACCACAGCTTCTCTGGGCACCTGTGCCAGGACCTGCCCACCCTCCCAGGGAACAATTCCTTCCTAATATCCAATCTAAACTTATTCTCTTTCCGTTTCAAGCCATTCCCCTTTGCCCTGTCACTACATGCCCTATAAACAGCCTCGGATTTGGAGTGGGGTTGGTTTAGGGTGGTGAGCTCCAGATGCCTTGGGATCCAATCCATCCTCCATCCTCGGTGCCAGCTCCAGCAGTCACCACTTTCCTACACAGAGACTCCAAACTGGGGACTGTCTGGAGGTGTTGGCTTGAGATGGGGGTGAGGAGAGTGCTGTGAGACACAGAGCAGGCAAGGGAGCGTGGAGAGATAGGAATGAATGAAGACAGAAACTGCTGGAGAAGGGAATGCCCAGCAGAAGGGAGCTGGGAACAAATGAGAGCACTCCTGTAGACAGTCCTGGGCATGAGGATCAATCTCAGTTTATGGCAGAAACTAAGAGGAGATGTTCTTGGGGGAGCTGAACCACCAGAAATCAAGTGAAAGGTCCCTTTCAAATGACAGTGTGCAAAATCAGAAATCACCAAACCAAAGTGACTCGAACAAAGCAACAAATAAACCCCTCCAGAAAACTCCTCCAGCCTTTAGAGGAAGCCAGGCCCAGCAGTCTCCAGACTTGTCCCTCACCAAAGAACACTCCTTTCACTTCATGGTTTCTTGCTCAAGCTTCTCACAGGAGAAAGAACAAAATCCTGTGCTCCTCACGCTGTGATGATAAGCCTGCAGTGGAGTTAGGCAGGATTTATTTTAATTGGACTTTTTCACTTTTTTCCTGGCACTTTAAAGTTTATGAACGGAAAGGATCAGTCTGACTCAGAGACTGGGCTACTTCCAAACATTAATCTTAGCTGCCATATGCGAGTGCAGCTTGGCTCTGGTGCATCCTATGGTGTAAATATGTCTGAACCTTTCATCTCTGGTGTCAGAGGCCACGGAACGGAACATGTCAGGCACTTGGGCAGATTGGGATTGCCTGACGTGCAATCTGCAGGCACTGGATGAGGTTCTGGGAGGAAGAAGGCCTAGAAAATATCCATATTGCGTTCTCTTGAAGTTCCTGTTTTATCATTCTGCAATATCAGCTGCCAGAATTATAATGCCCAGGGAAATTCTTTGGCCTGTGCTGACTCTGAAATCTATACACAGATTTTGGTTATCCCAGCACTGAGCTCTAGGCAATAAACCTTGGAATATTGGGTTGGGTTCAGTGGTACAATATTTAGCCCCTTCTGTTTTTATTTGCTTCATAATATGGGTATAACAAACACGTAAAGATGACTGTCCTGCTCATCATGATTTTTCCAGCACTGAAACATGAGTCTCTCATCGTTTGTGTTTCACTTTCTTCCATTTTCCATCCCAAATGTTTCCATCCTACTGATTTCAAATTTTATTCACTGTTTGAGGGCGTACGCTGAGAGTATTTGGTATTTCCCTGCCCCTTCCTCATCTTCTTACTCACTCACTAACTCTCTTCCCTGAAATCATCATGGGAACAACCCTATTTAAAAAAAAAAGAGAACTTTCCAATTCTACTTATTTCAATGGAATTTCCCCGATGTCCTTTCTCCATATCAGTGGATATTTTTTGCTGGTGACAGTGGCGTGAACAGCGTCAGGAAGATGAAAACTTCATTATAGAGGTGGTCACTGAGGCTAACATTGGCTTAATGAAACTAATTTTCCTAGGTTCTCTCTCAAGCCTGTGTGCAGGGAAAGGTCTCCTCCAGAGGCAGTAACCTCATTCCAAGGAGAACACAGGCTGCCCACAGAGATTAACTCCTTAAGCCTAAAACTTAAAAGCTTAAAGAGATTGAAACCCACTCTTGTTTGGGGGAGTTATGGTAGATAAATACCCAATCCCAATGTTGTAGATTTGCTGCTGACATGGAGAAAGATGTTCTCATTTGAGTGACCACTGGTTTATTGTACAGGACAACATCCCTCAGTCCTCTTCCTATTTCCTAGGCTGTCCTGAGCAGGGAGCCCTCTGGCCTTGGTTTTCTGCATGAGAAATGATATAAATCATTATGTTAATTCACATCAGACCTTTCTCCAGGAGGACAGAGGTTGGATGGACACTTGGTGGACACCCAACTACAGCCAGCAAAGCCTCGCAGATGAGATGCTGGCTTGTGAGAGCTGACAATTACTGAAGCAGGAGCAGCTCAGCTTTCCCACACCGCAGGGAAATTTCCTGGGCACGTTTTACATTTTGCCATTTCCCCACTTGCAGGCTCTGCACCAGCCCGGGCTCTGGGGAGCATCGCAGTGACGAAGGACGCGTCCCCTCGCCATCGTCACAGTGACAAGAAGAGCTGCACAGGACAGAGATGAGTCACGGCTGCAGCTCTGTGACACAATGAGGAACCTCTCGTGTCGCTCCCGTGGTGCCCACGGGGCCACGCAGAGTTCACGTAAGTGACGCTGTGTTCCCACGTCCCCGCTGAGGCGGGGCAGGGACATGGCTAAGGTGGCGGTGCTTCCCCCACGGAGGGGAAGAAGAGGTCAGAACTGGTGCTGAAGCTGAAAGTGAACCCCTGGAACGGAAGGTTCCTTCCCAGCAGCAATGCCTGGAGAAAATTTTCTGTTGCCTTTTGCTGTTAATTGCAAAAGTGATTGAGCCACTGATGGTAAATGCTGAGGGGCAGGCAGATAAGGGGGAAGTAAAGAATTTAGGCAGAGAGTCCTCTCGCTGGGAAATCAGTCAGTTTTAGTAAGATTTATGGGTCATCTGTGACACAGCTGAGAAATTTATTTAGGGATAAATGGGGAAAAGTGCTGCTGCTGAGTGGCAGGATGCTGCATCCCCTGTCCTGATGGCCTTGTGTGGGCAGCACATCCCAGGCAGGAGCACTGAGGGGGAGGAGGGAAGCGTGAAAAAGCAGCACCCTGGACTCACGTCTGTCCAAAGCCACGGATAATATTATTTCAGGTGGAGGGCCAAACTCTCTGACTCACCCCCACAAAAAGCACGTCGAAGTTTACTGAAGACAATGGAATTAATCCAGTGTAAAACTAATCTGAGGGAGAATGGCAGCCTCCAAAACGCTGTCCTCCTTGGCTGCGTGACTCATGTGGACACAGCCCGACTGCTGCAGATGACTGCGGGCAGCCAAAAGGTGTGAAAAAGCTGACGGGCTTGAAAGGATTTCTCTTGCATTAGTTATGTTGTTTCAAATCAAAAGGAAGATTTAATTGACTCCAGTGGGAGTTTTGCTAGAGTAAGGATTTAGGAGCTGAAGTGAGAGATGAAAAATCAAATGTACCTTGCTAGTGCAGTGCTCACAGGAGAGACTCCCTTCATTTACTCTGTTCAGAGAGATGCAAGTCACTTCCTTTAAATCATTTCAGAGCCCATATCACTTTTTTTTTTGTCAGTATTCAGCACATTTCCTCTTATATATGATTGTTTCTTTATCTGTAGATATTATCTGTTACACTCTACAAAAGTCTTCTCATCCCTTACACTCATCCAAATTTGATAATGCTCAGTACATTGACTTACCTTTTTTTTCATTTTTTCCCTTAATTGATTCAGACATCTACCTATTTAACCCCACCCTAGTTAGTATTGCAGGCACAGCCTCCATGTGTGCTCTGACTTCCAGAGAAGTCTGCAGTAAATTTCCCAAGCAGGTGATGGATTGATGCAACTCTCATTTCTCACTGAATTTAAAGGTCAGTCTTATAACGCTGAGAGGTCCTCCATGAGCTAAGTCCTTCGTGTGTTTTTGCTCTTTTCATTACCTGCTCCCCGCTCTGTCCCGCAGTGTAATGGTTGATAATTGAGCTCTTTTCAATGGTGTGGCTCCTGCTCCATTGAAGGCAGGAGTTTTTTCTCAGCAGAAAGCTGACTCATAAGGATGCTGCCTTCTATCCTTAGGAAAAGTGAGTCACTAATGGATTTTTCATTATACATTCAAGTACCACGGACTGAAATTTTGTTCTACCAGTCTTGTCTTGAGGTAGTGTTTGGGAGCCTTTTTGATTTGGCATTTTAGTTATGTCTCAGGGAGGCTCTTGAGATATAAAAGATGCTGCACAAGGAGCTGGTTTGTATTCTGTGCTGTGAGTATTCCCATTAGCTTCAGCAGAGCCATGGTTTCACTCTGTGCTGGACCCTTCCTTGGCTAAAATCCCAAAAAGCCCTTTCGCACCTGCATCAACAAGTTCAGCATCTGTTTTCAGCTGACACAAAGCCTTGAGAGTTGGTTTTCAGAGCTGTGCAAAAGCTGAGAAAGCCGAGACATAACTGAAATAACATGAATCCCACTGGTACTATCGCATTAATAGAAATAGTCCATTTGTTCAAGCAATAATAATTTGGTTTTCTTTCAGACATGAAATGAAGACTCACCACTTCTCACAATGGCCTATGACAGAGAGTTAAATATAATTGTTTCTATTTTATAAATAAGGGAATTAAAGTTGGGGGTGATTAAGTTGTGATAAGAGCCAATGGGATTATTGTGGATGGAACCCAGGAGTCTTGCACGGTTTTTTTTTCCTCAATGTAACAACATTTTGTATCAAAGATTTTGCTGTATTTACAATCCCTGCTGTTTAACTTGGAGTGATGTGGATGTGAGGGAGCATCTGGCAGAATCTGTGGAGTTGCAGTTCACAGGAGGCTACCAGCATTTGCCTGTCCATGTTTTATCCTCTTAAACTCCCTTTGGGGAGAAGGTTTTAAGGGCAAAGTCTGAACCTCTGTGCTGCTGACTGGAGTTGTTATTTAAAGCGCTGTGAGGAAGGTGCAAAAGGGAGGCTCTTGGGTGGTTGCTTTGTTCTTCATCACACAGAAGTGCCTATGCTGCAATGACAAGTTTGTAAATCATAGGTAGTTCCGTTCTCACACCACCCAATAACCTCACAATCTCCCTGTCAACTTCCTGAGGACCTTGGGAAGCTATAATCTGCGATAAAAATGGGAGTTGGAATGTTACGTGTATATCAAAGCTGAAAAGTTGTGGCTGGCTGACCTTTTCATTTTGAGCAAATGCACTCATTTCCTTTGCGTTGCTTTGCTGTTTCCTCCCGAAGCTCGGCATAATAGGAAATCCTCCAGGATTGTTCTCCCTAATCAGTGGCTCCATTGTGCCGGCTTCTGTTCCTTTCAGGAGCAGTTTTGCTCGTGGAGCATCGCTCTTGGGCTGTCAGGCATCAGAAACTCTCATGAATTTCATCTGCCGTGGCTGAGAGCACAGCAGGGGCAGTGGGTGCTAAATTCAGTGAGCTGTCAGAATAAGGAAACAGCCCCCTGCTTTTCAGTTCAGAAAAAAAAGCCCTCGCTGGATTTTACAGTGACATTTCCCAGTGCTTGTGATTAGGCTTAGATGAATAATGGAAATGAGTAGTTCGTAAATTTAGATTTTGCTTCATTTCCATACGTGGGGGGATGTCATTTGTTGTCATGTCACTGCTAATATTTGCATAGTCATCTGGCAATTATAAAGCAGGCATATGAATCTTTAGGATAAATAACTTCTCCAGAAATATATTCTGGAATGCCTACTAATTATGACTAGCACATCATTTTTCATTTTCTTTTTCATTCCTCTTTGTCATCCAGTCAAGAAGTTCCACGCTGTGACTGTACAGCCCAAACTGCAGATGGTGCAGCATTTGTATACACACATCTTGCTCAAAATTAGGCAAGTATTTAGAAATAAAAAATGTACAGGCAATCACCTAAAACTGCTTGTGGAAGGAAATAAGGCTGAAGTTGCCAAAAAAGATTATTTGTGTTGGTAACCTCGGCTTTGTAAAGCACAACACAAACAAAAGCAGTGGCAGGTCGGTGCTCAGGAAGAGCTGAGGCTTCACCAAGTCTTGTCTTTTGTTTCCTGTTACAGCACGGAGGTGTTGACATCATGTTCCTGCACATGCAACATGCAAAAAAAAAAAAGCAAAAAAAAAAAAAAAAAAGCTCAGGGTTCATCATTCTGTTTTGGCACAAATAAACAACTTGTGCTTGTTGCTAGTGATTTTCTGCTGTCCTGCTTTCCTCCACTGAAGTCGGTGTCTGTGGGAGCCAGGCAGGCTCTGCAGGTGTTTCACAGTTTTTTGGTCTCTTATGGCTTTGCAATAGAGAAGAGCAGTGTTCAGGGGGCTTTGGACAGTGTCTAACCCACTCCTTAGGCACAAAGGTCCTTGGGAAGGACTTGTGCGGCAGCACGGTTAACAAAAACAGCGTAAAGCCCAGGACAGGCCTTCGTGCATTTCCACTGGAGTCAAATCTCCAGGGAAATGAGGTTAGGGATGGTGATGATGATGATAATAGCAAATAATGCACGCTCCCCTCGGATCTTGGCTGCCTATCAAGACAGACTTCCTGATGAGGAGATGCATCTGTCTGTCTCCAGTCCCTTCAAGGTATCTGCAAGGCACCATTTTTTGCAATTACGAAGGACTGCAGATGAGAACATGCCCCTTAAGAAGCAATCCAGCAGCATTTGTCCCAGACTTCTGTCTCTCATTTCCATAATCATTCTCATCTCAACTCCTCAGACATTAGCAAGCCAAATCTCAGAACAGCTCAGTCAAGTGCTGACCCTGGTGGCAGTGGCAGCCCAGGAACCTCCAGGCTTTTTGTTTTTGCTGCCTGGTTTGCATGGGGATGGCACCAGAGGGGCACAGGGCTCTGTCACATCCTGCTGGCCAGAGATGGGGTCACTGAATGGAGTGTTTGCTTCCAGTGGGGACTGGGGCTCTGCCAGAGCACTGTGCCAAGGGATTCTTCATGGAATTTGCAGGGCTCCTGCCCCAGCCGTGCCCCACTGGGGAGGGGCTCTGTGCCAATTGCCAAACGCAACGGCAGCAAATCCACGGTGACGTTGGTGGCTTTCCTGTTGGCCTCGTGCTGGCAGTGCCATGTCGAGAAGAGGAAGGGCAGCCCCGTGGGGAGCACTGGATTGGTTGCAAAAGGTCTGGTCTCACCCCAATGTGCTGCTCTCCTGTCCAGTCCTTCAGCTCCCACCGGCTCTGTTCCTCCCAGGAGAATGGGACCAGATGTGCTCACCTTCCTGACGGGTGCTGTACAGGCCACTCTGCTTTCCAAGAGAACAAAAACCATCCCAGTTTCTTTCTAAAAGAACAAAAACCATCCCAGTTTCTTTCCAAGGGAACAAAAACCATCCCAGTTTCTTTCTAAAAGAACAAAAAACATCCCAATTTCTCTCTAAGAGAACAAAAACCATCCCGGTTTCTTTCTAAAAGAACAAAAACCATCCCAATTTCTCTCTAAGAGAACAAAAACCATCCCAATTTCTTTCTAAGAGAACAAAAACCATCCCAATTTCTTTCTAAAAGAACAAAAACCATCCCAATTTCTTTCTAAGAGAGCAAAAACCATCCCAGTTTCTTTCCAAGGGAACAAAAACCATCCCAGTTTCTTTCTAAAAGAACAAAAACCATCCCAGTTTCTTTCCAAGGGAACAAACACCATCCCAGTTTCTTTCTAAGGGAGCAAAAGCCATCCCATTTTCTTTCCAAGAGAACAAAAACCATCCCAATTTCTTTCCAAGACAAGAAAAACCATCCCAATTTCTTTCTAAGGGTACAAAAACCATCCCAATGCTTGTCTGCAGGAGCCCCTCCTTTGGTGCTGCAGGGAGCACCAAGGTGAATTCCAGTCAATGATTGAGCAAGATAAACAGGATTTGGCAATAGCAGGACAGGCCTCCCCCCAACACGAGGACTTTGTGTGAGAGCAAACACAGCCCAGCACCTCTCAGGGCACACAGCTATCGCTCAAAGCCATCTCTGCTGCTAAAGTCCAAACGGAAGTTGGTGTTTGCCATCATTTGGGGTCACAATAAATTTCTGCACGCTCCTATCTCATCTGTACTCACCCAAGGTTGGGCTAAATGTTTGTTTTGGTTATTCTTGACATATTTGATAAGGAGGAACCAAATGCTGCCTGGGCCATCCTCTCACTCTTGGGCTGGTTTATTGTTGCTGATTGCCTTCGTTTTACCCTTGGTCTCGTGACACGGTGCCACTCACGTTAGGCACATCTGTCATTCTGCATGACCTGTTTAAGTCATGTACCAAGGAAAATAACCTTCGTTCAAGGTGCTCACTCTGATTCTTTTTTCATAAGCCGCTGTTTATCAGTGTTGTAAGATGAGATGATTTTTCATGTCATTATCGCTAGAAAGTGACCCTAGATTCACTCCCATGGATTACTTTGTCCCAGATACACTGAGAAATGAGCAGGATTTGTCCCTCTGGTTTCTCCTGGAAAGGTTTCTCAAGCACACACAGCACGAGCAGAACAGCAAGTATGACACCTGTAGATCACTCCCAACTGAGATTTTAGAGGAGCTTTGCTGCCTCTGTCCTGTTGAGAGCCCCTGAAAACCTGAGTGATCTCATCCTTAGGCTGCCCTGAGCTGTCACACACAAACAGAAGGTCATCTCCTAGAAAGTCTCAGTGACAGTGGCAGCTTCTCAAACCCTTGAGATGCTCAGGGCTGAGCGTGAGGGCCGCTCGGATGGTCCCTGTTCTGCCTTCAGGAGATTTGAAAGAGGAAGGGGCAAGGAGTGCTCCTGGCACCTCCAAGGAAGCCCCAGTGGGAAATTTCCTGGCAGACAGAGCAGCCTTAGGACTCCACCGGGTACATCTGTCACTTCAGCTCCCTTCCTACTACGTGAATGCTGTAATTGCCACGTAAACTATCCGGCATCGCTTATGCCAGAAGATTTTTTTCTCAGCCTTTGAAAATGGAGTTAAATATAACCATTGTCCCACGGAGAAACTGAGGCACAGAGGATCTGAAGGAAGGTTAGGCAGCACGTCACAGGCAGTAAATCCCAGGTGTCCTGATTTCCTCTCACCCAGATGAATCCCTAGAACTCGCTATCTCCTGTAATAAAGCTTAGCTCACAGTCTTATTCTGAAATGTAATTAATATGCAAAGTGCTTTGATCCCCTTTGATGAAAGATTCCATGTAATTTGCTATCATATTTTAAATTAATACCTCTAACTGTTATGCAGCAGTAAAACGAAATATGGATAATTCATTTGCTATTTTTAGGGAAAGGACTGAGTCTTTTACTCCCGGAGTTTTAGGTTACAGTCATTTTCAAGAGGAGGGCCGTGAGGTTTGTGCTGCTGTCGAAACACTTAAAAAGTGAGGATTAGCAAACATACAGTGTGTTCTGGGATCCTGGCTCTGGAGGGGTGAGTTCCCCCCAGAGGATGACTAACAGCAGGATGTGGGACATAATTTGCATGTTCTCTGACTCTGCTGCAATCATTTGTGTATTGGATACTTGAATTATACATTACACAGAAGGTCGCCCACTTGCCAAGCTGACAGCCCTGCTGAGCAGAGCACAGCCCTGGACAGGGGTTGATGTTATTTCAAGAAATGCTTCGTGCTGGGTTCAAAAAAGAAATGGTTCTGTGTATGAGAGTGGAATTTGTCACTGAATACTTTGGGGGTTGTTTACTCATTCTGACCACGCTCCTGCGAGCTCTGACTCTCACCTGCTCTGCTTCTGTTCTTTTCCTGGGGTGAGTTTGATGCTGTTGGGAGGTGACAGAAGACATCCCTGCACTCTCCAGCGCTCCCTCTCCCAGGAGATCCAGCCTGGGCAGTGGCAGATCCCCTCTGCTCTGCCTGCTAAAGCTGCCTCTGGTTTTTCACAGAAATTCCAGCTTGGAAGGGATCTCAGTGGTCGCTGGTGTCACCTCCCTGCTCCAGGGCCATCCCAGAGCACAGGGCACAGCATTGCATCTAGAAAATTCTGGAACGTTCCCAGTGAGGAGACTCCTCAGCCCCTCTGCTCTCAGTTCAGGGCTCTCTGCACAGGAAAGAAGATCTGCCTCATGTTCAGATGCATCAGTTTCTATCCATTGCTCCTTGTCCCTGTTTTCCAAAGGAGATGAGAGTTCCCTGCTCTCACTGCGACCTCCTTGAACTGTTCTCCACTGCCAGAAAGACACCAGAGGTGCTTTTTCTACTATCCTGCTCAGAAAAAAACCAAATCCCAAACCCCAAAAACTCTAATAAAAGCCCTCAAAGTCATTTTTGTAGATCACCTCTCCAGGGAGACAGAGCTCACAGCATCTCCCCCTGCAGCCAGCCTCTCTGAGAAATCATCCTGCACAAATTGAAGTTCAATGAGAGAAGCAGTGATCACACTTTTCCCCTTCAAAATATTATTTTTGCAGTCAGTACTGACCGCAAGAAAACAAACTAAGAAAAGGAAGTGATTCAAAACTAAGTGACAGAGTGCACTCATCTAATCATCTGATCAGCCTTCCTACTGGTGGTTACACTACCTTTCTGTATCCAAGAAATTATTAAAAGTTATTATATATTAGAAATTATTAAAAGTTAAGGTCTGTGTCCTCCCAAATTCTATTTCCCAAGCAAAAAGTATCAGGTTCCAGTAAGCCCTGTGCCTTTCTTCTGCTTAGGATTGGCCACGACTGGCCAGCCCATGACAGTGGGAACCATTTTATCAAATGTATTCTTTGATTAAAAAAAAAAAACAAAACCAAAAAACCAAAAAAGCAAAACAAAACAAACCAAAAAACCAAAAACCAAAACCACCAAAAAAAACCTGGTTTTTTACTTTGGGTCCATCAGAAAGATGTGAACAATTTTTTTTTTAATATTTCCACGGAGAGCTCAAATCTTTTAGTTAAGAATTGTTCATTAGACCACATTCATATTTCCCCTCCCCTTCCACTAAACCTATGCTGAGAAATCAAGTTGGTTCATTTAAAAACCTGAACTGAACCTGCAGAGCCCCAGAGAGAATCTTTGAACCATTCCCTATGGAATGCCACTTCCCTCTCGCTGTGCTCTGCTGGCTGACACTCAGAGCTTTCGATAGAAAATGTGCTATGATGGGTAATGCAAGAGCTGCTTATCTTATTTAAGTCCCCCCAGGGCAGGTGGATTTCTGGGGAGGTGGCTCATAAACCATGTCAGCAGAAATCAGAACCTCTCATCTCCCCTTGGATTTACAGTTGCCTGCTCCTGCCTTTTTCCAACAACTCAACCTTTTCCCATTGACTCTCCCCCACCATTCCCAAATCGATTCCCAGGAAAACCACGAGCACTCCCAGGCTTCCCCAGGTGCAGTTCTGTGCCATCTCTGGCCCCCACAGTGACTCAATCCAATATTCCAGCGAACTCCAGGGAAGCTGCCCACATTTACTCCTGGCAAGAGCCTGGCCCAGAGCAGAAATTCAGATCTTTTGTCACTTTATAAACAAAAGTCATCGTTTTTCAGCGAATTGTGCCATCCTCCTGTTTCTAAGTAAAAGATACATCACCAAATCCTCAGGGGGAAGGGCTGTGTGAGTAATAGCAATGGCACAGAGTCTGCATCCCAACCAGCGTGCCAAACAATATTCCAAGAAAATACTTCTAAGTTACAGCAGTTGCGTAAGGGTGATTATTATTTTTGAAGCCCAGAAAAACCAAGTCCAGTTTCTAAAAAAGCAAACACATATTTTTAGCCTTGCTGGTCTCTTGATCTCAGCCTAATGAGAACCATCTGCACTGGGACTGGCTGACGTTCCTGGTAAATAACCTTTCACTGCAACATTCCAGATGTTTCCAAGGCTTCTCTGCGGAGCAGAGTTTGTCTCCCTGCCTGTCAGTCTCCCTTTCTGCCTTTCCTGTCCATGTTTACTTCAGGAATATACATTCCTTTATTAAAAAGTTTTTGTCAAAAATAGCTGCTCAGGATTTTTGGCTAATCTTCGTTAGGGTTCTTGCTTGCCAACAGAGAATGAAAACTTTTCTTCCTTTTGCTCTGTTCAGAGACAATATTTGAGATTTGAGAAAGATGCTACAAGATTTAGATTAAAAAACACACCCCCAAAAAATTTAGTTAGAGGCAGATTTCTATCTTGCCTCGATCCCTCTGAGGATTCCACCTATTGAACAGCCACGTTTCCTTTGGTATTGAGAAATTTTAATGTGACAAACTTTTATGGAGCACACAAATGTACTTTTTGCTGAAGGAGATACCTCACTACAAAGCCTTTGCAACTCATTATGTAAAAGAGTCCTGTGGTTTGCTTTGCTGCCTCTGCTGAGATATATCCTGGTGTTGGATATTTCCTATGCAAAGAAAACATCCCCAGACACACAGGTCACTTTTTGTCCCGGCCAAGCTAAGCTGAGCCAGACCGGTTGAAGGAAAATAAAGGGATTTAAAACCATCCTTTGACCTTTCTGTTGTCTCCACCTGGAGCCTGCCTGAAATCTGATGTGTTACAGCTTCATTAAGGCTGTAACTTGGGCTGGGGTTCCGTGAGATAAGAAAAGCTCTGGTGTCAAACCTCCCACTCAGGTCTCAGAGCTGATGTCTGTATCATCTGCTCACGGTGTGCTGCTCAGGAGTAATGAATCCTTCCTCAGGAGTAATTACCCCGGAGAATGCACTCTCCAGGGGATAATTCCTTTATTTAAAAAACTTTGTGTCACTGCTGGAGTGTAAAAGCTCCGGAAGGTACAGGAGAGTCTGTCTGGTTTTTCTGAAGGGTTTGGGGCCATGAGGCTCCTCAGTGCTCTGCTGTAAGTGGGGCATTGTGATGGCAATTGCAGTAAAATCCGATTTTCTGAGGTTCTGTGGGCTGGGACACTCGGCAGAACTGAGCACAGCGTTTTAGCAGCGTTCCTTTGTTCTTTTGTTGCCCGTTATCAAATTTGTTTCATAACAAAGGTTTCCTGAGCTTGGGGGTTTTGTGTGTGTTAATACTGGTAATATGATTTAAATATTCTGATGATTCATTTTCACTCCAGAGAGCTGAATCAGCCATGTAGAACATAACTTGCTTCTCCCAAACCGCTACCTTTTCCATCCTTTCTCGTCATTTCTATAAGGGGATGATTCATGCTCCTCTTGTATTTACCATTTGAGAATGTGCCCCACTCCTTCAGCTATTTTCACTTCTTGTTCCTCTTTTTCAAGAAAAAAAAAAGTGAAGAAGAAAGAAAAGCGATTGTTGATCAATGAGACATCGCACTGGTGGAGCTGGCACTTGAGCTAAACCCGAACTGGACAGAGAGGAAAGAACTGCCTTGAATTATTAAGTTGATCTAAGGCCAAACTGTGAAGTTCGGCCCCTGGCTCACATTTCACACATTTTTGAAATCCTGTGTGTTCAAGTCAAGGGTTGTGTTTAAATAAATGTGCTCAAACATATCCAGTATAACGATCTTCCGTTTTTTGCTTGTTTAACTGAAATCCCTTATTTTATTTAGTTACTCAATTCAAATTTGTTTTCACTGGTTATGGTTGTGACTGGCTCAACCAATTAACTGGAGGACGGTAATGTTAATTATTGATTGACCTGATTACATGAGAGCATTCTCAGAGATGGCTGCAAGATATATAAAAACATAAGGAAATAACTGTGTCAGGCCTTGAGAAAACACTTGGACTCTTGTCCTCAATTTCCATGTGAGACACTGTGCTTCTCAGGAGTGAGATCAGTTTTAAACTCAGAGAGCATCTCTGCCCTCCTTCTCCCACTGCCAGGCTCACCAGACCCTGGGTCCCCCTCCAGGTGGGGTTGGGACCATTCAGGTGGGGCTGGGACCATCCAGGTGGGGCTGGGACCATTCAGGTGGGGCTGGGACCATCCAGGTGGGGCTGGGACCATTCAGGTGGGGCTGGGACCATTCAGGAGAGGCTGGGACCATCCAGGTGGGGCTGGGACCATTCAGGAGAGGCTGGGACCATCCAGGTGGGGCTAGGACCATTCAGGAGAGGCTGGGACCATCCAGGTGGGGCTGGGACCATTCAGGAGAGGCTGGGACCATCCAGGTGGGGCTGGGACCATCCAGGTGGGGCTGGGACCATCCAGGAGAGGTTGGGACCATCCAGGTGGGACTGGGACTGTCCAGGTGGGGCTGAGACCATTCAGGAGAGGCTGGGACCATCCAGGTGGGGCTGGGACCATCCAGGAGAGGTTGGGACCATCCAGGAGAGGTTGGGACCATCCAGGTGGGGCTGGGACCATTCAGGAGGGGCTGGGACCATCCAGGTGGGGCTGGGACCATCCAGGAGAGGTTGGGACCATCCAGGTGGGGCTGGGACCATCCAGGTGGGGCTGGGACCATTCAGGAGGGGCTGGGACCATCCAGGTGGGGCTGGGACCATTCAGGAGAGGCTGGCACTGTCCAGGTGGGACTGGGACCATCGTGGGGCTCTCCGGCTGCTTGTGCCATCCAGGAGCTGCCACACTCAAAGGAAAGTCTCCCCCAGCTTTCAACCCTTTCCGTTTTAGGGCTCCCCTCATCCTGCAGTTTTTATGGGATTTTAATGGGAATGGAGTTCTTCACACCACAGCAGCTGTAAAAAACACTCTCTGGAGTGTGTTCATGAGAGCGTCCCTTGGGCTGGGCCTCTCTCTAAACAGAGCTCTGGCTTTTGAGCGGCGGCCGAGGTGAAATCACAGCTTGAGACAGGCTCCAAGAGCCACAGGGCACCTGTCCACACATGTGGCCTCCCCTCAGCAGAAACATCCCATGTTTGGGCAAATTTCTTGGAGCCAATGCTGCTGTGTGACCTCACTCCTCATTCATCCCCACCAAGAAACGTTCTGTCCAACACTTCAGAGAAGGACAGCACGGACCTGGACTCACCTGGAGCTTCCACAGCGAGGCCATGACATCAGCTCAGCCCTGGTTTTATCAAGCGGGCTGTGAGCAGCGCGGGAGGGTCAGGAGTGGCCATGACAAGGCATTTCACGGACAAAGCCATGGATCATCAGATCCCTCTCCTGGATCTCACTCACGCCCTGTCCCCCCCTCGAGTGGCAGCGAGGGCAGAGCTCAGTGACTCACTCGCCCTGCCCCATGTGCTCCTGGAGACAGCACAGAGGGCTAAAGTTTGGCTTTTTCCACTGCCTAAAGGTTTTCATGTTCCAAACAGTTCAGTGTTCTTCTCCCCTATGAGTAATGCGGTGTTTTCACTGACCACACATCACCTCCCTCCATCACATGAGGGAATCATGTCATTTTGCAAACATTGTCACGAACTGCAGGGCACAGAATGAATAAGCAGTTCTGTATTTACTGATACGGGGGGGATTTTTTAGCAGTTACGGTTTAAATGATTATAAACACCTTGGAAGCTCATGCTGAGAGAGCACAGAAAAACCTACAAGAGTAAGAAAGGGACTCGGTTGTAATATCCACTGGAATTTCTTTGTGCCTCGCTTCCCTTACAAGTTTCTTTACTTTTTGACATCCTCTCATGAAGTGTCCCTCTTGGGTCCCCACACTGAGTTGCTCCATAGTCCAGGAATGCAGGAATTGTGCCTTTTGATAGCAGAAACCTCACTTTATTTCAGGCAGTTTCCAGCTGTTTTTGCTGTTACATCCTCCCTTTCCGTCCCCTCAGCAAATAACCCCTTTTAACACCATTAGAGGTTGGACAAATTTAGACCTGGAGGATGGCAGAAGTGGCACAGGTGAGCCGTGGAAGTACAGCAGGAGGATTTCTGAGTCCTCCATTCCTGCACTTAGCACAGGACCACAATACCTTTCCTGCAGTTCTGCAGCTTTCAGCCCTAAAAGTCCTACATTACCCCAGGCTGGCTTTATCCACCCGAAGTTATTTGTGAGCTGGGAGAAATCACTATGTGTGAACACGAAATTCCCTCTCCCAGCAGCTGGTCACGCTGGTTTTACAGACCCTTCCCTGGTGGGAAGAGATGGAGCTATGAGGAGCGGAGAACATGTTTATGGTCGCTCCAGGACAGGGAACAAAATGCCAAACTCCAGCTCTATCCCTTCCACTTCTGATCTGTCCTAATGGGTGGAGTAACCCCAGGCTCAACATCAGCCCCTCGTGTGCCACGTCCTTTCATGAAGCCTTCACCTCTACCGGAGATAAGAACAACCTGCAAATGGCAGTGCCTTGGAGCTCTTATCTCGATCTATATGAGAATGGATGGTTCTGGGAATCTGGAGCTCTTACAGAGTCACTGCGCCCACAAAACGCTGACATCACCTGAGGAGCAATAAAGCCAAGGCTCATGTTTCTGGGTAGAGAACACGCCTCTCCCTTCTCCTCGGTGCGAGCGACGTCATTTGTTTTCTATTCAAATTCAGCCTCCTCCCACGGAAACCTTGCCTTGCCCTGCCAGCCATCAGGAGATGTTATTGAGAAAATACCCGCTCCAACAGTAGGAAAAAATAATTTCCCATAAGTATCTTTTATTGTGTATCTAATGCCTTTCATCTTGAAATATGAGAACTTTACAAATACAGCCATTTTATTGAATAAATACCCTTATGCCTAGTGCAAGCCATGATTCATAGCAGATTAATAGAGGCAATTAAATGTAAGATTAAATTGCCTAAACCATTTGCCCCACTAAGCCGATCCCAGAGCTGTGAACTGTATCAGTGCCACTAATTCCCAGAGATTTCCCTTTGCAGGCAGGTATTTAATGATTTTGAATATCAAATCCACGGTACCCCGGGCTGGCTCTGTAATGCCTATAATCATGTTAAAACGCAGCACTAAGCAACTTGCCCGAGGCAGCTCAGTGAGTCACTGCAGGAGAAAGCAGAACTTCTCATTCGCAGGAGCTGCTCAAGCACAGTGGAGCCAGAATTGGGATGGGGGACTGTCCACACTACGAATTTTGTGTCTCAGGCTGTTGGAAAATACACCAGTTTAAAAATTTTGTATAACTTTTAACTTTTTGGTTCTGTCTCTCTAGTTAGGCTTGACTTGACTTTGCCTTGGGGAAGGGAATTTTCTTTAGTTTATTTAGGAGATAGAGCATCCCTGTAAGGAGATGGGCTCAGCACAGGACAGAGTGGAGCAGCCCAAAGATAACAAAAAGATAAAAAACATCAATGGAACATCAACGGAACATCGGTGGCCATCTCCAAACATCCACCCCAGAGCACCTCTGACACAGCTGAGACATCTCCCCCGCAAAGGACTGATAGGAGGATTGAAAAATAAATATCTAATTTACATCGGAGGTGAGGGGATTCGGATCCAATAGAAAACTAAATATTGAGGGCTGCTCAACTCTGGACCAATGAACTTTGAAACAATACATTCCTATGGGTTTTAGCTGTATAAAAACTGGGGGAAAATCCTGTAAAATCATGTGTTTTTGGATTATTTTCCTTGGCACATCCTGGCCGGTAAATAAAGTAATGCCTGATTCTCTATCACTTCAAATACAGTGCTAGAGGGTTTTTATTTCTCCCGATTTTTGATGACAAGGCCATGAGGAGCATTTGGTGGGCGCTGTGACAGGCGAACACACGTGTCCAGGGTCACACGGGGCTGGCTGGTGGCAGAGCTGGTGGCAAACCCCAGCTGCAGCCCTGGGACCCTCGCGTTTTGGAGCACATCGGGAAGAGATGGGAGCCCCAGCAGCAGAAATGGTCGTGGTGAGGAGCAGCAGTGCAGGACTGGCACCCACTGCTGCCAGCCCTGCTGTGCCCAGCAGTGCCAGAGCCTTGGGGGCAGCAGGATGGGAGCAGTGAGCTGGGATTTCCTTGGGCAGGGCTGGGATAAAGGGTTTTTCATATTCCCCAACATACATCAGGATCCAGATGTGTCCTCAGGGAAAAAACCCGAGCTCCTACACCAACTGTTTTCCTCTTGGCATCAAATAGTCACACACTGGATGTGGCCCACAGAAATAAGGATGTACCAGAAATTTTTCCAGCCAGCCTCTCCAGGAGGGACACCTCAACTCAGAGCTGGTTCTCATGCTGTTAGGATTTCTGCCACTGCACTTCCCCATCTCGTCAGCTCCAAGAAGGATTTGAAGCAGTCTGAGCTCGACCAAACCCTGGCCAAAGGGTTAAATCTTGGGGTTTAAATGCATAAAAAGTAATGTTTTCATAGTAGTGTGAGTCATCAGTAATTCTATATTGTTTGTGTTCTGTTTATGGTGACCTTTCATCTCTGAATCCTCTTTCTCTTTCTTTCCTTTTCTTCTTCCTTGCTTGCCTGCTTCCTTCTTTTTATTTCTCTCTCTCCCCCATGTATCATTCTTTTTCTTTCTGTTTCTTATGAATCTGTGCCTCTGTAAAATCTGTCCAAATATTTACAAAAGGAAACGCTGGGTTGTGAAACTGAATTCAGAGAAAATGTTACACATGCTGAAGAAATGCATCCAGCACGGTTTCCAAATGTTCCCACATGCATTTTTGTCCTGTGTCTCAAGTGTTGGGGCTTGATACTTCATATCTTTATTCAGGCAAAACTTGCACTGAAGGCAGCGAGATCCAGGCTGGGGTCCGGTCCAGTGGTGCCGTAATTCTGGACTGGTTCCATTTGATTTTGGCCATGGGTGACTGGTTAAAAAAGCCTGAATAACCAGTGTGACTGGGTAACTGCTTTGTGCAATGGGTCTGTTCCAGGCCAGGGGTTATCGTCACTGGTCACCAAGCTGGAAAAAATTGGCATCTCTGTCAGGCAGAGCAGAAACTCTCTACAGCTCTGTCACCTCCAAGAAACCTCAGCCAGGCTGCACCAGGAGAGCCACAGTCCCTGGAGAAGCCAGGACAGGTCTCAGGTCCCTCTGAGACCAAAAAAAACCCAACTCAGCTGTGCCATGATGAAAGTGCCATGAAGTCATTTTCCCAAGAAGTCCTTGATGCCACGAGTGAGGGCTCACACTCATGTCCTCATGGACCTGGACGTGTTTTGGCAGAGCTACAGGGAACTGTTTAAGCCCCGGGGGATAAAGGGAGTCGGCAGTGGGTCCCATCTGCTCAAAAAGCGTCACCTCCCACCCCCACACTTCGTGCTCATGTTTCTATTCTTACCCTCACAAAGACATTGTGGGGCCCGTGCAAACAGGGATTGTTTTGGAGGAAGGGGTTAATTTTGTATTTCCTGGCTTTTGTCAGAGCAGGAAAACGAACCCTTTGAGCAAGTCATTCAAGTCGCTATGAGCTTCTAAAAGCCACTTCTGCCCTGTTTTGTATTTTGCTTTCTTGCATTCTTATGGCAGGTTTATTTAAGAAAAGAAAACAAAAATAAAGCGAGGAAATAGCTAGCCCAGGATTGTAAGTGATGAAGTACGCACTGCCACATGTGTTGAATTTTTTTCTTCCTGATTTGCACCGGGTGTAAACAAGAGCAGATTCAAAAGTCTCACAGTTACATAAGCGCACAGGAGAGCAATTATCATTGTTGTGGAGGTGAATTCCCTTTGTGCAAAGGTCTCCGTGGGGTGTCATCCCTGCACTGGCTCAGAGCAGCCGAGGTACCTGGCCCAAGTGCCTGGCTCAGATTCAATATTTGTGTGGCGCTGGTTAACATCATGATGAGAAAAGTGGATGTCATTGAGAGCACATTGTGCCTTGGCTGGGCAGGTGGCAGGCATGGAAATTTCTTTAAACATGGGAAAAAATGAAGATGCCGAACTGGGAGAAAAGCGTCTCTGTCTTTTAGCTTTTTGGGACACCAAGAAGGGTTTAGGACAAGGAGAGAAAAGCCATCAGTGGCACAGGGATACCTGTGAGCCAGGCAGGGGTGGGATGGATGCTCTTTATTCCCTTCCAGCCCAAACCATTCTGTGATTTCATTATTCTAAGGATGTTCTCAGTTTCTAATCCCACAGGGCTACCTCACTGCAGCTTGACAGAATCCTTGCCTCTCCCGTGCTCCAGCCAGGGGATGCCTTAAATCGCTCTCACATCGCACATCGCACTCCAAAGGAGGAAAGCGAAGTGATTCCTGGGTACAGACCCACAGAAAGCTCCGTTTCTGAGGTCCATTTCCTCTAGGAAAAGAAGATGAATACAGCCCTGTCTTGTGGCCATCTGTTGTGCTGGCTTCTGCTGCAAGAAGTTGGCAAGGAATCCATCACGGAGAATTCCTGCTGTTCATCTCCTCAGAACAATCTGGGGAGGGCTGGTGCCGGACAGATGATGTGCAAGGTCACCAGAGCTTGGTCATGGCACGGTGATATCACAGTGATATCACATCTTTTAAGGTGCTGGCTTGGAGCGCATCCAAGGAGGACAGCCGGGTCTGCTGCTGCCAGTGGTGAGGTCCCTGTGGAGGGACATGTGTCGGGACATGTGTCACCTGCCCAGCTGGTGGGTCCTGTGATCCACACCCCACCGTGGACGCCTGTGGGGTCCCTGTGCCACAGTGGGTGCTGGTGTGATGGAGAGGAGTCATTTCCCAGCACCCGAGCGTGTGTGTGTTCCTCCCACGATCTTCTTCCAGCCCACTGCTAAAAGAACAACAATAAATAAATGGAATGAAAAGTGCAATCCTGTGTTTATTTTAAAGGAACGTGTTGAAATAACAGATTCACTTTGAGGCTGCAGTTCTGGCAAAAAACCCACTGCTCAGCAGAGCAGAGACAATCCTGTGGGTGAGCCAGAGCTGGCACTCGCCCACCCATGCCCTTGTCCATGCCCCTCCTCCTGGCCCCCTTGGGAACCTGGAAAACCTTGGAGATCGCAGTTAGACACAGAGCCTGGCTGGTCTGAGGTGCTCAAAGCCCGGGGGACATTGCGGGAGACAGAAAATGTGAGGAATGATGGGTGGGAGGCTGGTGGGGCAGGAGCGGGGAGAGGAGCCCTGGGGTGAGGGTTGGGTGGAGCGGTCCCTCCAAAAGGAGCAGCGGAAAGAGGGAAATAAAAGCAGAAAACTGCGGAAAGGGGCGAGGAAGGAGCAGCTGGGAACAGCCTGGCAGTGCGGGGGGAAGAGGAATTGCTGGGGGAGAGGGCTGGGGTGGCACGGGGTGCTGGGACAGCGGTGGCTGAGGGCAGTGAGCAGCCAGCAGGGCTGGGGACAACGGGGGGGACACACGGAGGGGACACACAGAGGGGACACACGGAGGGGACACACAGAGGGGAGCAGGGGAAGTGGCAGCAGCGCTGACTGGAAGCCCTGAGTAAGAAACACCCGAGTGGCTCGGTGGAAGCCAGTCATCCGCGGAAAAAAAGAAAATTTTTGGGAAGTGCTGATGCACCGAAAGGGGGAGAAAAAGGAGACCTCCCACCACTGCCCTGCCGGTTACTGGGCAGCCCTGACCCCTGGGGGTGTTCTCAGTGGGGAAAAGCGAACTTTGCATGGGTCTACTACGTTTTTTTCATCACATAAAACATGATGGGAACGACTCTCAAATATGTGTTTACATTATAAATATATATACAAATATATGTGTACACATATATATTTATGCGGGGCTATGTCTGTACATGTAGATATGCCTATGCCTGAACACAAATATATGTATGTGTATGCGTGTTCCTTTATACATATATTTTAGGAGAATAATCACAGCCTCACCCAAGGCTCGGCATTCCCCGAGTGCTGCTCCTTGCCTCGATTTCTGTGGGAAAGGAGGCAGCAGCCAGTGCTGGGGGGGAGGGTGAGGGCTGTCCCAGCCCCAGCCAGCCCGGAGACGTGGGGCAGAGGACAGGGACAGCGGCAGGGAGGTGACCCAGCCCGAGGGCTCCTGAGCTGGGAGTGGTGGGCACAGGGTGGGGGAGTGTGAATGGCTGGGTGGATGAATGTGTTAGAGAGGGGCTGTGGAATGGCAGAATCATTCAGCTTGCAAAACACCCCTAAGATAATTGAGTACAACCGTTAACCGCCCATTTCGAGTCCATCTCTAAACAATGTCCCTGTGGTCCATGTACCAGATGCAGAGTACATGTGTGTAAATGTGTGTATGTGACATATAAACACAGACTGGCGTGGGTTGGAACGAACTTTAGAGATCACCTTGTTCCACCCCTCACCTGAGCAGAGGGGCAGAATCTCTCCCTCGCCTGCTGCCCCCACTGGGGGATCAACCCACGGCACGGGGGGCTTCTCATGTAGAGTTTTCCATCCACCATATTTGTATCTATACACACATACAGACATATACATACACATATATAAACAATATACACACACACATATATACAGATACACATTTATAAATATATAGACACATATATACATACACATACATAGACACATATACATACACACCCCTTTACGTATATATATATAAATACACATATAAATGTGCACGTATGTGAATGTACATATATTTATATTTGTTTATATCGGGGTTTGTGTGTAGCACGCACGTGTCTGTACACGTCCGTGCGCGTGCCCGTGTACCCACGCGTGTACATAGGTGTGTATAGGTGTGTAAACGGGGGACACACACTCCCACACGGGCGCGCCCCCGTGGCCGCTCGGGCTCGCGCGCGCGCTCCCGGCCGCCCCGCGGCGGATGACGTCACGCCGGCGGGGCCGGGCGCGCCCGCGCTGGCGCGCGGCCAGGGTGACGTCACCCGCGCGCGGCGGTCCCGCCCCCACGGACACCACGTGACGCGGCTCCATTGAGAAAACGCCGTCCCGGCAGCGCGGCCCCGATATAAGGCGGGAGCGGCCGAGCGCGGCCGGGACACCGGGACACTCGGGGACAGCGGCACCTCCGCGCACTGCCCTGCCCTGCCAGCCCTTCCAGCCTAACCATGGTGAACCTGCGGGTGTGCGCGCTGGAGTGCGAGGCGCTGCGGGGGCTGCTGCAGGAGCGCGGCTCGCAGTGCCTCGTCCTCGACTGCCGCTCCTTCTTCTCCTTCAACGCCGCGCACATCCGCGGCTCCTGCAACGTCCGCCTGAGCACCATCGTGCGGCGCCGCGCCAAGGGCGCGCTGGCGCTGGAGCACGTCGTGCCCAACGAGGAGCTGCGGGCTCGCCTGCGCCAGGGGCTCTTCCACACCGTGGTGCTGCTGGACGAGCGCAGCACCGACCTGGAAATGCCCAAACGCGACAGCACCATGCTGCTGGCGCTCGGCACCCTCTGCAGGGAGGCCCGCGGCGCCCGCATCTGCTTCCTCAAGGGTGAGTGCCGTGCCGTGCCGTGCCGGGCCGGGCCGGGCTGGGCTGCCCCGCTGTGCCCCGGCCGTGCGGCGCTCACCCCGCGCCCCTCTCTCCGCTCTGCCCCGCAGGAGGTTACGAAGCCTTCGCGTCCGCCTGCTCCGAGCTCTGCAGCAAGCCGGCCGCCCCCGCCGGGCTCAGCTTGCCCCTGAGCGCCAGCCCCGCTCCCGGCAGCGCCGACTCGGGCTGCAGCTCCTGCGGGACCCCGCTCTACGACCAGGTGAGCGCCGGGGGAGCGGCGGAGCGGAGCGCAGCGCCGCGGGAGCGGAGCGGGTTGGCGCTGCCGCCGAGCACCGGGCGGGGGTGACCCGTGCTGTTCCTCTCTTGCAGGGCGGGCCCGTGGAGATCCTGCCGTTCCTGTACCTGGGGAGCGCTTATCACGCCTCCCGCAAGGACATGCTGGACGCTTTGGGCATCACGGCGTTAATCAATGTCTCGGCCAACTGCCCCAACCACTTCGAAGGGCACTACCAGTATAAAAGTATCCCCGTGGAGGACAACCACAAGGCAGATATCAGCTCCTGGTTCAACGAGGCGATCGATTTCATCGGTAAATGAGCTCCCTTTACAGTCAGTGCTTTTTCTGGGTTAGTGTCCCCTGGGAAGTGATTTGTGGCGTGGTTTTCCCCCAGTAAAACTACATTTGAGACTGGGGAATCACATTCCACTGGGAAGATACACTCGGGGAACATTTCCATTAATTTAATTCTACTCACAGGGCTAATCTAAGCTTGGTAAAGCTGTTTGCAATCTTGATTCAAGAGGCACTGGTCTTGCAGAAAAGTGAATTTAAGCGGATCAGAATTAAAGTAATCTTGCAAGACTGCTAAAGTGACCTGGAGGAGCTATTAGTATAATTGGAATTGGAGCCTAGAGTGAAAATAGCTGCTTTCCTCAGGACAAAGAGTCCCTTTGTCTCAAAAGCTCCGGCTGCACCTCTTAGGCTAAGGAAGAGATGGATTAAAGAAATGTAAAACAGCAGCCTGCGCTTTTTTCCCACCTCTGGAAGCAGTGGGACTTGTTTGCTAACTGTGTGCTTTGATTCTTTCAGACTCTGTGAAGAACGATGGAGGAAGGGTCTTTGTGCACTGCCAGGCTGGCATTTCCCGCTCAGCAACCATCTGCCTTGCTTACCTCATGAGGACCAACAGAGTCAAACTGGACGAAGCCTTCGAATTCGTCAAGCAGAGGAGGAGCATCATCTCCCCGAATTTCAGCTTCATGGGGCAGCTGCTTCAGTTCGAGTCGCAGGTCCTTGCCCCCAACTGCTCTGCAGAGGCAGGGAGCCCCGCGATGGCAGTGTTGGACAGGGGGGCATCGACCACCACGGTTTTCAACTTCCCGGTCTCCATCCCAGTTCACACCACGTCCAGTGCTTTGAGCTACCTTCAGAGCCCCATCACTACTTCTCCCAGCTGCTGAGAAGCAGGAGAAAGATGTGGCCAGGACTCAGACTTGCTGTCTCAGAAGTGCAATAACTACAGGGACAGTGTCACCAGTCACTTGTGTTTTGTGGGGAGTTATTCACATGTCCCAGAACGGTGTCGGAAATGGAGAGGAGCTCACCCAATGCCAGAGAAACCAGGTGTTTCTGACTTCCCAAGCGAATGCCTGGATGTCTACACTGAGATCAGAGGACACTGGCTCTTCCTGAGCTGTCCCTCCTTGTCTTCTGTCTGTCCTAAGCCTGCTCCATGTTTAGTAGCATGCTAACCAGTATTCCCATTCCTGGACACTTTGAGCAACACTGATGCTGTCCCCTTTTATATGACAGTCCTATTTATTTATTTTTACATTAGTGCATTGTTGTCAGGTTTTTGTTTTTGTTTTTTTTTTTTTTTTTGCCTTCACGAACGTAAAGTTTCATTTCTAGAGAAACCAAATACCTCAGTATTTTTTGGTACTATAATCCTGTGTGTATATATCTGTCAGCTCTTCTTGTTTCCCAAGCACTGACATGAAAGCACCAGGCGAGTGCTTTTTTTGAGTTGCCAAGGGTTGTATGTTTGCTGATTTATTTATGATGTGAAATAATATATTTCTTCTTATGAAGACATAGTTTTGTTACATGATTATAACTTTTTTTATACAAATGGAATAAATTATGATATTTCTATTGATCTGGATTATATGTTCTTTAAAATACTGCATTTCACAGTTCCAAAACTCACATGGAAAACTCCCTGGTGAAAAGCTGTAGTTTTCAAGTCTGCTGGCCTGGGGTCTTGACTGAGAAAAATGTGTTTAAATATCGTATATGACTAGAAACTACTGCAGGTTCTTAACCTGAGCTTTTCTTTGTCCCCGTGTAATTGTGTGCGGTGGCAGTGAGCCAAGGCTGGTTTCTCAGCTGGGAGTGGATTTGGCTGCCCTGATGGCTGTAACACTTTGAACCAGCTGAGACTTGGGCACTGGGCTACAGTGAATTTAAAATAGTCCTTCTCCTAAGAAGGAGGAATAAGTTTCCTTATTCCTTGTTTACTTTTAATGCTTGAAAGGTTAAGTCTAAAAATTAACCTGTTAGTAACAGATCTCTAGGGCTTGGCACAAACTCACAAAGTGTTTTCTTTTTCTGTCCCACCTCCTTAAATACTTTTTGCAACTCAAACTGTCTCTGATGCCTGGAGTGAGGTATTTGGCTGGCTGGGCTATCCCTGTAAACAAATCAGGGCATGACAAGGGATCAGGTAACCAGCAAGTCACTGAATTTCTTACCCAGACAGAAATAAATTCTTTCCTGCTGGAGATTATCACTAGAGTGACTTGGATCTGGTGTTTCTGTTGGGCAATGAGGAGAGTTTATGTGGCACAGCAAAAGCCAGGGCAGGAGCTGCAGGGTTAATGCTGCTCCTGAGACAGAACACCTCTCCATGGGCTCTGTGGGGCAGGGCAGCATCCCTTCCCAGGGAGGCTGATGGGTGTGAGATGCAGGTGGAAGCTTGATTTCTCAGGCAGGGTCATGCTGATAACAGAAGGAGGGATGCTGAGGGAGCAGGAGGACTCAACTTCCCATATCCACTCCAGAAGGGAGCCACCGGTCCTTGGCTATCTGATATTCAAAGAGTCACATCCAACTTTTGCCACATCAAACATGGTTTTGCTCAGGTACACGCAGCAGGTCATGACTGTAAAATAAAGGAATTTTAGCAGTTGTGATCTTAAGTTTATAGGCAAAGGTTTCTGTGAGCATAAAGCAGTTGTGCTCTCATCGCGATGAGCAAAGCACCGCAAACTCCTGCTGCAATCCTGCAAGTTTCCTGGGGTATTAATGGTGCTAAAATCCAGGACTCTTCTCCTGGGAGAAGGTGCCCTTGAAGGACGGGATGATGCACTGCTGCCTCTGAAGTTCTTCCACGTGAGCTGCCCCTCCGAAGCAGCTCTGCCGTCAGCACCGCGCGTCAGCCGTCACCGACTTTCAACCTGACACCGAGGGAGGAAAAAAACGGAGCGGCTGAAAGGAGGAGAGATCCCTGGGCACTGAGAAATGAAGTTAGAAACTCTGATTTTCCTGGTGTACCTGAACCTCAAAGTGAATATCCTCCACAAAACCTGTCCCGTGCTGCAAATCCTGCAAAACCCCTTTGTCCATGGAAAATCGCTTGGCACGTTGAACCTGCCATTGCTGTCCTGATTAAATATGCAAGACTGTCTCTGAATACAGGAGCCTTTTTACACCTGCAGTAAAGGGTGGAACAAACTTTCACCTTCAAAGCAAAGCAGAGCTTGTTCAGTGGAAAAATACAACCTTGGCAGCCCCGGCCATGCAACTGATAAAAAAAAAATCCTGCCTGTTAATCGCAATTCAAACAGAAATCCGCTCCCCGTCAGCCGCGGGAGCTTGTTTATGTGTTTCTTGGAACAATAAAACTCATTACCTGGCAGCAGATCAGCTTTTATAACCTAAGCAGGCACCTGACAGAGGGGTGCCAATAGAGCTGCTTCAGCACAAAGCCTGCTGTGAGCAAGCAGCCAGGGCAGCAGGGCTGCGCTTCCAGCTCTGACATCCCATGCCCTTTCCCAAGTCTTTATCGGGATCCTTCTATTCCCTGTAATCCGACTCTGACGCTGCCCAGAGTCCCAGACTCCTGCAAACTTTTTGTGGGTGGGATGGCACCCAGATCCCAAAATGCTCCCAGTGTGAACAAGGGGAGGACAAGGAGGGGAGCGAGATCAGAGTGAGACTGGCCAATGTCACATCAGGGGGAAGGTTTTGGGGATGGATGGGATGAGCTGGGGTTTTGCTGGGAGCGATGAGGAAGGGGCAGGATGTCTGGCAAGGTGTGGGACAGAGGAGGAGGATGCTTTGGTGGCACAACTGAGCTTAACTTTGTGGAAGAATCTTTACTTCTCACCTCTTATTTATTCTGCCAGCTCTGCTGCTTTGATTGGAATATAAAGGCACACTGTTCACCCCGGTTTGGGGTTTTAAACTCCCATTTTCCTGGCTCCAACATGAGCTGGCTGCCCCTGTGCCAGCAGGACTCAGCTGGGACCATCCCCTGGTGGTGTCCAATCCCCAGAATCCCGGCACGCAGCAGGCGTGTGTGGGGCTTTCAGTTTATATAAATCCGGAGCTCTCCGGTTGCATACATCCCCATGGAAACCACGAGGAGTTTCCCCTCGCTGAGGACCGGCGGTAACATCACTTCCTGCTGCTGACAAACCAATTTGTCATGAAGTGATAGAAAGGCATGGTTTGTGTTTGCAGGAACTGGCTCCGGGCTTTGTTCCTCCCAAGCCAGAGGCTGCTCACCCGCCCCGAAGGCAAACAATGGCCATTGTGTGCCCCGCAGAGCAGGGATGGGGACACACCGACAAACCCTTCGGGTCCCCAAAATGCCACAGCACGGACACTGACACCCCAAAAGTCACTGAGAGAACACAGATCATGGCAGCACTTAGCACAGCAGCCACAGACGTGTCCCCACAGCACAGGGGTGTCCCTGTGTCCCACACGGGGACACAGCACAGGAGCCCTGTGTCATCCCCCCAGCAAGATGCAATGCTCAGGGGACACAGCCTACCCAGATATCACATGACAAACAGAGCCAGAGCTCCGGATTAGACGTGTCTTGGGTAATCCCCTTGTCTCAGAGCTTTTGCCTTTTGTAATCAGCCCCGCAGAGGTGCGGGGTGTACTCAGGCTTAGGGACTATCCTGAATTAGTCACCCCCAGGATCAGACTCGCAGGGCCACAAGGATGTGTGATGCCATTACGCTGAAAAAAAGAACATTACATCCAGATCACACGCAGGCAGATCTTGCTGGCCCGGTTACCACCTGGGTTTTTTCCTCTGCCTGGCTCCGGGGTAGCAGAAAGGGCACTGAGAGTTGTTTGGAGGTGATGTTTAAGTGCAGCCCTGCAGACCCCACTCCCCAGAGCCACAGCAGGATGGGGAAGGAGAAAAGGTTGTGGTGTGTGACTGTCACAGTGTGGTGAGAAATCACGACACCTCAAACCCCGTCCAAACCTATTCCTTATCCTTCTGCTGGTCCAGCAGCACTGTCTGTGACAGACCCAGTGCAGCCAGTGAGACTCTGCCCAGGGCTTTGGCTTCCCCAAATCTGTTCCCATCCAAGGCTGGCAGGAGCTTGGGAACATAGCTAAACCAGGCTCAAATCCACTCGTGCTGAAAGAACAAATCAGCTCTGAGGTTTGTGCTGTGAGGGGCTTCCCACTCCTCTCTGTTCACTACAGCGCAGAGCCAGAGGCCACAGCTGATGGGGGTTGGCAATCCAGGAGTGGCACAGCCCAGGTGGGCCCTGTTAGCTCCCATCAAGGGTGTGAAACGTTTAGTGGGGCCGAGGTATTAAAGGAGAGACCGGAGAGAAGTAAGATTTTCTGGCATTGCTGAGGACTTGGAGCTGGCTGAGGCTGTGGCTGTGCGACCCTGAGCACAACCTCCGTGGGATGAGCCCAGGTACCCGAGGGGAAGCAGCTGAGCTGCTCTGCTGCTGGGCTGGGGAAAGAATTCCTGGTTTTGGGAGCTGTTTTCCATTTTGGAAGTGCAGTTGTACAAACCTGTGCCACCAAGGTCCTACCCGGCCCTGGCACAGTTAGTCCGGCACAGACAAGCTGGCTCTGTTATTGTAAGAAAAGTGGCCAAAACCAGGGCAGAGAGCAGCTTTGTTCCTTGTCCTGCCACGCTGTGGGCAGCCTGTCCTCAGGTGTGGGTTTGTCTTTCCTCCCTCGCCGTGGGAGTTCTCATCCCCAGGGCTCTGTGGCCACCCTGCGTGGCCGCTGTCCCCCTGGCAGTGCCAGGCTGGCTGTGCTGATCCCCAAACGAGGGGCTGAGGGTGGCTGCGAGCCCCGGGATGCTGGGCTGGGGGTTTCCTGCGCGGGGTTCTCAAGCTGCAGCGTTTGCATGCGTTGTTTCCTGCGGCGGCGATGACTCTGCCTGGGCTTCCCCCGCAGCCCTGGCACGCAGGGCAGCGCTGAGCTCAGACACCGTGGGCAGCTGCCAGCTCCCCCCGGGCACAGGGGCTGCGGGCGAGCTCCAGGTGGGCACTCAGTGCTGTGCTGCTGGGCTGGAGTTTGGAGAGCCGAAAGGGACGGTGCTCATGGTTTTACCTTCAATGTGGGAATGGGGGTGAAGCCCGGCTGGTAACAGTGTCACCAAAACTGTGGGAAAAACAAAAACTCTCCAACGACTTTTTTGATGTTAGAGAGTTAAGGCATTACTTTATTATCTGGCCACGATGTTGTTCTGGCCAGGATGTACCACAGAAATCATCTCATCTACACACAGCCCGGATGTGCAGAGAGAATCATTCCATAACACGCCAATTTTACAGGATTTTTGTTCAAATTTAATGTAGTCAAAACCCATAGAGATGCATTGTTTCTAAGTTCATTGGTCCAGAGCTGAGCAACCCTCAGTGTTCAGTTTCCCATTGGATCCGAATCCCCTCGCCTCCGATGTAAACTAGATCATAATTTTTCAATTTTCTTATCAGTCCTTTCTGGGTGAGATGTCTTCAGCTCTGTCAGAGGTGCTCTGGGGTAGATGTTTGGAGATGGCCACCGATGTTCTGTTGATGTTCTGTTGATGGTTTTTATCTCTCTGGGGATCTTTGAGCTGCTCCAGTCTGTAGGTATGTTGAGTTTATCAAACCTCACCTGGTAGGACAATGCCCAGGGAAGAAACTTATAATTCCTTTTCCCAGGGTAAAGACAAACAAAGCCTTTGACTGAAGTTATACAAAATTTTTAAACCGGTATATTTTCCAGCATTAGATCTTACCCAGGTTTTGTTTGGTGCTCAGACTGGCTGAGTCAGGGCTGTGGGAGCAATAATTTCCTCAGCCAGTTCGTTCCAGTCTCCTTATTGTCTACACCATGTTGGGGCTATCACAAGGGCCCCGGAAAATGCTTCATTTCTCAACAAAGGGTTCTGTATGACACCAGTGGCTTTCATTTCAGGACGTTTTCCTCCCTAAACTATAGGCTATGTTTAAAAATAAACTCCCAGAGGACTCTAATATGACGTAGTTACCTTCTAACTCAGTAACCAGTTGGCTACAAATTAACAGGTTCTTACTGCACAATTTATTTTTTTGAATTACAGTCTGTCTCAGAGCCAAATGTAACTCCCACCTGTGCTAAAATAATAAACTACAGTGTCATTTTTAGACTTCTAATTTCTGATATAATTTAATTTTATTTGAAAAGAGTTTTTTTTTTGTTCTCCAGCAGTTGTGGCAGAGATGGCTAATGAAGGCTTTTTCAGGTCTTTCACACACTGGAAAGAGGTGGTTTATTTTCAGCATATTCTCAAAATTCTTGTCAAAATAGGATCTATGGTAAAATTTTCACACATCAGTATCTCATTCTTCTTTCAAGTCTTGTAAAGGTTTTGTTAATTGGCAGCTGGGTCATAGCACCATGTGGTTTTAATGGCAGGTTTTTCTAATTTAGGGAGAACATAAACTGCAGATGTGTATTAACTCTAATAGTCTTTCCTGATACTCTGTGATACTTGCAGAATAACTGGTAACTTCCATCCTTTCTTGTCTTTTGCAATGAAACCTTGCTGATTGCAGAGATGTATTTCAGGGATTTTTGGGTGACAAGGATCTTAAAAATTACATCAATTGTTTGCGGTCCCCTATGCATGTACAGTCTTCTCTCTGTGACAGGGACAGGAACCAGGGAAGGGCTGGAGCTGTGTCAGAGGGATTTGGGATGGAGATCAGGGAAAGGTTCTTCCCCAGAGGGTGCTGGCACTGCCCAGGCTCCCCAGGGAATGGGCACAGCCCCAGAGCTGCAGGAGCGTTTGGACAGCGCTGCCAGGGATGGACAGGGTGGGATTTTGGGGGTCTGTGCAGGGTCAGGCGTGGGATGATGATCCTGTGGGTCCCTTCTGATTCAGGATGTTCTGTAATTGTAAGAATCCATCTTGCATATAAAATACAGGACAGAAAGATGTGAACTCTGCTGCTTTTCTTTTTCTGCCCAGTGCTTGTTCCCATTAGCCAGGGACACTGTTGACGGAAACAAATGGCATAAACTCCGAGGCTGGTGGGTCTTTCTATTTTAATCCCTAGAGTGCTGGTTGAAATGGTACATTACAGGATGTTTTCTTGGTCTTTGTTGTTAAAACAAAGCCGTGAGTCCCACACGTGTCGGCTGCGATAGCATCAGCTCTGAACTCGCGCTGTGTCTGGGCACATGTGGCATTTCCCCTGTGTCACTGGGCTTTGCTGGGAGAGCAGAGCTCCTGCCTCATGGTCCAGAGGGGAAATTTAGCTCAGTTAGACAGAAGGAATTGTTCCCTGGGAGGGTGGGCAGGCCGTGGCACAGGTGCCCAGAGAAGCTGTGGCTGCCCCTGGATCCCTGGCAGTGTCCAAGGCCAGGCTGGACAGGGCTCGGAGCAGCCTGGGACAGTGGAAGGTGTCCCTGCCATGGCAGGGGCTGGAACGAGATTATTTCTAAGATCCCTTCCAACTCAGACCATTCCATGCTCCTGTAACCATGTCTGTGTGATCGCCTCTTCTCCCACTCCCGGGTCTAGGTGGGTCACACCTGGCACCTCGGGACAGGAGATTCCCAGGTTCCCTGTGAACACCTTTAGATGACCTTTGGGAACACCTTTAGATGGCCTTTGGGAACACCTATAGATGGCCTTCGGGGACACCTTTAGATGGCCTTCGGGGACACCTTTAGATGACCTTCGGGGACACCTTTAGATGACCTTTGGGAACACCTTTAGATGACCTTCGGGGACACCTTTAGATGACCCTTGGGAACACCTTTAGATGACCTTCAGGAACACCTTTAGGTGGCCTTTGGGGACACCTGTAGTCCTCAGTGGTGGCTGAGAATGAGGAACTCAACATCTCAGGGCTTTCCAAGGCACACTAACGCGGCTGCAGCACCCACTGGGATCAGCGCAGGGTGAGTGGAACATCGAACTGGTCAAAATCGAAGCTCCGGGGCTGCTGTAGCTTGGCTGGAGCCTCTGTTGCATCACCAGGACGCTTTGAGCAGGAGGATTTGTGGCTGCCCTGGGAGCTGAGCGAGGAGCCAGCTGAACAGCGGGATCGAACAATAGCTCCCACCCTTCCCTACTGCCGGGGAGGGACAGAAGGGAACAAAGCTGCTTGCAAGGAGAAAAAAAATCCCTTCGGTCTTTCTTTCGCTCTTCCGACTCCATCTGGAGATTTTCCTCCCTCAGGGAGCCAGCAGACATCTCAGCACCGAGCAGCCCCCAAATTTCAGCACCTTTCCTCGTTTGTCTTGATCCTTTAAACGCCTGTCCGCAGGCGCCAGTGAAGATGGGTGTTTATAACTCCTTTTGTTCCTCTGTTTACAGCTTCCCTTCCAGGCTTTCGGGGACGGCTGACGTCAGGATGCTCCATTTGGGCTCCTCTGTACTTTTATCTGGTGTTAATGCCTTCCATGAGCCGCAGGAATGCGGAGCGTGGGGAGAGGGGTCCCGGGGAGGGCAGGGGGGAGCTCAGCCGGGCGCAGCGCCGTGCTGCCCACCCTGCTGTCCCTGTTGCTGGGGGCACCATGGTCATTTATGGCCTTGCGAGGGGAGGACCTGCCCCCTGGCAGCGTGTCTGTCTGTCCTGGCAGCTGGCACAGCCCCGCGTGGCACCGCCAGCGCTATTTTTAAGGCGCCCGGGCTGCATCCCAAGTATAGCGCGCTCTATTCCTGGTGCAAAATGATCTTCCTGGGTTGGGGGGGTGGTGCAGAGATTTTTTTTTGGTATGAAACTCATGGGTTTGGAGGCAGGGAGAGAGAGAAACAGCTGGGCACAGCTGGAAGAGAGGCACGAGAAGAAGCAGGGAGAGGTGGTGGCCGTGAAGGTCTCGTCCGGAGGGACAGCTCTGCTCTCCAGTGCTCTCTGCCAATGGTTTGCTCATGGATCAGGAATCAGAAAGGCCTGGGTTTGGTTTACAGCTGGGGTTTGTTGAGGACGCTGGAGGGCTTTGCGTTTGTTTGAAATAGGCTGCTGGGGAAGTTTGAGATTCCAAAACATTTAACGAGGCTGTGAGGGATGAAGAGGGATGCTAAATGCAGAGCTGTAAACTCGCTGGTTGCTTTCGCCAATTTTGGACCCGTTTCTCACTCCAGATCCACCAGATCTCAGGAGGAGCAGAACGCCATTTGTCCACCAGGGCTTAAAGGAATTCCTTAAAAGAATCAATGGAGAGCAGTTGTTGGTTTACTGCAAGCTTTGTAGTGATACCAAGAGGCCCTGAACAGCACCGCAGGCTGCGTTATAGTGAGGATGTCACATTCCTGGGGTAGCAAAGGGAAGGCTCTGCTCCTGCCTTCAGTTTCCATTCAGGAATGCAGTTTAACCCTTGGAGAAGAGGTGCTGATTCTCCACTGTTGTGCCCTTCCCACCATGACATAAGTGGAGATAAAATATCCCCGCGTCAGGAGCGGCATCAGTTGCTCGGGGCTGTTCGTCTTTCAGCTTGGCTTTCTACCAAATCGCCAGTCCCGGGTCTGGATAGAGGTGTCCATTTCCCCTCCCTCCTCCTCCTCCCCTCCAAGCCAGTTATGGGTGTCTGAAAGGTACCTCAAGAGATGAGAAATGGCTTTGCAAGGAGTGTGGTGGCAGCTGAGCTGCCGCTTGTCCCGGACGGAGGCGCAGGGCGGTGTTTGCAGAGGGGCTGGCTGTTTGTCCCGTTGCCTGGTGGCTGTTGTGATGTGTTTATCCTCTTCCTGAGCTGCAGGAACTGCTGTTCCCTCGTGCTGCGGGGTTCGGGTGAGGTGCTGGAGCTCACTGGCTATAAAAAGTGATGGCCCAGCTGCTGTGTCGAGCACTCTGTGGGAGCAGCTTTCCATCCGGGGGTGCAGAGCCTGTGGGACAGAGTGGGTGCCACAGGGCCAGGCTCTCCCTCCCGGGTAACAAGTGACATGGGACAATAGCAAATGGCCTCAAGCTGCGTCGGAGGAGGCTCAAGGTGGACATCAGCAGGAATTTCTCCATGGAAAGGGAGGTCAGGCCTTGGCAGGGCTGCCCAGGGAGGTTTGGAATGCCCATCCCTGGAGGTGGCACTCAGTGCTCTGGGCTGGGGACAAGGTGGGGATAGGCACAGGCTGGACTCGATGGCCTTGGAGAACTTTTCCAAGCTCAATGATCCTGGGATTCTGTGATCACTGCCTGCACAGGAGCTCTTTGCTGGCACATTCGGATGTGTGGGTCCATGCATTTCCTTCCTATCCCCTGTTTCCCCCGGAGAGGGGCTGTTTTGTGGGGCCGAGCACACGGGATCGTGCTGCAGGAGCTGGAGCAGAGGGGCTGTGTGAGCCTCCCTGCCCGCGCAGTGACGTGGGTGCTGCAGGAAGGAACAGCGAGTTCCTGAGGGGACATTCCTGCCATAGCTGTGCGGGGCCCTGTCCCCTCCCCGCTCCCTGTCTCCAGAGGCTGCTCCTGAAAGCCTTTTCCGTGGCACCTTGCCAGGCCCCTATTCCTTTTCACACGCGGGGTGGAAGCAAACCCCCCTCCCTGCCCCGGAGCCTTCATCCAGACGCTTCTCCCAGTGGCTGTACTTTTCCAGAATGTGCAGGATGGAGCCCCACAGCTTCCTTGAGGGCTCCTGGAAAGCAGGAAGGAGGCACAGGCTGGTGCTTGAACACAGGCTCCCCACAAGTAAAAGCATCCATGTCCTGCCCTCACCCCTCGTTCTGCTCCTTAATTGCTGATTAAGGTCTAATGAGTGTCCAGAGATTGCTTTTATAGGCATTACTTTAAAGTCTACTGTTCACTGCATTTTGCTCAGTTTTCTGCCTGCAAACATTCTCCTTTTTGCAGCGTTTTCAATTTACCTCTCAAGAGCACGAATGATTTTTTTGGCCAGCAGTATTCAGCAGCTCTAGGACAGCAGAGAGGGCAGAGAGTGCTCATCCCTGTCCCATGTGCCTCGTGGGGCCGGGTCTGGCTCTGCCAGCTCCGCACAGCACCGGGGTGATGAGGCTGATCTTGGGTTCTGGGTATTTCTGCCCTAGATAGCCACAGCCCTGAGCTGTCTCAGGGATTTTACCCACACAACACACACCAGATCGCTCTGAAATGCAGTACTTGAGGCTGAAACTGAAAGTTCGGAGAGAATTAGTCACTGCTGTACCCTGGTAACGCTGGCAAAAACCAGCCTCAAACACGGCGCAGGCGAGGGTTTTGCAATCCCAGCAGCAGCAGCAGCAGCCCTGTGCCTCTCCTGACGCACGGGGAGCTGCTGGGGGGAGCAGCCTGGCCCCCTCCTCCTGCCCTGGGCACCCCAGAGCGGTGGTGTGGGGAGATGAGGGGCTGGGGGCACAGCCCTGCACCTCCTCTGCAGCAGTCCCAGCCAGGCTGAGCTTTTATTGCATGTGTGCCTCGGGAAACAGCAAACGTAGCCCTGAGCCTGTGGGGGATGTCCCCACAGGTGTCAGACCCATGGGGATGCTCTGTACCCCCAGGGCTGCCAGCAGCGGAGAATCCCCGAATTGCTGAGTTGGAAAAGCCTTCCAAGACCATCAGGTCCAAGCTGTGCCCATCCCCACCTGTCCCCAGCACAGAGCTCTGAGTGCCACCTCTAGGGATGGGGACTCCAGACCTCTCTGGGCAGCCCTGCCAATGCTTAACAATCTTTTCAGTGATGAAATTCCTGCTGATGTCCACCCTGAGCCTCCCCTGGTACACCCTGAGGCTGTTCCCTCTCCTCCTGTCCCTGTTCCCTGGGGATAGAGGCCAACCCCACCAACCTCATCCCAACCCCAGCTCGGAGGGTCCAAAAATTCACTCAGGAAGTTTTTGAGTTCAGCTCCAGCTGTTTTGGGGCCATTGTTGGCCACAGCCTCCCCTGAAAAGTTTGAATCTCTTTGAAACGCAGAGCTGCTGCTTTGTCTCTCCCCTCTGGGGCTCTCTGTAGGGCGCTGGGGGTGTGAGGAGGGGGCTGTGGGGCAGGGGTGGCCCCACGCTGTCCCTGCAGTGCTGTGGGGCGGGTTTGGCTCGCTCCAGATCCGCAGGGTTCGCGTCAGTGCTGGCAGTGGGAGCCGTGCTGTGCTTAACCACCGCAAAACATAGCAACGGCACAGCAGCGCTGGCAGCCGCGCAGAGGGAAAGAAATCGTACAAAATCAACATGAAACAAAACCAAACGGGTTTTTCAGGCTCGCCTGGCCTTCACGGCACAGAAAATGGCAAAGCTTCCAGGAAATGGCTGTGGGCCTGCGAAGGGATTATTGTGGATGCTCTGGAGAATCGCAGCCCTTGCAGCAGGGAGGGTTTGAGGCAGTGCTGCTCTGCTCGGGGCACTCAGGGAGCCTCCCTGGCCCTGGAACTGGTTGTGCAGGCAGGGCAGGAGCCTCAGCACTGCCTGTCCTGCTCTGCCTCCTGCACTGCCAGCTCTGACCTGTCACTGCCTTTGGGCACGGCTCGGGGCTCTGGGCACAGTGTGCTGAGTGGGGGGCGAGTTACTGCCTCGGGAGGAGGTCACAGTCACAGTCTGGTTGGGGTCAGAAGGGACCCCAAAGATCATCTCATTCCAACTCTGCCCTGGTCACAGACAGGGACACCTTCACTAGACCAGGGGGCTCAGAGCTCCATCCAACCTGGCCTTGGAGAGCGTTTCTAAATCCTGGAACCCACTTCAGGGGAAGGGGCAATGTGAACCCACATCTGTGTCACATCTGTCTGTGTCTGGGATCCGGATCCCATCCTGAGCTGAGGGAGCTCAGCAGGGGAGGCTGACCCACATCTGTAAGAGAAAATCAAGTCTTTGTGTGAGCAGAGCCCACCCTCCTAACCCCCAGCCCTTCCTGTACCTCGTGCCAGGCCCTGCCACCCCAGGGGTGCCTGAGCTCCTCCAGAGCACGGGAATTGGGATCAGAGGTGCAGGACAGCTCCCTGGCTCCGTGTAGGCTTGGCATGGGGAAAGTGGTCATCTTCTGTATAACCTCCTGGGAGAAACCTGAGCGGTTTTGGATGGCAGAGAAAAATGGGTGATGGAGAGTGGGTGCAGATGGGTCAGGGAAGGCTGTCCTCCTTGGATCCTCTGCTCAGATCGGTGTCCTGCCCCTGCTGTGGGTGGAAACAATTTGGCCAGGGAGGGAGGGAGGGGTGCAGAGACAGCCCTGGTGAGTCCCCAGGACTGAGCAGCTGATGTTGTGCAGCAGGAGCTGAGGTTAATGCTCTCATAATTAGTAAGAGAAAAAACCCAGGCGGTCCTTTCAGAACCTGCTTGCACAACGAGCTCTTGACCCTCCTGGCCATGCATTCCCAGGCTTGCTAAGTGCTGCAGACACAGCTGAGTCCTTCCAGTGCTCCTTGGCTGAGTGGACATTTCCAGCCTCCCCTCTGCCTGCTGGGTCTCGTATTTTGAAGCAGGGCAAAGGAGGAGGATGGATCAGCTTTCCTTCTCTGCCTCCTCCCACATACCTTGGTCATGCTGCCTCCAGCACTTCCCCTTCCCACACGAGGTGAGCTCTTGGCAGGTTACGTGTAGCCCACAGTGCTAATTTTATTTGCTGCTTGATCTTTTTTCTGGACTTTTCTGGCATTTGCTGGGTAAAGCAAGGCCCTTCCTCAGCCCTGGGGGAGGTTTGTCCCAGCTGTGCTGTTTGTGTGTCACTTTTGTCACCGAAGAGCTCTTGGAGCTCTGTGTTCCCAGGACACTGGGAAATGGCTTGGACAGCTCGAGGCTTTCACAGTGAAACCCTGGATGCAGATCCAGGCTGCAGAGAGAACCAGGGAGGAGAAAAGCAGGTTGTGCCTCACTGACCTGCACCTCCAGAGCCATGGTGGGACACTACCCAGCCATCTGGAGCCTGTCAGAGAAGGAAAAAACAACCCAGGTGGTTCTTTTCAACCAAAATTCTGCTACCTGGGGAGAAAACCTCTGCCGTGGCGGTGTCTGGGAGTCCCAGCGAGGTCCTGCTGAGCGACCAGGGCACGTACCTGGGCTGTGGGTAAACACGATGTCACTCGGGGAGACGTTGCGTCAGCGGTGCCGCTGATCTCAGGCTCTTATTCACGCTGCAGTCACGGCTGCTGCACAACCTGCTGGGCTTTATCAGCGAGCTGAGCCTCCAGCACCTCTGCACAAAAGAGAGAGGGGACTGAGTCATGGAGAGACCTGTTAAAAATCACCCAGGAATCAATGGAGGAGAGAGAGAGGCATAGAAAGAAGTCAGGCTCAGGTTGCTTGAGTAACCCCGCCAGGCCCCAGGCACCAAATGTCAGTGCTTTTATCAGCCTCCACTCGCTCTGAAATATTCCTTAGCGCATTTTCCACCATTTGTTTCCGTTTGAAATGGGAGTCCACAAAATCCTGTGACTGATGGGAGTGATGGGGTGACTCACAGTAAGCCAAAGGAGAAGTTGTGCTCGGACACCTCACACATCTGGACTTCCAGCCCCATGTCGCTGTTACTGACCCTTCTCATGTAGCCCTGAGAGCTGCAGCACCACCCAATCTTACATGACCCTGAGGGACATGTCTTATGTAGCAAAAAATGTATTTTCTAGGTACGATGAGAAAATGTCACACCTGGATTTTCAGTCTGGTGGAAATGTAGGTGAGAACCTCCTGAAATGTGATTTAACTTGTGGTAACAAGAATCACAATCAGAGAGATTCATCTTGTCCAGCTTTGCTGTCACATTAGCCAAAAGTTTTTTTTTTTTTTTAAATTTTTTTTTTTATTTTTAGTTTCCTTCTCATATGACAACCTCTAAAATAGCTGTGGCAAAATGAGTAAATAAATAGCTGCCAGGAGTTAAATAGGGCTAGCTTGCTCATTGTGTTCTCTGGAAGAATCTTTTTCCTACACAGAAATCTTTTTTCAGGCTGAATTTAAGGAACTGGGACAGTCATCTGAATTCCTGGATATTGTGAGGCTGTGGGGAGCTGCCAGAGAGGTTTTCTGTGGATGAGGGAATTGGATGAATGGGTCCAAGGAGCATCTCTCACTGTGGCCAGGCTGCGGAGAGTGCACAGAGTCCTCGGGGCAGTGCCTGTGCCCCTGTCTGCATCCACAGAACGTGGAATTGCCAGCCCAGAAATGGCCATATCCAGCCTTGAATGAGCTCTAGGGTGACAAGGGACACGGGGACATCATCCCGTGGTGTTCAGCCCAATAAATCCCGGCGCTGTGGTTGGGAGTGTCGGGTACCGCTTCATTAACCGTGCCTAATTACAGCGTTAATTCATTCCGTGTGTCTGTTCCGTGTGTCTGTGTGCCACCTGCTGGGGTGGCTCGGGGACTCTCTGGGGGACAAAACCCGGGGACCAGGGTGGGGACCTGCCGGTGATCTCATCTCGTGTGGGTTTGGGGTTGTTTTCTGCTTTTGGCTTTCCATGCTCTTATCAGATGACATTTCGGTGTGTGTCGAGGTGCCAGCCGTGTCTGACAGGTCTGCTGTGGCCTCGGCAGGGACATTCTGGGCCCCTCAGTTTAGGAAGGATGTGGAGACACTTGAATGTGTCCAAAGAAGGGCGACAAGGCTGGTGAGGGGCTTGGAACACAAGCCCTATGAGGAACGTCTGAGGGAACTGGGGTTGTTTAGCCTGGAGCAAAGGAGACTCAGAGGCGACCTTATCACTCTCTACGACTTCTTGAAAGGTGGTTGTGGTGAGGTGGGGGTTGGTCTCTTTATCCAGGCAACAACTGACAGAACAAGAGGACACAGTCTTCAGTTGCGCCAAAGGAAAATATAAGTTGGATATTAGAAAAAAGTTTTTTACAGAAAGAGTGATAAAATATTGGAATGGTCTACCCGGGGAGGTGGTGGAATCACCATCCCTGGACGCGTTTAAAAGGAGATTGGATGTGGCACTCGGTGCCATGGTTTAGTTTAGTTGAGGGTTGGGACATGGGTTGGACTCGATGATCTTGAAGGTCTCTTCCAACCTGGTGATTCTGTGATTCTGTGATTTGTGGCCTCCCTGCCCACCCCTGGGCTGGGAAAGGAAGGCTGTCACAGCAGGCAGGTGAGTGATGTCCCCTCGGTGTCACCTCCCTCCTGCAGGGTCTGTGCTCACTCCAGAGATCTCCTCCGTATCAAAATATTTCCCAGAGTTTTCGAAACTTACAAACACTCTAATGACACGAAAGCATTCAGCTTTGTCTGGGGAAGACCCTGGAGTAGCTCACTGGAAGGATGCTATCCTTTTCCAGCTGTCCCGACATGGTTTTTGTGCAGCCACAGCACCGCGATTCCCTTCCCGAGGCGAACCGGGAGCTAGCAGCCGGGCTGGGGCTGTGCCTGGAACCCCCACGAGCTTCTTCCCACGAGCTAAACTCGGAGAAAAACTCCTGCACTCGTCCGGCGGTGCTCTCGGGGAGCATTTTCCATTTTCGCGGAACGCAGCGCTGTCCCGGCGGAGCTGCTCTGAGCTGCGGTTCGTGGGGAGAAGCTCCCCTCTAGCGGGGGATGCTCGCAGCGCCGATCCGCGAGGAGAGAGGCTGGAAAACCTGGGAAAAGAGCCTGGGGATGCTGTGACAGCGTGAGCCTGGATATGAGCCATCAGCCGGGGCGGGGGTCGGGCTGTGCCCCCAGGGAACAGGGACAGGAGGAGAGGGAACGGCCTCAGGCTGGGCCAGGGGAGGCTCAGTTGGACATCAGCAGGAATTTCTCCATGGAAAGGGAGGTCAGGCCTTGGCAGGGCTGCCCAGGGAGGTTTGGAGTGCCCATCCCTGGAGGTGGCACTCAGCGCTCTGGGCTGGGGACAAGGTGGGGAAGGGCACAGCTTGGATTCGATGGTCTTGGAAGGCTTTTCCAACCCAAATGGTTCTGTGAAATTCGAAGCTGAGGCATTTATTGTGTCTTTGCAAAACCAGCACGAGGGGGTCCATAACTGATTATATTTAATGTAACGACAACAGAAATTTCATTGCAGTGATGATACAATTGAGCTGTCCAGTCCTTATAACTGTGTTTTCAGAGCATTAATTTTCTTAACAATAATTGCCTTTTTAATTCCCATAGCATCCTGAGGGGAGAACTCAATATTGTTATCTGCTTTTTACAGAGAGAGAGAGAGAAAATGCTGGCAAAAGTAGGGGAAGAACATTGCCTGGTAAAGTCATCCAAGGTCAGGATTGAAGTGATGCTGGAGGGAGCCTCACTTGAATCAGCTGTGCTGATCTGTCACATCACTCAGCTGTTCTTCACAGAAGGAACAAAGTTTTGTTATTTTGCAACTGGCCCTTAACAGAGCTGTGCACTGAAAAATGTGAAGTGACTGAATGTAACTCTTTGCTCTTTAGTGTGGAGGGTGAGGCACTCCAAGTGGCCAAGTTTTGGGTGAGATGCTGGAATCATGGGATGGTTTGGGTTGGGATGGACTTTAAAGATCATTTAGTTCAGCCCCTTGCCCGGGGCAGGGCCATACCCTACAGGTGTGGGATGCAAACCCAGTGTGAGCACTGGGAAATGTGGAGGGTTGTACCAGGACAGCCTCTAAGTGACTGTGATGAAATCATTATTCCTCTTCTTCCCTGAGGACTGGGTTCTCTCCAGTTTGGGGACCAAGGTTTGTGAGGTGCTTGGAGATCTGCTGATAAAACTACACAAAAGCAGCAGAGTGTTATTGCTCTTGCTGCATTTATCAGGTTTTCAGGAAGGAAAATACGTTTTTTTTCAAGGATTACACTGCCAGAACCAAAAATATCCCTGCATTCGTGAGGGCTCGATCCTTGCTGCTGCACACTGCTCCAAAGGGCATCTCCTGCACCTTTCCCAAGCATCTCTCCGGCAGCACGAGGGGAATTTTGAGGGTTTCTCCATAAGCAGCTGCTGAGCCCAGATGTGTCCTGGGCAATCTCTCCAGTGCTCTCCCTCCACAAGGGCTGCTCTCATTTCTGTATATTCCCTGGAGTGAGTTACTCTTCCAGGGCCTGCATTTAGGGAGAGGAGAGGAATGCAAACCAGCATCTTCCTGCCCATTTCTTGCTGGGAAAGCTGCCCCATGCAGCTGTGCCAGCCAACTCAACTCTCTGTGTCCCTAGAGCTCAGAGGGGAGAGTTTAAGCGAGCTAAACCTCTTTTTGCTGAAGGGTTTTGGTTCCAGGCCAAGAGCACATGTTGAGGGTTAGTCCTGCCTGACAGATTCTTGGTGGTCTTGGCATGGAGTGGGTTGGTGAAGCTCAGCTCAGGTCTCAGCAGAGACAGATGTTTGTGATTTAAAGAAATCATTACTGTGGCCACTGCCAGCCAGATTGCATACAATAAAAAAGCCTTTCTTCAGGTCAGGATCGGAGCATTTTGGCTCCAAATCTCCTTGGGAAATCTGTGCTCTTTGTGATATTTCAACGGTGGAAAAAACATTATGAAATTTAGTCTAAGTGAGCCTTTGTCCAGAGCATGACCCTGACACAGGAAGAGTCCAGGATAATTCAGGGGCTATTTTGGGGGATGTGATGCCCCATAGCCCTTTCCCTGCTCAAGATGGTGTCAAACATTACAGGCGAGTTTTAAATACCAACCATCCAACCCTCCCGGAGTGGTGTTATCCTTCCTTTGTGAGGGGAAGCTGCAGGGAGGGATTAAAGGGGTTTGCCAACAGCTGCCCAAGAGAAGAGACAACCTCTGCCAGAACATCATCTCCTGAAGCTCTGTGCTGTGCCAGCAGGTGGGCAATGCCTCCTGAGAGCCCTGTCCCACAGGGGCCAGGCAGTGACCAGTGGGAGTGAAATGGGAAGGTGCCACATCACACCCCGGATCCCCTCGCAGGGTTTTGTCTCTGTCCCTCGGAGCAGAGGTGGCTGGGGACATCCTGTGAGCAGCCTGCTGTTCCTCCTCCTGGGGACAGCCTGGTGGCTGCTGGAGCAGAGGTGGGAGAAGATGTGGATAGCAGGAGGCTGCTCTGATGGCTGGGGAAGCTCTGGCCAGGAGGGCAGGGCTGTGAATGTGGCCCAGCTGCAGGAAAAGGGCAGGTTTTGTACAGCACCACCCACGGGGCCCTCGTCCTGGCAGCAGCAGCTCCGCACGTGCTCTCTGCACTCCTGTTCCCACTGCACCTGCTCAGGTGGAAGCAACGTCCCTGTTGTTAGAGGGCTGGGAAAGCTGCTCCGTGTGCTACTCGCCCTCCTCAGGAATGTGAGTGTGTCCTGAGTGTTTTCTGGGAACAAACAGTGAGGTGCCTCCTCCCTTTGCCTTTGAGAAGTCAGAGAAATCGGTGCCTTTTTGCAGCACTGGCTGGAGCTCCCGAGGGCTGCAGCTCCTGTGTGCCACCAGTCCCAACCTGCTCAGGATCCACTGGAAACACTCAGCACCTCTGCCTCGTGCTGCTGTTATTATTCATAGAGCCATGGAATATTCTGAGCTGGGAGGGACCCACAAGGATCATCATCCCAGCTCCCAGCCCTGCACAGGCACCCCAACAATCCCACCCTGTCCATCCCTGGCAGCGCTGTCCAAACGCTCCTGGAGCTCTGGGGCTGTGCCCATTCCCTGGGGAGCCTGGGCAGTGCCAGCACCCTCTGGGGGAAGAACCTTTCCCTGATCTCCAACCCAAACCTCCCCTGGCCCAGCTCCAGCTGTTCCCAGGGTCCTGTCGCTGCTCACAGGAATTGGAGCCCCTGGCAAGGTCTGACTCCAGTCTCCCCCAGGCTGCACTGCATTGGGATTGCTGTTACAGGGTTATTATTAGAAACCCGAGGCACACCAATGCCCCAAACCTGGCGGTGAGGGACTGCTCTGAAGGTCGCTCAAGTACGAGGCTGGCTCAAGTCACATCGCTGTCACCTGAGGGAGGAGATAAAAAGTGCATTAGCAGCCAGATAAGGAGCATCCGCATGTCACTGTCACCCTCTGCTCACACTCGAGAGGGACATCCCTTCCCCAGCCCATAACCCTGGTGTCTGCTGTGGGCTCTGGGAAGGCTCCTGCAAAAGGATCACTTTTAATATATATAAAAATACATATTTAAAAAAATATATATAATATATGCATATTTTATTTATATATATATGTAATATTTTATATATATGTGTAATATATATAATATATATATGTATATAAATACACAGAAGTATTCCTTTTCTGCTGGACTCAGCCCATTCCCAGGCTCCAAGCAGCAACCCACTCGTCTGTACATCATGTTCCCATTATTTTGTCCATGGTTTTCAGGGCAGCATGTGTCTTCATCTTATTTCATGCAATTCAAAGCTGCTGGCACTCAGTAATGATGTTCTGGATGCAGCTGTGGAGGAGGAAATCGGCACTGGGACAAATGGTGGCCTCCCCACTGTTATTTTTTTTTTCCTTTCTGTTATTCCCAGGGGTGGCTGGGCTGCTGTGACAGTAGAAACACTCAGGAATTTCAAACCTTCTAATTTACTCTTTTACTTCCTTCGACGTCCATACAAGTCCCGTGCCAAACAGAAGAGTAAATGAGATAATGGGGAACAGAAGGGAGCAGGACTCATCCCAGCTGTAAATCTCCCAGCTCTGTGGCACGAGAGGACCACACGCTGCTTGGGATGGGATGGAAATCCTCCCCGTGTTCTGTGCCTTTGTCTCCTGACCTTTCCTAGGAGCAGCCGTGCCCTGGCACAGGTGACAGCGAGGCGCTGCCGTGCTGGGGGGCTGTTAAAACCTTTCCAGAAAAGAAACAATTCCTCGTTGTCAGGGACCGTGGAGAGGCCCCCCGTTAACTCCGTGTGTCTCTTTGCGGTGCGGGCACGGGGATGCGACCCTTTGGGATCGCCGGGGCGGGATGGGCACTCCTCCCGCGGCTGCAGGGGTGCGGGCTGAGCCCACCGAGCGGACCCGAGCGATCCCAACCCAAACCGAGCCGTGCCGAGCCGATCGGTGCCGCTGCGCTCCGCCCGTGTCCCGCCCGTGTCCCTCCCGCGGCCGCGGTTGGCGGTGCGGGCTCGGGGCGGGGCGGGGCGGCAGCTTCGAATCGCGGCGAGAGCGCCGAGCTGCCCGAGCCTGTCCTGAGCCCCGCACGGAACCCTCCCGAGCTGCCCGAGACCGTCCCGACCCGCACGGACCCTCCCGAGCTGCCCGAGCCTGTCCTGAGCCCCGCACGGAACCCTCCCGAGCTGCCCGAGCCTGCCCTGAGCCCCGCACGGAACCCTCCCGAGCTGCCCGAGCCTGTCCCGACCCCGCACGGACCCTCCCGAGCTGCCCGAGACCGTCCCGACCCCGCACTGCCCCGCACGGACCCTCCCGAGCTGCCCGAGCCTGCCCTGAGCCCCGCACGGACCCTCCCGAGCTGCCCGAGCCTGTCCTGAGCCCCGCACGGAACCCTCCCGAGCTGCCCGAGCCTGTCCTGAGCCCCGCACGGAACCCTCCCGAGCTGCCCGAGACCGTCCCGACCCGCACGGACCCTCCCGAGCTGCCCGAGCCTGTCCTGAGCCCCGCACGGACCCTCCCGAGCTGCCCGAGACCGTCCCGACCCCGCACTGCCCCGCACGGACCCTCCCGAGCTGCCCGAGCCTGTCCTGAGCCCCGCACGGAACCCTCCCGAGCGTGTCCGAGACCGTCCCGACCCCGCACGGACCCTCCCGAGCTGCCCGACCCCGCACTGCCCCGCACGGACCCTCCCGAGCTGCCCGAGCCTGTCCCGACCCCGCACGGACCCTCCCGAGCCGCTCCGCTCCGCTCCGCTCCGCTCCGTCCGCCCATGGGTAATGCCGAGTCCGTCCCGCGTGCCGCCGCTGTCCCCGGTAAGTGCTGCTCCGGTGGCTCCGGTGGCTCCGTGCGGGTCCCGCTCCCCTCCGGGGCACGGCACACCTGGCCCGGGGCTCCCCCAGCGCTGCCGCATCGCTGGGCACGAAACGCCGTGGGGAGGATGTGACAGCGCGGGGGACACGGAGGGAGGTGGCAGGTGACATGGCAGCGCTTGGACCGCGCTCAGCACAGGTGCCGCAGGTCAGAGCCTTCTGCTCACCTGTGCTGGGACCCTCCCAGACACCGCCGAGGGGGTCTGGGGGCTTTTTTCCCCCTCCCGAACCAGAACCGAGGCATGAATGTACTTTCATCCCTCGCAGCTGCTGCCCGCGCACGGCCCTGCCAAATCCACCCGCCGGAATTCAAAGTCCTGCGCTCCAAAATCGCCTGCCAATCCCAGCTCCGGGGCCGGGAGAGCAGACCTGCGAAAACAAACGGCTTGGCGCTGCCTGCGCGGCCGGGTGTCAGGTTCTTGTTGCCTTTTATGCGTCTTTTTTTTCGTGTCCAAGAAGTCCAACAGCCGCCAGCCTGGTTGGCTGGATTTGAAGGGAGCTGATAACTGAGCTCAGCCAACCGGCACAAGATGCCAGCGCTCTGGAATACAAATAATCCTGGGTGGGAATAAGAAAAGCATTGAGTAACGTGTGGGCTAAGGCGAAGCGGCATCGTGGTTACTGCGATTGCTGTGGAGAGGTTCTGCAAGCCCCAACTTGTTTCTTGTTAACCTCTCCTTGCCCTGAGGCCTTTGGGGTTTGCAAAAACTGCAGAACAGTTTTGGTTTTAATTTTTGGATGTGTGTGACCTGCTGCAGTTTCAGTTTTCAATAAAATGTCGTTCTTCCCACCTGGTTCTTAATGTCAGGAATGTGATCAATTTTTTTAAATTTTTTTTTTTTAGGCATTTACAGCATGGTCTGATTTAATGACTTCTTTGACAAAGCTTTAAGGACTTAGTTTTGCTTTCTCTTCCTCTGGGGGAACCCAAAATATTTTGCTGCTGGCGGGGTGAGGGTGTTGTCATTTACTCAGTGAGTGAGTTCAGTAGCATGATGTGCAGAGGGGTGAAGCTGCACTGCTGGATGCTCCTGCCTGAGCCTCCCTACAGGTGTGTGTGGTATGGAGGGGAGGGAAAAGTCTCTCTGGAGCTGTGCCAGGAACCTTTGGAGCAGGATTGATTGCCCTGAGTGGCGAGTTCATTGGCAGAAATCCAGAGCGGGCTCCCAGTCCTACCTACAGCAGGAGAAAAAGGAATGTGGGTCAATGCAAAGCGAGACTGGGGTGTCTAACCCTGCAGCAAATACTTCTCCCTTCAGGAACTGGGCAGGGAATGGACAGAAAAACCCCAAAATCAAAAGAACAAACCAAATGAGTCCTGAGCCTTGTTTCCTACTGGCTGCTGCTCTCAGGTGTGCGGAGCAGCGCTGAGCTCAGAGCTGGGTGTACCTCAGGGAGGGTCTCGGCTGTGCTGGGGGGTGTCACTAACCCCAGGGGATGGAGAGCTGACTGTTCCTAACAAATGAGTGCTTTGGGCGCAGGTAAAGCTCTGCTGCAGTTTGTTCTCACGTTTCTGGTATTTCTCTCTCCTGGGAGCCCTTTCTGCTGTTTGGTTTTGGGGTGGTCAGCCCCCGTCAGATTTACATGTTTGCTGTGTAATGCAAGATTATTTCTAACTGATGAATAACTGTGCTCCCTGATGTTTGTTTTTGTTTTGAAATCCAAATATCCAGTCTTTGATTATAAAGCCAGTTCTGCAAAATAGAATTGGAGATAACATTTTGGAAGTTAATGAACTGTTAGGTAAGCCAGACCTCAATAATGCCTTGAGTCAACAGCTGCTGCTGCTCCCGTTTGCTTAAGAGGGAAGGTAAATAAATGCATTTGGTGATACTTCTAATATTGGATACGAGAATTTGAACCAAGATGGAATTAACTGTCAAGGACTAAAAGAAAGATCGTCAGTGTTTGGGTAGAAGGCAGGAATGTGGGATTATAAATTCAGTAAATCCTTAAAGCTGGAGTCGTCATTGAGGCATGAGGGTTCTTAATTTAGGAATATTGCTGTGGGTGTCTCTTGTAAGAGGCGCTGGAGCCTGGTGAGCTGGGCAGGTCCCCATGTCCCCAGCTCTGGCCAGGAGAGCCCAGGTGGGCATTGGGGCTCCAGGGTGGACACTGTCACTGGAGGGCAGCCGAGGACAAAAAGTCAGCACTGCTGCGCTGTAACTCACCGGGAAAAAAAAAAAGAAAAAGTTGAATAAATGCCAGGAAAAGGACAGTGTGGAGCAGGTTGCTTAAGGGATCAAAAGAAAAGCAAATAACCATGCAGCAGCTGGTCCCGGGAGAGCAAAGCTCTGAGGGGACACAGATGAGGGTGAGTTCTCACTCCAGGAGCGATGCTTATCCTTCTGAACAATCAGAAGGTCTCTCAATGTGGGAGAAACTTTGAATTATTTGCACCTTGCGCAGCTCAACGAGGTCAAAAGTCGCTGAAAGGTTTCTTTGCATAATGCAAGTGGACTTATGCCTGTGTTAGATAATCATTCCCTGATTGAACTCTGTTAATGGTCTTGGAGTGTAAAACCAAATTGCATCGCTGGGAGTGTTCCAAAGCAGCACAGAGCGCACAGAGTGCTGTGCTGGGCCACTTCTTGGTGCATCTGACCTTATCCAGTGCTTGGCTTTCTCCCAAAGTGTCTTTCCTGGGCTTCTCTCAGCTCTCAGCTCCCGGATTTTTCCTTCTGTAGGAAGTTCTCTGGACAGACCCCGTGCCGGAGAAGCAAGAGGAGTTTGCTACCGAAGGGTTTTGTGTTCTCTCTGCTCCGAAAGGCAGCGGGAGGGATGAAGGATCGCAGCTCTGGGTTTAGATGGCGCCAGAGCCTCAGGAAAGGATCTGCCTGCTCCTGCTCCAGCACGGAGCTGGGGCTGGCACTGCCACCTCTGCCCACCTGAGCTCTGAGCTGAGCCTGTCCTGCAGCGCTGGGGAGCCCAAGGTTTGGTTGGGATTTGATTCCTGCAGCTGGAATTCACCATGCCATGGAATATTCCTGCAGCTGGGAGCTCCTCAGCTCCTGTTTTGTCTTCACTGCTGTGCTTCTCACCCCGAGTCACTGTACCCAGAATATTCCATGGCACGGTGAGCTCCTGCCTGGGCCGTGCTGGCATTGCCCACCCTGCGTGGATCCACATCCCTGAGCTCCCCTGGGCTCCAGGCAGGCTGTGCTGGGGGAAAGCAGAACATTCCCCTCGTGGTTTGCTCAGACACACTTTGGTTCTGTTCTCTCGTTAACAAATTGCTGCTGCAGAGCTGCAGCTCGGCGCTCCCCAAAGTGCTGCAGCGAGCTCAGCTCACCTGGGGGCTCAACCATTGTCTCTCAGGTGCATGTTTTACTGATAAATGAACAGCGTTTATGTGGATTTGTCATGGAGGTGGTGATAGAGAGTGCGTGTTGTGTTTCCTTTTCAATGCATGGTGTGAAATCACCCCAGAATTTTGGCTGTGTGAGGTTCCCTGCAGCCTCACCCCACAGATTCCCAGAATGGTTTGGGTTGGAGGGGACCTTAAAGCTCATCCTGTTCCAACTCTCCCACCATGGGCAGGGACACCTTCCACTAGACCAGCCTGCTCAGAGCTCCATCCAACCTGTGCTGAGGCTCAGGAAAAAGTTCATATTTAGTAGTGATGTCCTTTTTTGCAGAACTGGATTCATTTTGGTTTGCTGGAGGCAATTTGTGTTGCTTTGGGGCAAACACAAAGTGTTCACTCTGAAACAAACCTTCTCAGGGGGGCAGGGGCTGTCCTGAGTTGGGGACACAGCGATGACAGCCCTGAGGGACATGGGAATGCTCACCCACCCCTGCTCAGGCTCTTCACTGGGGCCGAGCACTTTATCTTCTCTGAGGCTGCTGCACATTCCTAAAAAGGAGCATCCGTGTGTCCTGACTAGAAAGGACTCGGTTTTCATGTTTGGCACTCAAACCACACGGTTATAAATGCCTGCTCCTGCCTTGAACTGCAGCATAAATGTTTACAAATCCTGTTACTCTCTTGACAGTTTTCCCATTAATTTCGTGTCGAGACACCTTTTAATTTCTGACCTCATCTGGGTACCAGCCCGGAGTCTGCTGAAGCTGCTGACTTTTTCCCCATCAAGGGCAGAAGCTTTGCTTTTATAATTCTGCCCTCAATTTGCAGAGGTGAGGTTTCCCACATGTCGTGCCCCACCTTTTTTGGGCACCTCTTCCCTTCCTGGCTGGGATCCCTCCCGTGGGTCTGAGAGCCCCTCAGGGAAGGGGAAACAGCTACAAATCCTGCAGTGGAGGGCGAGGCTAGAAAGGAATGAAAAACTTTAGCTCCTGAAATGATGTAAAAATTCACCCAGCCCTCCATTGTCTCTATTTCTGGGTCCGTGATAAAGCTAAAACTTGGTTCTAAATAATGTGCAATATTCCAGCAAGGAAAAGCCAGACAAAGGGGCTATTTAAAGCCACCTTCTTCTCAGGGCTTGGCTCGAGGGCTCTGCCTCTTTTGTGTCATTGTGTCTGTGGAAAACACGGACGAGAGGCCGGGGAAATACAATGTGCACTCCGATTTAGAACGCATGCAAAGGTCAGCCGTGGTGCACGCTCGGCTGTGGGGAGCTGGAGGCTTTGGGCTGAGCAGGTTAACTTGGATTTCTGTAAAGCAACGAGGGATGTGATAAACAGACAGTGGAAGGGAATTTGGCTGCAGTTTTCGGGCAGAATAACCTGCGTGGCCCACGCCTGGCTGCTCCTTTCGCTCTGAAATTGAGGTATTATCTCCCACTCGTGGCTCTGCTCTGCCTTGCTGCTCAAATCTTGGATCTTTTTACCCTTCAGCGTCCTTGGGTGGATAAGGAGGCCAGGAGTATCTGTGTGAAACATTTGGAGGTCCTTAAATATAAATGTGAGGTGTCACAACACGTGCCCAGCTTGAAAGCAGCTGCAAAACTCTCCCAGAGGCTGCGAACCTGGAACGTGTTTGTTCTGCAAGAAGAGGAACACAGAAAAAGGACTTGTGAAAGGCTGTGCTGAAGGGAACTGCTCCCTGCAGGTGCTTTGGGAGGACAGGGCAAGGGAATGAGGCTGGAAAGGGTGCGGGAGGAAAGGAGAGCACAGAGAGAAGTGCTGGAGGTGACATCCAGCAGAGTTAGCCTGTCTTGGATTCTGGACTTGCACAAGGCAGGGAGAGTCTGCTGCAGCCTGAAAATGGAGCAGGGTTTTGGAATCCTGAAGGAGTCCTTGCAAGAAGAAATCTGTAGGGATTTGCTGAGGAGATGGGGCAGAGTATTTTTTTGTTGTTGCTCTTCTTTTGGAGTGGGATACAAGCACTTGTGCCCCTATGATTTCTGAGAATGAAGTGTGTGTGTATTTCAAAAGTTACAAGGCAACCTCAATGCTTTGAAAAGCAAATCGTGTTTGCCCTTCAAGGATGAAATCTCAGCCCAGCAAAGCCAGGAAGGCAGAGCACGACAGAGGAGGGTTGCTGGGGTTGTTGGGGAGAGGTCTGCGGTGTCTGCGGCAGGGCCATGGGCTGTGCTCGGGAAATCTGCAGATGGAACGACGTGCACTGCACCCAGACTGGTCTGGCTGCTTTCAAAGCTCATTTTCAGGGCACAACACTCATCCAAATATCACATTGCAGAACGTGACAAGAGCTTGGGACAGCCCCCAGCTGCGGGGCTGTCCCACTGCCTTGGCTGTGTGGAGGGGAAAGTGAGGCCTGAGGTGACACAGCTGATCTGGAGCTGGTGACACCTGCTCTGGGTGGAGGGTTTCTCTCCTGCTTGCAGCAATCCCTCAAATCTCGGGGCAGTTCAGGAGTCCTGGCTGAGATCCCTGCTGTCATCTCTGAACTGTGCTGCCTGTGGGTATAAAAACATCACATCCATTTTAAAGCCTTATCTGTGCCTCCTTTCTACAGCATTGTGATGGATTTTTGGCCTTGTTAAAGTAATCTTCTGTGAGGATTTATCTATTTTTTGTCTGTCAAAGATAATTTTTATTTTTTCAGAACTTCTTCATGCTGAATTAATTTGTTCTCTGTCAAACCTGTTTTGTTTTTCACTCGAGCCCTGTGAGTGGGAGAATCCAACTCCCAGAAATGTGTGTGCATCTCTTCTCCTGCATGTGGCACTCCCATGCCAGTAAATCCAAAATTTAACCTGCAAAACCCTCTGAGGGAGCACAGCTCTCCCTGCCTCGGCTGCAGCCAGGGATGGCTCTGGATCCCAGCTCAGGCATTCCCAGGGGATGGGGCTCCAGCCAGGCTGGTTCGCCTTTTGAGCCATCACCATTCCCTTCATTGGGGCACAAAAAAATGCTATAAATTTGGGAGATATGGAGCTTTCTCCTCCCTTTTCTCTTCTGTCCTCTCGTGCCTTGCAGAGGGGGGCTGAAGGTGGTGGGATGCTGCAGGGACAGGATCTGTTTCTCTCCTTATCCCAGCTGGGATAACGTGGTTTGTTTTGGGGGCAGAGTCAGTGTGGTGAGGGGGGAAAGCAGATTTCTCCGAGCCTGAGAGCTGCTACTATTTTGTTTAATTATTTTTTTCCCCTCTATCTTAAATTTGCTGAAGGTTAGTGGGGACAAACAACCCTCTTCAATGCCCCAGGGTAACAATAACCCTGGTATTTCCTTCTGGGGGCTGCACCAGGGGTGCTGCCTGCTCCTGTCCCTTGGGAATCGCCGGGGTTGTCACAGCCTTGTGGCACCCTGGGGCTGAGCTGACTCTCAGTTGTGATCAGTGCATTCAGGGTGATTTTAGGACATTCCAGGGCTCCTGCTGATGCCAGGGATGCTAATTCTGGATTTACCTGATTCCCAAACCTGATGTGCCCAGAGCAGGATCTGTGACAGGAACAGAGCAGGACCTGTGGCAGGAACAGAGCAGGACCTGTGGCAGGAACAGAGCAGGATTTGTGTCAGGAACAGAGCAGGACCTGTGGCAGGGTCAGAGCAGGAGCTGTGGCAGGAACAGAGCAGGACCTGTGGCAGGAATAGAGCAGGACCTGTGACAGGAACAGAGCAGGATCTGTGGCAGGATCTGTGGCAGGAACAGAGCAGGACCTGTGGCAGGAACAGAGCAGGACCTGTGGCAGGAACAGAGCAGGATTTGTGGCAGGAACAGAGCAGGACCTGTGGCAGGAACAGAGCAGGACCTGTGGCAGGATCGGAGCAGGACCTGTGACAGGAACAGAGCAGGAGCTGTGGTAGGAACAGAGCAGGATTTGTGGCAGGAACAGAGCAGGACCTGTGGCAGGAACGGAGCAGGACCTGTGGCAGGATCAGAGCAGGACCTGTGACAGGAACAGAGCAGGATCTGTGGCAGGAACAGAGCAGGACCTGTGGCAGGGTCAGAGCAGGATTTGTGGCAGGAACAGAGCAGGACCTGTGGCAGGATCGGGGCAGGATCTATGGCAGGAACAGAGCAGGACCTGTGGCAGGGTCAGACAGGACCTGTGGCAGGAACAGAGCAGGAACTGTGACAGGAACAGAGCAGGACCTGTGACAGGAACAGAGCAGGATCTGTGGCAGGAACAGAGCAGGACCTGTGGCAGGATCGGAGCAGGACCTGTGGCAGGAACAGAGCAGGACCTGTGGCAGGGTTGGAGCAGGACCTGTGGCAGGAACAGAGCAGGACCTGTGGCAGGGTCAGAGCAGGACCTGTGGCAGGGTCAGAGCAGGACCTGTGGCAGGAACAGAGCAGGACCTGTGGCAGGAACAGAGCAGGACCTGTGGCAGGAACAGAGCAGGACCTGTGGCAGGATCGGGGCAGGATCTATGGCAGGAACAGAGCAGGACCTGTGGCAGGAACAGAGCAGGACCTGTGGCAGGAACAGAGCAGGACCTGGGCTGTGTGGCTGCTGAGGTTTCCAGGTCTCAGGAGGAGCAGCTGGGGACTGGAGAGGCTGAGCAGGAGGGAGGATCTCCCCCTTCTCTCATTCCCCTCACACTGATGTGGAGAAACAAATACAAACTGAGCTGCCCTGGCCGTGCTGGGACAATCCCCTGTGGGGTTTTCTCCTGCCCAGCTGAATGTTTCTGTAGGTTTGGGGGCTGACAGCACGAGGGTCCCTGGGCACTGGGCGTGGGGAGCAGCTGGAGGGGGAGCTGGGTTTGGGAGAGGCCGTGCAGAAGAAGAAAAACAAGAAGCAGTTGTTTGTTAAGCTGCTTTGTTCTCTCTATTTCTGTAGCTAACCTTTTGCTTCTCGAAGCAATCAAAAAAAAACCCTCTTCAAAAAATATTGCAGGGTGTTTCTTTGTGTGCTTTGACTAAGCTGTTCCTCATAAACCAGCGGCTTTTGCGTAAACACAGGCATGGCAGGCAGAATTATCTGCTTTTTTGCAGCTGTCAAGTACCTTTGCTCCCCCAGTAATGTATAAAGGGGGGAGTGAGGCCGGGAGAGGCAAAGCAGACAGACATGGAGTGCCCTCCTCTGCCAGGGCATCCCTCCCTGCTCCTGATCCCCCACGGGGAGGGGGCTCTGGGGACCCTGAGCCTGCTTGTCCCTGGATGCCACCAGGGCTCTGCTCCAGGGGGTCCCCGGCTGGGCATTAAACAGCCAAGGACTTCCGAGGGTGAGGTGGGGGCTGCAAACCCACCCTGGGCTGCATCTTTGGGCGAGGGGCTCTAAAAGTGCCCCTGGAGATGGGTTTTGTGGCCTTGCTGTGAACTTTTAATTGCTTGCCAGTGCTGGAGTCCCAGCAGAGCTCGGGGTGGCAGCAGCAGCTGTTTTGCTGTTAATTGCTGTGGCTGCTCCCTCGTGGCCTCCAGTCAAAGCTGACAAGCTAAATCCACGATCTGCTGGAGAGCAGGGGGACCTTCCTTCCACCCCTCTGGGCTGGGGCCGTGGGCTTCTGTGACTCTTTTTTTTTTCCCCCCCAGATAAAATGAACAAAAGTTCTGTGTCCCGTGACAGCTCCGATAAGTCTGAGGCTCCAGACGTGCCCCAGCACAGACTGCCCATTGCAGCCTTTGTTTATTTAAAAATAAAAAGCCTAACCTCACTATCTTGATGATGGAAAAAAAAAAAAAACTCTATAAACGTGCCAGAGGCGTAATTGGTGCCAGTGGAAACCAAAAATGACCCTTTGCTTTCCCCTCCGCCCACCTTTTTCACAGGAAAGTGGTTTGGGAGGGAGCTTTTCTTAGGCCCTGGTGGTGCTGCAGGAATCCTTTCCCATAAACCAAAACCTTGCCAGTCTCGGATGCTCCAGGGGATGGTGGAAGGACTGTGGTGAAATTCCAGGTGGAATAATGTCTCCCTGCCTCTCAAACTGCGATCAAATCCTTCTGGGACCATCCTAAGGGCAGCAGCAGTGCCCTAGGAGAGGAGTGCTTACGGAAATCTCATTATCAGCATCTCCCCTAATGCGGGATCATCCCGTTATGCAGAGAACTGTGCAGTCTGCTCCCCGAGCCTGCCTGGCTGCTGCCCAGGGCAGTGATTCTGTGTTCCACCTCCTCCCAGCTCTCCAGAGCTGCTGTGCCTGAGGACAGAGCATCCCCGAGGGCCTTTCCTGCCCTTTGGGGGTGGTGGTTCCCTGCTCAGCTCCTGGGGCGTGGCAGGGAAGGACAGGGGGAGAAGAGCCATCCAGGAGAGCCTCTCCCCACTTCCACCTTTTCCTCTCGATGGCCATAGCTGTGCTGGGCAGGAATTCCCATCCCCGTGTCCCTCGTGTCCCTCAGTGTCCCCCCAGGTGTCCCCCGGCAGGTTGGGCTGAGCCTTTGAGGTTTCCGTGGGAGCCCCGCGGTGATGGCTCACCGGGGGATGGATTTCATGGGAGGATTATTGCCACACAATGTGCTTTTGTGCAATTATGTGGTGTCTTCTAAATCATTTCCTCTAACAAGTCTGTCCACGCCCAAACCAAAATAAACATTCTGAAAGGCTGCGAAGATAAACACACAGTGCTTTCCCTTAAATTCATCTTTTCTCCTACTCCTTGCAGACACCTGCTCCTTGTCCTGGAGAGGAGGAGCATGCAGGAATGCTGAGTTAGGATTACCCAACACAGACTTTGGCAAATGCTAACTTTCCAAACCTTCGTTTGACAGCATCCGTATCTTTTTTCAATCAGTAACTTTCTCAGAAAGGAGAAAGTGAAACGTGGGGCTGACTCTGTCACCTGCTCGCTCTGCCTTTTTAAGATGAATGCTTTCTTTTCATGATTTTGAGGCCCTGCCCCGTTCCCAGTGCTGGTAGCCATGGGCTCCCAAGCCTTAACCCTCATCTCTGAGGTGATTTCCAGTGATTTCTCACAGATTTTTGGGCAGGCTCAGGGTGTGGGTGCTGCCCATGCTGGTGGGTGACCCCAGGTGTCAGCAGAAGCCACCAGGACCCAAGAGCTGTCCTGCTCCTCTGAGCTTTTCTCAGCTTTCTTTTTGGGAATAATTTGTGGGAAAAAGGGAATTTTAACTCCTGCTGTCCCAGCCTGTTTTCTGGGCTGGTAAACTGTGATCGCCCTGGGGAGTTGGTGTTTTGGGGTGAGGGAACTGCCCTGAGGAAACTCTCAGGTTATTTCTCCTCCCTGACTCTGCTGCTTCCCATTTCCCATGGTTTTGGGGTGTCCTCAGCAGCCTCTAGGGAAGGGCCTCAGGAAATTGGGCACCAAACCCTGTGGTGTCAATCTTCATCCCTCCAGCATCTCCTTCATCCATCCTTCATCCACCCTTTCCCATCCCCTTCCCCTGGGGAGGCTCGTTCAGGCTAAAACCACTCTCTGCTGGGAGCCCTAGATGGGAAAGAGCTCTGGTTTTAATTAGCATCTTAATTAGTTTATCAGGAGTTGGCACCGTTGTCATTCCTGGATGCACTTTTCAACAGAGCTCTTGTTCTTGCTATCCTTCAATGCTTAAATTTTAGTTATCACAAAGTATCATTTTCCTGGTTCAGGGAGATATTCCTCTGAAATTCAAGGTTTGTTAGCTGAGCAGGGTAATACATCTTCTTTTTTTCCTCCCCAATAACCAAATCACTTCAGTTCCTCTTCTTCTGCCCAGCTCCAGATAGTGCCTGATCATTAATCCCAGAAATGGGCTCGGGTAGGAAAGGTGTAGCCCAGTGACAGATAAGCTTGACTGACATAAATAATTTAGTTCCTCTGCACCTTTTTCTCCTTCTGTAACTGCTGGAGATCGAGGTGACCCACAGAGCCATCTGAAATTCTCCTGCAAGTGATCTCCTGGTTTGATTTTGTGTTCAGCTTTTTGGCAGCTGTAATTTATACTCATGCTCCACTGGCTTCAGGAAGATTATATTCTGTATTTTCATATCATTTTTCTGCTACAGTGAGTGAAGAAAAAACACAGGTATTGTGTCTATTTACTTTTTTTGTGTGGTCAAAGTTCTGAACATTGGGGTTTCCCCCATCCCTTTCCCTACTGATTTTTGTCTTCCCTGAATCATCTTTATCTGTCTTGGACTGCTGTGCTGTCTTTATCTTCTGCCTTTTTGCTGGGAAATTGCATTCCAGTTGTTGCCATTGATTTACTCTTGGCTTAGCCAGGCTTTTCCTCCTCTTTGACAGCAGAGCTTTCCTGGAGTTCTGTCCCAGAGCCGCTGTGGCCCTTGGGACCATCAAACAATGGAATGGGTCAGCAGTTTTGTGCCTTTCCCGTGGCCTTCTGTGGCTTTGGGGACACAGTGCCGGCGTGACCAGCGAATAAAGCCACCACGAGAGGGGACTGAGGCAGCCCATGAGCAAAGTTTGCTTTTTGTCAGCCCCCAGACCCTGTGTGGCCATGCTGGGGACCCTGCCCTGGCTGAACTGGGAGCTTGCACTGAGCCTGTCGAGGGTCCGTTCTGCCTGGGGCACGAATTCCCTCAAGGATGGTCCTTCTTCTCCTTCCCAGAGGTTCTCCCCTGGTTCTCCTAACTCTGCAAGGAGCTGGCTGAGACCCTGGCTGGTCCCTCAGCTCCATAAAGGGAACAGAAGGAGGTGAGAGAGCTCATTTCCTGGTGATCCCATGGGATGTGCTCATCACTGTGACCTCAGCAATCTCTTTGTGACAGAAAATCCTCTCTCGTTGTATTTGGGCCCACATTTCTCCCTCAGGGAGGCTCAGCCCCCTCAAAAACCTTCCTCAGCAGCTCTCCTAAGCCAGGGGAGAGCAGCAGGAATAATTCCCACACGCAGCCCAGCCCAGCCCAGCTCCTTTGGAAGGTCTGGCAGAGCTGTCCCAGGCAGTGCCGTGTGTCAGGGTGGTGTTAACACATTTCTGGCACAGGTTTGGGATGGCTGAGGGGTGCTGAAATTACAGCCTGTGGGAATCCAACTGCTGCACGGGCTTTGAACACCGAGGGGGGAAAAAAAGGCTCTGTTGGCTTTTTGCTTGTGATTTCACTGGCAAGGCAGGAAGTTTGCAGCTGATGGGGGAAAGTCTTGGCTGCTGAGCCCGGAGTGGGATGGAGGGATTGGAGTGGAGCTTTCTTATTTCATCTTTATGGCAGTGACTCACCTGCCAGTTGACTTTATTCTGTTTTAACCTGAAGCTTTGCAGATGGAGAGCTGAGATGGACAGGGCGAGGTGGCTCTGCTCAGTTGGTGTGACAAGAGCTGACCCAGGTGTGATGTGCTCAGCCTGGCAGGGTCTGTGCCAACCTTTCCCCAGCTTCTGCCCTGGTCCCGTTCCCAGTCAGAGCCGTGGAAATATTGTCTCCTCAGAGGCTGTTCCTGGGGGTTGGGTCTCTCCAGACCTGCTCTTGGTGTCTCTGCCCAGAGAAAATCCTGCAGCTGGAGCTGATGTGGAATTTGGCTGTGCTTGGGGCTGTGCCTGGAGGGTTTTTCCTCAGCAGGAGGAGGAGGAGGGAGTGACCGAGAGGACCCAGAGTCCTCTTCAGAGCAGGAACAAGAGCTCTTCACCTTGAGCAAGGCACATTTCTGTGTCTCCGCTTTTCCCAGCTATTCCTGTGTATGCTGTGACATTGTCAGTGTTCTCTAACAACACTGAAAGTGCTCTGGGATCTGCTAGGAAACTCTTCATGCTGCTGTATTTATGGTTCAGGGGGACTGACCTGCTCACCCAGCCTGGCCTCTGCCTTGGTGCAAACTCACACAGCTCTTCCCCTCTGCCTTCCATGCTGTGCTGCTTCTTGACTGGAGGTTTTGGTGGGGAGAGAGGTATCCATGGGTGAGAAGGATGCCACAGACGTTTTCCAGAGTCTGGAGCTGTCTGAGAGATGGGGTGGTGTTGCAAAACTATCACTGGGCCTTTTGTGCGTTTAAATAGCTTTAAAAATGACATCTGTAGGCCTGGAATCCTCACTGCCATCACCGAATCCACCGAGTGCAGGACTGGGCTCCACATCTGATTCAACTCCTGATGAATCATAATTTCCTACCGCTTGTTTTTCATAATTGCTTTTGCTAATCCTCAGCTGCATTTGCATTTTCTGAGTGCTCACCGTCCCCTTCATCCCTTCTGGGTACGAGTCTTGAGGTGTCACCGTCCTGCCCGTGTCCCCCGTGGTGTCCAGGGGAGCTGTAAATGCAGGAGAAGGTGATCTCTGCCTGGTGTAAATGATCAAAGCTGTGCTGAGATGAGCTGATCTGCAGCAGCTCACACCAGCTGCAGGAATTCCCACAGGATATTCCATTCCTGCTGGCTGGAACAACAGGGATCTGGTGGGGGAAATGGCCTTGTTCAAAGGTACCTGATGTGAGCAGGACTCACAGCTGAGCGATTCCCCGCGCCTTTGTTTTGGCCTGTTGAGCTTTAGCAAAATAAAATCAATCTTTTGGCCTTCTCTGCTGGTTCCTGTGTGGAGTCAGGTGTTTTACAAGCTCTCCACATCCTCTTGGCCTCACAGCATCCTGCTAGACTGGAAGCCCAAGGCAGAGGCTCCCTGGCAGCACACAGAAACCTTTTCTCTGGTGAAAAAGAAGGTTAAGTAAACTTTAGCTACTTAAAGGGTGAAAAGTTTCCCTGCAGATAACCAGAGGCAGAGTTCAGATCTGTAATTCTGGCTTATTCCAGCACTGATTCCACTCGGGTTCCTCGCAGTTGGTTAAGGGATGGAAGGCAGAGGGGTTTGGGTTTGGGTTTGTTTGGGTTCTGCTCATTAACCCCTGGTGCTGTGTCAGAGCTGAGAATGCTGCAGGAAGATAAAGGTACCTGAGTCAAGCCTTGTTGTCATAATGGAAGGAAATTGTCTCTTCTGAACTTCAGCTGCATTTGCAAAACGTCCTGACCCCAACGTGTGCCCCCCAAACCCTCCAAAATGGGGTCAGTTATAAACAACTTTACTTCATTCAGCTCTCCGTGGAACAGGAGGAGAATGGGGGGCCAGGAGAATTTACTGAACGGAAAAGGACGGGATCTTTTAAAAAAGGATAAAAGGGAAGAAATCGCTCCTTCCTGGCTTTTCTGAAGAAATTGTGAACAATGGAGGTAAAACCCAAACACAAACCCATCCCCTGCGCAGGCTGGGAGCTCCAGAGCCATCCAGCCTCGGGCTCTGCTCCTGCCAGAGCCACGCACATCATTTCCCCTCCGTGCTCTGCAGCTGCGTGGAGAGAGTCATGGAATCACTGGGGCTGGAAAAGACCTTTCTATGTGTGCTCCTGCCCCTCTTTCCTCCATTCAGGAGCAGTGCTGCCAGTGGGCAAACGCTAATCCATCCTGACAGCTCTGCCCATCTTCCTGCTTTGGTCTGGCAACCAGCAAACAGCTTGATTAAGGTCCCCAGGGCTTTATTAGTGCAGCTTGTTGCCTGTAAATTAATCAACAGGTTTCCTGTGTTTAACTCTTGCTGGGAATGTTCTGCGTTGCTGTGGGTGTTGAATCAAGCCTTTAGGACTGGATTTTAAACGAGGCACAGCAGAAATAGCTTCAAAGGTTTTGCAGTCCTGGTTCTTGGGGCAGGAGGTGAGGAGATCCCGTGGGCTCTGCAGGTGCTGCTCGTCCGATTTCCCATCTCTAACAGCAATTTTAGGCTTTTGCTTTATTTCTCTTGGCTATTCACCCAGCCATCCCCTGTAAAATATCCATTATCCATGCAGAGGGCAGCCAGATGGAACCTGTGCTTTGTGCAGTTATCCACAAGAAATCAGACGTTCTCTGGCCTCTCAAATTAGAAGTGTGCAGAGGAATGGAACCTCCTTGCTGTTCTGAGGTTCGCTCTGGAGCGTGGGCAGAAGTTGCCGGGATGTTTTATTTGGCACTGTTACCTTTCAGACTTTGGGCTTGTCCTTTAATTGTTTGGCCTCACCACAGAGGGATTAGGAAAAACAACTTTTGGTTGGCAGCTGAACTTTGATAATGAGCAGAAGATTTGGGGAGCACACACTGAATTTTCAGGTGACTGCAGATCCCAGGGTGGAGATGACTGATGATGTGTGGCTACAATGAGTGAACATCCTCTCATTATTTCCAAGCTCACACATTTCCAGCTTCTCACCTGGGGACACCCAGCTCCTTATCTCCATTTCTGTGTGCGTTCTCTCCTCTCCCCCCTTGCTGGAAGCACCGTCAGTGCCTTCCCTCTGTGTGCACCGTCCTGCCCTTCAGCTCTGAGGGTCAGGACAGCTCCCACACACCCCGGGAGAGCAGCCCTGTGCACATGGAATTGCACTCCATCTGATCTGGACTTCACCCCACGGCGAACAATGGTGAGAACAGGCTGAGCCACGCCGCTCCTATTGATTATTTTTAGCAGCAATCAGAGATAGAAGAAGAACGTGCCTGTGCTGAGGTTGTCTCCTGTAGGATTTTGTCCCCGGTTTTGTTTCGGACGGTCGGGATGGAGACGAGAGATCTCTGAAGTGAGGTCTTAGAGCATGAGGTTTATTGTGAAAGGGCGTCGGGGTAGGGGAGCTGCCAGGAGCTGCCAGACACAGCTCAGAGCAGGGCAGAGAGGGAGAGAGAGAGAGAAGAAGAATCGAATAATAATAGAATACTGTGGTTGCAGTTTACAATACAATAAATCATCTTCTGTGCTGAATATTCTAATTTTCACTAACCAATCTAGAACAAGCTACAAATCCTACACCATTTACATACAGCCTATGAGAGTCACTGCATTACCATACGGCGTTAGATTTTAAACTCTAAAAACTGCTTTTTGGACCCTCTGCCGAGTTGGTAGTGTCTGCTCTGACCCTTGGACCTGCCTGCAAGCAGAGGGGATTGTTCAATCAAAAGGGGAATTGTTTAATCAAAAGGGGGAATTGTTTAATCCAAAGAGGGGGATTACCTTCAGTGGCCATACCATTGTTTTCCAGTTGTTCAGTCACTGGGGTTTGGTATCTCAAAGCTTGTCTTCATTTCAATCTCACTTATAGTTTCCATATTCTCAGCATCTTTTGCCAGGTAATAATATTTATAAGGCTTTCCTATTTCATCCTCCCCAACAGTCTCCTGTCCCAGGGGCAGGGGAGGGCAGATCCCTGCTCCGTGCACATTGCCCAGGAGGGATGTGTTCCTGGGGCTCCTCCAGTCAGACCAGAGGTGTGGAATTTATCAGAAACCAGCCAGCTTCTGCCCTCTTGATGATGCACAGATTCTCACAGCTCGATCCTACTTTTCGTGCCTGCTTTACTAGAAGGCTTTGAAGCACTTTAGTGCTTGGCTGGAGTTTGTCGTGCCCAGGTGTGAGCAGAGCTTCCTGCCCCAGAGCAGTGCAGAGGAATTTGGAGAGTGAGGCTCCAGCTTCGGATCCTTGGCATGTGTGGGTGAAGCAGCTCGTGGATACCTGCAGCACCCCTTGGAGCTCCCCGGCAGGAGGCTCAAACACCTGCAGGAGCCACGTGTGGGAGCTGGAATTCCCAGTGATGCTGCCTGTGGGCCTTCCCAGGTGTCAGCAGGAAATTCTGTGCAGACAAGGTGCTTCCTCTGCCATTTAAAATGTCGTAACAGTTAATCTCCTCTTAGGAGGAGGTTCTTTGTGGTGGATAGAGGGAAAAGTGGCATTTCTGAGGGTGATTTTGAGATAAATGGCTTCTGGCTCCTGTAGTCTTGAGGATTGAGGGAATCTTGGGAAAGACCTCAGAGAGCAGGTACCAGCAGGGCTGGAAAACCTTGCCTCGTGCAGGGGTCTTGTTCATAGAATTATAGAATATCCCGAGTTGGAAGGGACCCACAGGATCATCATCCCAGCCCCTGGCCCTGCACAGACCCAACAGTCCCACCCTGTCCATCCCTGGCAGCGCTGTCCAAACGCTCCTGGAGCTCTGGGGCTGTGCCCATTCCCTGGGGAGCCTGGGCAGTGCCAGCACCCTCTGGGGAAGGACCTTTCCCTGATACCCAACCCAAACCTCCCTGGCACAGCTTCAACTCCTTGGCACAGTTCAGACAATCTTGGGCCATTTCACCAGAGGCACTTCTGCTGATCCCCATCTCCCATCAGGGAGATTTCCCTGTAGGAATTTCCACATTTGCTCATCCCTCAGGATATCCACGTCTCTCTGTCCATGAAGGCACACAGGCTCCATCCCTTGTGTCCACAGCCCTCTGCCAGTGGGGAATGACAAAAGGATGGCTGCGAACCTGCAGGCTGTGGGGTTTGGGAGGGGATCAGCTCAGCGCCGTGCAGGGTGCCAGGTGCAGCTGGCGGGGACACGTCCCTCGGTGTCAGGTCTGTCACATCCCCGGCGCTGGCCTGGGCGCGGTGCCGTGCCAGCCTGGTGGCAGCTGTGACACATCCGTCAGCCGTGCCTGCTGCTTCGGTTGCCAGGCACATGGGGTGACCTTTTGGAGAGGAGGAGGAGGAGGAGATGGTGGGGAGGGCAATGGTGGGTGGGAGGCAGTGACAGCCCTGGCTGGGGGCTCTGGTCAGGGCTGGGGTTTGGATACACGGAATGAAGCTGGGAATCCCTCCTGCTCTTCTGAGTGCAAAAAACCCCAATCCCTCCTGCTCTTCTGGGTGCAGAAAACCCCAATCCCTCCTGCTTTGTTGGGTGCAGAAAGCCCCAGTCCCTCCTCTTTTTCTAGGTGCATAAAACCCCAATTCCTCCTGTTTCTCTGGATGCAGGAAGCCCCAATCCCTCCTGCTTTTCTGGGTGCAGAAAGCCCAATCCCTCCTGTATTTCTGGGTGCAGAAAGCCCCAGTCCCTACTGTTTTGTTAGGTGCAGAAAACCCCAATCCCTCCTGTTTTCCTGGATGCAGGAAGCCCCAGTCCCTCCTGCCTTGCTGGGATTGAGGCAAAGCTCTCCCTGCTGGGCCCTGCCATCCGTGGGATGCGATGCCCGGATTATGGGAGGAAGGATCAGGATGTTGCTTGGCAAAATGCTATTTATGGGCTGCTGCAGATCTTTCTGTATCACCTTGAGCATAGGAAATTTTGGGGCACTGAGGGTCCCTCCACCCTGCTCAGCCTGAGGGGAGTCTGGAGGAGCAGCCAGCAGCACTGGGGTTTGAGTTCCGTGCCCTGCACTGTGACTTGTCCATAAAATTGTCCCACTGTCTGTGCTGATGGGGTTTTCCTGTGGCTCCAGTGCTTGGACAGTGCTCTGCTCTGTGTGTGCCTCTTCTGGAGGGAAAGCGGGGGTGGCTTCTCTAGAAAAGAAAGTATTTTCCAGGTATTTGAGGTCAGCGTGACTCGGTAAATCATTGAGAGCCTCTCAGGCTGGGTTGGTACAAATGGCACCGTCACTCCACGGAGAGGCAGCTCTGTGTGAAGGGGTGAGGTGGAACAGTACCAGACATAACCTGAAATGACTTAACAAGCTGCTCAAGTTTTTTTAAATGCATGTGTCGTTTTTTTCCCTTTAATTTAAATTTCCTCTGACATTTCATAGGCTTCATCACTCAACGTGAAGCCAAGATCCATGTGAGTGTGTGCGGTAGGATTGTTTTTAAATTTTATTTTAAATACAGATGTCTGGAATAACTTTTTTGCACACACTGTAGGAGTGTAAAGGTTTCTAAGCAACATCATTTCATGCTGTTTGCATTCGAGAATGTAAAACAGGGTTCCTTTTTTTAAAAGTCTCTGCAGTGCAGGCATAATTACAGGATCCCATTATGCAGCATTGTGTCTACGGTGAAGCCTGCCCTAATGGAATATTCTGCTTTCTGCTGAAGTCTTACCTGCTTTTTACCAAGACACTTAAGGACTTAATTAGCGTCATTATAGACTGCCACCCCCTTCCTCAGCCCCGTGCATGAAGGGATAATGATCTGTCCAAGCTAGCAGTGTGTTCACTTCCCATGCTGAACAGCACCACATGGAGGGAGTGCTTCAGAGCTCGCTGCTGCTCCCTGCAATCGAACATGGAGGAGGAGGGGGAGAAAACAAAGCATTTCCTAGCAGCAATAAATACACTCTGTGTTTACTTGGCCTGGTCGCTGCCACTGAGCTGGGAGGGTGTTTGTCACTGGGAGATCCCCTGGAGCTCCTCTGTGTGCTGCCCCAGGCCATGCTCAGAGCGGAGCCAGCAGCTCTGCAGAGCACTGCAGCCTTCCAGAGGTCTCTGGGGAGCAGCAGGAGCCCTGGGCATGCAGCAAAGTCCGTGATGTCCATGGGGACGTGCTGCGTGTGGGCAGCACCTTCCCCTGACCTGCATATCCATCCATCCATCATCCATCCATCATCCATCCATCATCCATCCCTCCATCCATCATCCATCCATCCATCCATCCATCCCTGTCCATCCATCCCTCCATCCATCCATCCATCCATCCATCCATCCATCATCCATCCATTTATCCATCCATCCATCCATCCCTGTCCATCCATCCCTCCATCTATCCCTCCATCCATCCCTCCATCCATCATCCATCCATCATCCATCCATCCATCCATCCATCATCCATCCATTCATCCATCCTTGGATTCCATCCATCCATCCATCCATCCATCCATCCATCCATCCCTCCATCCATCCCTGTCCATCCATCCATCCATTCATCCATCCATCCATCCATCCATCCATCCATCCATCCATCCATCCATCCATCCATCCACCCACATCCATCATCCATCCATCCATCCATCCATCCATCCATCCATCATCCATCCATCCATCCATCCATCCATCCATCCATCCATCCATCCATCCATCATCCATCCCTATCCATCCATCCCTCCATCCATCCAAACAGAGCAGATGGAATGGTTGGTTTAGGTTGGAAGGGGCCATAAAAATAATTTAAATTTAATTCCCCATGGGCACTGTCCCTGGGTGCCCCAAGCCCTGTCCAGCCTGGCCTTGGACACTGCCAGGGATCCAGGGGCAGCCACAGCTTCTCTGGGCACCTGTGCCAGGGCCTGCCCACCCTGCCAGGGAACAATTTCTTCCCAATATCTCATCTAAACCTCATCTAGGCTGGTTCCTGCCTGCTGCTCCTGCTGGCCAGGAGGTGTTGCACTGGAAGCAGCCGTGGTCAGTGGGTTGGAGTGACAGGAGGTGGTGGCTGGAGGGCACTGCTCTGATGCTGAGGGAAGCTGGGGAGGATCATCTGCTGCTCCATGACAACATCTGCAAAGCTCCTGTCAGCTGCATGGTCAGCTCTGATCCCCAGTGGGGAACAGCAGAGTTTTATAAACATCTGGGGGCTCTCTGCATTTTATGAGATGAGGAGTGTTGGCTTTTGTACCAGAGACAGGGCCAAAGCAGTTTTTATTGCTGGTTAGGTAACTGCTCTGGCATGTTGTGTTGGGAGCCCCGGCGATTATTAATGAGGTGTGGGAGGGCTGTGGTGCATGTGTTGTTTTGTGCGGTGGCTGTTGCTGCTGCACCCCGTGCCAAGATGTGGCTGTGACGTTTTCCTGACAGGTGGACACCTCTCAGCCCCCTGCACCTCCTGTGCCCATCCCCTGGTGGCATTTCTGCCCTACCTGCTGCAGGTTACTTCCCCAGCAAGTTTTCCCTGGAATTCTGCTGACATCTCGTAGGGAAATCCCTCCTTTACCTCTGCTCTTTGTACTCGTTGGTTCAGGTGTGAAGGGGCAGTGTGAGAGCGGTCAGGGATTTGGGAGCTGGTCCTGTGGGACATGGCACTGCCACAGCTGCGTTCAGGGCTTGTGGCTCATCTCTGGTGAGGAGCAAAGACAGGACAGAAGGAGCGGTGATGCTGATGGATTTCCCGTTTTCCTTGACTCGCTCAGAGCCCTAAACATCTCCTGCTCACTCCCTCCCCTCGGGAAATGCTGTCTGACCTGGGCTGATGCGGGGAAGTCACCTGTGCTGGGAGCACCTGCACAGCCCAGAGCTGCTCCAGGGCCCCATCCTCCTGTCCTGGTGAAAAGTGTCTCTATTTCGGGCAGCACGTTGGAAGCAGATGACCTTAGGCTCCTTCCAACCCAATCCATTCTATGATTCCATGATTTCCTGCTCTGCTTTGCTGATCCAGGCTGCCTCTGCTGCACTGTCCATTCCTAGGGAGGATTGCCACAGTGATTCAGTGCCTGCTATTTTTTTTTTTTTCCCAAGAGCCACTTGGCTCTTCTCTGGCTTTTCCAGGCTCTGCCCTCCAGGAGCTGTGTGTGATCCCTGCTCAGAGAGCTGGGAACATCTCCTCAGCCTCCCACCCTGCCCCACCGAGGCACGGGAAGGTGCAAGCAGTGCTGCCCCCAGCACAAAGCCCATCCAAGCTGCAGCTCCCTCGTGTTTTCCAGGGAGATGGCTGGAGGTCTCCAGCAGTGCACGCTGCCTTTGGCTTCAGAAACCCTGGAAAATGGTGCCAGATGGATGGAGCTTTATAGGATCACGTCGTTTGCCCCGTGCTTTGTGTATTTTAAACAAACCTGGGAGGGGGTTTGGGCTGGATCCTTGTTTGTTCTTGATGGAATTGATGAGGGCTTCAGAGTCCTCGTCCATCCATCTTCCATATGGAGATAAAAAGTTTTGGCTGAACACTGCTAAATGTGCCGTCATCTATCACAGCGGAGGCGGGATTGTGTCAAGGAAAAATAATCCACCATCAGGCTCAAAAGGAGAAAAAGGAAAAAAAAAAAAAAGGAAAGAAATAAGATTTCCAGTAAAATGCATCACTTTAAAAAATCCAATTCACTCTTTGCCAAGTCATTGTTTGGTTTTAACCTTGTTTCACATGAAAGCAACCTTTAAAGGTTACTTTCATCCCTCTTTAATGAGCTCTAGAAATGAGGCTGGTCTGCTCCAGGGCAGAGGGCAGGGATGGGACCGTGTGTGGAGCTGCTGCTCCCTTTTGGAGCGGCTGTGTCAGCTGTGCCACAGCTCCCTGGCTGCCAGATTCTGCAGCCAGCAGCTTTCAGCAGGAGAAATGAAAGAGGATCATTGATGTATATCTCTCCCCTCGCTGTGGTGGAAATGATATGTGCTGCAGTGTGTGTGGGAGAGAGCATGGCTGGGGCTGGGGGGTTTTTCTGGAGTGTTCTGCATCCTGGGGTTTGCACCCTGGGGACGAGGTTTGCTGTCACCCCTCCCGTGCTGGGAGCTGAGCTCTGTGGAGATGTGTCCCAGGGAGAGCTGCTGACACCTGAGCCCTGCAGTGAGTGGGACATGGCCCCATCCTGCCCCTGAGAGCGAGGGGACCCCCAAACCCCTCCCTGAGACACCCCCGGGCTGCCTCTGGGGGCCTGAGTGCGTTCAGTGACAGCAGGGGTGTCCCAGAGTGTGTTTGGGTGACAATAAGGGTGTCCCAGAGCGTGTTTAGGTGACAATAAGGGTGTCCCAGAGCATGTTTAGGTGACAATAAGAGTGTCCCAGAGTGTGTTTAGTGACAGCAAGGGTGTCCCAGAGTGTGTTTGGTGACAATATGGGTGTCCCAGAGTGTGTTTAGTGACAGCAGGGGTGTCCCAGAGTGTGTTTAGTGACAATAAGGGTGTCCCAGAGTGTGTTTGGTGACAATATGGGTGTCCCAGAGTGTGTTTGGTGACAATAAGGGTGTCCCAGAGTGTGTTTAGGTGACAATAAGGGTGTCCCAGAGCGTGTTTAGGTGACAATAAGGGTGTCCCAGAGCATGTTTAGGTGACAATAAGAGTGTCCCAGAGTGCGTTTAGTGACAACAAGGGTGTCCCAAAGTGGTTTAGGTGACAATAAGGGTGTCCCAGAGCGTGTTTAGTGACAGCAGGGGTGTCCCAGAATGCGTTTAGGTGACAATAAGAGTGTCCCAGAGTGTGTTTAGTGACAATAAGGGTGTCCCAGAGTGTGTTTAGTGACAATAAGGGTGTCCCAGAGCGTGTTTAGTGACAGCAGGGGTGTCCCAGAGTGTGTTTGGGTGACAATAAGGGTGTCCCAGAGTGTGTTTGGTGACAATAAGGGTGTCCCAGAGCGCGTTTAAGTGACAGTAAGGGTGTCCCAGAGTGTGTTTAGTGACAGCAGGGGTGTCCCAGAGTGTGTTTGGGTGACAATAAGGGTGTCCCAGAGTGTGTTTGGGTGACAATAAGAGTGTCCCAGAGCATGTTTAGTTACAATAAGGGTGTCCCTGCACCTCTGCAGGGATGGCGTGTCCCGGCCCTGGGCAGCAGGGCAGGCTCTGACCCTGCAGTGTCCAGCTGGGCTGTGGGGCAGCTGGGGGGTGGTGGCAGGGTGGGCAGGGGGCAGAGCTGCCCACGGGTGGGGCTCGCTCAGCTCCAGGGCGAGGTGCATCCTCCAAACCCAGCAAACGCAGCCGCCGGGGCTCTACACACCCTTCAGAGTCTGTCTGTGGATTGGGCTCGTCCTCCTCCCACCAGAGAATCCCTAGTGCTCAGGCACTGTGCAGGAGCAGATCCAGAGCCCCCAGCCCAGCTGGAGCCCCCAAACCCCAGCAGAGCCCTCCTGCTCCGGGGCTGCCGCCTGCCCTCGCTCTGCTCCCCACGGCTGTGCTGCTAAAACATCTCCCTCCTTTTTCTTCCATTCACGTCCCGTTGCTCGAAGCTTTTAGGGGAGCCCTGGCTGCTGCAGAAGGAGCGGCAGTGGGTGTAACCGAGCGGGGCTGTGCACAGAAAACCCAAGGAGTTTGTGTTTCCGTGGGCTGCTGTGGGTGTGGGACACGAACCTTGGGCAGGGCATGGTGAGCTCCGGGGCCCAGGCAGTTGGGAAGGGACGGTGACAGTGCTGTCCCTGCTCCGAGAGGGCTGATTTTCACATCCCCACTGCCAGCAGGAGTTCTCAGTTGGCCTGGAGCTCTGTCCAGACTCTTGCCACCCTCTGGAGAGGCCATGCCCTGCTCCAGGCATTTCTCCCGAACGCCCTTTCCCAGCAGAAATCATCTCCATCTTCTCTCATCGCCTCTTTGTGCCAGGGGGGTTTTCACGAGAGGACCGCGATAATTTTGCTGTTTTTGCTGCTCCGCCGCGGGACAGCCACCCCGGGATGTGCTGCGAGCAGGATGTGGTGGCCTGGACAGAGCTGTGTGCTGGGGAGCTGCCAGCCTGGAAGGCATTCCACCAGGGAGAAATTCCCTCTGAAGCCGAGCTGGGGAGGATGCTGTTTTCCCTGGAAGTGTCGGGAGGCTGCTGGAGGCGGTGGGCAACAGAGAGCAACTTTCCTATGGGAAAGTAAAGTCTTGTTCCATTTTTAACCCTTGGTAATTGAGTCCAGGGTGAAATGTGACCCCAGGTTACATAGTTGTAATGCCTTCCCTGTGCGCTGGGCTCCGGGCCCTCAGGAGGGGGAAGGAGCAGTCATTTGCTGCTTTTGGCCCAGCTCCATGAAGAAGCGAATTTGTCAGTGCCTGTAAATAATGAAAATCGGGAGGCAGGAAGCGGACATCTCCTTAAGTGACACTGGAGCCATGCCCTGTGTGGCTTTGGGGACACTCACCCGGGCCAGCGTGTGTGGCTCAGGCAGGAGAAAGCCTGGGAGAGTGTCAGGGTCAGGGGGATTTGGGGTCCCTGGTGGGGCCAGGAGGTGGGAGCGTGTCCGTGTGGGATCTGTGTCCTGGGAATGACCTGCAGCAGCAAGGAGCACAGCCCAGGTTTTGGCAGGGGTCTCTCCAGGTGTGATGACCTTGCCACGCTCAGCTGGCAGCTCTCTGTTCATGGCTGGAGCTGGGAATAACACAAATCCCTGTGGGGAACTGCACTGGGGCCACCAGGAACCGTCCCTGGGAATTTGGGAGCCCTGCAGGCACTGCCAGGCTTTGGAAACCACAGCCAGCAGGGCATCCCTCAGCAGCCTGCGTGGGAGACACCTCATCCTGGGCAGCTGGGATCTCCTCCCGCTCCTCCCTACCTCTTCTTTCCAGGAGGCTTTGGAATCTGATGATTACACTGAGACAACAGTGATGAAAAATTTATTTGAGCCTTGTCTTTGAAAATAGATGCCTGTAGCCTAAAGGTGACTTGTTGGGTAACTTTCTTGCTGCTCTGCTTTGTTTTGAAGCCTGAAAATTACTGGGTTTTTTAAGTACTGTTGTTTTTTTTCCTTCACGCTTCCTTCCAACCTTACAAATATTAAATATGCCATGTCAGGCTGGTGTTGTTGCAGTCTCTTAGGAAGAGCTGCCCACTGGGAACTTTCTCTGCCCTGAGGATGTCAACAGATCATTTATCCACCATGAGGAAAACAAGAGTTGACTGTAAAATGAGACCTTAGAAGAAAGGAAAAAAAAAAAAAGAAGTGGAGAGTTAGCAACAGTCAGCAGCTCCTCTGGACTTGCTACTTCAAATATGCTTGCTGTAAATTCCCTGGAAAAAGGGTAGGGTACACAAGAGCTGAATTTTTGGTGTTAAATACTTCCAGACGTCCTTAGGCCATCAGGAGGGAGCAGGCCAGCTGTTGCTCCAGATGTTGCCTTGGGAAATGGATCACCCACGGGAGCTGCAGCGCTGCAAGCTGCCTCAGATATCTTCCCCTTCTGTTTGTACGAGGCAACTTTTTATTTATCCCCCAAAAATGGCATGAGATCCATCTCTGGGGCTGCTTGGGAACACGGAGAGGGGAAGGAGAAGTGGTGAGAGGCAGTGGGAAGGCAGAGGATGCTCCAGAGGCAGGAGATGTCACAGGCAGGTGAGGACAGGACGAGAAGTGTGCAGGTTCTGCTGTTTTGATGGAACCAGGAATTCTGTTAACCCTGCTCTGATGTGGAACAAGGAATTCTGTTAACCCTGCTCTGATGTGGAACAAGGAATTCTGTTAACCCTGCTCTGATGTGGAACAAGGAATTCTGTTAACCCTGCTCTGATGTGGAACAAGGAATTCTGTTAATCCCATTTTGATGTGGAACAAGGAATTCTGTTAACCCCGTTTTGATGTGGAACAAGGAATTCTGTTAGCCCTGCTCTGATGTGGAACAAGGAATTATGTTAACCCTGTTTTGATGGAACAAGGAATTCTGTTAACCCCATTTTGATGTGGAACAAAGAATTCTGTTAACCCTGTTGTGATGGGGAACAGGAATTCTGTTAGCCCTGATCCCCTCCCGGCCCAGGGAACAGGAGGTGCTGAGCATCCCAGGCACCTCTCCCACCTCTTGGGAATCCTGAAAATAAATGTTTTGGCGTTAGCGCCAAGCAATTAGAAAGGGGATTTTGTGTTTTCTCGCTGGATGTGCCTTTTCCCACCTCCTGGATTAATCCTGGTGCAGATGCTCCTCGTTAGCTGTGCAGCTCAGGATTTGTGTGTGCTGCCAGGACCTGACCTGCATCTTGTACCGACAAAAGCAGATGGAACATCTGCTCGAGGGGAACAGAAAACCCCGCGGTGTTTCTTGCCAGCTTGGCCGGGAGAGAGGAAGGGCCAGGAGGGTGGAGAGGGCACAAACAGGAGAGTGTTCAGGGTGGGAAAATGCGATCTGGGTTCTCCACTACAGACTTGTCTCACCCAGGCTCTCCAGGCAGTGTGAGAGGGATTTTTGCAATGACTGGAACCCTCCCGGTCCCTGAGGATGGTGGGGGGCAGTGGCAGAGGCATGGCTGGGTGGGAATATCCTCCCAAACCCTCTGGGGAGGTGTGATGAGGGCACTGCCGGTAGAGCTGACTGAAGGGGATGAGACAAAGGCCATCAGCCAGGGGTGTGTGACACGGTGACACCTGCCGTGCTGGGGACACTAATTCCCAGTGAGCTGTTAGTGCTGAAAGCTGCATTGTTCCTCGGGGAGGGACAGATGATGACCAAAGCCACCCTCGTTATTCCAGCTGGTGTCACTGGGAGCAGAGCCCACGGATGGATGCTGCTGCTGAGGTGTCACCTGAGGTGTCACCTGAGGTGTCCCCAGGCACAGAGCACCCAGCAGGGCTCGATTTGTGTCCCTTTGGGCTGGCGAGGGCAAGGGTGATGCAGGACACCCGAAGGGAGCACACAGGGAAGATGGAGAGGGACTTTTTACAGGAGCACGAGGTGACGTGACAAGGACAATGGCTTCACATGGACAGGGAGCAGGGTTAGGTCGGATACTGGGAAAAAAATTGTTCCCTGGGAGGGTGGGCAGGCCCTGGCACAGGTGTCCAGAGAAGGTGTGGCTGCCCCTGGATCCCTGGAAGTCTGGGGTTTGGAAGTCTGGGGTTTGGAAGTCTGGGGTTTGGAAGTCTGGGATCTGCCCCCTTTGGAAGGCTGTGCCTGATGGAGCCTTTGGCCACCCTTCGTTTCCTTGGACAGAAGGTGAGAGTTTCCACAGGATCCCTTTGCAGCAAGGAGCGTGGCTGGTGCTGCAGAGCGGTTGCAATATCAGACCATCCTCAGGGCTTGACAAATCACCTTGCAAAACGTGCAGTAAGTCGCTGTTTGCAGAAAGGCTTTGTGGAAAAGGCACTTAACCCAGAGGAAGAGATCTGGATTGCAGAGCAGTGAGCTTGCAGCGAGTGCCCTGCACATCTGCACCTGCAAGGGGGACAAAGTGAAAATTTTCTCAAAGGTAAACATCACTTTAAGACAGGATGAACCCAACCCAAAGCGGAGTTAATCAGAGTGGAGCTCTAAAAAGGGCAACTCATGGCAGACATCTCCGGGCACAGGTCCCTCGAGGGTCCCCCGAGGGTCCCCCTGCCCAGGGATGACAGAGCAGCAAAGGATCAGCTGCTGAAAATTCCCTTCCCGCTGCTGGGAAGGACGAGCAGTTCTTCCTCGGGGTGAATCACGCTCCGTCCGTGCTGAGCAGCTAATCCTGCTGCCTGTGCTGGCCCCTGATAAGCTCTCCGGCCAACTCTGATGATTTTCCAGCTTCTTTATTAGGAAAATAATGTCAGAAGCATTTGGAAGTCAATTATGTTTCACGTGACTAATGTTAATTATTATTACTTTTGTTAGCTCACCGAATCCGCCAGGATTCTCCCATTAATAGATGTCACTAATTTGTTCCCAGAGTGCACAGTGGATTTTGGAGCATTTCCCCCAACTGCTCTCTCTATTTTGTATTTAATGCAGCTTCACATTTGATTGGAAGTTAATTATTGTGAGCTGTAAGTTTCCACAGTCTCCTATAAACATCAACTAAGCTTTGCAGTCTGGGTTATTTTTACAACGTGTCAGGCAAAGAAACACAGGGTAACGGTTTGGGAATGCTGGGAGACATCTGATTGAAAATGGAAATTGGCAGATAAATGATGTGGAAGAGCATGTCCCTCTCTGTGCAGGAGGTAAGGAGTGTGATGGATGTGGATGGAGGAAAAAGAGGGTTGAGATAACCTGAATTAATGCCCACGGGCACAGAGTGGAATCTGGAGCAAGATGGAGCACAAGGAGTTTTTGCATGGCTGCAAAACAATTTGAGGATCATTAAGACAGTAGGCTGGAAGAAAATCCTTGGATAAAAGCTTTTCTCCTGCTTCATTTAAAAAAAAAAAATGTTCACTCTTTTTAATCTTTTTTATTCCTCTCCATGAGGATCAAGGAAATCCAAGAAATCTCCTTGTGCATTTTTGGACATGGATGCCCCGGCAGGGCTGGCAAACAGTGCCCATTCCCATTCAGGGCTGCTGGGGGGGATGGTTTGAGTGCAGCCCACAAAGAAATTGGTTTAAAAAAGGGTCCAGGGCTCCAGACAATGTCTGTGACTCCGACATGTGTTCAAACCCTGTGCACGGCTCAGCACATGGAGCTGTGCTAACAAAGCTCCTGCCAGCGAGCAGTGTTTGTTTGGAGATGGCATTGAGATCTGGGCAGGGATTGTTTTCATTCCTAACAAAATAACAAACCCCAACACTACGGAATTCACCCTATAGGAGCAGCAGGAGGAGGTCAGGGGCTGTCTGAGGGCTCTGCTTGTTGTGTTTGGCTCGGGGAGAGGATTCCCTGTGGGATTTTTGGGGCGGCAGTCAAGCTCTGTCTGCTTGTCTCTCTTTGATGGAGGAACAATCCCTGTCTGTGCTGCAGGATGGCTCTGGGGCTGCCAGTGCTGGGATGGAATGGGTGGGGTTGGAAGGGACCCTAAAGACCATCCAGGTCCAACCAGGGACAATTTGCACCATCCCAGGCTGCTCCAAGCCCTGCCCAGCCTGGCCTTGGACACTGCCAGGGATCCAGGGGCAGCCACAGCTTCTGTGCCAGGGCCTGCCCACCCTCATGGTAAAGATGTGGGGATGGCACAAGAAGGGCCCACCATGTCCAAAACTTGTTGAAGCACTGCACGGTCAGTAATTTATTTTTTTAAAGCACAGTTCTGTCTCTGGGTATTTTTTAAATAAGGACATTGCTTGGTTTGGTGCAGATGAGTTGGTTCTGCACAGCTCAGAGCACTTCGGGCATCCTTTTTCTCCTGACTGATTTACTGCTGTCTGTGGTGGGGTCACAGCTTCCTGCTCCGCTCAAACTGGCGCAGTGGTGCTCATTTCCCAGTTCTAGTTTGGAGTGCAGCTTTAACGAGAATGTTAATTTACAGCAACTGCCTCACAGTGTATGATTTGGGGAAAAGCTCTCTGGTTTTCCATGTGGTCATCGCATAGTGACTGTGAATGCCCAGCCCTCTCCTCGATCTCACGAAGGTCCTAACAGTGGGCAGTGAAAGTAAAAGTACCCTGCAGTCAGTTCGTGTCCCGTGGGGTTATTTATGGGCAGCTTTCCTGAGAAGTTCATAAACTCTGTGATTAATTAGTGGGAAAAAGCTGCTGTAGGGACATGGTGACTCTGGGGTTTGTCTGCAGCCCTCGGGGCAGGGCAGCTGCTGCACAATAATTGCTCTTGCGAAGTAACAAACCAAAATCGCGGTTTGTTTCTTTGCCTTCTTGCTCTTAACACCCTGTCGAGGTTGGGAAGCTGAAGGGAAACTCCTGGAGAGGCCTTGGGGAGGGTGTGGTACTTTGGGAGCCAGAGCAGAGCCCTGGGAGGTTTTCAGGCAGGGCCGATGACACCGGAGGAGCATTTCAGGCACATCCCTCGTGCTGTCCTTGCACTTCTCACTGCTTTGCAGAGCTGTTCACCTGCTGCAGTGCTTAGGGGCAGAGGAAGGATACTCTGACCCGGAATTCCTCCTTTTTTTTTGCCTCCTGCTTCCAGTGGGAGCTTAGATGGATCACTCACTCCAGCTCCGCTTTGGTTTCCCATCTCAAAAATGGGAATAAAGCAGTCGCCAGCTTTGTGCACTTCAATTCCGAGCTCAGCTCCATCATCTTGGAGCTGATTCCATCACTTCCATCAAGGTGTGAATGAAACAAAGTCTCTCCTACCCTGCATCCACCTGGCTCCTCACGAGTGGCCAGTCCAGAGCACGGAGCTGACATGAGAAGATTTTTGGGAGGTGATGTGGTGCCAGGAAGGCAGGATGGGGATGAGGGTGAGGAGCTGGTTATTTTGGAGAGGGCAGCTCCTGGAAACTCAGCCTTGCCTTGTTCCTGGAGGAGCAGACGTTCGCCGAGGGCGTTGTGTTGGGTGCAGATGTTCTGTGTCTCTCATCCCTCGAGGTCACTTGGGGTTCTGCCAGCGCCAGTGACGTGAGCTGTGCAGCAGGGGCCAAACCTCCCTCAGACAGTGCTGGGGGACTGCTCTGGGCTCTCTGAAGGAGCTTGGCTTTGCTGCCATCCCGGCACAGCCACGGGGCTCAGCTGGTGCCACATCGCCCCGAGAAAGTCTCCTGTGGCACCGCTGTCCCCACGCCAGGCTGCTCTGGTGTCTGTGGAGAGCTGGACATGGCTCATTTCCCTCCTGAATCGCTGTCTCTCCTCCCTTTGGGCATTTTGCTGCCAGCACTGGTCTCCCAACTGCCTGCACGATGCTCTTTGCTCGCTCTATTTATAGGGAATTTAATAAGATATCAATTAAAGAAATGAAAACAAACTGAAGATGTCTGTCAGCGGGAAAGCAGGAGCAGGGCAAGGTTATTGCTAGCAGTTGTTCCCGGTGCTGTCAGCTCTTTTTACAGGCAATCCCTGCTGTTGTGGGACAGCTGGGCTGGCTCTGTGTCCCAGCAGGTGGTGGCAGCCACCGTGTCCCTGTGCTGGGACATTGTGCCGGGCATCTCTGGCCTCCCCTGCCCCCAAAAAGGGGAGGGATGCTGATGAGAAGTGGCTACAGGGAGTCCCTCCTGGTAAAGCACACTGTTAATTAGCTCTCCTGATTTACTGTTTTCCTGTTTGGGGGATATGGGATTTATGATCCTGTGGGGAGGATGTGAGCTGGCATGGAGAGAGGAGATTTCTGCTCCTTCAGGGCTTTATGGTCCTCTTTCCTCTTGAAAATTCCAGCTGTGGGGAGACCAGGAAATTGGAGATTTGTTTCTGACTGAGTGAATTAGTGTCTGTCTCTGTAAAATCTGTTTCTCGGAGTTTTGCTGCACCCTAAGTATTCTTTTGGCTCGCTGCCTCGCACCTCTGCCGTGTCAGCACGGGGACAGCCTCCTGCTGCAGTCAGAGCCCGTCCCAAACAGTCTCCAGGTCTGTCTGGGATCTCTGCTATGTTCATTTGTTCCATTTTGAGAGGGTGGGGGTGAACAGGCAGAGATCCTGCAGTCAGGGTCCCCCAGGAGCTCCTCTCGTGACCCTGTGTGCTCCAGGGTCCCTGTGCTTGTCACCAGGGCTGTGCCAGCACTGCCCCCAGTGCCCCTGTGCCCCTTTGCCAAAGCCACCTGGAGCTAATGAATTCTCTTTAAAAGTCTGAGCTGCTCTGCTCTTTATTCCTGTGTATTCTGTGCTATTTTGATAAGAGCTTGTGACAGGACAGGGGCAATGGCTTCACACTGAGGGAGAGCAGGGTTAGATTGGATTTTGGGAAGGAATTCCTCCCTGGGAGGGTGGGCAGGCCCTGGCACAGGTGCCCAGAGAAGCTGTGGCTGCCCCTGGATCCCTGGCAGTGTCCAAGGCCAGGCTGGACAGGGCTTGGAGCAGCCTGGGACAGTGGGAGGTGTCCCTGCCATGGCAGGGGTGGCATGAGGTGACCTTTAAGGTCCCTTCCATCCCAAACCATTCCACGATTCCCAGCCTGGTGATGCTGTTCTCTCTGGGGAGGTTATGATGAACAAAGCCAGGGCTTTGATGAAGTCTGAGCCCCACGTGTCCCTCCTGTCACTGTCACCTCCTTCTGGTCTTTTCTGCTCCTGCTGCTTCATCCATCAGCTCCTCCTGTGCCCACCTCTGCTCCAGCTGCCTCTTATTTGCCAGGTACTCCCTCAAATTTACCACTACCTCCTCCAGCCTTATTAAAAACACAAGGAAAATGTATCTGCACAGCTCCCGGGCTCCATTTGATATTGTTTGATCAACTCAGAGCAAGAGGAAGGAAAATGCTGAGTTGGGGGAATTCAATAGAAGCTGTTAAAAAAAAAAAAGACATGTCCAAAAGCACAAGCATGAGCTCATGCAACATAGACATTGTGATCTGGGAACTACAGAGGGCTGAGCCTTTGTGTCTGGGCAAACAAAGGAACAGAAATAGCAACCCAGAAATATTAATTCCTTGTCAAAGTGATCCCCACTGCCCGGCCATATGATTTATATGGAGCAGAAACCAGGGCAGCTCTGCTTGGCTTCTTTATGTAAGGGAAGAAGAGCGAAAAAACAGTGCAAACTCACGAGTTGGGCTCGGCTCTGGGGGCTCCTGTCGTGATCTCTGAGACACTGGAGTGGCTCCTTCATGCCTGTGTTGGAAAATCAGCCTTCAGGTCATGCTGTGGCTGAAGTGCACTCGGGGCCACGGCTGCTTCTAATTCAGGAATATCACTCGGAGGTTATCAAACAAGCAATACTTTGATCCTGCCTTGGCATTTGCACACCCAGCACATCCTGGGGGCTCGCTCTGGCTGTCCTTCCTGCCAGCTGTCTGCCATGCCATTTCTGAACAGGAAAACCAGCCCCAGACCATCCCGGGAGAAGAGCTCTGAAGGACAATGAGGACAAACGAGGTTCACAAAAAGCCCTTGGGGCCAGGGAGCTGGAGGGGCAGGAAATGTTTCAGAGATTGGTCTCATTTTGGTTTATTTTCTACTTGGGCTGTCCCGATTTATCCCAGTTCCCTGTGTCCACTGCTGTGCAGTCTCTGCCCTGCGATGGGCCCTGGGAAGCCAAGGCCATGCAGAGTGAGGAGCTGTGAAAATGGGAGGTTAAAACACCAGGAAGAAGTGGTACCGTGTGTCAGTGTGAGACCCTGCTCCAAAAACCATCTTCCTTCCGTCTTGTCATTTTCTGTGAAATAGTTTTTTCACCCCCTCAGGATCCCTTTCTTCCAAAAAAAAAAAAAAAAAAAAATTATTTGGCTGCCTGTGTCTGTGCAGATCAAACAACATCCTTCCATCATTACAAGGCAGTGAGTCACAAGGGCCATAATGACTCTATCTTAAAAATAACCCCAGAGCCCTCTTGCAATTGCTCTGCAGGCTGGGATGAGTTCCTGCATTCCCCAGGGAAAGGCAGAGGCAGACAGAGGAAGAGACCCAGGGAGAGATGGTCACTCTCATGAAAAGGCTCTGATGGCTTTTCATATCTGCTTTTTGTCCTCTTTGCAGCTCAGCTTTCTGCTCTGATGTGAGCTCTGTGAAATGGATGTTTCCTTTCAACCCTCCTCCACCTCCATTCCTTTTGCCTTTGTCTCCTTTTCTTCCCCCATCTCCTTTTTTTTAAAAAATTTTCGCAGGGGTGGGGTTGGTTTAGAAAGATCTCATCTGTTAATAAACCCAAGCCTGCTCCAGCCACTCAACATCAGTGTGTGAGGAATGATATTCCGAGTGCTCAGCTCCTCCTGAGGCAAGGCAAGAGTGGAAGAGGAGGAGGAGAAGCTGGGATTTTCCTGAGGTCGCTCCATTGCAAAGAGTTTCGCATCAATTTTGATCCATCGATAGATAGAGGTGCAAAATTCCAGCTTTGAGTGTTTGGGGAAAGGCGCAGCTCAGTCTTGGGGTGATGCCCTTAACTTCTGTGACGCTGTTCTCCCACTCTGAAATGGGGATAATGCCTCTCCCTCCCTGAGGATTGCTCAGTTGGGCACTTTTTTTGGGGTGTCTGGACCCTCAGATCTTCAAACTAAAGAGGATCCAGTGAGGCAGGAGGGGATTACTTTTTGGAGCAGCAAGTGTGACTCTTCCTGCTGCCAATTTCCAGTTTGTCTCCTCTCAATATCTCCGTTTTCTGCTGTGTTTCCTGCAGCTCTTCGTGGTCACTCCCCAAAAGCTCTTTGCACAGCCATAAAACCAGGGGGTATTTCTTCCCTCTGATAAGTGATGGGAAAACCACTTTATGGAAAGATATGTTCGTACCTTTAGACACAGAATTTAAAATCCCAGACCCTCAGTCCAAGGCACCCTCCAAGCCTCTGGAAGATCTGATCTCCTTCCAGAAATCTCAGTTCTTTTAATCCAGCAGGAAGAGCTGTCTCCCCTCAGCCCTGGCTGTGAGTTTTTCACCAATTCCTGCAGTCCTTGCGCTCCTCACCTGCACTCTGTCTGCTCTCAGCTCTAGGCCCTGCTCCAGCACAGCCTCACCTGAGATATTTCTTCCAACTCTTATCCTTAGCGTTTAAAAAAGAAAATTTCACCCATAAAATATGCACTGAAAAGGTAGAGACCTCACCAAGACCACTGCAGTTTCCCCTTCAACTAAATACTCATCCTATTTGAAAATAAGGAGGAAAGGGTTCAGACTGAAAGAGGGGAAATTAAAGTTGGATATTGGGAAGGAATTGTTCCTGTGAGGGTGGGCAGGCCCTGGCACAGGTGCCCAGAGAAGCTGTGGCTGCCCCTGGATCCCTGAAATGTCCAAGTTTGGTTGCGGTTGGATGTCCCTGCCCATCGCAGGGGCGTGAAACGAAATGATATTTAGGATCCTTTCCAATTGAAGCCATTCTCTAATTCTAGAAATAATTGTTGAATAAATATGATTCTTGCAGTGGATCTCTGTGACAGTGTGTTTTGTCCATGTCCAGCTGGGTCATCAGCCAGCAGCAGCTTTGGGCAGTTGTGCTTCTCAAAATTAATTCTCCTAAAGCTACAGGAGTTGGGCATTTTTCTGATTTTTTTTTTTTTTTTTTCATGCAAGTGTTAGGCATGTGGGGTCTCAAAAGTTTCTCTGAGTGGTTATAAATTATTAGCAACCGTAGCTAATTAATCTCAAGGGTTTAGCGGTAAGGTTGTCTAGCACACATCAGAAAAATGAAGACTTTTATTTTACTTGGCCATTTTTTAGTTTGCTCTCTAGTTCTGCTCGTTCCTTAGGATGTGAATTTGGGCAATGTGTTTGGGCAATGCATTTCTTCCCCAGAATGCTAATGCTGGGAGCTCTTAAAGGCTTTTGGGGAGCACTTGGAAGTTGTAGGAGATGAAAAACATAAATAAGCTCCTAACTAGCCTTGGCATAACTCCCTGAGCAGTGCATCTATTGATATGGGGCTTGGCTGCAGATAAAAGTATCCTTCTGTCTTGATAGTGATATTATTTGGATGAGGTTTTAATCCCAGACTGGGAGCCCAGATGAGACTTTTTCAAAGGAGTGTCTTCTCTTGGATCAGTCGCTGCCCTTGGAACTCTTAGAAATCAATTTATGACGTGGCTTTTATTTATTTCTTTACCTGGTGGTTAAGTGTTGATAGGAACCAGAATGCTTCTCTCCAAAGTATCTTAGTATCCTAAATCCTGAAAATCAATGGAGTTCAAGTAGCTACACAACTTAAATGATTTAGTTGTTGGGATTAAGCCCTGGAGAATATTGGGCAGAGGTTTTTGGGGTTTCTAGCAGAAGTTTTTGGGGTTTCCAGCAGAGGTTGTTGGGGTTTCCAGCAGAGGTTTTTGGGGTTTCCAGCAGAGGTTTTTGGGGTTTCTAGCAGGCGTTGTTGAGGTTTCCAGCAGAGGTTGTTGGGGTTTCCAGCAGAGGTTTTTGGGGTTTCCAGCAGAGGTTGTTGGGGTTTCCAGCAGAGGTTTTTGGGGTTTCCAGCAGAGGTTGTTGGGGTTTCCAGCACAGGTTTTTGGGATTTCCAGCAGAGGTTGTTGGGGTTTCTAGCAGAGGTTTTCGGGGTTTCCAGCAGAGGTTTTTGGGGTTTCCAGCAGAGGTTGTTGGGGTTTCCAGCACAGGTTTTTGGGGTTTCCAGCAGAGGTTGTTGGGGTTTCCAGCACAGGTTTTTGGGATTTCCAGCAGAGATTTTTGGGGTTTCTAGCAGAGGTTTTCGGGGTTTCCAGCAGAGGTTTTTGGGGTTTCCAGCAGAGGTTGTTGGGGTTTCCAGCAGAGGTTTTTGGGGTTTCCAGCAGAGGTTGTTGGGGTTTCCAGCAGAGGTTGTTGGGGTTTCTAGCAGAGGATTTTGGGGTTTCTAGCAGAGGTTTTTGGGGTTTCCAGCAGAGGTTGTTGGGGTTTCCAGCAGAGGTTTTTGGGGTTTCCAGCAGAGGTTTTATGGAGGTGCTGAGTGCCCCTTGGACCCACAACAGCAGAGCCACTTCTTCCAGCCCGAAGTGCTCCTGTGAGCAGCAAAACCCCTGAGATTGCAGCCCAAATAGTCCTGTTATGAATGATGAGGCTCATTTTTGGGGGACGTGTACTCTTTTGCCCACTTGGAGCATAATGGGCCTGCAGAGCCTGATTTCTGCAGGGTGGTCATTTATCAAAGTGCAGGACCTGAGCAGCACAGAGCTGCCAATCTCTCGGATTCTGCTGAAATCAATACCAATCTCTGAGCAGAGCAGCAGCAGGACCATTGCTCCCAGACAAGGGAATGAGGCAGACACCCCCAATGTTTCTGGAATATTGCAGCCACCTCTGGATAAGGTGTTTTTCCTTCCTTTGTTTTTTTTTGTTCTTTTTTCTTTTTTTTTTTTTTTAATTTTTTTTTTTTTTTAAATTTGTGTTTTTTTTCCCCCCCCCCTTTTTTTTTTTGTTTTGTTTTGGTTTTTTGGGTTTTGGGTTATCTTTTTTGGTGTGGGGTTTTTTTTTGGTGTGTTTTTTTGGTTTTTTGACATTTGCCTTATTCACTCCACGCTTGTCGCTTTCCCTTTTTAGCTTCTTTGCATTGCTGCTCCTCTGCCTGGTACATATGTCCATGTTAATTAGAGAAAAAAAAAAGAGTTATGCTTTTAAGTGTCTTAATTAAGATTTTTCTTAACACCCCCCAACATTTTCTCCGAGTTTTTTTTCACTGACATCTAAAACTGTTCTTAAAAGCTGGTGTCAAAATAATCTTGTGCTTAAAAAATTGTGCTTAGATGTCTTTCCAAAAACTCACGGCCTCACATAATTCACCTTCCCAGCACCACTGAGTCTATAAAGGCCTTGCTGAGAGCAGCAGCCACGGAGGTGAACTGTCTCAGGTCAGAGGGAATTGGGGCTGGAGCTGGGACTGGATCCAGACTGAAGTCTGGTTCTTGAGGAATGTCTCTAAGTACATCTGGAAAGTTGGTTTCTATTTAAAAAGTAAAAATATTGTTACTCCTAGCACAGTCATTGCAGAAACAGCATCTATTTGCTCGGTGTTAGCAATGAGAAGTTTCTTAATGGCCTGGTGGAAAAGCTGCAGGGAATTCTCCTTGCAGCAGAGATCCTCCAGTGGGTACTGCAAACCTCTTCTCCGTGGTGGATCTGTATTTGCACCAGGAAATTGAATTAAAGCTTCTTACTCTCGGACAGCTCCAAGGAGACTTCAACCCGAACTCCTTGGGGTGACTGTGGGAAGTCTCTGCTCTGCCTTGCTCCCCAAAGCCCCCAAAAGCTCCTGGCCAACACCCTAACAAAAGGGTGGGAGGCTGCCAGTAGGAAATTTTGTGGCCCAGTATAGAATTTTGTGGTCCAGTATGGAATCTTGTAGTCCAGTATGGAATTTTGTAGTCCAGTATGAAATTTTGGGGTCCAGTATGAAATTTTGTAGTCCAGTATGGAATTTTGGGGTCCAGTATGAAATTTGTAGTCCAGTATGGAATTTTGGGGTCCAGTATGAAATTTTGGGGTCCAGTATGAAATTTTGTAGACCAGTATGAAATTTTGGGGTCCACTATAGAATTTTGTGGTCCAGTATGGAATTTTGGGGTCCAGTATGGAATTTTGTAGTCCAGTATGAAATTTTGGGGTCCAGTATGGAATGTTGGGGTCCAGTACGAAATTTTGGGGTCCAGTGTGAAATTTTGTAGTCCAGTATGGAATTTGGTAGTCCAGTATGAAATTTTGAGGTCCAGTATGGAATTTTGGAGTCCAGTATGAAATGTTGGGGTCCTTACAGCCTTGGAAGGAAAAACACTGCAATGAGGAAACCTTCATTTCCAAGGTTGTGGTCACACCTTCTCCAGCTCTGAAAAACATCTGCGTCTCCTATTCCCTGCTGATGATAAGGGCAGAGTGTGGGATGAATTCTCTCCTGTGGTGATGGTCTAAAGCAGGTTCATCCCAGAACTGCTCTGTGGCTCACCAGTGGCTCCTCTGCTCCCGTTTTTGACATGTGCCAAGCCTGTGTCATCCCCTGAGCATGGCCATGGGGCTGATGGTGCTTCCTTGGCTTTGGGAGGTTTTGGGAATTAGGGGAAGTCGCCTGTAGAAAAAAGGTGCCTCCCTTTCCCTGCTTGCAAAATGGAAGTTCTGCTTCTCTGAATCTCATTGTACTCACCAAATGTTTTCAGACAAACAGATGAGAAGTTGCTCGAGGGATCTGAATTAGCCATCAGCAGATCTTCATCTGGAGTTAATGAGATGGAGAATGAATAACCCCACGGGTGGGTCAAGCTACACTAACTCCATACCTGTGTGCATAATTGATGATCCCCCCGCGCAGAGATCCCTTCAGCAGTGCCCTGGCTCGGGTTCTGCCCTCTCAGCCACCTGGCAGAGCTGAAATGAATCCCCCTGTGCCCATCTGGCAGCCAGCTCTGTCAGGGATGTGATCCCATTCCTGCTCCTGGGTTGGGTTCCCTGCTTGGCGCTGAGATGGGAAGGCAGGAGCACTCCCTCCCAGCCCCTGGGAAGGTGCCTCAGTGTCCAAGAGCCGAAACCAGAGCCAGGAGCTGCTCCCTGAGTCCGAGTTTGTCCTTGGAGGGAGGATTTGAGTGTGCTGGGGGATTTTTTGGGAAGGACTCTGGGCATGTATGGCACGATGTCTCTGAGGAACGAAGCGCAGAGGGGGAAGCACAGCAGCCTGCAAGGTAGGAATGAATGCCAGATCTGCCCCAAACCTCATAATTAGCTCATCCAGGTGCTTGGCACTGCGGCTATCTGCTGCTTTGGCAATATGTGCAATCCACGATAGAAGGCACAGAGTGCTCAGATAACGAGCACAGAACAGCACTTCAAACCCCTGGCATCTTTTCTTAGGGTTGTTGTAAGGCCTCGGTGCTCTGGACAAATTGTGGGAACTTTTTTTTTGAGTCTGGAGAGAAAAATCTGTGTAGTTCCTCCCACTTTTAGAGCTCCCTCCCTTTGCAGTGGGCCTGAAGCTGATGCCTTCTCCTGGGGTAAAGCAATCCTGGCGGAGCACTGAGCTCTGCCGCGGTGGAAGGAGCTAGACAGACTGTGCAAGTCACTGTTTACGTTCCAGACAGGACAGGCTGCACCCAAAGCTGAGTAATGGCTCTGAATTAAATCCTCCTGCTAGGCTGATGCACCTCAAGTGACTGAGCTCGGCTTACACGAACTGGCAACGTGACTGTTGGTTTGGGCTGCTTTATTTCCAGATCCTCCTTTGGAACTATTATCACTCCTCGGGGCAAAAGCTTCACTCTCCCCCACGGGCTGGGCTGGTGAGGTTGGAGAATTTGGTTTTTGGCTTCTCTAGAAAGGCTGGGCTGCCTCTCCTGCTCCCTTGGCTCTGGCCAAGCTGTGGGTTGGGGAAAGGTCTGGCTCAAGGTGCTCCCTGGTTTAAAGCCAGCTCCTTAGCTGGGTCTGCTTCCCAGGAAATGAGGTGGGATTTTGTCAGCCTGTGGCCCCTGGGCCCAGCTACCTGCTCTTCAATTTCTCCAGCACGCTCTGGGCTCTGGCAAGAAAATTGCTGATGCTTAGTCCTCGTCTTTGTAAGTGGAGTTTAAAAAAACCAAGCCCAGCTTGTCTCTGCAACGTGCCAGTGAATTCAGGTTTTATTAGGACCAAAAAAGGTTTGGTGCAGTGTGTCCTGGCCAGAGCAAGGAACACAGGAGGCCACTCCTGTCCCTTTTCTTTGCTCTGTCACCTCCATGTCCCTTTACTGCATTTGTGTCTTGGTGAAGGCTGCTCGGAGCCTCTTGGTAATGAATTGATTGTGATTGGTATCAGCAATTCTCAGATCCCTCCCTCCTGATAAGCATCCTGCTGCTGCAGCAGAGCTTCGTTGGCTCCCAGGTGATGGACAAGGTGAGAAACCTGGAGAGAACCTGGCAGGGCCAGGGCTCAATGGTTTAGGGCTCTGAGTGACCTCCTCCAGGTGATGGATGTGGTGACAAACCTGGAGAGAACCTGGCAGGGCCAGGGCTCAATGGTTTAGGGATCTGAGTGACCTCCTCCAGGTGATGGATGTGGTGAGAAACGTGGAAAGAACCTGGCAGGGCCAGGGCTAAATGGTTTAGGGCTCTGGGTGACCTCTCCAAAAACATCCTTCACCTTGGCTGCTCCTGGCGTGGCTGAGATCCACTCAGCCTCTTTCAAAGTCCTTGTTTGGGGAGCACAGAACTAATTCTTGCAGCTTTTCTGTAGCCAGCAGTGATTTCCAGAGGGCACAGCTTTGTCCCCTTGGGGGTTCAGACATGGAGCTGGCGCTGGGATTTTCAGCCGTGAGCTTGCAGGAATGGCTCTGCCGAGGCTGCAGTGACACACGGGGAGGTGTGGCAGCTCTCTGGGTTTTGCAGAGAGGTCCAAGGCACTCTTGTCTCTCTCTCAGCCTGCAGGCACCTGCTCCGAGCATCCTCCTCCTCCTCCTCGCTGTGGGGCTGGGCTCACAGCTCCCGCTCCTCGCAGGGAGAGATGAACGCAGGAGGCCACGTGTGCCTCATTTATTCCTCCTGTCATCTCCCTGGCTCCTCTTCATCCTGCTGTTCTCTTGAAGGCTGTTTGGAGACGCTTGGGAACGAGGCAGCCCCGGCACAGAACGCGCCGTGCGCGGTGATTAGCTCGGCTGCAGGATAAACAGAATATCTCCATTTATTTCTTTGGGGGGAATTTGTTATCTGGGCACAGCCAGCAGAGACTCAGAGCAGTGAAATTCAGCATGCAATGACACGGGGTAGGCTGTGAATTTAAAATCTTGGCTTGCCCACCCAGGCACAATTTTAATTTTTTTTTTTTTTTTTGTGTTCTCCTCTGTTCCCCAGAATAGTAATCAGCTGGAGATCAGTGTTTTCTACCCACTCCTTTTCTCACAGGAGCTGTGCTGCTGGAGTGGATGCTGCCTGTGGTAACCCCTCCTTCCAAACACGGAGTTTTTAAAACACTCACTTCTGTCGTTTCCCCTTCCTTTCACTTCCCTTCCCAGTGTTTATTCAGGAAAAAAGTGAGATGTGGGTGAGCCTCAGAGGGCACATCTGCCCCGAGTTCAAGTGACCTGGAGGGGACGTGGCAGGAGCAGTGCAGAGCTTTGGCCACGGGGGTCTCAAGCCACACATTTTCCTGCATCATTTCTGATTTCCTGGGCTTGAACTTTTGCCAGCAGAGATGTTGAGGGTGTCTGTCCCTGCTCCTGCAGAGCCCAGAGCTGCTGCTGGCACACACAGCATCCCTCCTGCCAACCCAAGGGATTCTGCTCGGTGATGCCTCTGGGAATTCCCTCCCCACTTTTAATAGGCTTTATGTTGCCGCTTTGTTTTGTTTTGTTTCCCCCTTCATTGGTAATTTCTGACGTTTTTGACAGGAGCCATTGTTAACATTGAGGAAAGGATTAAATCACCAACCAGAAAAAGCATGAGAAAAATCCCGAGGAATCAGAGGAGATTTTTTTCATTAAGTTCACAAATTCTGTAAGGAATGAGCAGGAAAACATGATCTTCTCTGCTGTAATTTGGTTATAAGAAACAGCCTGGGCCCCACGTGTGGGGATGCATTTTCTGGGGGATTTTGGTGGAGCACCAAAGAGATGAGTTGGGAAACAGCGCCAGGCTGGGTCTCCCTCTCCCAAAATGCCAATTAACCCTTTACCCCACCAGCCAGCACAGTCTCCTGAGGCCCACACGCCTCTCTTAACCTTCTGTTCCGGAAATCTCTTGAGTTTAGGTGTTTTCCCCCTAATTTTGGTTCAGAAAGAGTGAAATCTCTCTGAACCTGCCAACCCCACCAGAGTGGAGCATCCTGTGGTCCCTGAATCCTCCCCTGCCCAGAGCTTCTCTCTGGGGCTGCAGCCCAGCCTGAGGTTTGGAGAACTTTGCCTTTCCAATTCAGAATATTAAAACAAACAAGCAAACAAGAGCCTCTTTCTCAGCCCCACACACACTCACGGACACATACACACTCCGAGCAAAGTGAATTCTTGTCATCCCCGGGCCTGGGGGCTGTTTATATCCAGCACTGCGTGTTTAGATGTGGAGTTCATCTCCTCAAGTGAAGACAGATTAAGCAGCGGGGTGAACAGACCAGTTATGTGAACTATGGGATTTCCAGCCTAGAAATTCTGCCAAGACCAAGCCAGACAAATTGGTAGCACAGCAGTGTTTCTCATTAATGTACATGGAAAGTTGTGCCTTGCTGATAATGCACAACAGCATCCTGTCGGGAGGTTTGGGAACCCATCTGGGAGCAGCTATCAGAGCTATATTCCAGCCTGGATTGAGTTGTCTTGCTTTCCTCTGTGTTTTCTCCTCTGACAGGGGGGGAAAAAAAAAAAAAGTGGAGTTCCCTCGCATTGACATCCTGAGCTATGTGGGAATATTAGCGAGCGGTGTGGTTTGCTGAACAGAAATGAGATTATTATAGCCTCCCTTCCCTCCCTGCAGCCATCCCTTGCTGTTTGTGGTTTGCTGGGTAAGTGCTTGTGGTGCCCATCTCCCGTCCCAGGACAAATTATTTCCAACTCGAAAATAAGATTACCTGCCATAATTGCATGTGGTGGTTTCCTCTGCTGCTGCCAAGTGTGGATGCTGATGCTCGGAATTGTGGGTTGGCTGTTTTTGTGTTCGGCGTGGAGCACTCTCCTCCTCTCCCCAGCGCTGTTAACGCTTCCAGGGACAGCAGAGCAGAGCCACAGCCTCGTGTCCTGACCTGGGAATGGGTGGCTTATTCTGCTGGGAAATTCAGGGCAAACACTGGGCAAAAGAAAGGAACTGCGTCTCTGTGTTCCCATTCCTAATTAATTTTTTGTCTTTTTCTTCTCCCCCCTCTTGGGAAAATGCATTTTCAGTCCAAATACTTGTTTATGGCAGGCTCTGGAGCAGAGGGTGTGTCTCCAGGGTCTGGCACAAAAGGTTAGAGTCATCATCATCCAAATAAAAAGAGGCTACTTGGCCTCGTTGTGCAGGCACCAAAACACCCAAAAATCCCTGCTGGACTGGACTGGGAGGTGCCCAAACTCCCTTGGAATCTGAGCCTTCAAATTGCCTCTTGGACTTGAGGCTCACTGTCCCTTGCTGTGCATCTCCAGGATGTCGAGATTTAAAACATTTGCCCCAATTTAAACATTTGCCCCGATTTAAACATTTGCCCCGATTTTAAACATTTGCCCTGATTTAAACATTTGCCCTGATTTAAACATTTGCCCCGATTTAAACATTTGCCCCGATTTAAACTTTTTCCCTGATTTAAACATTTGCCCTGATGTAAACATTTTCCCTGATGTAAACATTTGCCGATTTAAAGCACGGCTGCTATTCCTGGCATCTCCATGTACTGGAATTGAGAGGAAAGCCCCTGCTAAGGGCCACAATTGTCCCCAGGGTGGCTCTGGGTGCCAGCCTGGCTCCTGCCAACCTCTGCCCTGGCCCTTCTTGCTTTTCCTTGTGCTGGAGGAGGAAGCTGCCAAAGGGCTCGCATTGTTCGGGGCTGGAGAACAACAGCTCCTGGCTCGGGTGGGGCTGGCTGGGCTTTGAGCTGCTCCATCGCCGTGGATTGAGAGGAATAAAAAGGAATAAAGGGCTTGGAGGGCCCTGGAGGATGGTTAGAAACCCCCAAACCTCTCCTTCCCAGCTGGAGCCATGGGTTAGACATCTCTGCATCAGCTGAGCACCTTCCCTCTGCCTGCAGAACCATCCTTTTTTATAAAGTGATAACACCAAAGGTTTCTGCATATTTCGAGCCATTTTTCATCCCACGGACACCTTTCTCACTGCCCATCAGAGTGATCTATTCGCTGTCATTAGGATCAACGTGGGGATGCTTCTTGAAGAGCTAAAAAGCTCTAGCTGGAATTATTTGTATTATTTTCTCTTTCTCTGATAGTGTTTTTTGAGGGGGGTTTATGTTACTTCAGGATGTAAAAAATGTGGGTCAGGCAGACCCCAGCTCAGTCTAAATTCCTTCGAGTGAGTGTCACGTCTCCAGTTGTGCCTGACTGCTGAAAGGACAGCAGAGATAGCTCTGATTCATGGGAGGGAGGAAGAAAAGCGATTAAAGAGCTGGGACTCGCTTTAGAGATACCACAGAAATGGCCAGGAATGAGTAAATATGGTTTTGACCCTGAAATGACAGGGATGTGCATGGAAACACCTTGTCCTGCAGGGCAGCCTGAATTCAGAACGAGCTGGAGAGTTGTCCACTGGGGGAATATTTATGGGCCAGTGAGTGGTTCTCAGCTATTTGGAGAGTTAATTTCATCTCACTATCCATGTGTTTCTTCTTTGTTTTTTTTCTTCTTTCTTCCTTCTTTTTTCTTTTTTTTTTCTCTCTTTTTTCTCTCTTTTTTCTTTCTTTTTTCTTCTTTCTTCTTTCTTCTTTCTTCTTTCTTCTTTCTTCTTTCTTTCTTCTTTCTTTCTTCTTTCTTTCTTCTTTCTTCTTTTCTTCTTTCTTCTTTCTTTCTTCTTTCTTTCTTTCTTTCTTCTTTCTTCTGTCTTCTTTCTTCTGTCTTCTTTCTTCTTTCTTTCTTCTTTCCTTCTTTCTTCTTTCTTTCTTCTTTCTTTCTTCATTCTTTCTTCTTTCTTCTTTCTTCTTTCTTCTTTCTTCTTTCTTCTTTCTTCTTTCTTCTTTCTTCTTTCTTCTTTCTTCTTCTTTCTTTCTTCTTTCTTTCTTCTTTCTTTCTTCTTCTTTCTTCTTTCTTCTTTCTTCTTCTTTCTTCTTTCTTCTTTCTTCTTTCTTTCTTCTTTCTTTCTTCTTTCTTTCTTCTTTCTCTCTTTTTTTTAAAGTTTTCTTGGTTTTTTTCTTTTTTTATTCCTCTTATCTCCCCCAAATCGTGCTGAGTTGCCCCTGATTCTCAGCCCCAGCTGCCTGTGAGTCTCTGGCTGATGCAGGGTGAGCAGTGAGGGCTGCCCTGCGCTAGGAGAGGATTGCAGAGTGCTCCAACTTGGCAAGAAACTCCTCTTGGCCTTTTAGTATTTTTTCCTTTCGAAAAGCACAGCTCTTATCTTGTGAAAATATAGATATTTTCTCCATAAAGACAGAAGTTTCCTAGTTAAACATCCTGGCTCGTCTGCTCTAACAAACATCATCCCCTTGTTATTTGGGTTGATTTGCCAGATTTTTATAATTATTAACTAGAACCAGTGAAAATAGTACTTTGTGGGACTAGTTCAGCTTCATAAAGACCTTAATTCTGTGAAGGCACCTTTCTGACTTGCCATCTTCTCTCAGGAGTTGCATAGCAACCACCTGCCCTCTTAGGTCCTGCCTTGAACCAAGTATTTTTTGTGGAGAGGATGAACTTGACTTAAAAATAGACATTTTGCCCCTGATGAGTCATTTTTCCCTGGGAAAAATAAGTAGTTGGAGTATGGCTAAGCTAAACTTCACAAATTCGATCTACAGTGACATTTCTGACGGTTCTCAATGGTTTGGGGCTGGGACAGCTGAGTTAAACTGAGGGTTGGGCTGAGTGGTGTTCGACTCCATCCAGAGGTTTGAGGAGCTGCCCACGGCACGGAAAGGCAAATTTTCTCTGGAAGGGATCCTGTAGAGGATCCCACCAGGTGTGTGTTTGTGTGGGATCTTCTGGGTGAGCTCTTCAAGCCCCTGGGTTGGGAGATGAGAGAGAAACTTCAGGTGTTCTGGAGGAGTCTGATCCTTTGGAGTCAAATCCTTTGGCAAAGTTCCCCGAGAGTTTTGCTCGGGGACAAGCAAAACTTTGTACCTGAGCCATGTTGACAGTTCAAACTGAGAGAGTGGGCTTGGATTAGATATAAAAAAAATATTGTGAGGGTGGGCAGGCCCTGGCACAGGTGCCCAGAGAAGCTGTGGCTGCCCCTGGATCCCTGAAGTGTCCAAAAAGAGGTTGGGCAGGGCTTGGAGCAGCCTGGGACAGTGGAATGTGCCCCTGCCATGGCAGGGGTGGGATGGGATGGGATTTAAGGCCCTCCCAACCCATTCTGGGATCCTATGATTCTTTTATTTCCAGTTCAATAATGAGGAGAAAATAAAATACTTTTGAAGCATTCATCACTTAAAATTGGTTCTGTCCTTGGCCCTGTTTGCAGGAAACAAATTCCTACTGATTTGCACAGCTCTGTTGTAAAATAATGAACAGAGTAGGGAAGACCGAGTGAAAAAACGCCTCGTGGTTTCCACCTGAGGATCCTTCCCCAAATCCATCTCCCTCTGCAGAGTCACCGTTCCCACAGGGAAAGGCGAGTGGGGAGCAGAGGATTCGGAGGGGCAGCGGATGGGAGCGCTGGGAGGAGGCTGCTGAGAATCCTTTGGCTGAACCACAGCCAACGTGGGGGAGACAAAAACTCCTCACAGATGCTTCTGCCAAAGGCCAGCACCTGATGGGACTCGAAGCACAGCAGATTCTCTCAACTATTTTCAGAAGTTTGGCTCTCGTGTCTCGGGTGTGACCCCCCGAGTGAGCAGCTGGGGTTCCCCCAGGGTGGCACAGGAATAGCAGCAGGGCTGGGCTGGGGTGTCAGTCCTGGGGGTGTCAATGCTGGGGGTGTCAGTGCTGGGGCTGGGGGTGTCAGTCCTGGGGGTGTCAGTGCTGGGGGTGTCAGTGCTGGGGCTGGGGGTGTCAGCGCTGGGGTGTCAGTGCTGGGGTTGGGGGTGTCAGTGCTGGGGTGTCAGTGCTGGGGCTGGGGGTGTCAGTGCTGGGGTGTCAGTGCTGGGGGTGTCAGTGCTGGGGCTGGGGGTGTCAGTGCTGGGGTGTCAGTGCTGGGGGTGTCAGTGCTGGGGTGTCAGTGCTGGGGCTGGGGGTGTCAGTGCTGGGGTGTCAGTGCTGGGGGTGTCAGTGCTGGGGCTGGGGGTGTCAGTGCTGGGGGTGTCAGTGCTGGGGGTGTCAGTGCTGGGGGTGTCAGTGCTGGGGTGTCAGTGCTGGGGTGTCAGTGCTGGGGGTGTCAGTGCTGGGGCTGGGGGTGTCAGTGCTGGGGGTGTCAGTGCTGGGGTGTCAGTGCTGGGGGTGTCAGTGCTGGGGTGTCAGTGCTGGGGTGTCAGTGCTGGGGGTGTCAGTGCTGGGGTGTCAGTGCTGGGGTGTCAGTGCTTCGGCTGGGGGTGTCAGTGCTGGGGTGTCAGTGCTGGGGGTGTCAGTGCTGGGGTGTCAGTGCTGGGGCTGGGGGTGTCAGTGCTGGGGGTGTCAGTGCTGGGGTGTCAGTGCTGGGGGTGTCAGTGCTGGGGCTGGGGGTGTCAGTGCTGGGGGTGTCAGAGCTGGGGGTGTCAGTGCTGGGGTGTCAGTGCTGGGGGTGTCAGTGCTGGGGTGTCAGTGCTGGGGCTGGGGGTGTCAGTGCTGGGAGTGTCAGTGCTGGGGGTGTCAGTGCTGGGGTGTCAGTGCTGGGGTGTCAGTGCTGGGGCTGGGGGTGTCAGTGCTGGGGTGTCAGTGCTGGGGGTGTCAGTGCTGGGGTGTCAGAGCTGGGGTGTCAGTGCTGGGGCTGGGGGTGTCAGCGCTGGGGGCTGGGGGTGTCAGTGCTGGGGCTGGGGGTGTCAGAGCTGGGGGTGTCAGTGCTGGGGTGTCAGTGCTGGGGGTGTCAGTGCTGGGGTGTCAGTGCTGGGGTGTCAGTGCTGGGGCTGGGGGTGTCAGTGCTGGGGGTGTCAGTGCTGGGGCTGGGGGTGTCAGTGCTGGGGGTGTCAGTGCTGGGGCTGGGGGTGTCAGTGCTGGGGGTGTCAGTGCTGGGGCTGGGGGTGTCAGTGCTGGGGGTGTCAGTGCTGGGGCTGGGGGTGTCAGTGCTGGGAGTGTCAGTGCTGGGGGTGTCAGTGCTGGGGTGTCAGTGCTGGGGTGTCAGTGCTGGGGCTGGGGGTGTCAGTGTTGGGGCTGGGGGTGTCAGTGCTGGGGTGTCAGTGCTGGGGTGTCAGTGCTGGGGGTGTCAGTGCTCAGGGCTGGGGGTGTCAGTGCTGGGGTGTCAGTGCTGGGGCTGGGGGTGTCAGTGCTGGGGCTGTCAGTGCTGGGGGTGTCAGTGCTGGGGGCTGGGGGTGTCAACGCTGGCACTTTGCACAGCCCCAATCCCTGGGATCACTTGGAGCTCCCGAGCACAGCTGCTGCTCCCCAAACCCAACAGAGCCTCTGTGCTGCCGGCAGCGATGTCCTGCAGAGCTCCCTGGAGAGTCCCAGCATCGCTGAGCTTGGAAAAGCCCTCCAAACCCATCGAGGCCAAGCTGAGCCCATCCCCGCCTTGTCCCCAGCCCAGAGCACTGAGTGCCACCTCCAGGGATGGGCACTGCAAACCTCCCTGGGCAGCCCTGCCAATGCCTGACCTCCCTTTCCATGGAGAAATTCCTGCTGATGTCCAACTGAGCCTCCCCTGGCCCAGCCTGAGGCTGTTCCCTCTCCTCCTGTGGTTTTTGCTCTCCCAAGGCAGCTCAGCCATGGCTTTTATTTTTGCCCATAAGCCTCTCTCCATCTCACTTTCAGCAAACTATAAATACCCATTCATAACAGGACCTTCACATTGTGCAAATATGTTTATATCTCGTTATGTCTGTTTTCTCTCATGGGATTTCTCTGTGAAATCTATTTGCTAAATGAGACTTTCATCCCCTAAGGCCCTGCAAATTTCTTGTGCAACCTCTGTCTTTGTGTTTTGCATTATGCCTGCATTTTTTTTAGGCTAAACAGATAACCTTGAGGCCCAGTGTGATTTTCTTTTGCTGTTAGTCCTTTTATAAGATCACGGGACTCTGTGAAATATGGATTCTTCAGTGGTTATGAAGAAAAATAAAAATTCCAAGTATCCCTGAGGAGGGGAAATAAAGGCAGCAGCAGGGTTTTGTTAACATTTAGGCAGAACCAGCCAGGAGAATGACACTGTCCAGATGGAAAGAGCCACTTCCTGGCTGTAAAGATAACTCACTAAAGGAAACATAAGCTGTGGCTACGCTGGCGATGAGAAACACAAGCAGTGCCAAGAATTCACCCCAAGCCCGGTGGGAGCTGCCTCTTTCTTTCCCTTGTGCTAAGGGTTCAAGTTCACTTCGTTGGGAAATATGCCCAGCATTTCCTGACGAGATGGGGTGGCCCTCGAGGCACAGAACTCGTGTGGACCCTCAGGAGCTGGGCTGGTTGATTGCTGTGCAAGAATCCCAGAATATCCTGAGCTGGGAGGGACCCACAGATCATCATCCCAGCCCCTGGCCCTGCACAGCCCCAAAATCCCACCCTGTCCATCCCTGGCAGTGCTGTCCAAACGCTCCTGGAGCTCTGGGGCTGTGCCCATTCCCTGGGGAGCCTGGGCAGTGCCAACACCCTCTGGGGGAAGAACCTTTTCCTAAAATCTAAAATCCCCTGACCCAGCTTCATCCCATTCCCTGGGGAGCCTGGGATCAGATCAGATCAGAACCTTTCCCTGATCTCCAACCTAAAATCCCCTAACCCATTTCATCCCATTCCCTGGGGAGCCTGGGATCAGATCAGATCAGATCAGAACCTTTCCCTGGGATCCACCCTAAAATCCCCTGACTCGTTTCATCCTATTCCCTGAGGATCAGATCAGATCAGATCTGATCAGAACCTTTCCCTGAGATCCAACCTAAAATCCCCTGACCCATTTTGTCCCATTCCCTGGGGTCTGGGGCTGTGGATGACCCTGGCAGAGCTCTGGTGTCTCCTCTCAGCGCTGCCCAGCCCTGCAGGTGCCAGCTCAGGATCTGTCTCTGCAGCAGGCATTGCCCTTCCCTCAGGATGAGGGTGTGAAAGAAAAGCTCCCATTTTTGGGTTTGGGTTTGGTTTTGGGGGTGTTTTCCTGGTTAACCCTCTCTGAGCTCAATTCCCCGCGGGAAGAGCCGAGCTGGCTGTGCCAAGGCTTCAGCCGCAGAGGATCTGATGAGATCACATTTGTCTGTGCAGTTTTCTTCCTCCAAGGTACTCAACAGCCTTTCAAGTCCCCAAATTAACTGAGCAAATTGAATCCCAGGCCATAGATCAAGCGCTATTGGCTCCTAATTGAATGTGGAGGTGAACACAAGATGTGTCACAGTGTGTGTTTAACTCTCCAAATTTAGCCCCCTCTCTGTGCCATTAATTCTCTTACTCAGAATGACTGAACTCAGCCCAGGCCTGGTGCTTGGTTCCATGCGGTGGGAGTGCCTCAGACTGGAGGTGTTTCACAGCTTTGCCTTTGTTGCCATGGCAGGGATAAATACTTTAATGCACTTTGCGTTTGGATGTTGGAGATTTTCCTGGATGTCAAATGGAGCCTAATGCGTAGGACAAATTGAACCTGATGTGCAGGATAAATTTAAGACCTGTGAGTTTTGTGGTTTTTTGGTGATGTTGGGTGCTCTGTTCCACCTGGGAACCTTCCTTTGTTAACCAGCAATGGCTGTTATCTCTGCCTGAATATTGCAAGTTCATCTTAAAAATATCCTCTATGTGGGATCTATTTTGGTTTGGATTTTTATAGAAGTTTATGAATTTTATTTTTTTTCTCTCTCTAACAGATCTGGATTCAAATACTTCTTCATCATCTTGGCTTTGCAGGCAAAGTGATGTAAAATGTGGCACTGAGCACAGCTTTGGGAAAACCAAGAGCCTGTGTGCAGGGGAATGGGGAGGGATGGAATCTTTTCTTTAGGATGAGGTTTTGCAATGGTTTCCCTGTTTCTGTATGCTACAAAAACAGTACAAAAATCAACCTTTTGATAACAGCATGTCTCTGAAATGGGATTCCCAACCATCCTGCTCACCGGGAAGCATTTCAGGCAGATATTCTGCAAAAGCTTTGGCTTTTCCAGCCCTGGCTGAGGCTGGAGCTGTATCAGGGCTGTCTTCTTCTACCAAGTCCTTTCAAAGCTTCTCCTTAATCCACACTTCCTCTCTCTTTTGGCTCAAAAACTTCCGTCGCTTTTTCACCCATTGAAAGCAGCCCAGCATTTCTGCTCTTCTATTTATGGATTTTTCTATTGTCCTGTCAGAGCTGCTTAGGATCTGGCACGTCACAAGTTCACCATTGTCTTCTGGTCCCCTCGTTAAGGGCATAATTTGTCATGTTGAGCTCTGGAACAGGTCCATTGTGGAATATGACCAGTGCTGGTGCTTGGTCACCCTCTGGAGCACAGTGGGAAGAGCCAGAACAGTCCTGCACTGGGAAGAGTGGCTGTACTGGGGGCTCAGGATGTTTTTTGAGACTTAAATATCAAGTTTTTTCTCCTCTGTGGTTTTTTTTTTTTTGGGTTTTTTCCCATCTGACATGCTGGAGAGGTTGTGTAAGTAGCTCATAAAGTTGATATCACCCAGGAAGAACCTGGGCTCCCATCAGTTTTGAGATCACAGGGGGAAAACAGCATTTATTTCTGGAAAAGGATGCTCTGCCTGACAGGAATAACCATGCAATGTGGGTCAGTGTGACATGACTGGCAGTTCTCCTAGGGAGGAACAAACCAAAAAATGTTACAAGTCAACGCTGAGGTGTTTTGTCCAAGTGCCAGGAGAAAGGAACAGGGGAAAGCAGAGAATGCTGCGGCTCAGAGCTGAGCTGTGGCAGGGACGTGGGGAGAGGATGGAGAGCTGATGGCTCCTGTCAGAGGGAGTCTGGCTGGGACACGGAACAGAGGGATGGCTTGTCACACTGACAGCCTGGGGACAGCACTCAGGGGGGGCTGTGGTCCCCATCGATGGCACCAGGGCTGGCTTGTCCCAGGGGGGAAGAGGGGCTGGTCCTGTGTTGGGGACTTTACTGCGGGTTTTACTGCAAAGGCAAGACATGAACGTCTGATTTGCAACGCAAAACCTGCAAAAGCTGAAGTGGCACCGAGCCCATGGGGCAGGGTGGGCTGGGACAGGCTGATGGAGATGTGAGGTTTAGTTCTGATGTGTGTGAGAGGAGAAGGAAGCTCGTTAATGAAGAGCAGAACTCTCTCTCTCAGATGGGGCTTTGCTGACAGAAGCAATAAATTGATGAACTCTCCTCAGCCGCTCTAATTTGCCGTGTCACAGATTTGACCTCCCACAAGCACTGCAGGGCCATGGAGCACCTTCCAAAGGCCTTCAGGGAGCTGGCCTGCAGCCCATGGCGTGTGTCCCCAGCCCCTCTGACCCCTCGTCCCACTGCAGGCACTGCTCAGGGTGAGCGAGGGCTCGGGAGAGTTTCTTGAGCCTGTGCCCATGTGGCATCAAGCCAAACTTCCCCGAGGCAACCCCAGAGCCCCACTGAAGCCTTGGCCCCTTGGCACTGCTCTCCTGCTTCCCAAAATGTGCTCAGCGAAGGACAGGAGTGCTTCCCTGACAGGAGGGGAAACGGCAGAGGTTGCTGGAGCCTTGAGCCACCTCTGCTGAGGTTTGGAGTGGGGCACACGCACAGCCCCTCTGGAGCTGATTCCTTTTCCCTTTTCCAAGGGTGTCCAGCTCAAGCCAAGGGAGCTCCCCCTTGGCCTGGTCTGCCCTGACAGAGCTGCGCTCGTGGCTTTTGGGGCTGAGCTTGTTCCAGTTGGCACTTTGCAGCTCCAAAGTGCTTTGATTTGCTCCAGATGGTGTGTGTGAGCTGCCATGCCCTGAGCTGGCCACTGCTCAGCTCCAGCTCTTGCTCCTGCAACCATTCCATCTCCTGGGGAATATGAGAGATGGAGATTCTTTCGTGAACTCCATAAAATCTGTGTTTCTGCCCACTTCAGACTTTAATCACTCTCCCAAAAATGTGTCAAGGGCAGAATCAAAAAGAGGTGGTTGCCCCAAAGCGTTTTCAGCTGGAAAGATGGAGGCTGGAAGGACTAATGGCAAAGTGTCAGTGCTCCCAAGTTCAGATTCAGAGTGAAGTGCCCTGGATTTGTTTAGATTTGGTTTCTCTGCTTTCCTCCATGTGTTTTCCTTATGCCTTCTGAAGGGGGAAAAAAATATTCGTGAGGAATGTTTGGAGTAAATTGTGGGGAGAAGTTTCAAGAGCAACACGCAGTGCCAGGGGAGGGATGGAGAACTGTGCTCTGGCTGAGAGCAGGAAAAGCAGCAGGGAGGTGAAAACACTTGGAGTAAGGGAATTTTCTGCCTCTGGTGACTTCCTGTCCTGACTCTGCAGCGTCCAAGCTCTGTGAACCTTTGTGTGCTGTCTTTAATCTCTTCTGGTCACCTGCCACCTCCTCCCTGGGGACACCACTGGGTCCCTCTCACCATGAAGAGGGACTTAATAATCTCTAGAGGTTAAAGCTCTTGTTGCAGCAGAGAAATAATGCACTGGTTACTGTTTGGCTTGTGTTGGGATCCCCCTGGGCCTGAGAAGAGGACAAGGGAGATGAGGATATGACATGGATGCAGAGAATTAGGATGAGCTGTTGGCAGGGAGGAGGACATGGACAGTCATTTGTTACTCAGAGTCAAAAATAGCCTTGTCCTCATGCCTGGATCTGAGGATCTAACTGCCTCTGGAAACTCTGCCTGCACACGAATGCTCGCAGGTATTCAGGCTCCCCAGTCTCAAGGAAAATGGGAGCATCGAGCACACAAAATGTCTGGGGAAGCAGAGTGACCCCTCTGTGCCACCCCTGCACATCTGTCACACTGCAGCGCAGGGATTGCTGCTTCTCTGGGCTCGGAGTCATCAGCCCTTCCAGTGGCTCCTGCCAGTTGTGGTTTGGTGGCACGAGGAGCAGCCAGAGGGTGCAGGGCTCACAGCCAGAGGGTGCAGGGCTCCCGTGCAGCTCCCTCGGAGGAGCCCCTGGGGCTGTGGGTGACGAGCTGAGCTGCCTTTCTCTCCTGCTTTTTACGTGCTGATAAGCTCGGCGTAACCCATGGATGAAGACACAAATCTATTTCTGGTCTCAGCCGAGATCTTCCCATGCCTGAGAGGCAATCTGCCTGCCTTAGCATTCCCAGGGTGCTGCCAAGCACAGCAGAGCATGGAGGAAGTGGCTCCTGCCTGCACAAACACGAGGCCGGCAGAGACGGGAGCCAGGCTAATGCCTCGTGAGACATCTCAGTGCTCAGTCTCTGGTTGTGTTTGGCCCGGGAGCAATGCCACAATCCCATAAATCAGTCATTTTCCTCCCCAGCTCCACAGCCTGCTGCCTGCCTCGCGCTGAAGGTGACTGGGGAAGGAATAGATGTGCTGACCCTCGTGCCCTTCTTCTCAGTGTATAAAGGAAGTCTGGAAATGGAGAGGTTCTTAAAAGCTTTTCTTCCCTCTTTTCTTCTCCTGGGTAGAGAAGACAAAGTGGTATTGTTGCACTCCCGATTCTCTGTGCTCTGATGAGAGAGCAAACCAGAATATTTTTATTGAAAAGGGCAAAGAAAAAAGATTGAATATGAAATCTCTTCAGCCCAGCTCTCTGTCTTGAAGTTAAACGGGTGAGGAAAGTATCCCCTGCTCCCTTTCATCTCCCTCTGTGTGTGTTTGTGGGTGTTAAAGGTGCTTTCTCCTCCTGTTGTTTATCTCATCCCTGTCATTTTTTATGGACCTCCAAGACATTTTCTGGCGATGCTGAGATAGGAAATGACAGCCAAAGGGAAGGTTCTCAGCCTCTGCCTCGTGCTGATGTCCTGCGCAGGTGACAAGGTGTCAGCGGTGTGATCAGCTCTGCAATGCCTCCTCCCTTCCCAGCTCGTGTTCCAGGGATGTGAACTCGCAGCCACACACAAAATTTGCAGACACAAAGTCTCTGAGGGGAAAATAGAGTGGGCGGATTTTTGAGAAGGGCCGGGATTAATCTGACAACCTCTGCAGCTATACATAGAGAGATGTCTGATAGAGCTGCTTCTTGTGGGGCGTGGGCAGAGGATTTTTATCCCCAAGGGTGTCACAAAAAAGGCACTGAAGGTCCTGATGCTGCTGAAGGACTCTCTCCCTCCAGCGGGGAGCACATGTTCATTAGTGTGTGTGAGGAATTCAGTGTGTGCTGGGCTGGGCTGGGCAGGCACAGCCAGGGCTGCGATGGAAATGATTTTTCGCCTTCTCAGAAGAGATTTCCTTCTCTCCTCAGTCTCACCTGCCTTCTCCCCATCCGCTCTGCTTCATCCTGTCTGCATCCAGACGGTGCCTGCTCCCCTTGGGCAGCACATCTGTGAGGAGCTCCCCTCCCGAAATTCTTCCTCTCCTCCTGTCTAATCTTCAATTTTATTTTCTGGGCAGTTCAGCCATCTCCTTCCCCTGCTGGAATTCTTCTTCTGGTCGAAACACCACAGCTCCGGGGCTACATTTTTCCACACAGTCTTTCACTCCTGTGGGTACCACCTGTAGAGGAGGGACATTGTGGTTTTAGATTTCCTGAGATTCGCAGAAGCTGGCAGAGGAAGCAGGCAGATGAACCCAAGATGGCGAAAGGAGAAACTTTATTTACAAAAACCTCTTTATATATCCATTAATAATCTAGCAACTATTGGTCAGCAGGGAATCCACCTCCTAAAACCATTGGTCACAGCTATACAACACCTAGCACCAAACACAGAGATTAAGAAAGTACAAAAATACAGCTTATCTCTATTCTCCCTGAGAAAGAAGAGAAAGATTTCTAAAACAGTGCGACTACAGGGGATTTATGCCCATGGGGGGATTTATGCCCACGATGTGCAGCAGCAGTTCAGCATCTCGGGGTGTGTGTGTGGCCTGCACTGAGTCAGCTTGGGAAAGGAGGATGGGCTATTTGAAATAGCTCGATCTAAAATTGATTCCAAGCTGTCTCTTTATGGCAGCAGGCTAAAATAATAACATTTCCAGGCAGGTGAGGAAAGCTGCCTGATGTGGAATTTGAGTGTGATCATGACTGACGCGGATTTTGGGACTCTTCCAAGGAGAAGACATGTATCAAAGTAAATCCTCCGGCGGCTCAGCAGCGGAGTGGCTTAGAGCCTGGGTAAAAGATTGCAGGAGGGGAGATCTCAGCAATAATCGAGCTTCAGAGAGACTCTGTAGCAGGGAGATGCATCTGTGGAATATCTGCCAGCCCTCCACATGTGGCTGAGCCCAGAGTGCCCTGAGCAGTGAGCCCAAGCAGTGAAAAACGCCCCAAAAAAAGTGTCTTGGTGCTGCCTGTGCCCCCCAGGCAGGAGGGACACCCTGGCCATACCCTGCACTTAAAAGTGCCATGGTCTCTGGGAAGAGGAGGAGGATGCCCAGGAGGAATGTCCCATTTTGGCAGCGTGCCACAGAGCCCGTGGTCTCCCTGCTTTTCCTCAAAAACGATTCAAAAACCTCCGCTGGTAAATCTGAGCGGCACCTGATTCCCATGGCTGATTGTCTTTTTCTGAGCAGTTTTGTTTCTGCACTGGTAGTTTTACAGTCTAAGCAGAATAAGAATGTAAAGAGGAAATTACTGTCAAACAGACCTTTCTAAATTGCTGTCAGTGAGTGGCAGAAGATGAGCCAAAGAGATCCTGTTCTTGTCAGCCTCGCTGGAGTAGCGTGCTGTCCTCATTCAAGGAGAGCCCTTGTCTTTTTTAGCTGCGTGTAGGATGAAGCAAATAGTAAGTCATGTAAATGATTGATTTGCTTTGCTGGAAATGATTGAAATGTGGCGAAGTGGCAGAAAAAAGGAGCTTGTGGTGCTTGCAATGGAGGAATAATGAATGGGGAAGAGCTTTGCTGGCCAATTGTGGCTCCTGGTTTTCAGCTGAGGTTTCCATCACGCGGTGACACACACGAGCAGAGCCACAAGGGTTGTGCCCAGGCGGTGTCAGTGACAGTGTCCTGCTGGGTCACCCCTCTGGGACCTGCCTGTGCTGCACATCTGCCCATGCACAGCTGCAGCAGGGCTGGGGGGGAGCAGCCTTGCAGCAGGGACACGGCCTGGCTTGAATCACCAGGCTGGTCATTAGCAAAGTGGCACTTCATGAAGTTTTGCTCTGGATTTTCTCCCACACCACATTTCTGATGCCATTTTCCCAGTGCTGATGGGCTCCCTTTGCTTTTTGCTCCCTCACAATGCTGCTCTTACCTCTCCAATTCTTGCTGTCAGTCCAATATTCGAAGCAAAAAACCATCGTGGATCCTCAGGACGGTGAATGATCGGACAGCTGGGGCTCCCAGCCCAGCACAGGGACAGGACCACAACCCAGGACAGGCTCTCAGCACTGAAGAGCGCTGGCCCAGATTCACATGCCCTAATTTCCACCTTTGTCTCTGTCTGATGTTTGCTGTTGGCAGATGCTGCTCAAAGCTGTGGGTCTTCCCACGGACCACAGGCTTGTAAATGAGGCAGAATTTAGGTCAGCTGAACCTGGGCCAAATTGTGTTGAGCTATTCATTTGATGCAGTCCATCTCTTTGAGGGTTCATCTTCCTGCCTGACAATGTGGCATCTGCTTCCTGGTGGGGCTAAGAGAAAAGGAACTCCTTGGCCACCAGATTTTCTCCATCTGGATGGAAAAACAGTCCCTGTCCTGCCTAGGGGACACAGGGGCACAAATTGGGATCAGTGAGCCAAGATAAGTGTGGACAGAAAGAGAATTAGGTGAGAGGATCTATCAGGAATGATCTCTGCTTATTCCCAAGTGACAACCTCAGAGTCTTTCCGGCCCTCAGCTTTTTCATTGGCAATATTTCAGAAGAAATCCTTAGACATTTCCTCCCACTTTCATTTGGGGAGCACAAGGTGCTTTTTGGAGGTGGGATCATCATCTCTAACCCTTGCAGTTCAGCCAGGCCACCCTGATGTGGCACAGACCCTGCCCATGGGATGGTTCCCCTGCACTCAGCCTGCTCGATCCACATTTCACCTTTCCGGGCTGGAAACAGTTAAATTGCCAAGCTTCTGAGGAGAAAAATACACGCCTGAGGTCTGTGAACCTCATTGGAAAAAGTTGGGTTTAATTTTAGCGCAGTGTGCTGGAGGCAGGTCCCGAGGTTATGGTCCAGGATTTCCAGGGATTAAGTAAAGTAGGGCACAAATTATCTGGGTCATGGAAGGTCACCTGCTGCTGTACACTTGTTCCCCAGCCCTCCGTGCTCTGCTCCCATGGGAGCTGCTGCCCTGGAGCTGTGGGAACACAGGACGCTGCTTCACCCACCGCGCAGGACAGAAATTCATTTCCCCAAAATAGGTGGGAAAAGTTAAAAAAAAAATACTTATTTTCATTGAAATGAAGTGCAATGAAGTGGAGCAGTGGAGGGAGAGTTTGGGAAGGACATCCATTGTGGTGCTGGGTTCTGGTTGGAGCTCCTGGAGCCAAGCTCTCTGCTGAGAAGGCCAAGCAGCTTCAAGAATCAGGATGGTTTGGGTTGGGAGGTCATCTAGTCCCACCCCTAGAAAGAGCAGGGACATTTTCAATGAGATCAGGTTCCTCAGAGCCCCATCCAGCCTGGCCTGGAATGTTTCCAGGATGGGGCACCTGCCACCTCTCTGGGCAGCCTGTTCAGGGTGTCACCACCCTCGTCAGGTAAATGCAGTTTTGAATTCTGCAGCCCTGCCAAGGCCTGACCTCCCTTTCCATGGAGAAATTCCTGCTGATGTCCAACTGAGCCTCCCCTGGCCCAGCCTGAGGCCGTTCCTCCTCCTCCTGTCCCTGTTCCCTGTGAGCACAGCCCGACCCCCCCGGCTGTCCCCTCCTGTCAGGAGTTATGCAGAAGGTCCCCCCTGATCCCCTTTTCTCCAGGCTGAGCCCTTTCCCAGCTCCCTCAGTGTCTCCTGGTGCTCCAGCCCTTCCCCAGCTCTGTTCCCTTCCCTGGACTCACTCCAGCCCCTCCAGGTCCATCTGGCACTGAGGGCCCCAGAAATGGACACAGCACTCACAGTGTGACCCCACCAGTGCCAGCACAGGGGACAGTCACTGCCCTGCTCCTGCTGGCCACACTGCTGCTGACACAGGCCAGGGCCATTGGCCTTCTTGGCCACCTGGGCACAGCTGGGCTCGTGTCCAGCTGCTGTTGACCAACACCCCCAGGCCCTTTTCCAGCAGGAGCTTTCCAGCCTGGAGCTGCAGGGAATTGCTGTGACCCAGGGCTTGTCCTTGCTGAGCCTCACACCCTTCCCTCCGTCCATCAATCCAATTATTCACCTTCCAGGTGAGATTTTGGACTGCCCTTCAGCCTGCCCCAGCTCCACCCTTCCCAGAGCCCTGTCCTGGCTGGGCACAGCTGGCTGCAGGAGCTGCAGATGTGCAGCTGTGGCACTGCACTGCTGCATCCCCGTGAGCGTGGGATGTGCTGGGCAGAGCTCCCCGGACACGAAACAAATGGAGACATCCTTAGCCCCGAGCAGCAGAGCAGGAAGGGAGCAGGACAGGCCAGCTGCAGTGAGTGAAGGCAGAGGCACAGGGTGGGAGGGAAGGGAGGCCTGGAAGGTGCCTGCGTTCATCTAGACACTGTCTGAAATGATTTTTTTTATTATTTATTTTATTGTAATAACTGGTCTCTTTGGACAGTCCATTGGCAGGACTGGCAGCCCCTCCTGGGGCTGGGCTGGGCACCTCAGAGCTGGCACATGCCACAGACAGCCCTGTGGGTAGGGGCTGTGGCTATCAGGATGAAAATAATGGTGCACCTTTGTGGCTAGAGATTTCCTGAGATTCGCAGGAGCCGGCAGAGAAAACAGGCAGACGAACCCAAGATGGTGAAAGGAGAGCTTTATTTACAAAAACCTCTTTATATATCCATTAATAATCTGGCAACTATTGGTCAGCAGGGAATCCACCTCCTAAAACCATTGGTCACAGCTATACAACACCTAATACCAAACACAGAGATTAAAAAAGTACAAGAATGCAGCTTATCTCTATTGTCCCTGAGAAAGAAGAGAAAAATTTCTAAAACAGTGCAACTACACACCTTTCCTGGGATTGGAATGTTTTTCCCTTTGCCTGCCTCCAGAGCTGACTCTGGGCTGTGCTGGCTTGACAGCTGTCGGTCAGAGTGGTTGGATGTGCCAATTAGCAAGGCTCATCAAGGGCTTTGGGGTTCCTTGTGAGGGCTGTGCTGGCAGAAGCAACCCTGTGAGGTTGTCCAAAACTCAACCTCCTCCTCTCAGGGCCAGGTTGGAAGGACCTGGGGCAGCACCTGCACTCTCAGCCCCAGCAGCCTGAAATCCTGGGCTGTGTGCTTGTGCTTGGCCCCTCTTCTGCAGCTCAAGGAGCCTGTCTGAGTCTGGCATTCCTCTCTGTATTATCTTTTTTTAAAAATTTTTTAATTTTTGCTGCCTTTTGCACTTCCACAGAGCACAATTCAGTGCTTCTCATAAGGGGGAAAAAAAAAAAAAAAATCCCATTTTGGAGCCGTGGTGTTTCTTGACCCCCCGGTCAGCAAAACCTCTCCAGGATTGTCCAAAGCCTTGCTGTACTCTTGTCTGGGACGGATTTTAGCTCCGCAAGAGAGCATTCCTCATAATTGAATCACTTTAATGCTTAATTAGAAAAATTCTATGTTTCCTTGGGGAAGAGTGAAGCATACTGTAAGTGAGGGCAGGCAAGGCACTGCTGTGCTCCTCCATCCCTGTGGGAATGCAGTGGGAGAGCAGAGCTCTCCAAAAGTGCAGCCTGCTACTTGCCTTTTTTTGCCCTTTCTTCTCCCAGGACAGGAGATGGGGGAGCTTGTGCTGAATTGGCTTTGTGTGAGGTACTGGCTGGAGAAAATGCTGATTTCTTCTTCTGCACAGCCCTGGTGACCTAAGGAGCTTCCGAGGATGCTTTTGGATGCTGTGGGTTTGGGCAATGAACTTGCACCCCAGCCTGGGGCATTTGTGCTTGCTGCCAGGTCCAGGATATTTGGGGGATCCACACATTTTATAAACCAGAGGGCAAAAAAGGACAACCTCCCCAGTCCCTCTGGGCATTGTGACAATCTGGCTTTAGTGGCGTTGGGAACCATGAGAAATGATCCCTGTCTAGCAAAGTGCCCGTTTGAATATTGATGGTGTGGCAAATGTTGTGTTCGGCGGGGAAAATAAAGGTGGAAAACTTGTTTCCTGCCCCAGCTGGCTGCTGTGGCCATTTCCAGGAGTCTCCCTGCTCTTCCAAGCAGGACTCCATAGCGAACCCCATTTGGAGTGAGCAGAAGCGAATCTTCTTGAGATGGGAATGGGCAGGGATTGCTTTCCATGGGTGTGGTCAGAATCTGCCTCAACTGATGTTTAAAACCTGTAACTCATCTGGGGGGGCTGAACCCCACGAAAAGGTGCCTGAAGCTCCGTGGCCATGGGAATTTTGGAGCACCAGTGGGTTTTCTTTGCATTAAAGGAATTGCACGCGAGGAAAATTGTTCATTATCGCTGCACACATTTTTATGGCTAACGATTTGGGCTGCTCTGAGTGGCAATAGGAACTGTCTGTGGCTGTGTGGGTGGATAACAGATACTTTGGAGATGTTATAATTTGTATTCCTGCTTTTGCTCGGCCGAGTCTGTCATGGATCCGCCCTGTTTGCCGCTTGTGCCGCGCTGGGGTTTGTAAAACAAGGAATTCCAAGGAACTGGTCACCTGCTCCCAGCCGTGGGAACTGGGACTGTGGAAGGTGTTTTTCCCATTTACAGAGCTGGGAAGCTGTGTCTGTTTGGCCTCCTGTGGGTCTGCAGTGCCGAAGATCTCAGCCATGAGTTGGGTCCCACCGTTCCCTCTCTCCCAGGCAGCTCTGCAGGGCTGGGAGGCATTTTTCCACATGGGTTCAGTGCTTGGGAAGATGCTCTGCGCCTTTTCTTTCTCTCTGAGCTGCCTTCAGCTCCTCCTGCCATAAATCCTTGCAGTCCGTGTCCCCCTGAGCACAGCCCACCTGTGACAGCCATCCTTGAGCCCTTTGCTGCTAAATTACAGCAAAATGGGACATGCGGTTCCTCTCTGCTCTCCTGGGCGTTTCTAGAACCCCCCAAGGCTGGAAAGAGCTCCAGGGACACCACGGAAATGTCCTTTGTGGCCCCACTGCCCCCAGGGACCGCAGCCTTTGAGTCCTCACTGAAGGAACATCAACAAAGGAGGGGAAAAAAAGGGTTTTTCTGCCCAAAGCCTTCCCCTTTGGGCTCTGTTTGTAGGCACGGCTGATTGGTGTGTAAGCACCCAAAATGAGTGTGTGCTCTGCAGCCCCAAAGAGGCTGGAGGGAGGCAGAGAGCCTGGGGAGGGTGGAAGGCAGCCCTCCACCCCAGCTCCATGTTGGGCTGCTCCTGTTAAAATGTGACTAATGCTAAAAATAATTCCGGTGTTGCTATAGAAACTTGCAGGGTTGCTACGTGTGAACCTGGAGAGAATTGTACCCTCCTCAGAACATTGTTTTTCCCTTCCCCTCAGCCCTGCTCGCCCCACACAGGACCAGCACAGCCTCGCTGGGTTGCCACAGCTTTTTTTCTGCCGTGCCAGAGGATGGGATGGGATGGGAGGTCACAATTTTACCTGTCCATCCACTTCTGTTCCTTCCAGCTCCCTCTGATGTGGATTTTTGAGTCCACGTGTGCATCTCGTCTCCTGCTCCTTCCTTAGGGCTGGTGAGAAGCTCTTCCACCCCTTCCTGCTCTTCCACCTCCTCAACCCACCGCCAGGTTTTCCATCTGTAGTGGAGGAAAAGGAAAAGGATCTGTTGTGAATTTCCTTCAGGTCTGGAGATGAAAAGCAATTTTTTATTCATGAACTTCGTAACGGTGCCCCAATCTGCCATCCCCACCTTCCTGTCCCTCCCAGCTTTGGTGGCTCCTTTGCAGGAAGCTGAAGTTTCCCAAGATTTTTAGAGTAAACCAGTCGGGGGATCAGTTTATGTTTTTCCAGGCTGGAATGACAAATGCTAGAAACTTCCATTTGATTTGGAAAAGAAGCTGGGATTAAGCTGGTGACTGAATGACCACAGCCCCTAAAGGACAGTCTGGTTTTTAGACAAATTATCCTCCAAGGCAGAGAGAAGTTTCCCTCTCAGTCCTGCCATGGCTTTTTCTCAGCTTCATTGAGTGCTGTGGTTGGGAATTTAGGAAAGAGCAGTGACCTCCTGTCTCTGCTCCACATTTACAGCTTGTCCCAAACGTGAGGTGGAGCTGAGCCCTTGGGGTCAAATTCACTGTCGTGGCAGTGTCCCCCAGCAGTGACCTGGGGACGACGCCCAGGGAAGCAGAGAGAGAACAATTTTTGTTACATGGAAGAAAAAAGATTTTCTTTTAAAATCCTTTTCAAGTGTGCTGCTTTGAAAGCCTCTTTCTTGCCCTGGCAATTTTAAATGGATTTTAGGGTTTTTTTGCCTCACACCTGAGGGTTTGCATCCCTCTGGCATTGATGCAAGTCAAGTCCTGGAGGTGATTCACAGCAACAGAGGATCTCCAAGTTTGGCAGAGCTCTGGAGACTTTCCAATCCTACCTGTGCTCAAAAGCAGTTGTGCCCTGTTTACATCCACAACCCTTTTCTCCCCAAACCAGCCTTTTGGGGTTGGTTCATCCTGGAAAAACCATTTCAGCCCTCTCCTTTCTGATACCAGAGAGGCAAAAAGGGCCTGCTCCATGCCAGCCTAGGAAGGGCTGCTTTTTCTGCATTATTTTTCAGCTCCTCCACCAGTACCCAGACTTGAGAGGCTGCCAGAGAAGGGTTAAGAATAGAAAGACAGATGAGGCAAGCTTCTGGGAACTTCCCCTTCCACCGAGGCACAGAACATGTGTTATTCCCTGCCCCTTTGGCAAACACGGCCAGCATGACTCTCCCCACCTACACACATTTGCCAGCTGGTCTTCTTTCTGTCTGTCTTTCAGCATCTCGAGCTGGTGGAACCTGCCCTGCAGCCTCTCCACCAAATCCTCCTCCTGGCTCGCTGCCGCCCCTTCCCCTCCTTTCCGTGGGGGAGAGGGTTTTTCCAGGATGAACCAACCCCAAAAGGCTGGTTTGGGGAGAAAAGGGTTGTGGATGTTAACAGGGCACAACTGCTTTTGAGCACAGGTAGGACTGGAAAGTCTCCAGAGCTCTGCCAAACTTGGAGATCCTCTGTTGCTGTGAATCACCTCCAGGACTTGACTTGCATCAATGCCAGAGGGATGCAAACCCTCAGGTGTGATGTAAAAAAACCCTAAAATCCATTTAAAATTGCCAGGGCAAGAAAGAGGCTTTCAAAGCAACAAACTTGAAAAGGATTTTAAAAGAAAATCTTTTTTCTTCCACGTAACAAAAAATGTTCTCTCTCTGCTTCCCTCGGCATCGTCCCCAGGTCAGTGCTGGGGGACACTGCCACGAGCGCAGGGGACAGCTTTGTGTCCCGTCCCATCCCCGTGGCAGATCGTGCTGAGCTCTCTTTTGTTCCAAACCTGCTTGCAGCCAGAGGAGTTTTGCTGTTGAGCCATCAAATCGGTTGGTTAAATATCAAGCTGTGATTCGGCTTGTCCAAACATTGTTGAGGCTGGATGGCCTCTAGTTTAGGATGTGGCTGGTGAACCAGGAGTCAAAGATCTGACATGTTTTGTGGTTTTTAATGTGGCTGTTGGACTTCAGCTTCCTTCTGAAGTGACTGAAGGAGGATCCAGCCCTCTTGCCATGCTTAGGTTGAGCAGGTTTGGATAAAGAAGGAATCAGCCCCGATGTATGAATTGGCCTTAAACTGAATTTCTTGAGAAATCTGAATAAAAATACCAAAGCCCAACAAACAACATTGGCTTTTCTTGAAGTTGTTTCCATTTTAATAACTATGTGCAATTTGTGATGTCAAGCTCCTGACAGACACTGTCCTTTGGGAATTCCAGTCTGCCTCAAAGTAGAGCTAAATCACACGGAATTTATTCACAAGATTTATGGCCAACGGTACGGATGCCAAGGATTTCATTGCAGGAGTATCTGACACTTCTGTGCCTTGCTTTTTGAGTATGCGCAGTAATTAATACACCAATTTTAGTTAATTAGGGATTGAAGCACCAGGAATGTCTCTGAACTCCTTTTCTTGGCTGAAGTTACGATACCCAAGTCCTGACTAAACCTTTCAACCTGGGAATTTTCACCCGGATGGAATATTGGGAACTGGAGTTGTAACTTGAGCTTTCCCTGTTTCTCTTGCTGTTTTCTGGAGGAAACCCAAAAGGTACAGAGCTGGAGTTCCTTCAGAGGCCTCTGGACCAGAATGTCCTAAAAGTAGGATGGAAAACTCCATGAGAACCAGCTCTCGTGTGGTATCCCAATGTTTGGTATCGTCATCCCACGTAAATATAAACAAGCCCTTCCAGAAAGCTTGATCCAAATTCAATTCCAAAAGTGGCCACAGGCCAATGTTTCTTTGGGACAATTCCTACTAAAACCCTCCCAGCTTTAATGCTCACCAGAGCATCAATCCTGGACTCTCCAGTGCAGGTAACGAGCTTGGCAAGGAGGACATCGCTGCTGTGTCATCCCAGCACAGTTTAGATCTGCAGGATCTGGGCTGTGTTTCCATCCCTCCCTATTTCACGCAGGCAATTTGCGCTTTGCTCTCCCTGCCTCCATCTTCCACTGGTGGTTTGGATGTACTCACACTCTGCCTCTATCATGCTTCATCAGTCTCCTTTAATTAGGTGCTAAGATCGTCAGGGGAAGAACATTTAGCACATAAGGCAGCTCCAGTACATTTAATGAATAATAACAAACGCACTTTCTCAATTATTTTTTTTTTCATTCTCTTACAAAATAACGCGTTGGTGGCTTGTTCAGCAGCCTGCCCTGTGCTCTGCCCAGGGATGGGGACCTGAAGGTGTAGTTGCACTGTTTTAGAAATCTTTCTCTTCTTTCTCAGGGAGAATAGAGATAAGCTGCATTTTTGTACTTTCTTAATCTCTGCGTTTGGTGCTAGGTGTTGTATAGCTGTGACCAATGGTTTTAGGAGGTGGATTCCCTGCTGACCAATAGTTGCCAGATTATTAATGGATATATAAAGAAGTTTCTGTAAATAAAGTTTCTCCTTTCGCCATCTTGGGTCCATCTGCCTGCTTCCTCTGCCAGCTTCTGCGAATCTCAGGAAATCTAAAACCACATGAAGGGGCTTAGGTCCTGCGGTTGGGATAGACTCTCTGGCAGTATGGAAATGCTCGTGTGGGGCAACTTCACTTCTCTGTGGGCATGAAGAGAATCAGAATGGCTTGGGTTGGGAGGAACCTTAAAGAAGATCTCATTCCAACCCCCTGCCATGGCCAGGGACAGCTTTCACTATTCCAGGGTGCTCAGAGTCCTGTTCAGCCTGGTCTTGGGCACTTCCAGGGATAGGAACAACTTTGGACAACCAGTTCCAGCACCTCACCTCCCTCAGAGTAATTAATTTCTTCCTAATATCCCATCTAACCCTACTCTCTGCCAGTTTGAAGCCATTCCCTGTGTGCTGTCACTTCATCCCTTGTAAAAAGTCTCTCTCCATCTTTCTTGTAGGTTCCCTTCAGGCACTGAAGGTCACAGTTAGGTCACCCCTAAAGCTTCTCCAGGCTGAACATTCCAAATTCTCTCCGCTTTCCCTCACAGAGGAAGTGTTCCATCCCTGGAATCATCTTGGTGGACTCTAACAGCTCCATGTCTCTCCTGTAGCAGGGAAAAGGGAATTTTTTTCTCACAGAGTGGTGCTCTTGTGAGCTTCAGGCAGCTCACAAGTCCAGGCTGGGATATCTCAGCAGGGTTTCTTGTCTCTCCTGGCATTGTGTTGTTCATTTTGCTTGGGCTGCCCTATTTCCTCTTGTCTCAATTATCCTACAGAAAAAAAGGAGCTCAGGGATGCTCAGCTCCTCCTGCAGAACTCTTGGAGATCCGTGGAAGAAAGCTGTCATATCTTAGGAAGTAGTCACATTAAAGTGGTAATTCTCGGTGTTTAAACAGGATCTGATGACAGATGGGATTAAATGCAAAGCAGCTTGTTATGAGGTTTTAATAACTGTGACAGACCTGGGGAAAGTGGTGTGGGGGGTGGGAGTGATCCAGCGAAGGCAGAAGCACATGATGCACGATGACAGCTGATGGCATTGCCCAGGAGGGAGGAAGGATTATGTAGCAAGAAATTGTGTGAGTGTTTTGGGAAGAAGGGAAGAGGAAGGGGAAAAAAAAAAAAAAAACCCCAAACAGAGGAAAACTCCACGTTCCCACTGTTCTGCCATGTCACAGAGCTACTCATGCCAGCACGGCAGGGAGTGCCAGGCACTGTGGCCGCCAAATATAGGGGGAAATATGTCAGGGTTGGTGTCAGGCTGGGAACGGAGGGGAAAATAGACTCTCCTTCCTGTCAGAGCTGGAAATGGCAGAATTTGCAGGTTGAAAACCACTGAGGATGTTCTCTCCTTCGTGTGTCTTCACTCGAGCCCACTCTGTCTCGCAGTGTCTCCCTGAGGGTGAGGACAGGATGTCCCTGGAGCTGACAAACCAACTTTGTGCTCGGAGGGGAGCTCTGGGGGCTGTGCCCTTGCAGAGGCTCTGTCGTGCAGCAGAGAGGGATGGGGGATCACCTGCCTGCTCCTGCTGAGGGAGAGTCTCCTGGGGGTGGAGGTGTTGATTTGCTGGCTTGGAGATCCCCTCCGAGCTCCAGGAGATCTGCTCAGAGAGAGAGAGAGAGAGAGATCACAGCACCCGCCAGAGAATTCCAGAATCCCAGAATAGTTTAGGCTGGAAAAGCCCTCCAAGGTCATCGAGGCCAAGCTGTGCCCCATCCCCACCTTGTCCCCAGCCCAGAGCGCTGAGTGCCACCTCCAGGGATGGGCACTCCAAACCTCCCTGGGCAGCCCTGCCAAGGCCTGACCTCCCTTTCCATGGAGAAATTCCTGCTGATGTCCAACTGAGCCTCCCCTGGCCCAGCCTGAAGCCATTTCCCCTTTTCCTCTCAAATGATCTCAATGACCTCAGTGACCTTTGTTTGGACCCAGTGCCATTAATAACCACGGAAAAACTCAATACAGTTTTCCACTGGGCTCGTTCATACCACGATTTTGTCTCAAATCACAACAGTTTGTGCTTCAAGGAGCTGGGGTTTGCAATGGCCCAGCATTGAAAATGAGTCTGTGGCTGGGTGTGTCTTATTAATGGCCTATTAATGTGTCTAATTAATGGCCTATTTATTTTTTGGCCTTTTGCAGCTGCCTCAAGGCATAGCCTGGGGCTAGAAACACATCCACAGTCTGAGCCAGGGACACCCCAAACCCACCTGAGGCACTTTGCAGGGGGCTCAGAGGTTCCTCCTGCGGTGCAGAGCAGAAAACAGCTGCCTCTGCTTTTAATTTTGAGTTCCAGCCAAACAACAGCTCCCATTTTGTGCATCCTCTCTGTGGGAACATCCAAGATGGGCCCCGTGGTTCCCAGGAGCTGCTCCCGTGTGCCAAGAGAAGAGGCGGCTCCTCAGCTGGGTCCCACTTGCGTTCTGCTGCTTCAGGAATGGGGATTGAGTCAAAATGGAGATCTGGAGCTGCCCAATTTTAGCAATTCTGGAGTCCTGAGAGCTGGGGAGCTTCAATGGCTGAGCACAGCAGGAAGTGAGTTGGCTCTGAGCCTTAAAGGCTGCAGGGATCTGTCCTTATATATAGGCTCCCTCTCTGGATATATCTCTGGGTGTATATATATTTTATATGCATATATTCTTATATATCTTTTTAGGTCATTCAAGACACTTCCTAGTCTATGGCAATTCCTAAAAAGAAGTTGTACAGCCTTCAGCTTGCTCTTAAGGAGCAGATGATGTTCTGATGATCATTCTCTTTCCCAGCCAGCTTCCTTTCATCTCCTGGATTTCTTTCATGGGGAATTTTCCTCCTCTCATGCTGTATTCTGCTGAAGGCAGCTCCATGGAACTGGAAGCTCAGTTGATCTTTTTGCTCGTTTCCACCCACAGAAGTCTGTCTTTTTTAACATCCTAAATACCTTGGTAACAAGATCATGGGTCTTGATTTGAAATCAGTCTTTAAAAGATCTTTTTTTCTCCCCTTTCCTTTCCCAGCTCTGAGCACCATCACAGGGGTAAGGACATGCACCTTCCCACAAAAGACAGAGGGTTTCAGAGCCCATGTTTCCTTTGGTCCCTTTCCTAACAGGGAATTTAATCAGGTTTTTTCTTCCCCTGAGGAAAATCTGGTAATTCAAAGCACTGGAGTGGAGGAGAAGACTTGGCTTTTGCTGTCACTCAAAGCACAGTGGCACCACTGCAAAGCCTGGCATTGCCTTCAAGGGCTGCTGGAATCACAAAATCATGGAATGGTTTGGGTTGGAAGGGACATTAAAGATCCTCCCATCCCTTCCCCTGCCACGGGGGGTTTGCTCAGATCACGGATCCATGGCTGGGCAGTTTTTATCCCACTCTGAACTCTGCTGGGGCCACCTGAGAGCACCTGGTGTGTCCCCAAATTCCACCTGTGAGCCCAGAGCCTCCTCCCCCACGGGCAGAGCTTTACCCTCGCAGTCAGAGTGGGGACAACCTCAGTGCTGTCCTTTGTGCCACGCTGGAGCTCCTGACCATTCTCCAGTCTCCACAGCAACGCGTTCCGAACTCCTGGCAGGGGATTAGGGATATACATGAGTAGAGAAGGGGATTCTTTCAATGCAGGAAGGTCTCTCTTATTAGAAAGAAAGTAAAAATAACGCAGAGAATGGTCTGCAAGCTGCTCTCCGAATGAAGGTCTGGATTTTTAGACTCTCAGCAGAGGGTCCGAGGTTGTGTCAGCTGTGCATGGCTGGGGTGGGATGAGATGAGCTTTAAGGGCCCTCCAACCCAAACATTCTGTGATCCTGTGAATGCACAGGTAGGCTGAAATCTGAGCATCACTGCTCCACGTTCCTGATGCATGGTGATGTCATAGGGTGCCTGATGTCATTGCAGAGTTTCAACAAACCTTGCAATTTGTGATTCTATGAACACACAGGTGTTTGTATGTTTGTAGGGCTGAAATCTGAACATCATTGCTCCACGTTCCTGATGCATGGCGATGTTTTAGGGTGCCTGATGTCATTGCAGAGTTTGAAGCAAACCTTGCAATTTGTGATTCTGTGAATCCACAGGTGTTTGTAGGGCTGAAATCTGAACATCACTGCTCCATGTTCCTGATGCATGGTGATGTCGTAGGGTGCCTGATGTCATTGCAGAGTTTCACAAATCGCAAAAGACAAACCTTGCGATTTGTGATTCTGTGAATGCACAGGTGTTTGTATGTTTGTAGGGCTGAAATCTGAACATCACTCCTCCCTCTTCCAGATGCATGGTGATGTTTTAGGGTGCCTGATGTCACTGCAGAGTTTGAAGCAAACCTTGCAATTTGTGATTCTGTGAATGCACAGGTGTTTGTATGTTTGTAGGGCTGAAATCTGAGCATCACTGCTCCCTGTTCCTGATGCATGGTGATCTTGTGGGGTGCTTGATATTATCACAGAGTTTCAAGCAAACCTTACAATTTGTGATTCTGTGAATGCACAGGTGTTTGCAGGGCTGAAATCTGAACATCACTGCTCCACGTACCTGATGCATGGTGATGTTTTAGGGTGCCTGATGTCACTGCAGAGTTTCAAGCAAACCTTCCCAAGTGCTCTGCACGATTATACAGATCTGTGAACTGAACCGGGAGGTTTTCCCGTAATTCTTGTCATTAAAGTGACAGTGGAAGTGGAAGATGGGGTCAGCAGTTCATGGGCTGCACAGGCACTCAGACATCCTGTGCAGAACATGAGTCAGGGATATCAGCGACATCACACGAGGATTTATCTTCGTGAAGACGCTGGGAATGGCCTGAGGTCATCCAGCACAGCTCTCAGTGCCTTGTAAAACCCTCTGGTTCCTGAGCCAGGTGTGGCTCAGGCCCCGAGGTGATTCCTGTCTCTGCCTGGTGTCCCCCGGGTCACCCCGAGCTTGTGGAAATCGTCAGCGAATTCTGAGTGAATGAGCACAAAGTCCTTTCGGATGAGGGCGTGGGGGAACATTTCTTGCTTTTCCAAATTCTTCCTTCTCTGTCACAACAGCTGGGAGCTTTCTTTGCCTCCGTGCTTAATCACTGTGCTATCAGACCGAGGAAGGGCTGCTCTGCCAGCTCCCAGATCTCCAAACGGGAACTTGGATCCCAAACCCAGTGAGACCTTCCCTTCCAATCTCACCCCGCAGATTGCGAGTGGGATTGACACGGTGTTCCTGAATCCCACATGCATGGATTAACCTCCAGCAGCATCCAGGAAAATTGTGGAAATGCGCTGATGTCGGTCCTGCTTTTCATTTTTCACTCTGTTACCAAAACAAAAGGTAATTCCAGCGAGCGGAGCAGTCCTTGGGGTTAATCCTGATGGAATAGGAGCAGGATGTGGGCTCCAGCTGGTTTTAGGCTCCGTCCTCTGGAACTGTGAGGCTTTGGCAGTGGAAACCTTGGCCTTTCTATCTGTTCAATTGGCATCCTCATCTCCCAAAGACTTTATGTAACAGGGAGATTTTTAACATTTTTACCACTTATGACCACAAGGCAAACAAACTCTAGTGAAGGAGAAGAGGTTGATGGTTATTTTCAATATTCCTCAGAATATTTGCCAGGCCTTTGGCCTGTCCATGCTTATTTCCAGCTAGCAGACAGTGCAGCCAGATGCACAGTCTGGGCAGGCAATGGCACAATTAATTTTTCTGAATATAGTGATGAGTTCTCTTTTGGGGAAGAATATTTCAGTGGGGTAGCTCATGTTGGGACAAATCCCAACCATTTCGGGATTGTTCACCATTGCCCCCTGGAAAGCTGAAAGGCAATGGCCAATAAAATGCATTTTGAGTTAAGGAAAGGGAATTGACAGTTATCCTGAAAAATCAAAGCTAAATAAAATAAGAGGCATCAGCTGGAGCCACGTGCTTTGGGGGACACCACACCAAGCGGAGTGCAAAATCCACCACTGCCTCCAGGCATGAGGAGAGGACAGGAGAACAAAACAAATACCTCTGCTGAGTACCCATAAACAGAATGTAAGGGAAAAAGAAATTTGTTTCCTGAAGGCATTTAGGAAGGAGAGAGAAGGAAAGTGTTCCCTTGTGGGTATTTGTGTGAGACAGCAGCAACCAGGGAGCAGCAATCACCTGGAGCAGAGGAATAAAGAGCCTGGAGGAAAGTGCACATGGGAGACGTGGCTGCTGTTAAAATGATTCTAAAAACAACTTCTTTGTTACCCGAAACGACTTCTTTGTGCTTTGTTTTGGGCTGGCACATTGCACCAAACTATCAGAAATTATCAGCTGGATTAAAGCTCACCTCGTGCCTCCACAACAACTGCAACCCAAGCCCTGATTCCCTACCCAGGGGATGGCCCCAGATCCAGGAAAAATGCCCTGACTGGTTCCAGCAGTTTATAGGATCTGTGGAACAGGCAGGGAGAGCCTCCTGGCCTGGTGTGCTCTCTCCTGACCATCCCAGAGCCCAAAAAGGAGTCCCTGGGACTCCTCTGTGAGCTGAGCAGAGCGTGCCTTGCTGAGGAAGTTGTGTTTCCAGGGTGTCCTCAGTGCTGATGGGAAGGATCGATGCTGATTTTGGGCAAGGAGATGAACCAGGCAGAGCTGATCTGGCACGTGGCCCCTGGGAAGGAGAGGAAGTTGCACAAGCTGATATTTTTCAAGTGGGAAGGGATGAAATCAATGGGAAAAAGAGTAATTGCTCCTGGTTCAGAAGAGCACGGGCCAGATGGTGGGGAGGAAAACCCATTTTCCGAGAGGAGTGTGCTGGGCATTCTTCAGCTGGAGGATCCTGAGAGAAAACATAATTGATTATGTCCAGTTGGAGGAGAAACCTAAGATATCCACACTAAAAAAATCACGATGATGCAAAGGCTTCTTCTGCTCCCAATGTTTGTTTTTTTTCCTTATCTGATCTCCACCTGCAGCTGGGAGTTGGCTTGTTTTTATTGTGTTGAAAGACCTGGTTTGCTTGAGATCCTTCCAGTAACATTTGCAGCGAGGTTTCCTTCCAGATTGTTGTCATGAGCTCTCAGATACAGCTGGAGCTGGGTGGAAATTCAGCTTTCTACCACGGACATTCTCAGTGGCCAAAATGCAGCATTGCTTGAAATTTCTAGGGACAAGACAAAGTTAAGCAGATTTTTCCTGGTCAGGACAGTGGATATGCCCTAATGCAGGCTTTGGAGAGGACATCAAAGATCATTTGTACCCTCCAGCCAGGACAGAAACTTCCAAATCCTTAGAAATTATTGAAAAGAAAGAGGCAGAGAATGTTTTCCAGCTTTAATTTGGGGCCAGCCCAAAGGATACCCATGAGAGTGGTAGGGGGCAGGAAATGTCAGAACACAGCTTTCCAGCATCGCTGATTCCTCTGCATTTTGTGGATAATGGTTAAGAGAACATCTTTATTTTTATGGTACAGCAGCCATGTGCTTTGTGCCCACAGACAAAACTTAAATGCCACGTCCTTGCCCAAAGGAGTTTTGTATTGAGCTGAGTCCTTTCATTTCACAGAGACACATGTCTGGTGAGAAACAAATTGCATTTAGATTTTCTTCCCTCTCACGCAAGCAGTTATTGTGCACGAGATGAAACTGGGCCAGTTGGTTGCATGGTCAGGTGCTCAGATTGTAGCCACAAGGAAATTTGAGCAAAATATGTGCACCGGGAGTGGGATTATCCTAAAGCCTCCAGTATCCTATTGTGAGGAAGGTCTGGAGAACATGAAAAGAAATGAGACTCCAGGTTCAAATGCATCTATGGGGATGCAAACTCACATGCTTGCTTGTAGTGTAGATTATATTTTATCCCAAATTCCTCATGACATTATAGCCTCAGTGTCTGCTTCAGGCAAGCCTTTTTTTCCAGCTTGTGAAGCAATCATGGAAAATTTGCTGCTCTGATTGGAGAGCTGTGCTGTGAAAAGGTGGCAGCACACCTGGTGTGGGAGAGTCACAGCTTTCAGTTGCCATTTGTGGTTTTTGTTTTTTTTTTTTTTTTTTTTTTCCCAAGCACAAGCTTTGTGACCATTTAAGGCTGAGAGATTTGGTTTCCTGGTCATTATTTCTCCCAGCACTTGTCCTACCATGCCTAGCATTTCTGTTGCCTTCCTGCTAGATAAGTTGTGTATTTCCTATATCCAAAGAGATAAGAGAGTAGGGTTAGATGGGATATTAGGACAAAATTGTTCCTGTGAGGGTGGGGAGGCCCTGGCACAGGTGCCCAGAGAAGCTGTGGCTGCCCCTGGATCCCTGGCAGTGTCCAAGGCCAGGCTGGACAGGGCTTGGAGCAGCCTGGGACATGGGAGGTGTCCCTGCCATGGCAGGGGTGGCACTGATGGGATTTAAGGTCCTTTCCAACCCAAACCATTCCATGACTCCTTGCCAAATCCATTTTTCAATACTGGGTGTTTGGAATGTCCTCATGGGTGTTTATCTGCTTTATTCCTGCATCCCCTCTGTGTGTTGGGAACAGTCCGTGGACAGCAGGACCCCAAGCTCTGAGCTCCTCCTGGAGATTTGGGTGCAGGTGGTTGTGTGCAGCTGCACATCGATGTTTGCACAAGGAGAGCAATAAATTTCAGGCTCTCGTGTCATTAAATTGTGCAGTTTGGCCTGGGATTGTGTCCCAGCCTCAACAACTGTTTGCTAATACTTAAGAAGGGCTTGACAAATTCTTAACTGGTTAATAAATAACCTGGGGAAGAGAAGGTTTCTTTTCTAAATTACAGGTTAGTTTGCTTTATTTTTAATGATGTCCTTTGCATGTGCCTCGTAAAATTTCTCGAGAGCATAATGAATGACAGGCCAGTGGCCCTGAAATCACTTGCACTCTTTTTTCTGTGTTCAGCCAAGGCAACTTCATCTTAGTCTCTCACATCCTATGAAATATGGTACAGGATTAAATATGCTGCCATAAATAAAGCTTGAAAAGACCTGGGCCCAGAGCCTGTCCTCTTGCAAAACCCAGGATTATGAATTCCAGGTGATGTCATCTCAGGTATGAAATCCTTCCAGCCAGCAGAGATCAGGTTATTTTCCCAACAGCATTCCTGAGAACTCCTGCCCGTGAATCTGGGATCCTGCGATTGATTTTGTTTCTCCATCTGTCGGAACAGCCCTGGCAGAGCGCGCTCCGTCTCCCATCCCCCTGGATTATTTGGTGAATGTTTCTTTCATCTTAGATCACAGACAGACAAGCAGCAGCTCACGAGGTGTCATGTACCAGCTACCGAATATAGAGCTGCAAGGAGCAGAAAACACAGGCCCTGCTTCTTTAATTAGTTCCTGCATCTGCTTTGTTAGCTGATCAGGAGGCCAAGAGCAGAAGGAGTGTTTGGCCCAGGACACTGATAGCCATGCAGTGGGATGAGATCACCAACAATTCTTTCCAAGAGGGAAGGTTAAGGAGTCCTCCTTCGAGGTCCCGAAATAGATTTCCTGTTGAAAACCCAGATAGTTTCACTATTTCAGTATCACACGGCCACTTCTGGCCACGATGGGAAGGGTTGTGAACCTCGGTGGAGTTCCTACCCTCAGGGACATGACTCCCAGCAAAGCCCAAGGCTGGAGCTGAGGGATCTCTTGCTGTCTCCCAGCTGTGTCCCTCCCGAGCTGCTGATCCCAGCTCTGACATGTCGCTCTGATTTTCTGATATTCGTGGAGATTCGCGGAAGCTCACAGAGAGGTCAGGCAGGCAGCACACAAGATGGCGAAAAGAGGAACTTTATTTACAAGAACTTCTTTATATATTCATTAATGATCTAATAATTATTGGTCGATAGTTTTTCTACCCCCTATAATGATTGGTTACAACTCTAGAGCATCCAGTACCAAAACCAAGAGATTAGAAAGCACAAGAATGCAACTTATCTCTGTTCTCCGTGAGAAAGAAGAGAAAGATTTTAAAACGGTGCAACTACACTGACAGATCTCCCAAAGCACAAACATCACCCGAGCATCCAGAGGTTCTGTTTGTTGGTCAATGCCAGGGCTTGAATAATGCAGGGAGAGGGTGAGATCAAAGGTTCTTGTTTTAGATTTTAGTTTGGGGAAGGTGCTTTGGGGTTTGTTAGCAGCGATACATAGAAAATTCTCCTTCTGTGAACAGGAAAAGCAACATGAAACAAAGATTTGTGGGGTTTTTGGTACTGGGTTGGTGACTCCTCCACAGGACTAAAGCTCTGCAGCCAGCATGGGTGTTTTTGTGAGGAACCATGGGGAAAACAGATCTGCCTCATGAAGATAAGGGTAATGCTGTTTTCTGGGAAATACCGGATTGTCTAGAGCCCCCAAATTCTGCTGCCCATGTTAATCTGTCTGTGGGACAGGGTTACACCCACACTTACTGCTCGGAATGACAGCAGCCAGCCTGCTCAGCTTAGTGTTGAGTTAGGAACAGAATAATGACACGTGTTCAGTTCCCAATATGATAAAATCAAGATCTAGCAGTTTCTGGCCTTGTTTTAACCCTCACAGCGTGCACAGACTTCAGTTTAATACTAAGGACAAATCCTAAGCTGCATGAATGCCTCTGGTTAAGAACAGCACTGATGATTGTGGGCTGTGTCCACATCCTGCCTACCACAGGATATGTTTAGGGCTCCATTTCCCAAGTGCATCCTATCTTTAGGCTTTGGGTTGAAACGTCAGTGTCCTGAGCTGCCCGGGGTCCGCAGTGCAGACCCTGTGCTCGGGGGGTTCATTTCCATGGCGATGTTGATGCTTTCAGGTATTTCTAGTTTTTTACTCTTCAAAAAAAAAAAAAAAAAAAAAAAAAAAGAGTAAAAAAAAAGAAAAAAAACCTGAAGGCATCATTGTCTGGGCACAAGGTCTCGGTGGCACTGGGAGCACTCCATTGAGTACCCAATCCAGCCATGCCCAGCCACCACGAGCTGTCCTGCAGACTGATGCAAAGCCATCGATTTGTGTCATAAACTCTTCGCTGGAAGCTCCACACTGTTCCTGTCCCGTGTCTGAGGTGGAGCAGAGGTTTTTCTGCAAGCTGCACCGGTTTTTTTCTCTGGTTCTCGGGGTAATTTTATCGATTGAGATAAGAGCAGGAGGGGTATCAGCAGGGCATAAGGGTAGGAAGGAGCAGCAGGGGCTGCAGACACCTGAAGCTTGCCCTGCTGAGTGCTCTGTGCCCAGGGGTGAGGGCAGAGGCTGGCAGGGGACACTGGGTGATGCCACCCTCCAGCACTGCCCTGTGTCCCCAGCCCTGGCATCGTCATCCCAAAAGGGACAAACTGGAGCAAAGTGAAGCCAGGCCTGGAATGCAGGGGTGCCACCTGTGCAGACAGCAGAGCAGCCCTGTAATTGTCAGGCACAGAGATGTGGATCTGTCCTTGGCACCTTGTCCCTGCAGTGCTCAGTCACGCAAGGAAATGTGTCCCAGGTGAGCTCTTTCAACTCTCTCCAACTTTTCCTGATCCTGGGAGGAGGCAAGTGGAGCTGAGGGCCCCACCTTGTAATTAAAGGCATCAGAGGCGAGGGCCATGCGACACAATAGTTCCTAATTAGCAGCTGCCTGGGTTAAATGCCAGCTCGGTTTTTGGTGACAAGGTGAGGGGCAGAGGGACAGGCTGGTGTGCAGCTGTCCCCATGAGGAGGGACTCTCAGCCCCTTCATTCCAGGCACTTTCCAGTCCAGGGGCACGGCAGGCACAGAGCAAATGACAGATGCCAGCCTTGTGCCCTTTCCTGGAGCCAGGAGCAGAGGCTCGAGCTCATCTCTGTGCCTTCGATTGCACACAGATCTTCTGCTCTGTTTCTCCCTTGCCCCTCGCCTCCTGTGACTTCACCTTCGGACAGCAAGGGGACTATTCTTGGGGACCATCCTCACCCTAGAAATCATCATCCTGGCAGCTCTCCTGGCCCTTTTTCTGGCCTGGCCCTATCTGAGCTGCTCGGGGCACATCAAAAGAGCCAACACGTGCTCGCGAAGGCTCTGCTCTCTGCTGGGGACACGAGTGGCCTGTCCTCACCCATCGAGCTGCTCACAGTCTGCTCTCTCTGTTTTACTGCAGCTGCAAAAGGAAATATTTGAAAAATAACGTCAGGCTGGGATAAATCACAGGGAACAACTTCAGCACGTGAATAACAGGGATAGGAGAAGCTGGAATTCTAAGGGTGGGCTTTGAAAGGCTCCCACAGCCCAGAGTTCCATCTGTGTAAAATGATGGCTGCGTGTGGTATTTTTTTTGTTCTGTTTATAATTTTAAGAGTCTTTTTGGTTCACCCCCCATTAGCATTTCCTTAATAGGGATTCTTTCTCCCCACCAGCCCTTTTAAAGACGAAGAATGAGACAAATCCAGTGTGGGCTGGGGGAGCTGCGGGCTGTGTCCTGCTCCACTGTTTGTCACTGGCCACCTGGGGACAGGGAATAGCCACGAGCTGGTCACTCACTGCACATTCAGGGGCCAGAGGCAAAGGAAAATGTGGTGCTGTCACTTCAGGGCATCACTTTGAGTCTACCTGAGCACATTCGCTGGGAATTTGTCCTGTTTGGGGAAAAAAATGAATTGGTTAGTTAAAAAAATTCCTATTTTTGCTCCATCCCAAATCGTGCAGGGAATAATCCGCACAGTGAAGCAGCAGCGTGGTAAGAGCAATGATTTTTCACTCTCACACTGCTGATGGGATGGCAGGACAAGCACACAGTGCAAAGTCTGAAAACTGCACAGATTTCCAGCATGGACCCCATGAAAAGTCTGCTTAGCGTTCCATGGTTCTCATTAACCTAATTAACTCTGCTCCGAATCACCTGAAACCTCAACAAATTGACCATTTTCAAAGCAGAAGTGATTTTACAACAGTGAAGTTGATATCAGAGCACATGAGATGCTGAGGAAAAGCCTTTTCTTTACACAACATTTCGGACTTTTTCACCAAAAACTTTGTTATTTTTGTGCAATGGATTTTTTCCGTGGAGTTGAACATTCAGACAGAAAATTCAGCTCGTTTTTGTGGCTTTTTGGCAGCACTTTGTCAGCGAGGGCTCACTGGAGCAGAGAGCAGGGCTGGGTGGAGGAGCATGACCAACCCCAGCAGCACCATTGAGAAAATGCAAAGTGTGCAGTGAGCAAGCAGCTCTTTGCTTTAGTGCTTTCCAAATTATCTCTATAAGCCTGGCTTATTCCTGAGATTTTCTCTCACTTCAGGCAGTTTAATTCCACACTGACCCCGGGCACAAAATCCACTTGAGTGAGGAGTTAAGTGTGGGTCAGATTTGGCAGCCCAGCGCTGCTCGGAGTGCTTTGGTTCCTAGGATTGATGTCATCCCAGAGGGACTCTCGGAAGGGTTGTGGATCCAGAGCCTCTGATGGTGGGGGTGTGGGAGATTTTTGGGGCGATGGAGCTTGGAGGATGGGCAGTTTGAGTTTGGGGCTGGGAAAATCCGCGAAGGGAAGGATGGGAGCTTTGTTCCTTCGCACATTCTTGTAGTTGCAGCGTTTTAAAATCTTTCTCTTCTTTCTCATGGAGAATAGAGATAAGTTGCATTCTTGTGCTTTCTAATCTCTTTGTTTTGGTACTGGATACTCTAGAATTGTAACCAATCGTTATAAGGGGTAGAAAAACTATCGACCAATAATTATTAGATTATTAATGAATACATAAAGAAGTTCTTGTAAATAAACTTTCTCTTTTCGCCATCTTGTGTGCTGCCTGCCTGACCTCCCTGCGAGCTTCCGTGAATCTCCATGAATATCAGAAAATCAGAGCAACACATTCTCTCCCTGCAGCTGGGTTTGGTGGGTGAGGATCTGGGAGGTGTTACCAGAGCAGGCTCCAAGATAGAGAAGCTGTGTTTGGGTCGATCACCCAGGATCCTTTCCCATTTTTTCCTACCCTCCTGCAGACAAGCTGCAGCCCTCTGCAGCCTCTCCAACACCAGGAACAGCTTTGTCTGGAGCTGGGAATGGACTGATGGAGGGGCACTGCCCTCCGTCCATGGAGGAGCTGATGGGGGAATGGCCAAACCCCCCAGGAATGATCAAACCCCTCAGGAATGGTCAAACCCCCCAGGAATGGCCAAACCCCCCAGGAATGATCAAACCCCCAGGAATGGCCAAACCCCCCAGGAATGATCAAACCCCCCAGGAATAGCCAGACCCCCCAGGAATGGCCAAAGCCCCCAGGAATAGCCAGACCCCCCAGGAATGGCCAAACCCCCCAGGAATGGCCAACCCCCCAGGAATGGCCAAACCCCCCAGGAATGGCCAAACCCCCAGGAATGGCCAGACCCCCCAGGAATGGCCAAACCCCCCAGGAATGGCCAAACCCCCAGGAATGGCCAAACCCCCAGGAATGGCCAAATCCCCCAGGAATGGCCCTGCAGCAGCTCCACCCCGCCAGGCACTGCCAGCACAGAGGGCAGAGGGGCCAGGGAAGCTCGGGGGCCTTTGGAAGCCATCCCTGCCAGCAGGACACTGCAGATTCCAGCTGTCCTTGGATCCTCTCCTCCCGGAGATGGGGGAGAAGGAGATGCTCCCACACACCGATGGAGCACGACCCCAACTGAGCCTTGTCCTCATTGTCCCAGCCCACCACGGCTCCTGTGAGCGCAGCGCAGGTGTAAAACCACAATATTTTCCTCTCTAGAGAAAAAAAACCATTCTGAAAACATCTGCAGGTATGCCGGAAGGGCCCGTGCCAGAGCAGAGGAAGGATTTCTCCCGGGGGTGTTTGGCAGCAGTGGAGGCAATAATGTGCCGTGAGTCACTTCTCAAACACAGAACTGGCCAAACAGGCTCTCCAGTGCTGGGGGAGCTCAGTCACCATGGCCTGGCCCACTGCAGGAGGGGAAATGAATGATTTTTCACCAGGAAACATCAGTGCAGTGCAGTTTTCCCAGGGAAACTCCAGGCTGCTGTGGGGGCACGGCCGCAGCATCTCTGGGGAGGCAGAGGGAGCCTTTGATGCGCTGTACTGATTCGGTTCAGCACGAGCAGTCGTGGCTGAGCTGCTCTGATGATGATTTTATTGTGGCTTTTATCACCTGTTTCTGCTCCAGCAATCCAGCTCCGTCGCTCTGATTTTCTGATATTCGTGGAGATTCGCGGAAGCTCGCAGGGAGGTCAGGCAGGTAGCACACAAGATGGCGAAAAGAGAGACTTTATTTACAAAAACTTCTTTATATATTCATTAATAATTTAATAATTATTGGTCGATAGTTTTTCCACCCCCTATAACGATTGGTTACAACTCTAGAGCATCCAGTACCAAAACCAAGAGATTAGAAAGCACAAGAATGCAACTTATCTCTATTCTCCATGAGAAAGAAGAGAAAGATTTTAAAACAGTGCAACTACACCAGCTCTTCCCTCTGCTGAAGAAACGCTTGAGCGAGGAGTTGTGGGAATGGGGGAAATCCCAGGAGAGTCACAGTGCCATAATCACAGAGTGGGGCTGGAAGGGACCTCGGGAGGACACCTGTAGTTGCATTGGTTTAGAAATCTTTCTCTTCTTTCTCAGGGAGAATAGAGATAAGCTGCATTTTTTGTACTTTCTAAATCTCTGTGTTTGGTACTAGGTGTTGTATAGCTGTGACCAATGGTTTTAGGAGGTGGATTCCCTGCTGACCAATAATTGCTAGATTATTAATGGATATATAAAGAAATTTCTGTAAATAAAGTTTCTCTTTTCGCCATCTTGGATCCATCTGCCTGCTCCCTCTGCCAGCTTCTGCAAATCCCAGGAAATCTAAACCAACAGGACACCCAGAGCACTCCCTGTCCCCCAGAGCACTGTGCCCTGTCTGAGGCTCAGGGAGCTCTGCCCTGACCCAGAACAGCCCAGAGGAGCTGCCAAACCTCTCCCAGCTCCGGTCTGGCTGCAGCCAAGGCGCAGGGAGAGCTCTGGTTCAGGTTGGGGCACATTCCTGGGGCAGCACTTGCCCTTTCGCAGCTCCTCCTCAGCTCTGCTTTGCTGCCTTTCCCCAGGGACTCCCCAGAGCAAACCCTGCCTGGGACTGACTGCCCAGTTAGATAAAAAGTGATAAAACCACGGGGGCTGAGGTGGGACAGGAGGGAAATAGAGGCACGGGGGTGGTTTGAGGCACGGATGTGGCACTCAGCGCTCTGGGCTGGGTGACAAGGTGGGGATCAGGAGCAGCTTGGTCTTGCAGGGCTTTTCCGAGTGATTTTGTGGCTCTCTGGTGGTGTCTCGCTCCCCACCAAGCAGGTTTGAGATACCTCTGTTCTTCCTAGATGAGGGGAAAATGTGGATAAAACAGGGAGGATTTCTTTGTTCCTTGCGGGGGTTTAAAAAACCTCCTCGGTGACAAGAAGAGGCCCTTGAGTTCAGATTTGCAGCAACCCCAGCAGGATCTAACATCCGCAGCTCCCATGGAATCTCTGGGCTCCTTACCCATGGCTGTTGTCTTTCCTGACAGCCCCAGGTGTGTTTGGGTGGTTTATTTCCTCCTCTTGGTTTTTAAACCAGCACAGGCTCAGAATTCCCACAGGAATTGGAATTGGACAGAATCCCCACAGACTTCTGGATAAGCAGCTTGGCATCTTCTGAAGGGAGAGCAGGGGCAGTGGTGTCTGGGCCAGTCCGTCATTCCCAGAAAATCCAAATTTAGCTGCTTTTGTCTCTGGAGGCTTCTCAAAGTCTGTTTTACATCTGAGGATGTTGATGCACCTGAGCTGGAAAAAAATCCAGGGGGAATTAGTGCCAGAGAGGAGCAGGGAGAAGCTGGGTCGAGCTCCCAGCCATGAAAAATCCAATCCTCCTGAGCCTGTGCCTATTTGTAAAAAGAGGGCTCTTTTCATTTTTTCTCCTTTCTTCTTTTGATGCCAATCTCTATTGTTTGAGGAAACCTTTCCTAGGAAACCGGGACTGGGGAAAAGGAAACTCAAAGACAGAGCAGCCAAACCCTTTGCAGGAATCTGCTCTCGTCTGAAGGTTAAAGCTTGTCATTTTTCTGATTTACTGGAAATGATTGGTGTTTCCTTTGTTCTCCTTTGTGGTGGCTGCTCTGATAAGCCCTGAGGGAGACTTTCCTTGGACAGATCTGGAACTTTTACAGCTAAAGAAATAAGGAAAGTAAACCCATGTCCTGTTATTCCCTATTCCATTTCTTGTAAATCAGGGACTTTCCCTACTTCAGAGGAGGACTCAGGACTCTATATCTGTAATTTCTGGGGAATTTAAGAGGCTGCAGACCCTGGAGCAGCATCCAGCCCAGCCTGCTGTGATGGGAGCGTTCTGAACGTGCTCTGAGCTCTGACCTTTGGGGTTTGGAGAGTGGCTCCGGGGACTGACACGGCTCAGAGACGTTTTGGAGGCGTTTTGGAGTCTGATGTGATGTTTGCTGGGAGCCCAGAGCCCTTTCCAGACACAGCTCAACCCTGAGACCTTTTCAGTATGGGGCAGGAGAGAGCTGCGGCTGCAGGCTGAGCAGGACTGTGTGTGGCCCAGAAATACAGAGATGCTGCAGGTCAAATCCACTGAGAAAGGGAAAAATCCCACCGGGAAAGGGATAAATCCCACTGAGAAAGGGAGAAATCCCACTGGAAAAGGGATAAATCCCGCTGAGAAAGGGAAAAATCCCACTGGGAAAGGGATAAATCCCACTGATTTTAGGAACAAACCTCTCTCCCAGGCTGGCTGAGGATGGTGAGTGCAGAGGGGCTTGGCCAGCCATGTGCAGAGCATGTAAGGGGTGCTGCTGTTCCCCTGAAGGACCAGGACATTTTCCCAGTGCCTTCAGGGGGCTGCAGCCACCTCTGTGCCACTCTGTGCCGCTCTGTGCCACTCTGTGCCACCTCTGTGCTGCTCTGTGCCACCTCTGTGTCAGACCTGTGCCAGCTCTGTGCCACTCTGTGCCACCTCTGTGCTGCTCTGTGTCACCTCTGTGTCAGATATGTGTCAGCTCTGTGCCACTCTGTGCCACTCTGTGCCACCTCTATGCCACTCTGTGCCACTCTGTGCCACCTCTGTGCCACTCTGTGCCACCTCTGTGCCACTCTGTGCCAGCTTTGTGCCACTCTGTGGTGGCACTTTTGTGCCTTGGTTTCCCGGTGTAGAATGCAGCCCAAGAGCCCCACACCCCTGGGGCTGTTTGGGATTTCTGGAGCACTGAGGTGTGTGGGGAAAACGTGTCCCCAGTGCCACCCCACAGCTTCGGGGGCTGCTCCTGGCCATGCTGAGGTTTTTGTGCTGTGCCCTGAGGGTTTTGGAGCGTGGGGCAGCACGAGGAGCCAGCAGCTGGCTTTGTCACCACCCTTGTGCCTCCACCAGCCGAGTGCAGGGTGATGGCAGTGCCACCAAACCGCTCCAGGTGACCCAGAAACCTGCCCTAGTTGGGTTAGTTTGGTTTTTTTTTCAGCTGGCACACAGCTGCCAGCGGCACGGTGGGAGCAGCTGGGAGGAGGCACAGCAGCAGCGTCCATAAAAGTCCAGATGAAGGATGGAAACACCTGCTGGCAGCAGGAAAATGTTTGCTGTGGGACGTTGGAAATGACAGCCCGCGGTGCACACGGCTGCTCGCACGCAGAATTTCCTCATCATGGCCAGATAAAAGGCAGGAGATGGATGGGCTGGGGAGAGCCCAGAGCACAGGGAGGCAGCAGGCTCAGCCCGTGCCAGGCAGCGCAGAAAAGTGTCCTTAATGCCACTTGCAAAGTGTCCTTAATGCCAAGAGGTAGCACAAGTATGGGGAGACATCTTCTTACTGCTCAGATCTATAAAAATGCTACTTCCTCTTGTGTTTAAATCAAATGCTTCAGGGACAACGTGTGCTGCAAGGATGGGGCCTTTCCTTCAGGATGGATGTGGGTTTGAAACACACCGAGTGAATTCAGGCTCAGAGGAGAATCACTGAGTGGTTTTCTGTTGGTTTTATCTCATTTTATCTCAGTGCAATTCCTACTCTGGGCAAACCCTGTCCAGGATCCCCTCAGTGAGATGAGCTAGAGTAGGTGCAGGGTGAGGAAAATGACTGCCACAGCTGAGGGAATTGGAGCCACAGATCTGCTCGGAGCTGTTCCAAGGGGAAAAAAGCTGAGCCAGCTGCAGATCCAGGGGTTGAATGCCTCTTCCATCCTGTGCCCATCAGTGCAGTTTGCCTTCAAGTGCAGAGCTTCTGCCACGAGCTCTGAGATCTCTGAGCCGCCCAGGATGGTCTGGACAGCCCCACACAGCCCAGAGCCCACCTGCTGCAGCACCTCCCCATCCCTGGACCATCCCAGATCCATCCCAGCGTGTGAGACAGCTGAGCTGTGCCAGCATCGCCTCCCAGCTAGCCCAGGAAGCTGAGCCCTGGCTCCATGTCCCTCCCTGGCCAATGTCACCAGCCCTCCTGTGGCTCACCCTCCTCTGGATGTGCTGCCCAGGCACTGATTTGGGAAAACCTATAAAAAAACCTGGCAGAAATGTTTTATAGATATTGCCACTTGGGGAGGACTCGTTTTCCTCATAAAGCTGGGGGAGATGCTTTGGAAAGGTTTTCCACACACCCTGGGCCTTTCTCCTGGGAAAATGAGCTGCCAGGAGTGCACGTGGTGGCTTCAGGAAGGTCAGGTCACTGCTTCCCCTCCTGCCTTGGGCTGTGCTGTGCCAGTGAGATCCTCGTGTGTGAGCATCCAGAGCCTGGGATGGGCTTTTCAAAGGGAGAGGTTGGACATCACCCCCAAATTCTGCTTCTCCGGCAGCACAGAAGAAAGGCTTTCAATTCCTCCTAAGTTTGTAACATCTTCACCATCTGAGATGTCCTTGAGCCCCAAGCCAGCCTGGGGGTGTGATGAATTCAGCGTTCTTCCTCTATCAGGCAGCTCTGATGGCTGTGGCTCTGTGAACATCCCCAAATGCACACGGTGCTGGAGCAGTTGTCCTTCAGTTGCCTCTCAAAGTGCCTCCCAAAGGAGGAGCCAAACCCTGGATCCCCCTCCAAATCACAGAGGGAAAACATTGACATTCAGACCTCAGCCTTGTATTTGGGGATAAAAAATGGCCAATGCAGGTGCAGGAAGATTTTTGTAGCTGTAGCAACTTCCCTGCTCATGACAGCAGGGTTGGGACAAAATGATTTTAAGGTCCCTTCCAACCCAAGCCATTCCATGTTTCTGTGGTTCTGTGATTTATTGGAGTCTCTTTAAAACCCCATTGCATGACTCAAGGGTTGTTATCTCCGGTCTGAACTGTTGAGTCTCAAGGGGGTGCTTTGGTTTTTTTAATAAAAATATCCTGTCTTTATTTAATAGCTGAGATGGAAGGTTCAGGCCACTATCTCTTGGGAAGACTCTAAAATTGGCAGCTAGGAAAGAAATCCCAGTAGATTTTAAGAATTACTGATGCTTTATAGGAGAATTACTGATATTTATAGAACGTGGATGTACATTTAATTTGGAGACAATTGTGCAGATGTAGCACATCTTGGCAGTTGTTTTATTTTGCTAATGAGGGTGCACAGGAACGGGAGTGGCGTTCATTAGGACTTTGTTCCTCCTGCCTGTTCCCTGTGGGGTGTCCTCACTGTCCCAGTGGCACCTGGGGATCTGTTCCTGCAGTGCTCCTGTGGCCCCTCAGGGCTTCACTCCACTCCTTCTGCAGTGCTTTAGGATCCCTGTTACTGTGCTTTAGGATCCCTGGTTACAGTGGGTTAGGGTCCCTGTTACTGTGCTTTAGGATCCCTGTTACTGTGCTTTAGGATCCCTGTTACTGTGCTTTAGGATCCCTGGTCACTGTGGTTTAGGATCCCTGGTTACAATGATTTATGATCCCTGGTTACAGCAGTTTATGATCCCTGGTTACAATGGTTTATGATCCCTGGTTACAATGCTTTATGATCCCTGGTTACAATGGTTTAGGATCCCTGGTTACAGTGATTTGTGATCCCTGGTTACAATGCTTTAGGATCCCTGGTTACAGTTGTTTATGATCCCTGATAACAATGTTTTATGATCCCTGGTTACAGCAGTTTGGGATCCCTGGTTACAGTTGTTTATGATCCCTGGTAACAATGCTTTAGGATCCCTGGTTACAGTGATTTATGATCCCTGGTTACAATGGTTTAGGATCCCTGGTTACAGCAGTTTAGGATCCCTGGTTACAATGGTTTAGGATCCCTGGTTACAATGGTTTATGATCCCTGGTTACAGTGATTTATGATCCCTGGTTACAGTGATTTATGATCCCTGGTTACAATGGTTTATGATCCCTGGTTACAATGGTTTATGATCCCTGGTTACAATGGTTTATGATCCCTGGTTACAGCAGTTTAGGATCCCTGGTTACAATGATATATGATCCCTGGTTACAGCAGTTTAGGATCCCTGGTTACAGTTGTTTATGATCCCTGGTAACAATGCTTTAGGATCCCTGGTTACAATGGTTTAGGATCCCTGGTTACAGTTGTTTATGATCCCTGGTTACAATGGTTTAGGATCCCTGGTAACAATGCTTTAGGATCCCTGGTTACAGTGATTTATGATCCCTGGTTACAATGGTTTAGGATCCCTGGTTACAATGGTTTAGGATCCCTGGTAACAATGGTTTATGATCCCTGGTTACAGTTGTTTATGATCCCTGGTAACAATGGTTTATGATCCCTGGTTACAATGGTTTAGGATCCCTGGTTACAGCAGTTTAGGATCCCTGGTTACAATGATTTATGATCCCTGGTTACAGCAGTTTAGGATCCCTGGTTACAATGATTTAGGATCCCTGGTTACAGCAGTTTAGGGTCCCTGGTTACAATGATTTATGATCCCTGGTTACAGCAGTTTAGGATCCCTGGTTACAATGATATATGATCCCTGGTTACAGCAGTTTAGGATCCCTGGTTACAATGGTTTAGGATCCCTGGTTACAGCAGTTTAGGATCCCTGGTTACAATGGTTTATGATCCCTGGTTACAGCAGTTTATGATCCCTGGTTACAATGGTTTATGATCCCTGGTTACAGCAGTTTAGGATCCCTGGTTACAATGATTTATGATCCCTGGTTACAGCAGTTTAGGATCCCTGGTTACAATGATTTAGGATCCCTGGTTACAGCAGTTTAGGATCCCTGGTTACAATGATTTAGGATCCCTGGTTACAGCAGTTTAGGGTCCCTGGTTACAATGATTTATGATCCCTGGTTACAGCAGTTTAGGATCCCTGGTTACAATGATTTAGGATCCCTGGTTACAGCAGTTTAGGGTCCCTGGTTACAATGATTTATGATCCCTGGTTACAGCAGTTTAGGATCCCTGGTTACAATGATTTAGGATCCCTGGTTACAGCAGTTTTGGATCCCTGGTTACAGTGGAACCACTGCTGGCCTCTCTGCTCCCTCCACCCAAGCCCCAGCCCTTTTCCCACGCTGGGGTGCAGAGGAAGGCTTGGCTGGAGCGGTGCTGGGTGGCACCAGAGGATGGGGATGGGCAAGGACAGAGAGCTGCCCCATTTCTGCCTTCCCGCAGCCCTGCAGGACGATAACCTTAGCAGATCCCCTCAGACTCGACCCTGTGTACAAACCTCGATCCTCTGTCACCCAAGGCAGCCACATCTGCTGTCCTGCCCTCCTGAGGGATCAACCTGTGCATCCTCACAAGGGTTTTTATTGTTTCCATGGTTCTAGGGGAGCACAGAGCCCTGGCCTGGGAAATCCCTGCAGAGAACCCCACAGCCCTGCCCCACAGAGCTGCTCCCTTCAGGCTCCTGTCAAGGGGGAATTTGCTTTTCATAACACCAAAACACCTCTACAAATTCCTGCACTCAGCCTTTTGGACTGAAGGTCTAACTTGGAGCCTCTTGCAGGATATTTTTTGAATTAAAACAGCTACTCTGGGTTTTGTGTTTTTTTTTTTTTTTTTCATGGCAGGAGAGCCAGCAAATCTCTAAGCTACCTGTTAGGGAAGAAAAACCAGGCACCATATGCAATGTAGCTCTTGCTCTATCTCAAAAATGCCGAACTCTGGGAGAGAATTCGTCCCACCAAACGCCCACTAAGCACATTTTTTAAATCTGGTTTCTCAGCCTTTCAGGAAAGGAGAAGCAAAATCTAGCTATGTTCTTCTTGCCTGCTGGAACTGGGCCCCGTTTCATGAAATTAAATGGCTAAGGAGGAAAAAAAAAATATATCCAAGGCAAAGATGCTATTCTCAACAAAGGAAACAGTATATGCAACAGCTTCTGCGGCATTCCTGCAACATGATGTCTTTCCCTGCAGAGCCTCAGTCAGGAATTGATTGTCTAAGCAGAGAATTGCTCGATTCAGAAAGGCTTAAGGCTCACTTCATGAACTGTTTGCTAAAAGGATGAATAGATGGGCATGTGTGTATATAAACCGATAAATCATGTCTTGTTCTGCCCCGAAGAGGACAGCTGAGATTGGGTTCTTTGTCACTCCATTTCGTGCTCTCAGGGCTGGGGATAAAGGCAGCAGTGTTGCACACACAGGGTCAGGATCTGATGGCTCAGCTCCGGAAGGACAATCTGTGGAAAAGAGGAGGGAGCATTTATGAGAGAGCCGCAGCTCACAAAGAGGTGACAACACTCCTGCTGCTCTGATGGGCTCTCAGTTAAGGGCAGTTCTGGTGAATGTCTCTCATTTGGGCTCTCTTTTATCCCAGTTTTTTCCCGAGTGATGCGAGGACTCTGATTTGAGCTCAGGGGTGTTTGGTGACACCACTGCTGTGAGCTGTCACTGTCCAGCCCTGTCCTTGCACTGTCATGCCCATTGCTGCTCCTCCCTGCCCTTCTGCTCAGGGCTGCTCAGCCCAGGGTGTTTGGGCTGATTTGATTGGAATTTTGGTGAATTTTGCCCCACTGGGAGGTTCTGGAGGAGGTGGTGGGAGGTGGTCCCAGCCTTAGAGCAGGGAGAGGCTGCAAAGGGCCCTGCTGTGAGCGGTGCTGTGACCAGAGGTGCTCTGGGAGGTGCTGAGCAGGCAGGGGAGGCTTCCCAAGCCTCTTGCCCTGAGGAAGTGCCATGAATGTCCCTCTGAGAGCCCTCCTGCTCCCCAGCCTTTGGGCAGCTCTGGGGAGCAGCAGAAACAATGCTCTGCGTGTCCTTTGAGCCCCCGAGGAGCCCCAGGAGGGGCAAACCCCAACCCCTCAGCCAAGGATCTGTTTCCTGCCAGCTGAGGCTGTTCTGGGGGGAATCTCTTCTAGGAAAGCCCCAGAGAGCTGTCAGACCCCACAGGAATCCTTACAGTGCTGTGGGAGCAAATGTCCACCCACGGCCAAGGCTGTGGGACATCCTGAGCCGGTTTGGGTTCTCTCCAGAAATCCTTCGGGTGTCCCATCACAGTGACTCTGTGTCCCTGCCTCACCCCATGGGCATTTTCCCCCGGAGATGGCACACTGGGGACAGTCCCTGCGTGGCCCTGGCGTGGCAGGCCCAGCCAAGCAGAGCTGCAGGGTTTTGGTGGGCTGTGCTCTGCCCCTGGCCCACGAGAAGCTCTTTGGTGGGCTGTGCTCTGCCCCTGACCCGTGAGAAGCTCTTTGGTGGGCTGTGCTCTGCCCCTGACCCGTGAGAAGCTCTTTGGTGGGCTCTGCTCTGCCCCTGACCCGTGAGAAGCTCTTTGGTGGGCTGTGCTCTGCCCCTGGCTCGTGAGAAGCTCTTTGGTGGGCTGTGCTCTGCCCCTGGTTCATGAGAAGCTCTTTGGTGGGCTGTGCTCTGCCCCTGGCCCATGGGAAGCTCTTTGGTGGGCTGTGCTCTGCCCCTGGTTCATGAGAAGCTCTTTGGTGGGCTGTGCTCTGCCCCTGGTTCACGAGAAGCTCTTTGGTGGGCTGTGCTCTGCCCCTGGTTCATGAGAAGCTCTTTGGTGGGCTCTGCTCTGCCCCTGAACCATGAGGAGCTCTTTGGTGGGCTGTGCTCTGCCCCTGGTTCATGAGAAGCTCTTTGGTGGGCTCTGCTCTGCCCCTGGCCCACGAGGAGCTCTCTCCAGCCCATCAGGGAATAGCTTTGTGCCCGGGCAGCTGGCACAGGAGCATGGGCATCCCCTGGGCACAGAGCTTCTTGCTTATAAATTAACCACGAGTCGCCAAGGGTCAGCTCCCTTTTGCTTCATTATGCATGAAAAGATCAGGAAGGTCAAGCAAGAAGTGAGAGATGGTTTTTTCCTTGATAGTTTTGTGCCTATCCAGCAGCCCTGTGCCCCCTCTTACTGTTGCATTTCAAGAGGCTTAAGAAGTTGGTCTCATTTTTAGAAGGTGACAGAGGCAGAAAATGTGGGATTTGTCTTGTTTCGGTTTGGTTGGCTTTTCCCACGAGCTCCTAAGATGTAAAATATTATCAACTGCTGCATTTAGAAGTGGCCTTTCAGTCATTGCCCTGCCTGGGGAAATCAGTAACAGGTGAGAGGGCTCCAAGCAGGGGCAGATGAGCTCCTCTGTTTGTGTTTCTCACTCGTCACCTGTTCCCCAAGAGCTCCCAGGGGTCAGCCCATTCTGTCTGCCTGCTTTGTCTGTCCCTGAGGCCTCTCCTGCTTTGCTGGGGAAAAGCTGGGCTTTGGGGAGCCCCAGGAAGGGTTGGTTATCCCCCCCAGATCCTCCCAGTTCTGACAGATTCGCCTTGGCTGCTTTTCACAGAGCTCAGGAGAAACCCTCCTGCCAGCACATGTAGGGTTTTTGTTTTTTGTTTTTTTTTTTTTTCATTTCTCCTGCAGAATTTTCTTCTTCCTTCTGGGAGGATTTCTCAGTCTCCCAAAATTCATCATGTGGTATTTGTGTCTCCTAAAATGCATCCTCCTTGCCTGTGGAAATGCTGCTCCCTGCTAATCCCAGAGCAGGGCTGTGGGAATGGTGCAGATTCCATGGGTTCCGAAGGCACCAGACTGAGGGGAATGGGTTGGGTTTGGGAATGAGCACCAGCTCTCCTGCCTGCCCGCTGCCCCTTGGCTAAATATGGGTCAGCTGCTATTTCCCAGCAGCAGAGGGAATGGAAAGCTTGGGGGGGGGTCAGGGTAACCCTCGCAGATGTCACAGTCTGCGTTTGTTTGTTTGCATCTCCCCAGCACACTCTGATCCCAAACTTTTCCGCTCTGGGTAAACGGATTCCGGAATTTGAGCCCAGCCTGAAGTGGCCGAGTGTCCCCAGCCCCTGATTCACACGCACTTCACTTCCCCCGTGGAGGCTGCTCGTCACCACGTGGGCGCTGGGATCTCCCCGAGGAGAAGGGGAAGGGGACAGGAGTTTCCCCTTATTCATCCTGTGCGTATCAATATTTGTCACAAATGATGCTCGTTTGCCAAAGAGTCCCAGGTTGCAAATCTCCAGGGTTCCTGTTAGGAATTCCTGTTCACCATCTGAAAATGCTTATCCCCAGCTGGCTTGGGATTGGTATCCAGCACCCAGAGATTGTACCCAGCACTTCCCAAGATCAGCCTGTCGCACTGGAAAGAAAGTCCTTCTGCTTTCCTTCCCTTATTGAAATAATAATTTGCATTTTTGTAATGTTCTTAAGATCTCCTGGGTGAGCAGTAGCTGACCCTGCTGAAGACACAGACATTTTCCTGCTCCGCAGATGAAGGAAAGAGGGTAACAAATTTGTGAAGGTCACACAGCAAAGCAGGAGCAGAGCTCGGACTGTAATTCCCTCCTGCTCCTTCCCTCCTGCTCCAGGCACTGACACACAGCACTAACAATCCAAATTAAGAGATTATAATGCATAATCCACACTGGTGTGCCAAGAATTCTCTAAATCATATTACACTGTCACACAAAATGATGACTCATTTGGTAACACAGCCCACAACCAGTTCCTTTATGTTAAAATTACGTGGACAAGACTGGATTTAAAAAGAAAAAGGAGAGCTTGTTGTGTGTGTAGTGAATGCTGAGTTATAGATGCTTTCATGGATGTTATTTTGGCTGATGCTGAAGGAGCATTTGTGAGCCTGTTTGTTGACAGTGGTGCTCGGGACCAGAGATGCTGACATTCCACTAACAATAATAGGAACTGCCTCTGTTTGTTTCTAAACTGGAAATTCTTCCTTCCATGGGCCCGGCCCACCCTCCGCCCCCGCCGAAGGAAAGGGCACTCGTCTGGGGCTGGCAAGGGAGCATCTCCCAGCAGGGCTGGAGCTTCTGGGCTGCAGGGATGGCTCCCATCCTGGCCAGGAGCCCCTCTCCTCCCCCTGCCCATGGAAAGGGGGCAGAGAAAGCACCTTTGTTTATCTAAAGCACGAATAACGTGGCAGGATCAGCCCAGCTATGCTTTCCCCAGGAAAAGCTGCTGTCACCGAGTCTCCCTGTGGCTGCCTCTGCTCTCCTTGCTCCTCCCTGCATCATCACCCTCGCTGCCACCCCAGCTCCTGCCCCTCCTGGCAGCCTCTGCTGCTCTTTGGGGACTGTTATTATCCTTCCCAAAGCCATTTGGGATGATCTTTGTGCAAGTGACATTGAGCTGTGTTTTGCTGCGCTGTGGTTTCACCATTTCCTTTTCCTCTCCCTGCCTGGGCTTTAATTCCTGCGGCTGAGGAATCCATGGCAAAATCCCTTTCTTCCAGGAGTGCCCACATGCTCCTGAGCTCAGAGCTGCTCTGGCATCTCGTCAGAGATGGCTTCTCCATCCCCTGCGTGGCTGGCACATGTCACAGCCACTCTGCTGCACAGAGAACTCCTCAGGGCAGGTGGGCACTGCTCCTGGGGAAGTTTGACCATCCATCCATCCATCCATCCCTGCAGATTTCCCTTCCCTGTCTGCATCCCACCCCACAGGTCACCTCTGGCCCAGCATCTCTCTGCTCTATATTCCAGAAAATGTGGTTTAATCTCCCAGCTTTGGGTAAAAATCCTCCTGGCAGCCAAATCTGCAGCAGGCACTGAGGGCTCGGAGCAGGAAACAGCTTCGATCGCTGTGTGGTCAAGGCCAGTTCAAGAAGATTTTTACAAGATTTTCCTACTGTTGTGCTGGAAGCTCCTGCTTCCCTTCATTCCTGAGAGGGGAAAAAAGCCAGAACCAGTTTTTGAGCATGACCTGTGGAGACCCTGAGCATCCTGTGCTGGTGCTGAGAGCAGGGGAGGGAAGGAATTGCTTTCAGCAGTCGGGAGGCGTGGGTGGCAGGATGGCTTTGTGTGGTGCTGGAGGATGCTCTGTACATGCATCCCTCCTAAACAAATACCTCTTTAAATGTGTATGATGCGAATTCAGGGAACAGCTTTTTTTTTTTTTTTTGCTTTTTTTTTTTTTTTCCACTTGTCTCCAAGTAGGAGAGAGGCTTATTAGTACTCTCCTTCCATAGGCGAGATGCGGAGGCTGGGAAGTTGTGAGACGAGTTACATTTGCTTTTATCAGGCAAATCTGCTCTCTCCTGGACAGTCCCTCCAGCCAGGAGGAGAAGGGAAAAAAAAAAGGTGCTGGCAGGAGCTATAGGGGGAAGCACATTCAGTACAGCCACGGAAATGAACTCGTGTCGGGAGGAAGGAATTATTTCCGTGATGCTGCCTCCATGCTGGATGAGTACCTGTTGAAGGAAATGTGTTGAATGTCACTGATGTGCACTCAGAGGAGCTGCACTCTGTTGGACATGCGGTGTTTGCGTGTTGGAAGGGCATTGTGGGCTGGGACAGTCACCTCACGTCTTTTTCCAGAGCATTTTCCATCTGCAGCCTCCGAGAATTCCCAGGGAGCTCCCACTAAGCAGGGGAGGGAAAGGGAGGCTTCATGGTGATGGAAGGGAAAGCGATTTGGGCAGCCTGGGAGCTCCAGACAGACGGAGCTGGAAGAGAAATGGATGCTCTGAGTACCTCCTCAGATCTGGAGTCACAGAGAGAGGGAAAAACCAGAGCTGAAGGTGCAGGATGTGAAATGAGAGAGATCTGGCAGCCCCAGGCTGCGGAGCAGGGCTAGGCACAGCTCTGCGAGCAGCAATCTGCTCTTTGGGAAAGACAGATCCGTCTGGGAGGTCCACAGGTTTTCAGAGGAGCTCGAACTCCAGTTTTCAGGCAGAACTGGCCAGCTGGAGAGCGGAGGAGCTGAACTGGTGTGTGCTGGGAGCAGGGGCACGGAGCCCAGCTCTGCCGGCCAGGGAAGGTGATCCCTGGGCTTTGGGATGGGAGGACACTCCCCGGAGGTCAGCAGGGCTCCCTGCCCCACAGACAGACGGATTTCGGATGTCTCAGTGCTTTATCTCGCTGCTGCTGACAGAGCCGAGGCTGTCATTATTTACTGCCATCTGTTAGAGACACGAGTGGCAGCTGCTCCCAGGGATACCTTACATCTCCCAACGGCTTCCAGCCCCAAACTCGAGCCCCCGGGGGATTTATAGAGACAATGCAACCCATTCGATGCCATAGGAAGAGTTACTCCCCGGGCTGGTAATGATCAGTGGAAACGTAGCTGTTCCCTGTAAGCTATTTGCATCTCTGGGAACATTACATTTATAAGAATGTGTTTATATGGCTCCTAATATTCCCCTCTAGTGAGAGGTCTGGCCTGTGAGGAGGGCTTGGGTCAGATCCCTGTCTGTGACAAACCTCAAGTGGAATTCATCACATTTTTGATTCAGATTTGTCTCTCTTTTCCTTTTTTTTTTTTTTTTTTTTGTCCATATTTTAAAGGCCTGGGTACACACCCCTGCACAGTGAGATTTAGAAGTGATTACAGTGAGCTGGGGAGCAGCTGTCTGACATCAGTGTGATACACAAAGCCTTCCAGAGACTTTTTCCTTTGCATAGTATTATCCTGCTCACACTCCTCTGATCCCACTGAGATGAATTTGTTATGGGGGGCAACAGAAAATGCAGAGGGAGAAGCAACTCAAGTTTGTGCAGCTAAAGGTGTCCAGTCCTGCAAGTTGGATCCAACTCAATTCTGTGGCTGCTCCGGAGCTTTGCTCCTGAGTTTGCCAGTGGCCAACCTGTGACCTTGCACAAGTCTCCTGGGCTCTTCGTGGCTCAGTTTCATCACTTATGAAATAAGGATAATGTCACTCACCTTGCCTGCAAAACGGTTTGAGGTCTAGTGGCAAAAATTGTTGGGAAGGAGCTGAGGTGATATTGCTGTTTTATATTTATGGGAATGCAGATCCCAAAGCAAATGAGAGCTGTGTGTGCAGGTCATGCTGTCCCTTGGTCAAAGCGAGGGGGAGAGAGGGAAGGGGATTTCTTCAGAGGAGCAGCCATGTGCCAGGCACACAGAAGAAATTGCTGAAGTGTGTTATCAAGAGTTATCAAAACGTGCTGGAGCGGAAAGAATCTTAAAATGCTAATGAGCGTTCATTTGTGGAGCCTTGGTTGGGCCTGTTGGGTTCCTTTCTGCATTTCCCCAGGCTGACTTTGCAGTGCCTTTCAGCCCCAGCTCAGTGTCCAGTTCTGTCTCTTTTACTCTCTCGGTGTGGTTTTTGGGCAGGGTGAAAATCCTCCTCGCTGAAGCATTTCTCAGGAGTGGTTTTTTGCACGGTGAGAAGAAGGTTATTTTAACAAACTCCGATTTTTTACAACACCAAGAAGCAGGAGCGCTGATTGCATTCCTGCCGGCTGCCTCCGTGTCCCGAGGATGTGCATTTCCATTTTATTGTCTTCTATTTTTACCTCGTTTTGGGGAGGAGGAAGGGCCGGGACACCCTTGGGATGGAAGCCACCGTCTGCGGGTTGGTGTGGCCGGGGTGTGGCAGCAGGGACAGGGCCCGGAGGTGGCACCGAGCCCGCACATGGCACACACATGAGCAGCCCCGGGCAGCCGCAGACACCCGGCTGTGCTCAGCCTGCTGCCGCCGCCTTTTTAAGCCGAATTTAAGCCCTAAAATAACAACTGCCACTCCCTGCTGAGGGAAAGCAGCCGCGATTAGGGAAGCTTCCCTTTCCCCGCTGGCTGGTGGCACAAGGACTGTCCCCTCCGTGTCAAGAGGGTGACATCGCTGCCCTCCCCTTGTCCCCAAAGAGGAGCGCTGGGCTCCTGCTGCCCTCTGACAGCTCCTGCACCGAAGGGAGCTGGAGACGTGTGCTAACCTAAGGAGACAGCAGATGCGTGCAGGCGCTTTTAAGAACAGCTGCTGGTATCTCATTCAATAATCCCATTTTTAACAAATCCGTATGATAGCAAAAAAATGCTGGAAATTAGGTTTTTCTGTCCTCTCTCATCTCCTGAGCCACACTTGACCTGTTCAACATGATCTAGGGATTAAAGGCTTGTTATTTTAGCTTCTCTATAATAGATCAGAGGCTGATCTCTGTCAGGCTATTGAGCTACTATTCCTCGGCTCTCCCCCCCTTCCCACTTTTTTTTTTCTTTTTTTTTTTTTTTGTGATCCAGGACGTGTGATAGTCCAGAGATGTGACTTCTGCTAAGGGACATAGTGGCTTTTCCCAAATACCGTGCACCGTGTCATGAGCCCAACGTGTTGGTCGCAGAACGTTTTGTGGCTCTGAGGCTCCCAAATTGTTCAATCTAAAAAATCTGGAAGGTACCTCAGAGAAGAAAGGCTTGGCACCATCACTTCTCGGGCAGCAGAAGTGTGGCCAGGAGGAGGGAGGGAGCCTTGCTGCTCTCCAGTGGGGCTATAAATGTGTTTTTCTGTCTGAGGTCCTACGGGAAGGAAATCGTGGAGCCAATATTGACAATGCTGCGCTCTTGGCCGTGGGCTGAGCTGTCCTTCGTCACCGTGGCACCGCCGCGCTTCAAACTAATCACGCATTTGCCGACACAACACTCCTGCTAATTCCCTCAATTCCCAGGTGGGGAAGCCGTGTCACTGAGATGCAAAGTGGCTTATCCAAGGTCACCCGCAAGGAAATGGCACGGAGAGGGAAAGAGCTCAGGTTTATCGAGTGCCAGTGCTCCCCAGTGCGGCTGGTGCCCTTCGGGAAGGCGCTGCTGATGGACAGGTGTGGTTGTGCTACGAGAACACGAGGATTTTTTAAATTTTTTTTTTTCCCCTAGGAGGGAGATGCAAAAGGTCTGCCGGGGGCTCCGGGGAAGAGCCGGGCCCGCGTTTGCCCAAAGCCCCGGCTGGCAGCGCCTCCGACAGATGCCAGCGGGTGCTCCCCGGAGCTCCGCACCCCCGAGAGGCACCGGGACCGGGAGGGGAGGAGCACACCCCGGAGAGGGAGGGGAGCAGGGCAGCACATCCCGAGGAGGGAGAGGGGAGCAGGGCAGCACATCCCGGAGAGGCAGAGGGGCAGACCTGGGAGAAGGAGAGGGGCAGGGCAGCACATCCCGGAGAGGCAGAGGGGAGCAGGGCAGCACATCCCGAGGAGGGAGAGGGGCAGACCTGGGAGAAGGAGAGGGGCAGGGCAGCACATCCCGGAGAGGGAGAGAGGAGCACGGCAGTACAGCCCGGGAGGCAGAGCAGCCCACCCCGCAGAGGGGCAGAGCAGCCCATCCCGGAGAAGCAGAGGGGCAGAGAAGCACATCTCGGAGAGGCAGAGGGGAGCCGAACAGCACACCCCGCAGAGGCACAGGGGCAGGGCAGCACAGCCCGCAGAGGCAGGGCAGCACAGCCCGCAGAAGCAGAGGGCAGAGCAGCCCATCCCGGGAGGCAGAGGGGCAGAGCAGCACACCCCGCAGAGGCAGAGCAGCACACCCCGCGGAGGCAGGGCAGCACAGCCCGCAGAGGCAGAGGGCAGAGCAGCACACCCCGCAGAGGCAGAGGGGCAGAGCAGCACAGCCCGCAGGGGCAGAGCAGCACACCCCGCAGGGGCAGAGCAGCACACCCCGCAGGGGCAGAGCAGCACAGCCCGCAGGAGCAGAGGGGCAGAGCAGCACAGCCCGCAGAGGCAGAGGGGCAGAGCAGCACACCCCGCAGAGGCAGAGGGCACAGCAGCACAGCCCGCAGGGGCAGGGCAGCACACCCCGCAGAAGCAGAGGGGCAGAGCAGCACAGCCCGCAGAGGCAGAGGGGCAGAGCAGCACACCCCGCAGAGGCAGGGCAGCACAGCCCGCAGGAGCAGAGGGCAGAGCGGCGGCTCCCCCGGCCCGGGCGGGGCGCTCCGCGGGGCGGGGCGGGGGCGGGCGCGGAGCCGCGGCGGGAGGCGGGCGCTGTCCATGGCCCTGCGGAGCTCCGGGCGGCCCCGGGCTCCGCCGCGCCGCCGAGCGAGCGAGCGATGGGCAACACGGTGCACAAGACGCTGGCAGGTACGGCGGGGCCGCGGGCGGGGGGCGCGTCCTGCCCCGGGGATGCTGCGGGCGAGCGGCGGCGGCTGTGCCGGCCCCCGGCTCCGAGGCTCCTCGGGAGCAGCCAAGCGTGTCAGGAATCCCGGCAGGAGCCGGGCGGCTCGGGAATCCCGGCAGGAGCCGGGCGGCTCGGGAATCTTTCCCATGGCTCGGTGCTGGGGACCGAGCGGGCGGGGATGCTATGCTGAGCGGGGCTCGGCTGCGCCCGCGGGTGAAGCGGGGCTGATCCCGCAGCTGGAGCGGCGATCCCCAGCCCTCGGACCGCGTCCCTCGAGGGGCTCTCTGGTTCATTTCTCCTTCTTGTTCGTTTTTTTTTTAATACAACTTTTTTTAATGGGGAGAGACCGTAGTTGTTCGGAGTCGCCGGAAGAAAATGCGGTGAGGTCTGAAACGTTCGGTGGGCTGCCCTGGTTTTGAAACTGCCTTTTTAGCGAATTCTGCGCTTACACGAGAGATGTGCGGATTCTTTTCCTTCGCAAGTTCCTAGCTGTGGGGCTTTTCCCCCTCTCGGAGAAGCTGTGCATAATAAAAGCAGTTGGTCTCTATAGAATCAACAGTGTTGAATTACTGAGCCCTTGCCAGGCTGTATCTTCAGCTACTTTGCTTTTCTTCTCTTTTCTGCTCTTGCAGAGCTCCTGCATTGCATCCTTTGTACTTCAGGCTCCCATAAATAAAAAGGGTATTATTAAACTTATTTAAAGAAGCAGGAGGACCTATTGAACACATACACGTCTCCCTGTAATCAGCCAGAGAGCTGAATATAGAAATAAAGAGAGGAATTGATTTGCATTTGGATGTGCCATATATTGTCTTTGCTAAGAGAGGGTGCCTGGGACCTTCAGGGCACAAAAGAAAGCTGCTAAGCTTGTGGTTTAGCTATGAAGCAGTGATTAGATTTCTGGTTGCATCTCCTCTCATTGTCTATTACATTTAAATGGGATATTAGCTCCTTTCACAATAAGGAAGTTTTCATTTTTTTAAATACTTCACCAACTGGCAAAGAAAGGCGTTAGGAGGAGTGCATGACCTTGGAGAAAATTTGTGGGTTGGCTTTTCAGCTGGGGGCACATGCAGAAAACCTGGGGGAGAAAAAGCCAGGGAAACATCCTCGGGTCAGCAGAGGTGACCTCGGTAAGGCTGGAACTTCCCAAAGGAAAATTATCTGTACCTGCTGGGCCGTGGGATCTCAGTGTGAGCTCTGTTCCAGAAGGCTGGGAGTTGTATCAGCCCTTCTGCCTGGTGCTAGAACAGTCTCTCCTGAGCAGCCTCCACATGCTCAGCCTTACACACGTGAATTTAAAAAAAGGGATGACATCAGCTGCACCGCAGCTCTGTGATTCAGGACTTCCTCGCGGTGCTTTCAAAAGGACTTGTTAAAGAGGAAAAGTTTGATGGGGAAAAATGAAGGCTTGATTTATGGAGACCTCCCAGCTCAAACGTTTGGTCTGGTGGCCTAGAAAATCTCAGCGGTGTCCCTCCAGGTGGAGGCTGTCTGGGAGGATTGCACCGCTGGGGATGGTCCATTTGCAAACATTCGTCAAATTGCGCAAGGCAAAGCTATGCAGGACACTCGAATGCCTTCGCTGAGGGCTGGATGATGCTGGAAATGTGTCTTTTCCCCAAATTCAGTTCACTTTTCTCAAGAGTAATGTCAGTCCAAAGGAGCTGTTAACCTGTGGCTGCAGAAGAGCTTTTGGATGTTTGCAATTTGGAAGTTTATAAACATATTTTTGTCGGGTTGGACCCAATTCAGCAATTTTTCATACAAAATTGAATTTCAGATGGATTGTTTGTCTTTCATTATCCAAATGGCATTGCGGAGGGGAGCAGGTTTATAACTGTTCTTGGAACAGGCCTTTTGAAAATTATAAAGTTTTTCCGGAAGACTGAATTGTTGGATGAAATCCTATTTATAAAGGCAAGGGCTGTTTAGAATTACTCAAAGATAATCAGTCAGAATTAAGTCTTTCCTTTTCTTGGTCCAAAATACACCTCCTTCTTCACCCTGCAGACCGAGCAAGGCACTTTCACTCTCATTTTGACTAACAGGGGAATTGCTCTCTGTCCCATGGACTGAAGAAACTTCTTAATAAACCCCAAACAACCAAACAGAACATCTTCAAACTGAAATTTGCTTAATTGTATTAAATTGATTCGCTACAGAATCACTTTTGTCTTTTTGCTCACCATAAATAGCTTAAGGTAGAAAAAAGCCTTTTCAGTGTAGTCAAATGTAGAGGAAACGTGGAGGGACCTGCCTCCTGGAAAAGCCAAACAAGCAACGATTCAGGTTTTATACAGAAATGGCAATGCTTTTCTCAAACAGTGGAATTTCAAATCCTATTGAAGACAACTCATTTTTACACCTGACTTTGTTCAGATCTGCTCGAACAAACCGTGCTGGTTGCATCTTTAAATCCTTGCCCAGCCTCATCCTTTTCTCTCCCCGTTTCCGTGGAATGATACAAGAGCACACGCTATTGGTGCCGGAGGAATTTGTGCCGGGAGCTTGGGAAACTCGTGTTTGCCAAGTATCCGATGGTTAACGCACAATGGGCCGAGGCTTTGTCAAATTAGCAGCGAGGTTCCGAGCGGAGTGGCACTGAAATGAGTAATGAGGCTGTGCCTAATGAAAGGCAGCTTCTATATTTGAACGGCTCGGGGAGGCATTCGAAGGGAAAAGAGCTGGGATGTGTCAGATACGCTTCACAACAGGCCTGAGGTGCTGCTGGAAGTCGCTGTTATCGGGGTGACAGCTAAATGACACACGGCACGACATGGACGCTGCCTCCAGCGCAGCCCTCGGGATGCTCTGGGAGCTGCGCCGGTCCTCCCGCATCCCTGGGGAGCATCTCCCGCATCCCCTGGGGAGCATCTCCCGCATCCCTGGGGAGCATCTCCCGCATCCCTGGGGAGCATCTCCCGCATCCCCTGGGGATCATCTCCCGCACCCCCTGGGCATCATCTCCCGCATCCCCTGGGGAGCATCTCCCGCATCTCTGGGGAGCATCTCCCGCATCCCTGGGGATCATCTCCCGCATCCCCTGGGGAGCATCTCCCGCATCCCCTGGGGAGCATCTCCCGCATCCCTGGGCATCATCTCCCGCATCCCTGGGGAGCATCTCCCGCATCCCTGGGGAGCATCTCCTGCATCCCCGGGGAGCATCTCCCGCATCCTTGGGGAGCATCTCCCGCATCCCCTGGGGAGCATCTCCCGCATCCCTGGGGAGCATCTCCCGCATCCCCTGGGGAGCATCTCCCCCATCCCTGGGGAGCATCTCCCGCATCCCCTGGGGAGCATCTCCCGCATCCCCTGGGGAGCATCTCCCGCATCCCCTGGGGATCATCTCCCGCACCCCCTGGGCATCATCTCCCGCATCCCCTGGGGAGCATCTCCCGCATCCTTGGGGATCATCTCCCGCACCCCTGGGGATCATCTCCCGCATCCCCTGGGCATCATCTCCCGCATCCCTGGGGAGCATCTCCCGCATCTCTGGGGAGCATCTCCCGCATCCCCGGGGAGCATCTCCCGCATCCCCTGGGCATCATCTCCCACATCCCCTGGGGAGTATCTCCTGCATCCTTGGGGAGCATCTCCCGCATCCTTGGGGAGCATCTCCCGCATCCCTGGGGATCATCTCCCGCATCCTTGGGGAGCATCTCCCGCATCCCCTGAGGAGCATCTCCCGCACCCCCTGGGCATCATCTCCCGCATCCCTGGGGATCATCTCCCGCACCCCTGGGGATCATCTCCCGCATCCCCTGGGGAGCATCTCCCGCATCTCTGGGGAGCATCTCCCGCATCCCTGGGGATCATCTCCCACATCCCCTGAGGAGCATCTCCTGCATCCCCTGGGGAGCATCTCCCGCTGCATCTCCCGCACGGGCTGGCAATCCACGCCCGGATTTCCCCATTTCCCTGCTGCCCTCGCTCGCTGCCCATTGTCCGAGGTGATCTGCGGGCAGGTGGTGAGGCGAGAGGGAGTTTTGGTCCAGCGTTTTCCCGTCTCCTGCAGGCTATGATGAAGTGATGGGATCACCTGGCCCGGCCTGCAGAGGGGCTGCAGGTGGGTGGGGTGCATGGAATTTATGGCTCTGTCACCGAAAATCAGGAGAAATTAAAAAAAATCCCTCTAGCACTGTATTTGAAGTGACAGAGAATCAGGCATTACTTTATTTACTGGCCAGGATGTGCCAAGGAAAGCATTCCAAAAACACAGCTCCGTGCCTGATTTCCTGCGGGGTTCTACAGGGAACTGCTCTGGAGCTGGGGTGGGAGAGGCAGGAACAGGGACACCCTGGTGTCAAGGATGGGGCTCATTTATTTCTCCAGGCTAATTACTCTCCTTGGCACACAGGGCTCAGCAAATGGTTAATAACCTGTGGCAGCAGGAAGATGCTGGAGCTCAGCAGGGATTGAGGGCTTGGGAGAGGGGAGAATTCCCCTGATCCATGGAAAGCCTCGTGAGGAGCAGAGTTTGGGACAGCAGCAATGTCCCTGTGGTGACAGGGGGAAGGTGGACAGCTGCTGGGACAGGGCAGGCGACACTCACCCAAGGCACAAGTGAAGGACTTTCCAGTTGGGATCCAGTTGTTGATCCTGACCCAAATAGGGTCATTGGTATTTAACAAAGGAGCCAAATTCCCTTTTTAGAATCTGGCTGGGATCTGATTGCAGTGCTTCTCCCACAGCCTTCCTCACAACTGCAAGGAATACCAAGTATGAGTGGCATTTGTGTCTGGTAAACATGAGGGAGAATGGGGCTTGTTCTGGCAGAAGCCACTCCGTTTCAAGAAATTATTTTGTATTCTTAAGGAAAAGGCTTCTAATAATTAAAAAGGCAGAAATCTCAAGTTTAGACCCTCACCAGGTTGGTGCTCCCATCTGCAAGGCAAACCAGGGATGGTCAAAGGGTCCTGGTTACAGCAGAGCAGCAGGAATTTACAGCTTGTGGGTAAAAAATGACATTTCTTTGTATTCTTTTTCAAAATACTGATTCACTTCACTTCTGAGAAATGAGGAGCAAAGTCCATGCAGCAGGAAAAGTTATCCCTGCCTTTTCCAAGGGCTAAAATCTTGCTTCAAGGAGCACTTTTGTTTAGATTTGTTTTCTGGCCCCTCCTCCTTCAGTTGCTAGTGATGCACAGTGGGAGGAGTTCTTGTTATTGTCAGGAGTTCAGTAAATTGTTTGATTTGGCTCCAGTCTGACTTCAAGAAAACTACAAAATAACACTTCAGGTTGTTCTGGTTTGAGGGAAAAATGTACCTGTTCAGACCAGTTTTCGGTTTGGGTTTGGTTCAGCACTGATCAACACCGACTGCAGGTGTTAATCCAGCCCTATTTTGCCTGTTTTTCTGCATCTTTGAGGCTGGGAGTTGAGGTTTTGAGAGTCTGTCCCTGATTTTGATGACTCCCTGTGTGACCTTTGAGCAAGTGGCTTTGTAAGAGAATCGCTTTGAATGCAAAGAAGGTAGGAAACCCTGGCTCACATGGGTGTACGAGAGTTAATTAATTATGAAGCATCTCCAGGAAGAAGGTCGTGGAAGTGCAAAAAAAAAAAAAAAAAAAAAGATTAATTCACTGCTTTCTTAGCAGCTTTCTGCTTTTCCACTCTTCAAAAGGAAACCTGTGAAGCTGCTCAGGGATTGAGAGCTGGAACAGGTTGATTGTGTACTGAGGACTCTCTCTAAGCACTGTGCATGCCCCAAACTGGGCTGCAGCCAACTGGCACGATTAATTCAGCGCTGCCTTGGCACCTCGGCTGTCGAGGCTGGAGGAACAACTGTGCTCCAATCCAGGCAGGCATCACCTCCCAGGCCGCTGTTAAATGGAGCTGTGTCATGCCCCATGGCCCATGGGCTGTCACACACGCACAGCACAGTGCCAAGTGTGTCATTAAAGCCAGAGCTTTTCCTTGCTCTCCGCTGGGTACTGCTGGGCAGGTGCCCTCTCTTCTTTTTTAGTGTTTATGCTCCGGAGGAGAATTGCTTTGCCCAGGGGTCTGGCAAACAGCACGTTCCCCCTTTTTATTTCTTTTTATTTCCCCTTTATTTCTTTGGATGATTGCTGCAGGTCAGGAGGACCTGTGTTGCCACCGCCTCACCCTCCCATGGATGCTGCAAATCCCACCCCAGAGTCTGTGTGTGTGGGCACAGCCCTCGGAGAGCCCTCCCCGCAGGCAGAGGAAATCGCTGCTTTCCCAGCATGCTGTCATTTGACAACCTCTGGAAGAAGTGCTTAAGGATGTTGAAGGTGTTTAACTCGAGGCAGGCAGGTTGGAATCTGCGGGCATTACTGTTTATTTGACAGGAGAAGGATGAATCATGGCGAGGCTTATGCCTTACGGGTTTCTCTACCCATCCTAGAGCATCCTCCTCGCACGTCACATTCCCGGCCTTTCAATTAGGAAAAGCACCTCTGTCCTGCTGAGCTCGGGTGGATTTAGCATCCGAGCTCCTCGGGTTCCGGAGCTGCACTTGCGGGCAGTCGGTGTCCTGCTGCAGGGTTTGCCTTGAAAGGAAACGTTTTCCTTCTCCTCAGCATCCCACTGTTTACAGAGCCTATCTGTGCGGCTCGGCAGCTAAATCGAGAGCAGCCTTTCCTGAGGTGGAGCGTGCACGTCACCGTGATGGATGTGGTGGGCTCGGGAGAGAAGCAGGGAAGGGAATGGGCAGAAGCAGGCAGGGGCAGAGCGATGGAGAGCCCAGGAGCTCTCGCTGGGGTGGCTTCAGTGCTGCAGGATGGGACGAGGCTGGACGAGATTCCCTGCGCCACGTGCCGATCCCATCTGAATTTCCTTACGGGGAAGGCGTGTGTGATCTCCTCCATCTCCTCTCTTTGCCCTTCCATGTGGTTTATCTCCTGTGTCCATCTCCCTTCCCCTGCCCGCAGCAGTTTTGGGGAGCAGTGTGGATCCCGTGCCCGCTGCAGGTTGGCACAGCCACACACACAGCCGCAGGGCTGACTGTGCCTTCCCTGCTTCTCAGGAGCTCCTCGGCCTCACCTGGCACTCCCTGGCACCCAAATGCACCATTCCCCAGACATCCAGAGGGCACATGAGCGCTCAGCTGCCACCAAGTGCAGGAGGAGGGAGCCTGAAGGGCCGTGGGGAAGGACCTGACTCCATGTCACATCTTGGGGAAGTTTTTCTGTCTGCAGCAGCTGGAGGAAGTTCTGCTGTGGGAGGATTTCCACACTTTGTTCTGTCCTCTCCTTCGGGCAGCTTCTCCACCCTTGCCCTCGGTGTCACCGCTCTGCTGTGTCCCGGAGGGGACAATGGTCCTCGTGGTTTTTGGTGGCCTTCGTGAGGTTCTGCCACTCCTCTGCAGACCTCCCCATCCCACCCGGGGGCACCAGCAAGGGCAGGCCCTCCCCAAGGCTCCCTTAGATAAGATCTGTGCCGATGGGAGGACTTTTTTGGTGGGAAGGAGATGCTGTTTACTCTGTGTTGTTCCCCAGCTCGATGATGGCTGTGTTTGTTTTCCCTCTATATGATAAAAAGAATGAATCACTGGCGCTGAGACGTCTGCCTGAAAGCTTTATTTCAGCTTACCTGTGCCAGCTTTTCCCTTCAGACCTGGATGCCCTGTTGTCTCAATTACTGAGTGCTGGAACACGAATTCCTGGTGTCTGAGCAGCTGAAGTGGGGCTTTGGGGAGGAGGGAGGGAGGAGAAAGTGATTTCTTGCTTGTTAATTTGTTTTCCCCTCTGTGTCCAGGGAGATCTCCTCTGCTTTGTGTAAGCAGGGCTTGCTTTGCACCCCGGAGTTTTTTCTCCCTGGGTTCTTTCAGACCTCTGCCAGTGGAGCAGCTCAGAGATTTCCTACTGTGAGGATCTGACCCCAATCCTTCCCCTCCTCCAGAAAAACCATGTCTTTTTTTTTTTTCTTTTTGCACCTTTCTTCTGTAAAGAAACCAAATCAGAAAATAAGAAATTACTTCTTGTTTGAATTGCATAGGAAGATTCCTTAAAGACAAAACCATCCAACTGCACTTCAAAGCTTTCCCAGTGCAGCTGAGAAATCACATTTAGGATTTTTTAAGAGCTGCTGATGCTTTGAAGGAAGAAGGATGGACGGAGTTGTGTTTGTAGAGTTGTTGGCTGGATAGTTGCATGTAACAGGTTTCCTTTTTGAAGTTTTCTGGTGTTACTGTGAGTATTTTACATAATGATGAGACTTTTGTACTTTAGGAATTCTCCTTTAACTGTTTTCCTGTGATTGCACCCCTGATGGAATAATGTCTAATGGTTATGTGGGAGAAATAAACAGACCACATAAAAGCATTTCTGTTGCCTGTGTGCCAACACAGGGAAAAGAGACAAGAAAGAATTTCCTTGAGCAAAAGTTTTCCATCAGGTTTCCAAATGCCAGGGAATAAAGATTTTTGATTTTTGCTCTCCTCCATAACTCAAACATTAAATCCTCCAAGCCCTGCCTGGAGAAACCAAAGATAAAAGATAGAATATCCCATTTGGCAGCGCAAATGAAATAATTTCATTCAAGTTTATCTCTCTTTGCTCAGAGATAAGTGGCACTGTGGCAGCAGCTTTCTGTTATCTGGTTTGGTCTCATCGGGACACCGCCTGCTCAGCTGGATGTGTTCTGGAATTTATGGAGTGCAGTTCAAAACTTATCTCCTCAGTGGGACGCTGAGGTTGAAAGCATCATTCCTAATGAGGGAAAATTGCTGTTTCTTGGGGTCTTAAACTTGACACGGTTGGATGGAGCTTTTTTCTGGGAACAGAAAACATTACTTGAGATCTGCCTGGTGTGGTGTCCTGGTGGTGGCTGAAATTCTGTTCAGAGGCTGGAGGGAATTTTGGGGAGAAGACAGGACCAGGAATTCTGAGCATGTGCTCCCCAGAACGCAGCCAGGCAGGTTAACACCGATGCAAAACCTTGGTGGAACAATAAATAAGAATATTTCTATCACTGGAGGTCTTAAAGAGCAAGTTATTGTTATTTTTATTTGTTATTCACCAGGTAGGAATGGAATTAGTAGAATTAGGCCCACTAGGGCTAAAAGTGGGCTGGAGAATCCCTGGCAAGGAGCTCTGTCCCCCTGTGACCTCTCTGGGGCTGTTCTGTGGTGGTCCAATTCTCAGGACATCAGCAAAAAATCTGAGTATTTTGTGAATAATAGTGAAAGGGTTTCTAAGAACAAAAACTGAAGTTATTTACCAAGTGGCTGTTGATTGTAGAGGTAAAGAGCATCTTCCCCTCGCAGGGATCTCACAATTCCAGGCATTTTGGTGATCTCTCTGCAGGTGCAGGGCAGATCCTCACCCTGACATCTGATTTGTGAGTTTACAGAGCAATTCCAGGGTGATTTGGCAGCAGCAGAGCAGCTCAAGCTGCTGATGCCATCAGAGGCACAGGGTGAGAAGGACAGGAGCTTCACAAGGCACAATTTCAAAGAAATCCGTCTCGGGTAAAGTTTATAAAAACTGATCTCAGCCCCTGTGGCGTGGCTTTAAATACCCCAGCCTGGAGCAGCAGTTAGTGCTGGGTCGTGCCTGGGGATCGCTGCTCTCCAGGGATTTCGGGAGGGATGGGAAGGGATGAGATGCCAGCACGAGGTATGGCCCCAGACACACACAGACAGAACCCAGGGATGGGAAGGGACACGAATCCAGCTCGGGGTACAGCCCCACGCACACACAGACCCCAGGGATGGGAAAAGTCATGAACCCAGCATGAGGTGCATCCCCAGATACACACAGACCCCAGGGATGGGAAGGGACACGAGCACAGCACAAGGTACAGCCCCAGACACACACAGGGATGGGAAGAGAAATGAACCCAGCACGAGGTACAGCCCCAGACACACACAGGGATGGGAAGGGACATGAACCCAGCATGAGGTGCATCCCCAGATACACACAGACCCCAGGGATGGGAAAAGTCATGAACCCAGCATGAGGTACAGCCCCAGACACACAGACCCCAAGGATGGGCAGAGATATGAACCCAGCACGAGGCACAGCCCCCCCCACACACACAGACCCCAGGGATGGGAAAAGTCATGAACCCAGCACAAGGTACAGCCCCAGACACACAGACCCCAGGGATGGGAAGCGACACAAACCCAGCTCGAGGTGCAGCCCCACGCACACACAGACCCCAGGGATGGGAAAAGTCATGAACCCACCCCAAGGTACAGCCCCAGACACGCACAGACCCCAGGGATGGGCAGAGACACAAACCCAGCACGAGGTACACACACACAGACCCCAGGGATGAGAAGAGAAATGAACCCAGCTCGAGGTACAGCCCCACACACAAACAGACCCCAGCACTGCTCGGGGTCCGAAACCAATCTCCCGAGCCCCAGTGTTGTTGCAGAGAACCTCAGAGAGGCTCTGGGCAGACTCTGGCTGATTCCAGGGTGCTTTGCCCATCCCTGTGCTGGGCTGGGGGCACTGGCCTCGGGTGGGTGCAGGAAAACTTCTCCCTGTCCTTGTCAGAGGTTGGGCTTGATCATCTTAAGAGATCTTCTCCAGCCTAAAGGACTCTGATTCTGCCTCGTGCCTTCAGGCATCTGACGAGTGCTTTATGTAAGACCTTTCAGATCCATGGAATTGTGCAGGAAGGGGGATTTTTTCCTCTGGAATAAGAATGCCTTCTTCCAAATTAGCTTAGTCTGCTGCTGACGTCACCTGCTGTGACAAGGCCTGCGAGTGTGCCAAATTCCAGTGTCTGCTCTGAGATATGGCACTCGTGGATCTGCTGGCCCTGCCTGCTTCCAGCAGAACTTCCATGTCTAGACAAAGGATGCAGCTCACCTGCAGGGCTCAGCCGTCCCCTCTGTTTGTTTTGCTAGTGCATAGTCATTAAGAGATGAATTTATATTAAAGGGTTCCAAGAAATGCCTCTGCAACCCCAATGTTTATGTAAGAGAGAAGGAGAAATTCATAATTTATTGAATTTGTGTGTGTTCTGCTTGGGATTATTCATTGGAGGAACATGCTAAGTGATTTTTTGTATCCTAGTAACCAACTGTGGTTGCTTTTCCATGAATAATCTTTATGGTTTAACTTGACCAATCGAATCTAGAAGGGAAAACTCGAATTAAATTTATCAAGGCAAATAATTACAAGGCTCAGATAGCTTTTGCAGGTGAGAGAGAACACATTTTTTTCTCCCTCATTTAACCACATAACGATCAGATTGACAGATGCTGTCTGGAGAGTCGGATTTTCCTGAGCAGAACAATAGTGGAAGTTTGACTCGTTATGAACTAAGCTTCCAAGCTTGATTTGTTTAATATTCATAATTAATTAATTGGTTAAAACAGTCCTTTCCTCCCTCAATGGGATGGTTTCCAGTGCAGATTATTAATAGCAGTGCAGATGATTTCCCTTTGGGTGGCTCAGGGTGGGGAGCCTGGGCTGGGAGGTCTCCCATCAGCTCATGAGGACGCTCTGATTGTTAATTAACAAATTATTTGTGAATTATTTCTCCCTGCCATGCCAGCCCTGTGTGGAACAGCTGGAGTTTATCGCTTAGTAAGAGTGTCCACATTTTTCTTCCTCAAAATTTATTTTGATTCAAAATTAGCCCCTTTTCAAAGTCACGTTTGGAGGGATTGTGTTTCTTTCAAAATGCCTCTTGCTCTTAGAAATATTAAAAGCTACTTTGAGAAGCAAAACAAAAATAAAAATTCCCTTCCCAGCTCCCTGGGTGAGCTCCCCGCGTCTCCCACCCTTGTGGAGCACTCAGCTGACCATCCCCAAAGCCGAGGGCAGGAGGACATTCCTCCCTGAGAGGTCAACACCACTTCTCGTTTTAAACCCAACTCTTCTCAAAGCCTCTTTTTGTACGCATTCCTATTTAGTCAATGTTTATAGCCGCGTGCAATGCGCTGCTCTCCCGTGAATAGCGAGGGCCATGGGCGCGCTGGCGGAACGGCTCCCAAACCACGCCAGGCAGCCCTCGGCCACTTGCTCAGATTTTCCTTTGAGATGAGATGAGATGGATGGCGTGACCTCGTTACACAGTGCCAGAAGGAGGGAGAAGCTTTCCCTCTCTGCACCCTGACCGTATTTCCCCCCTCCCCGATTCGCTCTCTGTATCTCAAACTCATCGGGCAGTCCTGCTTTCCTCATTTACGGAAGGCAAAAGGTGATGGGTAGGAATGTTGGGTGAGGCAGTGCTGAGGATGTTTCTGTGCTTCTATTCCTTATTTCCCCTCTCCGTGCCTATTCCTGCATCCCTTTGGAGTGGTTGTTGTGCATCTCTCATCACCACAGCCTCACACCTCAGGTCTCTGCCCTCCCCAGGCAAGGCTCTTCCCAGGCTGTCCCTGTCCTTTGAGAATCCTTCTCCCCGGGGCTCACAGCAGGACTGGGAGCCATTTAAGAATCCTCAGATTCTGGAGAAAAAACGCTGCTTTAGCCTGAATGGCCTGCAGAAATGTGTCCTTGAGACTGGGGACAAATCCTTGCACCCAGCTCCTTGTAGGTCTCATTGGAAGTCCCAATGAGGAGTGGCTGAGGGAGATGGGAAAGGGTGTGGAGAGCTCCTGAGGGAGCTGGGAAAGGGCTCAACCTGGAGAAAAGGGGGTCAGGGGGGACCTTGTGGCTCTGCACAGCTCCTGACAGGAGGGGACAGCCGGGGGGGTCGGGCTGTGCTCCAGGGAACAGGGACAGGAGGAGAGGGAACAGCCTCAGGCTGGGCCAGGGGAGGCTCAGTTGGACATCAGCAGGAATTTCTCCATGGAAAGGGAGGTCAGGCCTTGGCAGAGCTGCCCAGGGAGGTTTGGAGTGCCCATCCCTGGAGGTGGCACTCAGTGCTCTGGGCTGGGGACAAGGTGGGGATGGGCACAGCTTGGCCTCGATGGGTTCGGAGCTCTTTTCCACCCCAAATGATTCTGGGATTCCATGTCGCTTTTCCTGCAGCTCTGACTGTTCTGATTAGGTATTCTAAGATGCTCCATGAGCAGTGGAACCCTTAACGCTCAGTGTCTGATGGATTTGGGGCCAGGAAAGCCCCAGGGTGGGTCTGTTTTGATAACTTCAGGCTCTCTGTACATTTGGAATCCCTTTTCCAGCTCAGAATCCCAGGGAGATGATGCAAATGGGAGCCTTTGGGGGCCCTGTGTTTTGAAGAAGTGGAGGGACAGTGTGGAGTTGTGTTTTATTGTGGCCAGAACCACAGAGGCTCTGAGCTGTCAGCACATAATTGTGTCTGTTGTGATTGGTAGTAAAATTTTGTTCCACCAAAAAAAGACCAAAAAAAAGAAAGAAAAAAGAAAAAAAAAAGAAAAAAGAAAAAACAAACCCCCAAAACCAACCAAACAAAACTCCCCCCACCAAAAAAAAAAAAAAAGAACTGCCCAAAGAGGAACAAATTCTTTCTCTCTTCGCAGTTTTTCAGATGTGATTTATAGGTGTGTTTTTCCAAGTAAGTCCAAACAAGGCCAGTGAACGGCTCTGAATTAGTTTGATTCCGTTAATTGAAACAAGGGCCATCTGGGTGGAAATGGGAGGGTTTAGGCAGCTGTTTATGTTGTTTCATGGGGGATTTCAAGTATTCCCAACTCCGCCATTACCAAGGAGTGCTGTTGGACTGTGCAGTGGGGTTTAGAGGTGGAAATGATCAATGAAAAATAAAAAAAACCCCAAAATTCAGCTATAACAATAACAACTTGCAGCTCTGCAGTGAACTGTTTTGAAGGTATTGACCACATGTGCTTTGCTGAGCAACAGTCCAAGCTCCACCTTGAAAAGGTGAGAAAACAGAGTGTAAATTAGGGTTTGGTACTGCCTGGACCTGCACATTGCAGTGCTGTTTGCTCTATAATTCACACCTTCACCCCAATGATTCTTTCCTCTGGGGTGGGGAGCAAAAAAAAAGTCTTTGGTCATTTTCTGGCTCTTCAACAACGCAAGGAATTGTGTCTCATCTCCAGATTGTTTTTTGTTCACCTGCCTCGATCATATTTTGGCTGTGATACCATAAAGAGAGAAAGAGTAAAGGGAGAAAAATGTCGATGTTGATTTTGGTGTGCTGGGTTCAAACCCCACTGGAATCAAGATTGACACGGAGGCTTAAAAATAAACCTCTCTTGCTCAAATCCTTCTTGTGTTGAAATAATTGAAGACATTTGAGGTGAAGGAAGGGGGCTGAGGCCGTGCTGTGTCCAGTAATGGTACAGCTATTTTTTTTTTGTTTGGACAGTTTGATGTCTTGAAGTAGGTCTTGTTTCCTCTTATTAATTCCTGCGAATATCACGGAAAAGGATCTCATAGCTGAGCCGTGCAGGAGCCAAGTGTTGCACAACCACCTGCCTCTCTCAGATTGCCTTCACAGCTTAGCAGAGAAGTCTGCATTTTTAAAAATTTCAGCTCAGGAGAAAAAAAAAAATGCATCTTTTTTTAGTGGGATGTTTTCCTGTGTTTCTGGACCAGGACTGTACTCTTTTTTTTTCTTTTTTTTTTTTTTTTTTCTTTTCCCCTTTAGCAAATTTTTGGATTCATTTCTGACGTATTTAGAAAAAGCCCCAGCTTGTTTGTCTGAATATTCAGTAAAACAGCCAACAAAATATGTGATGTTGTTGTACAGGTTGGACTGTGCACGAGTTGAGTGAGGTCATCATCTCTTCAGATCACTTGGAAAGAGAGTTTGGCCAGCATTCGATTTATTTGAAATCTCCCTGCTGGGACAGGGCTGGCTTGAGGCAGTAGCCCACCAGCACAGGCTGGGCTCAGCCCCATGAGAGCTCCCAGTGCCACCAGTGCCACCAGTGCCACTGTCCCTTGGCCAGGGAAACGAGCCTGGCAGAGGAGCAGAGCTGTGCTGTCCCCCTGATTTAATTCTAACCAGTTATTACCGCTGCTTTGCCCTGTTTTGGATTCTTTACATATTGTTTTGGAAAAGCTTAGTGGAATCGCAGCCTTTGTATATATAAAATATAGGATGATTGAAGAGCTGGCCACTGCTTTATTTAGCTTCCTCAGCCATGCGTTCCTCCCCAAGCATTTTCCCCTCCTGCTGCCAGATCACTGTTTAAATTGTGGGTAAATACAAAAGGAACTGTGGACACAGTTAAAAAATGCTGGAAGCAGGGTTTACTGGGAAGAACACCTTCCTAGAGGCCTTTTCCTCCCTTTTCCAGGGGTTTTTGGCTGTCAGGGCAGATCAAAAGCCCTGTGTGGGTGCCACTGTTAAATCTGATGGCTCTCTGGTTATCCATCCGTGTTTGGACTGGAATAGCTCCACTGTTTGGTTTTTTTTTTTTCTTTTAAACTGAATTCTTTGGAGTACAGAGAAATTGTAATTAGGAGGAGAAAAAAAAAGAGACCCTTTGAACCACTCTGAAGAGATAAAGACAAAAGAGGCCTCTGTAAAAATGAGGAAGCAAAGAAACATAGCGGGTTTGTTCCTTTTCTCATAAGGTTTTCCTGGGAAAAGCTGACGGTGGAATGAATGGCCAGGCTCTCCTTTCTGCACCTGCAGCATTGCTCCGAGTGCTGATCTCATCCTTCACAGAATCCCAGAATGGTTTTGGTTGGAAGAGAATTAAAGATCATTTCATTCCATCCCACTGCCGTGGGCTGGGACACCTTCACTAGCCCAGGGCCTCATCACCTGCAGCTTTTCTTCCTTCCTTCCTCTCTTTCCTGGAGCTGGAAAATTCCTGCGCTCAGGGGGAAGTTTTCCTGTGTTTTTAGTGAGTGTGGAAATCACGCTCGGCTCGTAACGCTCCTGGCTCGAGCCTCACACGCCCCACCTGAGTCACCCACAGCTCATGGCCTGGCTCCAAACATGTTTTGGGAGGTGGGAAAGGCGTGGAAATAGCGTACAGCCCAAATCCAGGGGGATGAGGATAACGTAACCAGCACTTTTCGGGGATTTTCGGAGAACAATGCATGGAAAGTGAAGCTGGATTGCCACTATCTCTCTTCAGATCTTTTTTTCCCGTGTCACACGCTGCCCTCGTGGTGCTGTGCCTGTCTGTAGGGGATGGGTGGGTTTCCTGCATCAGGGAGACAACTAAATTATTTCCCTCTTTGCGTTCCTGTCCGTGCTGGAAGCAACACACGGATGGGCTGTGGGAAGGATGTGCCAAATCCCAGCACTCTTTCCACCAGCGCTGTATTGAAACCATGGCATGGAATGGAATTGCAGCTCTGAGGACACGAAGAGGGAATGCATGCCATTCTTCAATTTCATGAAAAGCCATTAACATTGGAATGACACGGTCACTATTTATAAATCCCCCGTGCAGATGCCTTGGTGCAGCTGGCCAGGAGAAAAGGCTCAATGGAAACGGAGTTTATTTGCACTAATGGCCCTTTCGTGCTGCTCCGGAGGAGGCTGAGGCCATGGACCATTTCAATGTCAGTGATTATGGCAGGCACAAGTTCTTGTAAGTCGTGAACAAATCCCAGTCCTGAACTGGAAAACGCCAGTTCAGAACGATGCTTTTGAACCAGAACGTGTTGCTCTGAAAACCTGAGCTGGTTATCCTTAGAGGGAGGAGCTGTCTTGGAAGTGAGAAATGAACGGAGAGGAATTGGGGATGAGGAGAGCAGCGCAGGTGTATAATCTGTGAGGAATTCTCGGGGATCCTGGGGGATCAGGAGCAGGGGATGGCTCACACAGACCCCACAGCAGAGCCCTGAGCAAGAGCCGTGGGGTGGCCTCGAGGGGCCAGCAGCACTTACTGATACAGGAGCTTTTTGGGGTCTCTTGGGCTGCTCTTAGGCTATGTCTGTAATCTCGGCTTGGACCTTTTTTCTGTCTGGATTTAGTAAATCTAAGCAGAGCCCAGCCATCCCAGGGAACATGAGGGTTTTTTCACATCTCTTCCCCCATCTTGGGGTCTCCAGCTGTGTTCATTCCTCCCAGACCAGTCTTTCCAGCCTGAAGTGTTACATATTTTAATGCTCTCTCTGCTTTCTGGTGCACGTTGTGTGTTTCTAGAAAACAACGAAAGTAATAAATCACAGAAAATAAATATTTTAATCCCTGACTGACAATCACTGAGCATTTAGATTCGGAAAATATTCAGTCTTCCAACCTAGCATTCCTCAGAAACCATTTGTGGAGTTGCTTTAAGAGCCGTCAGCTGCTCACTTCTCGCTGCTTTTGGTCACCTCCCAAAACTCTGCGCTGGACTCTGTGAAGATAAAGTGAGCTGAGCAGCCCTCTGCTCTCCCCAAGCTAAGCTTCACTTTCTAAAGAAGGCAACAATTTTGCAGACCCGTAATACATCAAGTCAGGGGCAGGGGTTTGCTCTGCCCGCGTACGAATCCGTGCGTGTTGCACATGCAGCTTATTAGTGAAAGCTCAGCCCAAAAATCCCCAAAAAGAGCTGCAGTGAGAGTGGCTGACTGATCATTTCTGACAAGATGTTTTTATCTTTAGCCAGTAGCCAAAAGTTCCGTCGAGTTTTGCGCGATGGCTTTCAAATCCCCGACATGTCTCGGAGTTCTCTGGCTCGGGAGCGCAGCCTGGGGAGCGACACGAGCCAGGGCTTGGGTGTCGAGCCCGGGGAACAGATCACAAGGAGCTGTGCCATTTCCAGGGCTCCTCATCCATCACACAGTCGCTTTCATCGCTTGCACTGAGGGACTTAAGCAGGGATTATGGCATGAACCCTGCCTTTCCTCCATCCCGCTCGCTCTGTCTCTCATTAACCAGCTCTAAGAATTTGTTACTCGAGTTGCAGACTCATTGACCCAGATTCCCTAATAATACAGGGAAGAGGAGATTTTTTTCCATGCTTAATCGCTGGCTTCTGTGTACACTGAGTGCTATTTATATGCAGGAGGACTAAAAGCCTGTAATAAAGATGGGGCCAACTTTGCAGCAAAATTCCTGTGTGCCCAGAGCGAGAGGCACAACAGGAGAAAGGCGGAGGTGAGGGTGGGTGGATGTTCCCATCCTTGCAGACCCAGCAGGAGTTTTTTGGGAGCAGCCCCTGCTTTTACAGCCTGATCCACCTCTGTTGGTTCCACTCAGGGCTCCCCACTTTGCTCTGGAAATGCCTCTCCATCGAAGTCACGCACGGATTTCTTTGTGGCACTTTTGATTTCCTCTACCACCGAACGCAGAGCCGAGCAGAAGGGCAGGGAGAGTATTCCTGCCTGGCTCTGCTCAGCCTTTGGCGCTCTGCGATCACTTCTAGGTCGTGGAGGATTTGCCATCAGCACTTTCCATCCTTGGAGCAGAGCTTCTGTCATGGTTTATTTTCTGCCCTGAGCCAGCTGGTGGCTCCTGGGAGGGAGACATGGGAATTTCAGCTGCACTCCTCATCCTTTGGCTCCAGTGCTGCCCACGAGATGTTTGGATAACCAGGAGAGCTCAGGCTGGGTTTTGGCTTTCCTTTCAGGGCAACCATTCTGTTATGAACTTTGGTATGACTCTTCAGTGTCCCTTTAACACCTCAATTTCTGTATCGCTCTCTTGCAAATGAACTATTTCTGGATTCCCTGGAAGTTTGTTTCAGGTTAGAGGACCAGGCAAGAATACATTACATCAGAACAGGGCTCCAGACCGGTCGTGCAAACCACAGGAATTTACATGGGGGGTATTTATTAACTGAATTTTCCAATGTTTGAGCCAGCAGGACATTCAGAAATGAGGCAGATTTTTTTTTTGGTTGGATTTGGTAGCCCAGCTTTCCCAATCCACACCGCTGAGCGTGGAATAGGCCACCCCAGTGCTTCCCACAGAGCTCCCTGACACATTCTCTGTATTTAGAAAAAAAAAAAAGAGATAAATGTCTAGACGGCGCACTAAATTTATATGTGAGCAGATTTGTATCTCTTGTCCTCAGGAGATAAGATCGTGTCGGAGCAGAATCCTGGTTCGTGTTGCTGGGGATGTTTGGTATCTGCAGTAACAGCCTCTTGCAGCCTCTTGCAGCCTCCCAGTGTCTCCAGCAGTGGAGATGCCGTGGGATGAGCACTGTGCTGTGACTGGAGCACACTGGGATGGACTGGGATTGGCTTGTCGCCCTTCTTGTCCCCACCTGTTGGGGTTTTGGGTCCCAGAGCCCCCTGCCCCCGTGTGCAGACACCTCGTTCAGTGTCCAGCAGGGCTGGTGCAGCAGCAATCACCCCCCAATATCTGCTGTGAGAGGAGAAGGTTCTGACGCTGCAGATAAAGCAGAGGCCAGAGAGATAAGCTGTGGGTGTGTGCGGTGGAGTCCCTTTTGCCAGGCACGAGGCTTGAGAGATGGACTTCAGACTGCCTGCTGCTGCCTTCAGCCTCTCCTCTGAGCCTTCAGCCTGTCCTCTGAGCCTTCAGCCTCTCCTCTGAGCCTTTCAGTCTCTGAGCCTTCAGCCTCTCCTCTGAGCCTTCAGCCTCTCCTCTGAGCCTTCAGCCTCTCCTCTGAGCCTTCAGCCTCACCTCTGAGCCTTCAGCCTGTCCTCTCAGCCTTCAGCCTCACCTCTGAGCCTTCAGCCTCACCTCTGAGCCTTCAGCCTCACCTCTGAGCCTTCAGCCTCACCTCTGAGCCTTCAGCCTGTCCTCTGAGCCTTCAACCTGTCCTCTGAGCCTTCAGCCTGTCCTCTGAGCCTTCAGCCTCTCCTCTGAGCCTTCAGCCTATTCTCTGAGCCTTCAGCCTCTCCTCTGAGCCTTCAGCCTCTCCTCTGAGCCTTCAGCCTGTCCTCTCAGCCTTCAGCCTGTCCTCTGAGCCTTCAGCCTCTCCTCTGAGCCTTCAGCCTATTCTCTGAGCCTTCAGCCTCTCCTCTGAGCCTTCAGCCTCTCCTCTGAGCCTTCAGCCTCTCCTCTCAGCCTTCAGCCTGTCCTCTCAGCCTTCAGCCTGTCCTCTCAGCCTTCAGCCTCTCCTCTGAGCCTTTCAGTCTCCCTTCTGGACCTTCCAGCCTCTCCTCTGAGCCTTCAGCCTTTCCTTTGAGCCTTCAGCATCTCCTCTGAACCTTCCAGCCTCTCCTCTGAGCTTTTCAGCCTCTCCTCTGAGCCTTCCAGCCTCTCCTCTGAGCTTTTCACTCTCCTCTGAGCCATCAGCCTCTCCTCTGAGCCTCTCAGTCTCCCTCCTGGACCTTCCAGCCTTTCTCTGACCGTCACAGCAGACAGCTCTGGCAGCATGGGCCATATCTGCTGCGAGCTGGGTGATGGACGCAGTGATTTCCCCACTGCACATCCCTGTTGGGCACCAAACTGCCCCTTGTGATCCCGGGGCTCTTTGTCATGGATTTAACTTGTAGGGGGTCCCGGGAAAGGGCTGTGGGACCCAGGGAGTGTGTGTGGTGCAGGCCAGGGATTTAGGCAGTGCTCTCCTCCTCCTTCTCCTGCCAGGCTGCCCTCACTGGAGCTCTGCTCTCCTTGAATTTATTCCCTTCTCCCCCGTTTAGGGGTATTATTCGTGCCTGGCTTGTCAGGGCAAGTGAAGAGAGGATTGATCAGGCTCGAGGTCACTCCCTGGCTGAGCAGCCTCCTCCATCCCACACCCCAGAGAGAGCTCTGGAGCTGAATTTTGTCTGCTGCTGTCAGTGGGATTACAGTGCCACTGCAAACCCGCTGCTGTGAACAAATGGGTGAAAAAAAATGTTTATTTTTAGAACTGGAACCATGATAAATATGTGGAATTTGTCCAGGGTCTGCCTGCTGTACCTTTTTGAAATGCAAAGAGCATGTCTGTTAAAATACCTCTCCAAAGGTCAGCATAACCTCCAGAATGAGTGTGCTGGCCTTTTGGAGAGCAGGTGAAGCTTCAGATGAGAGCATGGGCCCCATCACCCAAATCTGCTCCGGTGTCATCTGACACCATAAGGATGTGGATTTAAACGCTGCCTTGCCAAAAGGGTTTCTCCTTCAGGTTTCAGTGAGGAGCCTTAGACCATTCCTCTGTGATTTCTGTGCCATCTGCGGTGCTGTGTGGTGCTCCACCTCAGCTTTTCCTTCCATTCCCATGCCTTTTCTATTCACTGAAGTCGTGCTCGTGCGTTTGAGGGACATGCTGTGAGTGTCGTGTTTGAAACTAGTGAGAGTAGGGATGAAAGGTGGAAAACTCTGGAATAAAAAGAGGGGTGGAACCTCAAGGCATCCCCCGGGGGACCCAGCAGGTTTGTGTCCCCCCCGTGATGATGTAGCCAGGGCTCAGGGATTGAAGTGTTTGTGGACCTTACATCTTTCAATCCTTTTAGCTCCCTGTGAGGTGGAGGAAGAGTGTTACTCTCTTTTAGACAGGGAAGTGAGGCAGAAAGAGGAGAAATGACTTGCTCCAAGTGTTGTAGGAATCTCACAGCTGAAAAAAAAAAAGAGTTGGCGGAGCTCTTCAGCGCCTGTCAGGCACCCTGGGGTAGGGTGGCACTTCTGCCACGAGCTCGGCTGTGTCATCCCACCTTTTGGGTGGGAATGCACAGCCAGGAGAGGAGAGGCTTTGGAGAAGCAGCAGAGGGACCGAAATGCGATCCAAGCTATGGAAGCCGAGCTGCAAATTAGGGCAATTCAAAGGAACAATTCAAAGGCACAAACATCCTGTTGAGCTCGCAGGGTCCCCTCTACACCTGATGAGGAAAGCACATGGCCCAGCTCAGCCCCAGGCGTGTTTCAGTGGGAAAACTCTGCCTCCCTGCCTCGGGTTATGTGAGGCTTTATTCCAGCAGCAGGTGTTCACGTGAGGGGGGAGCAGCGTTATAAATAAATTATCCTTTCATTTCCGTCGGGAGCTTTTCCTATTGTTTAGCCACAATATGCTTTCCTGTTTTTAAAAAAACAAAACAGAAAGCGCCAGACCCCGACCCCGAGTTCCCCTCTGGAGCTCAGGGTGGACCCAAAGCTGTGTTTGAAGCGGGTGCCCGTGTCATTTCTGTCCTGTCACTCGTGCTGGTGGCACTGGCACTGCCACCTCGCTCCTCTGTGCCTTCTCAGAGGGATGTGAAGAACCTGCCTGGGTGCAGTGCCAGGGGCATCACATCCCTCGCAGGAGTCTCTTCTCCATCAGGTGGCTGTGGGAGGAAGGCTGGTGCTGCACTGGAATTGGAAAAGGGGATTTTTGGGATTTTTGGGATAGCAGAGAGAGCATAAACTCTCTTCCCCTCTTTTTTCTTCTGACCAACCCGAGGACATTGAGGCCACGACACTTGCAACAGCAGGGGGCTGTTTTTAACCATTTCAGAAGCAAAAAGCAGCTCGGTGGGTTATAAAATGAGGGTTCCTGGCTACTGCCCAGCCAGGCAGGGTGTGAGGGGCACCCAGCCCACCTGGTCCTGCAGGAGCCCCTCGGAGTTCCCAGGTCCCACGGGAATGGCACAAAGGCTGTGTGAGTCCCCATGGAAAATGGGGTGCTGTGGGGGCCAGGAGAGGCTCACCCTGCTGGGTGCTGGCTGGGTTGGTCCCCCCTGGCTGTCCCTGCTCAGGGACCCCCGATCCACGCTCCTTTGCAGCAGCACCGTGTGTTGGCAATGCTGACAGGCACACACATGGAGCAGCACCCACATGAGCCACGGGTGGGCTGTGCTGGGAGCAGCCATTTCTGCATTTCAGCTCTTCAGGAGGCAAGAAATGAGATTTCTCCTGGAAATGCACAAAGAAATGCCCCTTCCTTGGGGACCATCCTGTGCTGGGACAGTCCCGGGGGTGCCTGGCCTGCAGTGCTGCTGGGAGCAGAGGTGCTGTGCTGGGCAGGGGGATTTAACCCCTGGGGAGGATTTTCCCTTCCCCATCTGCTCCAGGACTCTTTTCACAGCCCTGACATGGAAATGGCACCCTCCCCTCACTGCTGTGAGAGCAATAATGTATTAATTTACTCTGGTGTATGACAGGATTAACCATTAATTACCTGGCGCTCTGCAGCGCCTGTCAGGTGCAGGACAAACCAGGAGACAAAACACATTTTGATTGTTATTTTATCTCGCTGCAAACTGGAGCTTTTTGCCTTTGACTCCTGTTACAGATGCCTGACTTCAAGGGCTGGTCCTGTGCTCAGGTCTTTGCTCAGTGCAGGTCCAGCCTCTCACTGCCCTCTCTGCTCTGGTTTTGCTTGCAGAAAAAGCTGCCACCACTGCAGCCCTCCTGCCAGCTCTCCCAGCTGAGCTCCCAGCATCTTCTGGTGGGTTTTTTCCAGGAGAGGAAAGCGTCAGAAAATCCTTCCCTTGTCACGAAGCAAAGCCTGGGGTTACACACAGGGAGGAAGCAGCTTGAAGGAAGGGCCTGGCAGGCGCTTCTAAAGCTTCAAACGTGGCAAAAGAGTTCAAAATGAATGCGAGCATGTGATGGGGTTTTATATTTAACAGGATGGCTTTTAGGAGTCAGGATGTGTTCCATTTCTGCTTTAAAAAAATCTACAGAGCCAGGTGCAGAGAGAGGAGGAGAGGTGGAGTGGGTGGGGAATGGGGAGACCGAATTCCCTGGAACACCCTGGTGGTGGTGGGAGCCCAGGACGTGGAGCGAGTCCCCACGTGCTCAGGGACATGAAAAAGAGATGGTCTCCACCTCAGGGAGCTCCTAGCTAAGGTCTAAGATTAAAAGTTGAGCTTTTTTTCATTTCTGCTTCATGCCTGTGTGAACTTCTCTTTAGGCCCCAAATCTGCTTTTCTCGAAATCAGTCTCAAAATTGCTATTGACTTTCAGTGCTGCAAGATCTCACCCATAAATTCTCCTTCTCCCATCTGTAAAACGAGGATGGCAGGATTTCTGTGCCATCTGCGGTGCTGTGAAGCTGAAAACAATCATCATTTATAAAGTGCTCTGAGCTCAAATGGGAGGTTCTGGGTAAAGGCAAGGCTGTGCAGAATGAAATGTTCCTGAATGTGCCAGCTGAAGGTTTAGGAAGAACAGTCTGGTGATGCAGAGGTGCTCCAGCTGCTGCATGTCTTGGATTATTTGTGTTGGTGAAAATTCCTGTTCATTATTACAAAATCAGGGCACATGGCTGCGCATCGCACAAAAATCTCCTAAAATCCATGCTCATCTCGAGCATCTCTGATCTTTAACAGCCACAATTCTCAGAGCTGCTGTCTCCGGCCACCACGGGAGTTAACAGCACAGGCGCTGCAAGGAGGAAACTCGGAGCCGCAGGTGCTGAGCTTTTCCGAGGGCAGTAGGATGCATCTGATGGGAACAAAGGGTGTTCCTTCCCATCCAGCTTTGCAGGGCGTGCAAGGAAAGCTGCCTAACCTTTGCCTGACACGGTTTTGCAGAAAGCTGAGGGCCAAGCTGGGACAACAAAGAGCAGGTTGTGGCTAAACATGGTGTTTGAAGGTGAAATATTTGGGGTCTTAGCAGAGTGGTGTAAATCATGCCCAGACGAGCCAATGCCTGGCTCAGGCCAAGCCCTCCTGACAGCTCTGCTTTGTCCTTTTTGTCAGGAAAAATTAATCCACAAACACCAGAGGTTTATGTCCAAAAAGGAGACAGAGGAGTCCTGTAACTTTATTCATGAATAAAGGGAGAGCTCATGGGCATTTCCCATGGGGTCTCTCGAGTTGCTTAGAGGATGCAGTCTCTTTTTTATCCTAATTTCCCAGCCACAGATTCCCTCTCTCTTTCCCCATTGGATGAGGTACTCGAGAAGTACAGACTTTCCGAATCGCCTCATACATAGCCCTTCTAATGTACGTTGCCCCCACCTTTTGTTTTCTTTGTGTCTCTGTTCTTTTGCTCTAAGTCCAGGGATTTAACACATCCTTGGGTGAGTAACAGTCTGTGTCAATTAATGGAATTCCTATGGAATTTATGGTTCCTCCCATTGCTTCTTCCACCTATCAGTATCTGGCCTTATCTATCCAAGGCCTCATGTCTCAGATTAGAGACAAATTTCCTAGGTGGAAAGTGCTCTGAACAGGTGCCTCCCCCACAGCAAAGGTTTCTGGCACCCCCTCCCCCACAACAACAGAATATCTCGGGTGAAAGGGAAAAAAACTGTTTAATTAACAGAACGTGCAGGGTGCCCTGCAAGGCACAGGGGAAGGGGAAAGGGGAAAAGGAATTATTAGACGTGAGTAAACAGCTGATGAAATTTAGTGTCCTTTTCCTTTCCGGGTTCCTCGGAGGGGCCGGGTGGAGTTGCTCCGGTAGCTCCCTGGAGAGTTCTCATCCGCTGTCCTCTGGGGCTCCTCAGGTTCTCCGATGAGAAAGCAAGTCGAGGAAAACAGTTTGTTTGTAACAAACAGTTTGTTTGTAAAGACATCTCCCTCTCGTTCCTTTCGTTCCGCAGACACGAGCCACCAGGCGCGCTCGGTGTCCAGCCGGCCCTACTACAGCCTGCCCAACAGCAGCCATGAGAGACGCTCGGTGCTGGCCATCGCCGAGCCGCCGCGCTTCCACTCGCAGGCCAAGGGCAAGAACGTGCGGCTGGACGCGCACTCGCGCAGGGCCACGCGCAGGAACAGCTTCTGCAACGGCGTCACCTTCACCAACCGGCCCATCCACCTGTACGAGAAGGTGCGCCTCAAGCTGGTGGCCGTGCACCACGGCTGGAGCGGGGCCCTGCGCTTCGGCTTCACCATCCACGACCCGTCGCAGATGAGCTCCGAGGAGATACCAAAGTACGCCTGCCCCGACCTCGTCACCCGCCCCGGTTACTGGGCCAAGGCTCTGCCGGAGAGGTTTGCGGTCAGGGACAATATTTTGGCCTTCTGGGTGGACCGGCACGGCAGAGTCTTCTACAGTATTAACGACGAGGAGCCGATCTTGTTTCACTGTGGTATTAAAGTGTCCGGCCCTCTCTGGGCACTCATAGATGTCTATGGAATCACCCACGAAGTGCAAATTCTAGGTGAGTGTGGCTTTGGGCCTCTTCTGGTTGCTCTTTCTGATCGTGTAGAAAAGATGCATGATTTGTGTGATCGTTTCTATGGGACACTTAGGAAAATTAATTTGCTGTTGGTTTTGTACCTCCAATTAGTCATTTTTTCTTCTGCCAGCAGTAGGGATCCAGTTCAGACATGGCAGTGATGGAAAGTCCTAAGGCTGCGCATTATGTGAAGGGATAAATGGAAATCTTTACCTCTGACTTCACTCGGCTTTCTCTGAGCTGGATGTGTTGCTGTGGCATGGAAAAACATGGAGCAAGGTCCCAGGGGCTGAGGAGACAAAGTGGACCAGTTCTGACTTGGTCTGTTCTTTCCCAGCTCCCTGTTACTGCCAGGCTGTTGGAAAAGCACCAGTCATTGCCCAAGAGTTTCCTGGAGCCTTCCCCAGCCCCTCTTTCAACTCTTGGCCACGGTCCCACCCAGGCTGGCAGTCTGAGGGGCTGGGTTTGCTGTCGTGTCCCTTGCCTTGCCCAGGGACACCTCTCAGATCCCTGGGATCAGGTGGAGCCTGGCAGATTTACAGCCCCATCCTTCGGGAGGGCTGCAAGAGGGGATGGATCTGTTCCTATTAGCAAGCCCAGCTGATGGCCATGGAATGATTTGCCTTTCGTGGCTTTTACAGCATTGACATTTGGAATGAATTCAGCGTTAGATGGAGTATTTTGAACTGGGCTACACCACAGGGAACACTTTTAAAATCCAAGAGAGTCGCCCTTTCCCGGAGGCTCCTCGGAGCTGATGGAGTTTTAACAACCAAAGGCAGCTGCACCTGCCCGAGGGGATGGTGCTGCCAGCCTGGCACGGAGCAGGCACCAGTGATAAGCTGTGCAATGGTGAGTCCAGAGGGCAGGCAGCTCCATCACACATCCTTCTGAATGGTGCCAATTATTTTACAGGCGAGAAGGCTACACATAAACAACGTTTTTCCCTGTCTGCCGTGCCTCAAATGTGTAATTAAACCTCACCAGCAGCTTATCCTGTAATTGCAGTTGCGACACACTCCAGCCTCTGGTGCTCATCACAGAGGAGAGGAGTGTTTGCTGTATTGGCCAAGGCAGCTGCTTCACCAGAGCTCTCCTTTCCCCTCATTAAATTGGAGTTAGAAAATGCAGCTTCTTTCTGCCCCCCGGCCCCGCTTGTGCCTGCAGCATCCAAGTGTTCATGGTGAAAGACTCAGGCTGAGAGCACCTGTACTCTGATGGGAGTTTTTTAAAATTAAAATACCAAACAAGTGTTGGTGCTGGGCTGCTTCACTCCTCTCCATCTCTTGGAAGACCAGGAGTCTGCTCCGTTCATACAGACTCTTAAATTCCACATGCTTTGACTTTGCTCAGTGAGTTAAACCCTTCAGAGTGAAGTGTCCAGGCTGCTCCAGGCAGGGCTCAAGTAGAAGGGAGGACACTCCCAAACTTTCCCACACCTTTACATGACCCCCAAACCTGGCATGGCCCAAGTGAAAACCTGGGAAATTAATTAAAGATCAACATCCTGACTTTCCCTTTGCTGTGAAACAACTTTCTGCTCTAAAAGCTTTCTAACACCTGCAGGAAGTAGCTTTTGTGACAAGCTCTCCATTCAAAACCTCTGCAGGACTGTGAACACCCCTGAGATATGAGGCTTGAAATGACTTTTCTTGCACACACCTGTGCCTGGACACAGGTGTGAGGCAATGGCAAGGAGCGTGGAAAGAATATCCATTCATCCTCATGCTCCTTCCCATCACCTCTGGATTTGTCTTGCACAAGACCTTGGGACAACAAAATATTGAGATGTTTTTTTTTTTTACAGTGTAACCTCAGGGCTATCAGCCCCTTCTCCTGAGAAAGCTGTAGGACCACACTGGTTACAGCTTTTCCCAGCACAGGGAATTCCCAGATCACGCCCAGTCCTTTGGAACACTTGCCTGGGGCCAGGATGCTCCACGCGTGACTCTGCACCAGGAGCTGTTCATTAGTGGTTGACCTGTGGCTGATTTTTCCTTTCAGAGGAACAGTCTGTAGGCTGCAATAATAATTGTAAGCATGAAAGCAGGCGGTTTTCTCTTTGCTAATGCCTCTGTGCCTGCGTTTCTCTCACAGACAGCATGTTTGCAGAGACCATGACCACTGCCCGGCTCAGCACCGCCCGGCTCAGCACTTGCCTTCCGCAGAGCAACCACGACTCGGCCAACTTCAACAACAACGAGCTAGAGAACAACCAAGTGGTGGCCAAAATCGCAAACCTGAACCTGAGCCGGGTGCCAGGACTGGGGACTGACAACCACATCATCCCCTGCTGCCCCAACCGGCGGCAGCACGCCCAGGGGGTCCCGGCTTTCCTGGACACCGACCTGCGCTTCCACCCCACCCGCGGCCCCGACATCACCTTTTCCCAGGACAGGATGGTGGCCTGCACCAACTGGCAGGAGAGCAATAGGACTTTGGTGTTTTCTGACCGGCCTTTGCACATCGGGGAGAGCCTCTTTGTGGAGGTGGGACACCTCGGGCTGCCGTACTACGGGGCCCTCTCGTTCGGCATCACTTCCTGTGATCCGAGTACTTTACGGACAAACGAGCTCCCGGCGGATCCAGACTTTCTGCTGGACCGCAAGGAGTACTGGGTGGTGTACCGAGCGTTCCCGGTGCTCAACAGCGGCGACATCCTCAGCTTCATGGTCCTGCCCAACGGGGAGGTGCACCACGGAGTCAACGGGGCCAGCCGGGGGATGCTGATGTGCGTGGACACCTCGCAGTCCCTCTGGGTGTTTTTTACAATCCACGGTGTGATCAACCAGCTCAAAATCCTGGGTAAGTGCAGCCAAAAGGAAGGAAAACAGAGCACCTGGCTGGGGAGGTTTCCCGGGCCAGAACTGGAGCTCTGGGTTTGCATTCCCAGGGTGCACTGATGTGAGGCAGCAGCTCCTTGTGCTGGCAAACACGAGTGAGCGAGACGTGGTACCTGTCACAGAGATGTGTGCAGCCTCTGTGATTCCCCCAGGAAAGGAGGAGGCTTGAGAAATAAAACAAGCAGCAGGCAGGGATGGCTGTGGGGGGCAGCTGTTTTTCAGTGGGTTTGTTTTTAAAAGTGATTCTTTATAAACAGGGATGGCTGTGGGGGGCAGCTGTTTTTCATTGGGTTTGTTTTTAGAAGGGATTCTTTATAAACTCCTATTCCAGCCAACAGGTATTAATCTTCTGCCCTGGTAAAGATGATGATTTTTGTGAGCACAGCTCTGGTTTAGGCATGGACAGTGATTGCTCCTGGAGCATTGCCACAGCTCGGGGATCAGCTGGCACTTCTGATCCATTGCTGGTCACCACTTCCAGCCATTCTGCTTTCCTTCTATTTAGGATTCTCTCAGAAAAGCATATGTTAATGACTTTGTAAAGCAGGTTTTCTTCACCCAAAGCAATTCCCTTTCCCAGCTGACAGTGAGACAGCCCCAGCTTGAGCCCACTGCTGCTGGGGAGAGTGGGAAGGCAAATCTTGGATAACCTGGTGCTTGCTTCACTGAACAGGCATCATACAAAGGCGTAATGAGCTCCAGGCCCTGGGGTCACATCCAAAATCCTGACCTGTACCATTACAAGGGGCAGCATTAGCTCAGCAGCCAGCTTTGCCCTGTGCAGGTGGGGTGGGAGCAGCTCAGCAGCTGAGGGGGTTTGGCTGGGCTTGGGGTGTCCCTCTGTGGGCTCAGCTCTCTCCTGTGTTCCCAGGCACGGTGCAGTCCAGCCCAGTGACCGTGTCTCCCTCAGGATCCCCCGGTGGCTCCCAGTACGACAGCGACTCGGACATGGCCTTCAGCGTCAACAGGTCCTCGTCAGCCTCGGAGTCCTCGCTGGGTAAGGACAGCCAGGGCTCGGCCCCCGGGGGAATGGCGCATCTCCTGCCAGGCTGGCAGAAGGAATTGGGGGAAAACACAGTGCTGCAAAGATGTGCATGGCCTGAAGAAGGGCTGCAGGTTGCTTGTATGAGCACCAGTGTGGCCAGCAGGAGCAGGGCAGTGATTGTCCCCTGGGCTGGGCACTGCTGAGGCACCTCAAATCTTGTGTCCAGCGCTCGGCCACTCTGATAAGATGGGCCTTGAGGGGGTGGAGTGTGTCCAGAGAAGGGAATGGAACTGGGGAAGGGTCTGGAGAATTAAGTGCTGTCAGGAGAAGCAGCTGAGGGAGCTGGGAAAGGGCTCAGCCTGGAGAAAAGGAGGATCGGGGGGACCTTGTGGCTCTGCACAGCTCCTGACAGGAGGGGACAGCCGGGGGGGTCAGGCTGTGCTCCCAGGGAACAGGGACAGGATGGGAGGAAATTGCATCTACTTGTGTCAAGAGCGATTTAGTCTGAATATAAGGAATAATTCCTTTATGGAAAGGGTGGTCAGGTATCAAACAAGCTGCCCAGGGAAGCGGTGGAATCACCATTCCTACAAGTGTACAAAGAATGTGTGGATGTGGCACCTGCCCCATGTGCAGAAAAGGGATAAGAGGCTCTACCCAGAGCTGTAACTGCTGCTGGTTGGAACACACTGGGACTTGTCTGGCCTAAGAACCAGGCAATGACTGAGAGCCTTAAAAACTGCCTTAAATGTCTTGTAGAACGTCACCTTTGCCCCATCCCAGTGCCTAAACAACCTCATTCCCCCTCCTCTTTCACAGTGACTGCCCCCAGCTCCCCCTTGAGCCCCCCCATCTCTCCCGTCTTCTCCCCTCCGGAGCCATCGAGCAGCAAGAACGGCGAGTGCACCGTTTGCTTTGACAGCGAGGTGGACACGGTGATCTACACCTGCGGACACATGTGCCTCTGCAACACCTGTGGTCTTAAGCTGAAGAAGCAGCTCAACGCCTGCTGCCCCATCTGCCGAAGGGTCATCAAAGATGTGATTAAAATCTACCGCCCGTAGCGCCCGCCGCGGGCCGCAGGAAGGGGGAACGCCGCTCGCAATCCACGCCTTTCCGTCCCTGCTTCTGGGTTATCGTGCTGGTCAGTCGTTATCAAGTGGCTCGTTATCTGTGTTTCCTTATTTGACTGGTAGGGCACAATTCAGGGAGCAAAGCTGAGGGTCGTGTGGGGCCCGAAGGCACGGCTGCGGTGCCGGCCGGGCTGAGCCGGGGGATGGCTGGGACCCGAGCCAGCTGCAAATGAGAAATTTCCTGTGCCAAGGCTCTTTTTTCCCTCCTCCCGCTCGGGGGAGGCTCGCTGTGGTGCGGGTTGGCATGGGGAGGTTGCCACTTGGGCAGTGCCAGGTGCCACTGCACTTCCCGACCCCAAAACCTGACAGCTCTGGGCTGCTGCCAGGGCTTTGTGCTGCGGTGGAGCAACATCGGGACGAGGCCCAGCGGGAGGGTTCAGACTGATCTGGAAATGTCATGTAAGAAGAATGAGCTCAGGCCAAATAGTGGCACAGCCAGATTGTCACTTGTTTGAGCTCCGTCCCCATGAACAGGCTCATGGGGACATGGAGAAGCTGCCCTGGGCTTAGATAAAACAGCTTTTTCTTTCTGTGGCAGAACAGGGACTTTTGGCCATGGGGAGCTGCCCTGGGGCAGCAGTGAGGAGCACGAGCCCACCCAGAGCCCAGGCAGCCCCAGGAGGTGTGAGGGGCAGCTCAGGCACTGTCCTGCTGCCTTCCGAAGCCATAAACGGCAGCCTGTGCATGGCAGGGCTGTTCGGTGGGCACACTGCAATCCTGCCTCAGGACACTGCTGTCTGCAGCCGTGGGGTTTGTCCCCTCCAGGCACACACCCCTGCGTGTGGCGCTGCCCTCTTGGCAGGTGGCACAGCTGCCGTGTCACCCTGTCCTGCCTGCCACCTGTCCTTGACCTTCCCCTGCAGCCACGGCAGGGCTCAGCCTTCCTCTTGCCCCACCACGGGGATTTTTTGGAGCCTGTGGTGAGAAACTAATTTCTGACCCGGTCCCGTCAGGCTCACCTTTTCTCTGGGGACTGTCTGTGCTGATTTTACCTGTTTCCTCCTGCCTTTCCAGGTTTCCCAGCACAGCTCCCAGCTGCCTGCACGCTGGGTCTCAACTGTAGATAAGACCTTGTTGAGAAAAACAGGGACGATCTCACTCGGCTTTACTTAGCGGGACAGAAAAAGGCTCTGAGGCTGTTAGATGTTGGGATTTCAGGGGTGAATGGGTTTTGGGGGTGGTGTGAGCTACAGGCAGCAGCTGGATGAGCTGGGCACCTCTAATTGTGCCGCACAGGGCTGGGGTGAGGAGCTCAGCGTTCTCTTTCCTGCTGAGCTCCAATCTCCATCCTCTGCCCTCTGCACAGCCCTGTCCAGCCCTTCAGCCTGAGCCCAGCCACCTTCCAGCTGCTCCAGGTTCATCAGGAGGATGGAAATGGGAGGATGAGAGAGGAGCTGTCACTGCAGCTCGGTGACCGTGTGCTACCAAGCGTTTGAGAGCAGCTTTGGAAAAGGTGCAATTACCACATTTTAGCCTGGAAAAAGGGAAAATAGAATAACAACTCCTGTACATTTCAGGGCTTTGGGCACAGAGGGGCAGCCTGAGGGGTGTGTGGCCATTCCCTCTCTCCTCCAAGGCTGTGGATGTGCGGTGCTGCTGCCCAGGTGCGGTTTGGCTGTGCCAGGAGAGCTGGGTTTGGGTACTGAGCTGTCCCAGCCCTGTCCCTTGCTGGGCACAGCCAGGGAGCAGCTCACCCTCCTCCCACAGCAGGCTGTGCCAGCTCACAGGGCACCCAGACACCTTTTGTTTTTCCCTGGAGAGCTGATGAAAATTTTTATGAAGTGCATAAATGCGAGACTGCTGTGGAGAGAGACCTCTCAGCCATTGCCCTGCCCGAGGGCCCGAGAGCTTTGCAGAGCCCTCTCCGGAGACCTGGCTGATGCCACCGGCTGTGCCACCACCCTGAGCAGAGCCACTGCACCTTCCGGTGCCACCTGTGCCCCAGGAGGCAGCCAGGGCAGCTCCCCTGCAGCTGGAGCCTCATCCAGACCTGCTGCTCCCCTCCACCTCGGGGGCACAGGCATTGCCCTCCCAGGGGTCACCCAGTCCCATGGTGGCACACCAGGGTCGGGCTGTGGTGGGTGGGCACAGCAGCAAGGTGCCAGCACAGGGTCAGTGCCCACCCGGGATGGCTGCACTGGGAGACCTTTCCAAAGCGAGGAATTGAAGGAAAGCTGTGGAATCGCCAGCCTGGCTCAGGTCTGGGCCATCCCCGGGGACACAGTCCCAGGTTGGCACATCAGGGTCGGGCACAGCACCAAGGTGCCAGCACAGGGTCAGTGCCCACCCGGTTCAGCTGCACCGGGAGACCTTTCCATGGTGAGGAATTGAAGGAAAGCTGTGGAATCGCCAGCCTGGCTCAGGTCTGGGCCATCCCCGGGGACACAGTCCCAGGTTGGCACATCAGGGTCGGGCACAGCACCAAGGTGCCAGCACAGGGTCAGTGCCCACTCGGGACGGCTGCACCGGGAGACCTTTCCATGGTGAGGAATTGAAGGAAAGCTGTGGAATCGCCAGCCTGGCTCAGGTCTGGGCCATCCCCGGGGACACAGTCCCAGCGCCAGGGGTGCCCTTTGGTCACCGCTCACAGTGACACCGGCAGGTGACACCTCAGGGCCTCCACGAGCAGGGTCAGTGCAGCCTGTGTGGGTTTTTTTTGGTGTAGCTCTGTTTTGAATTTTTAAGCCAGCAAGGAGAAGCACCGAATCCACCCCAGGAGCTGTTCAGGACACATTGCAGAGGCTGAATTTTTTGCTGTAGCAGCCAAAATCAGTTTGTAGAAGGGCAGCAAGGGAACCAGCTCAGCAGAACTTGGGATGGGAGAGCAGTGGACATGTGGCCCTGCCTATCCAAGAGCAACAGGAATTTTCCAAAATAGGCCTCAAAAAAAAAAAAAGGAGAAAAAAAAAAAAAATATTTCCAGGAAAAAGTAGCCTCTTACAGATTTCATTGTTAGTATTCGTATTGCTATTTTTTTTAAACAGTCCAATGATATATGATTTGTACAGAAGATCTGTTTGTGCCTTATAAGGGTGTCTGTGCACTTTTTATCCTTTTTAAAGCAACTTTTAAAAAGAAAAAAAAAAAAAAAGATGGGGGGAGAAAACCAACACAGATCAATGGTAGTTTTATAGAATTTTGTGTTCACTGAGAATCCTGCTTTATATATATATATACACACATATATATATATATAGGAGTGAAAAAGTGTTTATTTCCATGGATTTTCCCCTCCTCTCCTCCTTAACCTTTGTTTGAAAATTTTAAAAAGGGAGAAAAGGAAGAAAAAAAGAAGATATGGGGGAACTCTTTGACCTGCCCCCTTTCCGAGGCAGTTCCTCTCTTGTCGTTACCTTTATGATTCAATACTGTGACCTGTATTATCTTGTTGAAGCTGAATCAGATTTTGGACCTCTGTATTAGGCTTTTCAAGCAAATTTTTTGGGGGGCCGGGGGAGGGAGGGCATCGCACGAGGGAGGGAGCTGCACCTCTACATGTCAGTGCTCTATAGCCTTGTGTTTAGTGCTGTGTGTTTTCCTTTTGTCCATTTATCTGTTTTCCATGAATATAATTTGACTTGTTTATGAGACAAATAAACCTTTGGCTTGTACAGAGTGCTCTGGAGTGTTTAGAAGAATTTGGGCTGGGGGTGAGCACGTGCTTGGTTTGCAAAGTGAGGCAAGACTGAGCCAGAGGGGCAGGGCTTCCAAAAAAAAAAATTTAAAAAAAATTAAAAAATATTTTAAAAAATAAATAAATTAAAAAAAAAAAATAAAAGACACTTTACAAACCTTTCATGAGCTTTGCTCCTGGGAGTCACTGTCCAGTGGCTGCTCGGTCCCTCCATGAGCTGGGAGGGTTTCCTGGCTCATTGAACCCTGCAAATCCTTTAAAGTTTGGGGTTCAAGGGTGTATTTCAGGGCTGCAGAGGTCAAAGGCTTTGGTGGCCCTCACCAAGTGCCCCAAATTTCTTATCCAATCTCAAGCAAGGCATTTGCTAGCCTGGCTCTGCTCCTGAGCTCTGCTGGGGCTGTGGCAGCCAGAGTGATGCAGACATGGCAGGAGGGCTGATTTTTATTTCTCTTTTTTTCCTTTTCCTTTTCTCTTTTTTCCTCTTTTCTCTTTCCCTTTTCCCTTTTTTCCTCTTTCCCTTTTCTCTAGTTTCCTTTTTCCCTTTTTTCCTTTTCCCCTTTTTCCCTTTTCCTTTTCCCTTTTTTCCTTTTCCCTTTCCCTTTTTCCTCTTTCCTTTTTCCTTTTTCCTTTTCCCTTTTTTCCTTTTCCCTTTCCCTTTTTCCTCTTTCCCTTTTCCCTTTTTTCCTTTTCCCTTTCCCTTTTTCCTCTTTCCCTTTTCCCTTTCCTTCTTCTTTTCCTTTTCCCTTTCCCTTTCTCTTTCCTTTTCCCCCTTCCCTTTTCTCTTTCCCATTTCCTTTTTTATTTTTCCTTTATGTGAAATGGAAAAATTTGTTCACATCTCCACCCTGGCCAGAGGTGAGCATTCACACAAACCCCTCGCTCCCTGCAGGTGCTGAAGGAGCCTAACAATTTCTGCCAAAATGCCCTTTTAGACACTCTGCTGCCACACTCTATCCACAGAGCTCATCCCTGGCCAGCCTGAACCCCCAAAAAACCCCTCAGGACAGGCAATGCCTCTTTCTCTCTCTGCATTTCCCCAAAAATCACCAAACCCTGCTGTTTTGAGCTCACAGTGACAACTTCTACACTGCACTGCCCCATTTGTTGGGACACATCTGAGCTTGGGCACCAAGGAGCTGTCAGGGTTCCCCTGAGCCTCCGAGCCCAAGATGGACAGACAGACCCCAAATCCAGCCCCAGACAGGAGAGCAGAACCCCACGGTGCACCCCAGAATTCCACCAGCCACACACACACACACACGGGTTCACCAGGGTGCTTGAAACCAGTCAAGCAGTTTCTTTTTATTTCTTAAAAAAAAAAAAAGGAAACAAAAGGAAAAAAAATAAAAATAAAAAGACAAACCCAAACCCCAGCAAATTAAAAAAAAAAAAAATCCATCCCTTAAAGGTGAATGTATAGATAGGGCATGGACACAGCTACATCTACCTTCTGCTGCCCCCCACCCACCCCAGTAATGGAGATTTATACACACTTAGAGAGTATAGACACACACGGGCAAACAAAGGGGCTTTGGGAGCCTGGCAGGGGCTGGGCACAGCAGGGCTGATGCCCACCCAGGATGTGCCAAGCCCAGCGTGGCCCCAAATCCCAGCTCCCAGCCCCACGCCACGGCAATGCCCCCTTGGCACAAGCCCCGAGCTCAGGGGAGGCTGGGCTTGGGCTTGGGGTGCTGCCCCGAGTTTGGGGTGCTTTGGCCACCCTCCTCCTCCTCCCGAGGTAGTCAGGGAGTTCGGGCACGTGTGAGTTACGGGAGGAGAGGCTTGGGGCAGGCGCAGGGCACAGAGCAGGTGCCACACAGCCCTGGCATTTCCCACAGCAGCTCGGGCAGCCCACGGCCCCCTGGCAGCCGGAGATGGCACAGGGTGAGGTGGCAGCTGTGGGCACCTCCTTTGGGGGGTCCCAGTGGGGCACTCCCCCCTGGGAGCTCTTTGGGAAGGAGGGAGCGATCCTGTCATGCGCTCAGGGAGCCAAATACAGTACTTGTGTGAGGAAAATGGAGCACTGGCAGTGCCGAGGCTCAGGCTGGAGGGGAGAGGGAATGGCCCCACAAATAGGACAGTCCCCTCTGAGGAGAGCCAGGGCTGAGAGGTCTCTGAGACAGAGCAAGAGACACTTCTGAGATTAAAAGGCCATTCAGCAAAGGCAGGGCAAGGACACAACGCCTGCAAAAAGGACACACAGGCTGTGTCCAGGGCAGGGATGCAGCTCCAGCCCCTTCCCACATACCCTGCGAGCTGGATTGGGCTGTGGGGCAGCTCTGGCTTAACTCATCCTGTCCCCACTCCTTTCCAAAGCAGAAGGGATCGAGTGGAGCAAGGCAGAGCGAAGGCAGCGCTCTCATCCCAGCCTGCAGCTCTCCCGGGAGCACATCAACACCTCCCGACGTGCCACAGGAGCTTTGTTATTGCACTGGGTTGCAAATGCGGTGCTCATTGCCAGCTCAGGTGAGTCAGCCCCATCAGGGAGTGATGTGCCACCCGAGAAAACCGAGAAAACCGCAGGTGGGAGGGAGAGGAGTCAGCCACAGCCCGGCGTGCGAGAATTCCCATGGCAAAAAAGGAATTTTGGGGCTTCTGGATACGAGGATCCTCTCTATGGGATCAAACTGCCCCAGCACCCTCCCAGAAGGATCCTGGCCAGAGGCACCACTGTTTTCTTCTGTATGCAGACAGAGGGATCTCCAATTCCACATTTCCAGGGGAGGAAATATGGGACAGAGAAGGAAGTGAGCATCTGGGGGAGTGGAGAACGCTCCTTCAATTCAGCCAGCCTCAAATCAGAGGGAAAACTGTCATTATTTTAAGCAGCAAAACAATTTGGCTGCATTGCTCACACTTGCAATTAGACCAGAGAGGGCAACAGGGCTTGGTCAACACCAAACCCAACCCTGCCTTGGCAGAGGGGCTGGACTGGATGATCTCCAGAGGTCCCTTCCAGCCCCAAAATTCTGTGACGCTCACAGACAGCCAGGTTTAAAGCTCTTCTGGAGAGAAAAATAGCCCTGAAGCTGCAAACAGCCACGGACAGAAAGGAAGAAAGCAGCACTGGGGGACAACAGCTCATCCATGCTCATCCTCCTGCTGGGATAAGCAGCACCGAGAGCACGGTTCAGCCTGGCAGGCAGGAATGGCAGCATGGAAAAACCCAGGCTCTGCTAGCCCAGGAGCCCCCCTGGCCGAGCTGGGGTGAAATGCGAGTACCTGGAGGATGGCAGGTGGGGTGGCAGAGGAGGCAGGCAGCCCCTGAGCACCAGACACGCCTCCCAAAGGGTGGGGATGAGGAGCTGAACTCCCCCATCGTGGATTGCACTTGATAATATCAGCACCGAGGGAAGGACCCAGCTCCCGGCTGCTGCCAGCCCGGGGAGCTCCGCGGGTCCTGGAAGGGGTGGCCCCCCGTGAGTCCAACAGGCAGGGCAGTCTGTGCGGGGAGGACAGCAAAGCTTCCCTTTTTCCAGGGCTTTTGGGGTCGTGTTGGTCCTCTGGGCCTTGCATAGAATTCTTCAGCTCCGGAAGCAAAACCCCTCTGATGTTTGGTTGCAGTACTGCAGGGGAGAAGCCTGAGAGCTGTCCTGGAGCAGCACAGAGAGGACCTGTTGCATGAGTGTCTGTGTGGGTATTTTTCCTTATTTTTTTCCACCAGGAGGATGTTGAAGTTAACACTTGTCGTTGTAGAGCAGGGAAGGACCAGGGGAAGATCCCTGTGCAGGGGAGCAAGGCACAGCCCTTAACCAAACACAGAGCCACATGAATCTGTTCTCAGCCACCATTCATCCTTTTTGCCACGTTCCCTGGGGCTCTGCTACACACCTGGACTGAGCAACGTGACCCTGAGCTTCAGGGAAAGGCAAATCCTTCTGCGATCTCCTTTGCTGGTACCACTCCACCTGGCCACTGCTGGATTTCTCTCAAATTCACCACTGAGGTGGCAAAATGTCATTCGAGGTCCATCTCCCCAGCACAGGGAGCCACGTCCTTGGGGAAATGTGGGGAGGAGGGTGGGTGGGAGCACACGGGTGAGGAGGGGAGGCCAAGCTGCTTCCTCCACGCTGCTGCCCTGGGGCTCCAGCCGGGAGGCGTGGGATCTCAATTATTATCTTTTCTTTTAAAGCCAGCCTTACAGAAAACTATAAATTAATCTGCTCATTAAATACTCAGGTGAGAGACCAGGGATGCTCTGGCTGAGGAGAGGCTACGGCTTCTTGCGGAGGTAATTGGAAGGGATCCAGCCCTCCCAGCACGGCCCCCCGGTCAGGACCTTGCAGAACCACCAGCCACTGCTGTTCTTCTCCCGAACTTCAAACAAAGTCCCTTCTCTGAAGCTGCTGGTCTCCTCATCACCTTCAAAATCCGCCACTGCCACGTAGAGAGCTTCCCTGGAAATGTCGGGGCTGCAGATGGGGGCTGAGCTCCTCTCCTTGGCCTCCCCTCTCTCCACGGCCTTGGAGATGACCTTTGGGTTGATGCTGCTCTTGGCTTTGGCTTCTTCTTGGAGGCAGGCAGAGAGGAAGGGCTTGGCTTTGGGAGGCACCAGCATGGGCCTCCCCGGCACTGCAGAGCCCCTGACCTCGGGAGCCTCCCGTGCTGGGGCCCGTGGCTCGGTGGGGACGGGGACGGGGACAGGGACGGGGACAGGGCCCCCCATCTTCTTGGGCGGGGGTGGCCTGCGGGGTGGCACCACGGGGCGCTGGGGAGGGGCGTCCCTGGCGCAGGGGGGGCTGGCTGGGCCCAGGGCAGCTTTGGGCATTGCCTCTTTGGGGCTGTGGCTGTCCAGCTTGGGCAGGGCTTTGCTCTCCACGCCCGGCCGCTCCGGGAACCTTCCAGGAGCCTCTGAGGACACCGTGGCGTTGCTGAAGGGGCTTTCTCCGGCAGCAAGGTCCTGCTCCGAGGGTCTCTCTGGGCACTTGGCAGGTCTCAGCTTGCTCCGCAGGCTGCAAATGTCCAGTTTGTCATCGGCCGGGGGCGGCTCAGGCCGGGGGGACGCGGCGGGTTTTGGCCTGATCTGAGGTCTTGACTTCAAGAACGGGTTCTGGGTGATGGGCTCAGGTTTGTCCTCCACAGGCTCAGCTTTCGGCTTGGTTGGCTTGACAATGGGCCGGAGGTTTGGTTTCTTCACCTCCTTGGCCGACACCTTGTGTCCACATTCCAGCCCCATTTCGTTCCTCAGCTGGAAGAGTTTGCCCTTCTCCGGCTTCAGCTCCGGCTTCTTGCCATCCTTGGGGGCTGCCGACTGCTTGGGTGGGATCATGGGCAGAATCACGCCTGGGGGCTTGGGGGGAGGTCTCTGCCTCTCCAGTAGCTCCCCCTCTGATTTGATGATGGACTCCTTCCTGGGTGGGAGGCTGGGCTTCTCCTCCGTGTCGCGGTCCGAGATCTCCTCGTAGCCCCCGGCGAAGGACATGTCCCCACAGTCGGGAGCCTCCTTCCCTTTCCAGTCCTTTCCCCACCTCCCGGAGCAGTCCATGCCGTTGGGAGGAGCCTCTGGCAGAGGTCGGCATGGCCCCGTGGCCTCTTCGCCAGCACTGCCATCGGTGTCACCGAGCCGGAGCTGGGCCAGCTCGCTGGGAAGGGGAGCCAGGAAATTGGGCCTGGAAGCATTGCTGGTTTTCTTGTACTTGTCAATGAAGGTGGCAGGGGCCCAGCCCTCCTTCTCCTCGATCTGGATGTACCACCAGCCGCTCAGGTTCTTCTCAATGACCTGCCCAGGGGAAAGGAGACCTCAGACAGCCACTCTGCACCAAAGGCTCTGAAATGACGGCAGGGTGGCCTTGGAGCCTCCCCAGCCAAAAGCCACGGAGCCCCAGGAGTGGCATCCTGAGGGGACGGGAACTTTATCCTGCCTGCCAGGGAAGGGACAGGGCTGAGGAAGGGCTGCGGAGCTCTAAGAGGGAAGGGACAGGGCTGAGGAGGAGCTGTGGAGCTCTAAGAGGGAAGGGACAGGGCTGAGGAGGAGCTGCTGAGCTCTAAGAGGGCTGAGGAAGGGCTGCGGAGCTCTCTCCAGGGCAGGGACAGGGCTGAGCAGGAGCTGCTGAGCTCTCTCCAGGGAAGGCACAGGGCTGAGGAGGAGCTGCTGAGCTCTCTCCAGGGAAGGCACAGGGCTGAGGAGGAGCTGCAGAGTTCTAAGAGGGAAGGGACAAGGCTGAGCAGGAGCTGCTGAGCTCTCTCCATCGCTCCCGGAGCAGGTGCTGGGTGCTGGCGGTGGCCACAGCGTGGCACTGTTGGAGCGACCAAGGATCTCGTGTGGATCTCACACTGTCCAGCCTCTCTGCAGCTCCAGGAGCAGGGCTGGGGCCTGGGAGGGGCTGACTGGGGCAGCCCTGAAGGAAAAATCCTCTTAGAGAGGTGTAAATCACATCTGCGCACGGAGAAAGTAAAATCACATCTGCAGCTGGGTTCTGCCAGCAAAGAGGGTGGGCCAGGAATTTTGGAAGGGCTTTTAACTTTACACCTGGCCTAACTAAGAGGAAAAATTCCCATCTCTAACCCCGCTTGTGGTGTGGGTTTATTTTCCTTCTGTTCGAACAGAGCACTCACGCTTGGGGGACAGGAGGCCACCAAGAGCAGTGTGGGGCCAAGGTCTCTTGAGCTCCTACAGGTTCCTATCCCACCCTCAGAGCCTGCAATGTTAACAGAGGCAAAACCATGCCTGGTTTTCACCCAGAGCACCGTGGGGAGCAGATCTCCCCTGCCTGGAAGGGTTCCCAGGGCAATGGGAGTCAGGAGCACTGCCCTGCAGTGAGGATGTGTGAAGGGAAGGTGACAGTCTCACCTCTACTTTCATTCCTGCCTGGAAGCTGATGCCATCCGGGATGGTGGTCTGGAAGTCAGCGATGGTGTAATATTCCTCTTCCACTTGAGGAGGGACAGGAGGTTTAGGGAGGTTCAAACCTCGAGGCTGTGACAGGAGAACAGCAAAGCCATCAGTGTGTGTGTGACACCAGGGGACACACCAGGCACGGGGACAAGATCCCAGGCAGTGACCAGAGCTCCTTGCAGCGCTCCCCTCCTGTCCCTGTGCCACCGCTGCCCTCCCGCTCCAGCTGGCACTTACTATGGTGAGGTCTCGGCGAGGAGGTGGCCTCTGCCTCATCTTTGGTGACTCTGTGGAGGAAGAATTCCAGGTGCTGCTGAATTTTTGGCTTTTGAACAAGTGTTCATGAAAGACAAGTGACAGAGCAAACAGAAAGGCCACGACCAAACCTGCCCCGAGGGAAAGGAAGCGCAGGAGGAACCCATCAGCCCACCCAGAACCCTGAGGGGCACAGGGCACCCACGTTTCAAGGGCACTCCACTGGAAGAGAAACCAACTTTCAGGTCCTGCTGGGAAATGCAGCTGAGGTGACCACAAGAAATTGCTTTTGCATTGCAGGACTGACCCAGAAGGCCTGGCCTGCAGAGGGGTTAAGATCACAGAATCACAGGATGGTTTTGGTTTGAAGGGACCTTAAAGATCATCTCAATCCATCCCCTGCCATGGCAGGGACATCTTCTGCTGTCCCAGGCTGCTCCAAGCCCTGTCCAGCCTGGCCTTGGACACTGCCAGGGATCCAGGGGCAGCCACAGCTTCTCTGGGCACCTGTGCCAGGGCCTGCCCACCCTCATAGGGAAGGATTTCTTCCCAATATCCAATCTAAATCTGTCAGTTTGAAGCCATTCCCCTCATCCTGTAAAAAGTCCCTCTCCATTTGTCTTGCAGGCTCCCTTTACTTGTGAGAGGAGACCATCTGCAGCTGAAGCACAGGGGGGATGCCCACCCCATCTGCTGACCCTCAGCAGGTCCCTGTGCCCACTGTGTGTGCCATGGCACCCCCAGCCCCTGCTGCAGAACCCACAGGCCCTGCAAGTCTCTGCCAGCTCTTCTCTTGCTCACAATCCGTGGGGGAGGCTGCATTTGGAGCCCACCCCTCCTGCCCAGCACTCACTGCGGCGGATGTCGGCGTTGGGCAGGGCACGGCTCTCCAGCCTGCTGTCCCTCTGTGCCCCCAGCCCGTCCTTGTCCCTGCTGGCCAGCACCTGCTGCCGGGAGATGCCATCCAGCTCCAGGGCACTCGAGTGAGCGGAGGAGCCCGAGCCCAGCTTCGGAGGGAACACATCTCCGTTCCCCTTCCTGAGGTAGGAGGCAGGGGCCCAGCCCTCCTGGCCCTGGTACCTGTGGGGACAAGGCCAGCAGTGTCACTGCACAGTCCCCGTGCCACACCGGGGACACGAGCCCAGAGGAGCTGGGGGACACCCCGGAGGCAGGCTCAGGGCACAGCTGGGCTGAAGGCACTGCCTGCTCTGGGCAACAGGAGCTTGCCAGGGTCTCCAGGCACCAGCAGAGCTCCCTCGTGACTGAAGCTCCCACACAAGCTGGCCCCGGCCAGGGCCAGGGGCTGGGAATGCTCTGTGTTCACCTCAGCCATGGCACTGGTTCAGGAATGAAGTGCTCTGGCAGGGGAAGCAGAGGGAAAAACCAGAGAGCTGCTGCTGGGAGTGATGTACCTGGTCCTTGGAGAAAGCACAAGCCCTCTCCCTGCTGGATCCCTTCCCTGCTCTAAATCTGTTCAGGAGAGAGCCCAGCCCCGTGACCTGATTGAAAAACCACATCCACGGTGTCCCTGCCATGCCAGACACTGTCCCTGCTGCCTGGGCTGCAGTACCTCATTCAGATGGCACCGACTACCGAGCCTGTAATTGCCTTCAGAGCTCCTGTGGCAGCTCTCCTGCGCTGAAAGCGTCACTGGATGTGTTTCTGGGGCTGTGCTGCTGCCAGGAGCACAGGTTCAGTGTGAGGTTACGAAAATTGCAGCGTGTGCTCCCACCCTGAGCGAGCCCGGCCGTTTGCTCAATCACAGAGAAGAGAAATTGAGCTTCCAGCAGAAAACAGCCCTCAGCTCGGGATGGAGCCTTTGGCTCAGCACACAGCAGAGCTGGCCAGAGCTGGCATTGCCTGCAGGAGCCTCCTGCCAGGGCCAGGGGATCCAGCCTGCCCTGGGACACTCCTGGGTTTTCCCTTCAGCAGGGTGTGATGGAACGCTGCTCTCGCACCACCTCCCTTGGCTCTGTGACACACTCCTCTCCCAGCACAGGAAATCAGGGCATTTCAAAGATTTCCAACCAAAGCTGTGCTTGAACATCAAATCTGTAAGGATGGAGAGAAATGAGTTCTGGTTCTCTGCCCTCCCCAGCTCCCCAGACTCGGTTTGGACTGGGCATTCCCCAGGGCCTGGGACTGTACCTGATCTTCCACCAGCCCTCCAGGTTCTTCTGGATCACCACAACCACGGCCCCTTTGTCCAGGTTCATTTCATCCTGGTCTCGAGCGGTGTAGGGGTAAATAACCGTGTACTTCTCCTCTGTTGGAGAGAAAGCACAGTTTCACAGAGGCACTGTTCCATCGAAACCTGTCCTCAGCTGAAAAAAGCCTATGAAGTGCTTTAAATAAATGATAATTCTTGCAATTTAGGTGCAAACACACAGAGATACATGACCATTCAAAGAGAAATGATGGTGAAATGTATTTGGAAATGTAAATTTTGGTGAGCTACTCTGGCCCAAGAGTTCTCTAAAACAGTTCCTCCTCTCCCTTAGGACTAAAGACTTTTTACAGCTCATCACAAAAGCTCTTCCATGCATCCAGTTCAGCTCAAATTTCTTTCTTGGAGCCTTTAAAGAGGAACTGTCCTCTCTAAGGGGAGAGAAATCCCAAAGGCATGAGGGGGCAACCCCACGCACACAGAGGTGCCCTCACACAGAGCTCCAATTGCTCTACAGGAACTTCACCATTCAAGCCCCAGGACATCAGCCAAAGCCATGTGAGGAGCCTGGAGAAGAGCCTGATGTCCTGTCCACCAGAACAAAGGGTGTTAAGCAGGGATATGGGATGTTCTTCCCTTCAGGAGGAAGGGGAAACATCCTAAAAGCCATGCAGACATGTCAGACAAATGGATCCATCCATCCTCCCCTCTCCCTCACCTTGTCCTGCTCTCTCTGGAAGAAACACAGGAAAATAATTAATCCTGTGCTGAGGCAGTGCCACAATAGGGCGAAGGCCATTTGGGGAAAAATCTGCCTCCAGAATCTGCCCCTCTGGACATTCCCATATCCCCACCATGCAGGTTGCCTGGATTTGTCTCCTGGGAGTGGCACAGCTCTGGAAGGGTCTGATTCCCCACCCCTCCAAGCAAAGAATGTCCTGTCACATGCAGCAAGGTGAGGTGGCTCCGTTCCTCCTGACCCCACCTTGAGGCACCAACCCCAGGGCTCAGTTATTCCAGGAGCTAAGGCAGCAGTTCCAAGAATCCTGCATAAATGTGCCGGGCAAAAGCAGAAACTCCAATTTCTGAGCCCAAAAGCAAATGTGAGAAGGGAGAGCTGAGAGAGGAGAGGGATGCGCACATGAGTGGCCTGGTGGAAGGCTGAGCAGCAGGCGTGGCACGCGGGAGGGCTGACACATGCACGGCACACCAACATGCACACGAGGCTCCGAGCACAGCACGGGGCAGCCGAGCCCTGGGTGGTCCACCTTGACCCCATCCACTGGTGTACAGGTCCCCCAGCGTCCGGCGGCGGCCCAGGTGCCTGGGCAGAGACCAGTATCTCCAGGGCACTGGGAGCAGCATGTTGGGGAAGCAGGAGAAGGACAAGAGAGGGCGTAAGGAGGTGGCACTTCGGCTCCAGGAGCAGACAGGGCTGACGCTGGCAGTGGTACAGAAACTCTTCTCACCTGGAACTCTCCCCGGCCTGAGCCCCCCTCCCGCCCCCAGCTGCCCGGACGGGGGGCTGAGCCAGGTCCTGCTCTGCTTGGAGCTCTCAGGGTCCCTGGGAAGGATGTGTTATCCAGGGAAATTCTGGATTTGCTCCAAGGACAGGCTGGAGCCTTGCTGTCTCCACCAAGTGAGCTCATGCACGTTCTTTGCTCTGTGTTGAGGTCACACGCATTGCCCAACGACCTGGGCTTTGCTCCTCCTCCTCCTCCAGGGCAGGTAAAACACCTCCCTGGGCCTACAGGAGGCACTGGGGTGAGCATTTTTGGTGGCAACACCTTCAGCCCCTCTGTGGATACACCAGCAGTGTCAGCTGCAGCCCTGGAGCAGAGCACTGGGCAGGCAGGACCATTCCTGGGGCTCTGTTCCTGGGTTTTTCCTCCCCCAGGCTCGTGCCCTGCCCCATCCAGAGAGGGTGGTGCAGAGCTTCCGCGCAGCTCAGCAGGAGGAAGCTGGGGCAGATGCCTCCAGCAGCTCCTTACCTTCGTCAGGCTGCATGGAGAACTCGTCCTGGACTCCATCCTGGGCCTCCAGGCAGGTCGCTGGCACCCAGCCTTGCTCCTCCAGCGTGCTCACAAACCACCAGCCTGAGAAGAAAACAGCAGGTGGCTCAGCCGAGGGCTCTCAGCAGCCAAAGCCTCCCTCCCTCCCTCCAAACCATGAGCCTGGGGGTTGTGACCCTTTCTTGCATCTCCACGGGAAGCTGGGGTGACCCCAAAGCAACAGAGCCAAGCGCTGTCCAAGCACAGGAGAACTGCAGCTGAGTGACATCAAAAAGTACAATTCCCTCCCCAGGAAACCAGGAGAGGCTCTGAGAGCTGAATGGCTTCAGCCACTGCATTTGCTTTTGGTTTTTTCTGCCCCTTCATGGTTCATTTTCCCTCAGTGTGGGTCAGCAAGCTCGGGCTAATTAGCAGAGATGAATACCCTGCGTGTGAATCGATAGCCGAGTCCTGCTGCGCTCGCCTCCTTTACATTTGTGGAAACAGCAAAATTGAAAAGCTGTGAGCAAATGCAGAGTTTAAAACATCAGCTCTCCCAGTGGAAGCCCAGCCAGCTCCAGAGAGGCCACAAGCAATTCTGGGCCCCCCTGTGTGTCCAATCAAAACCAATGCGTGCTCCTCGTTATTAAAAGAACAATTTGTGTCTTTAGGGGGGAAAAATAAAGACTGAGTATTACCCTCCGAACCCCACCTGGGAGTCATCTAGAAAGACAGCTAGATTGTCAGGGAGGGAATCAGCTACCTGCATGGGAGGGAAAACCAGGGCTGACCTTTGATAAATAAATGATTTTCCACAGCTTTTGAGCTGGCTGTGCTAATCGTTTCGCTTGCTTCAGGGTTGCTTTTATTTTTCTCATTCTCAAATGGAGCTGCTGGTGCAACTGATCCTCTGGGGACCAGCTCTCCAGAATGTTAAAATCTGTTTTCATGGTTTATCTTTAACTCCCCCCTGCAAGCAACTTCTGTAAACTTCAGGGAATAAATTCCCCACAAAGTCCAGAAGTTGGGTCCATGACATGGCTCAGTCCCTTTGCAGAGGTTAAGAGCAAATTTAAGTTTTGAAGCAAGCGAAGAGCTTGGCTGCTTGCCCACAGGAGCTGTGAATGCACAAAGGGGGCTTTGATGGGCACCACCAGAGTGTCCCCCTCTGCCACTAAAACAACCCTGCAAAGCCCAGGGATGCCTTTCATCCTCAGGACACATCAGCAAGTTTTTCAGCAGGAAGAAGCAGAAAGTAGAGACTGAAGAAGGTGGACGGCACGGGGACAATCAGACAGCCCTTAGAGACAGCCCTGAAGCCTCGTCCACACTCACACACACCAGAGCTGCTTCCTCCACATCCCACCTCAGCTCCCCATCCCTGCGGGATGCCTGGGGGTTGTTTTGCTTAAGGAAAACACAGGATTGTCACTCCTGCCCCTGCTCTGCGCCCCAGAGCGGAGCCTGAGCCCTGCGCCGAGCCCAGCTCCCTGTACCTGATTCGTTCTTCTCAATGATCTCCACCACCTGGCCCACGCACAGGCTGATCTCCGAGCTCTCCTGCTTCTGGTAGTCAGCCACCACGACATACTGCTCCAGCACCAGGGGCTCGGCCGAGGCACAGTCAGCTCCTGCGCAGGGGGACAAGAAGCGCCCGTGTGCCGCGTCAGCGCCGTCCCCAGGGCACGGCCACCGCCACCCAGCAGCTCCAGGACACCCCGGGGAGCCCAGCGTGAGAGGTGTGAGCAGAGACCGGGGCACGGTGAGGGGGAGAGGTCCAACCAGCAGCCAGGTGAGATGGGGACAGCCAGGTGAGACCTGCTGCTGCTGCTGCTGCTGCCCGCCACAGCCACCCAAGCAACCTCACCACTGCAGAACCGGAGCTCACAGCAGCACGGGGGTCAGGGGAGCCTCCTGTGCACATCAGCTGCCCCAAGGCATGGACCAGCCCCAAACACACAGCCTGCAGTGTGTGAAAACCCTGCTGAAAACCCCAGCACCCCGGTGGAGGTGTTTGTAGGACAGGGCAGTATCGCTGTGCTCGTGGGCCCGCTGTGTTCTGTCCCCTCGGCTTGTTCTGCTCCCTGCCCAGCTCCTCCTGCTGCACATCTCAGTTCCGTGACAAAAAAAGGGGAAAAAATACCCCGAGGATGAGCAAAAGGGGCGAGACACACCGGGAACAAAGCGTTTGTGTGGCCAGAAAGAGGAAAACCGGGGGCGGCTGGATCGCCGGGAGCTGCGGGATCGCCGGGAGCGGAGCTGGACCGGCAGCAGGTGGCACTGCGGGATAAGGCCAGGATAACCACGGGATAACTACGGGATAACCATGGGATAACTACGGGATAACCATGGGATAACCACGGGATAACTACGGGATAACCATGGGATAACCACGGGATAACCACGGGATAACTACAGGATAACCATGGGATAACCATGGGATAACCATGGGATAACCACGGGATAACCACGGGACAACTACAGGATAACCATGGGATAACTACGTGATAACCACGGGATAACTACGTGATAACCACGGGATAACAACCATGGGATAACTACGGGATAACCATGGGATAACCATGGGATAACTACAGAATAACCATGAGATAACCATGGGATAACCACGGGATAACTACGGGATAACCATGGGATAACCACGGGATAACTACGGGATAACCATGGGATAACCACAGGATAACCACGGGATAACCACGGGATAACCACGGGATAACCATGGGATAACCACGGGATAACCACGGGATAACCATGGGGTAACCACGGGATAACCACGGGATAACCACGGGATAACCATGGGATAACCATGGGATAACCATGGGATAACCACGGGATAACTACAGAATAACCATGAGATAACCATGGGATAACCACGGGATAACTATGGGATAACTATGGGATAACCAAGGGATAACCACGGGATAACCATGGGATAACAACCATGGGATAACCATGAGATAACCATGGGATAACCATGGGATAACCACGGGATAACCACGGGAGATAAATATGGGATAACCATGGGATAACCACGGGATAACCATGGGATAGCCATGGGATAACCATGGGACAACCATGAGATAACCATGGGATAACCATGAGATAACCATGGGGGATAAATATGGGATAACCATGGGGTAACCATGGGGGATAAATATGGGATAACCACGGGGTAACCATGGGATAAGCTGGACACCAGGAGCACTACAGAACAATAGGGACACCCGGGAGCACTGGCAGCTCCTGCTGTCACTGAGGGAAGCAGGGCCAGCCTGCTCTGTGCTCTGCAAGCACCCTTTCCTTCAGGAGAGAGCCCTGGGCACTCCCTTGGCTCCATCCCCCAAGAACCCCAGAGCACTTCCCCATCTGCCTCCAACAACCTCCAAGAAGCACCAAAGTGTTAAAAAACCCCTTCTCAGGACTCCCTCCACCCCAAGCTCTGCCTTCCAACCCAACACTGCCTTCCAGCTTCCCAACCTGCCAGGGGAAGACACTGTTACATAATTCCACTCTCCCCTGCTTTAATTAATACTTGAAAAGCGCTTTGGAAATAGGAGAGTGTTAATTACGGAAGGTGCAGGAGGGAGATGTCTTTACAAACAAACAGTGAGGCCTGCAGGTAGATGAGGCCAGAAACTGATAGGTGACAGAAGCAATGGGAGGAACCATAAATTCCATAGGAATTCCATTAATTGACACAGACTGTTACTCACCCAAGGATGTGTTAAATCCCTGGACTTAGAGAAAAAGAACAGAGACACAAAGAAAACAAAAGGTGGGGGGGAATGTACATTAGAAGGGGCTCTGTATTAGGTGATTCGGAAAGTCTGTACCTCTCAAGTACCTCGGCCAATGGGGAGAGAGAGAGGGAATCTGCGGACAGGAAATTAGGATAAAAAGAGGCTGTGTCCTCTAGCAATCTGAGAGACCCCACGGGAAATGCCCATGAGCTCTCCCTTTATTCATGAATAAAGTTACAGGACTCCTCTGTCTCCTTTTTGGACATAAACCTCTGGTGTTTGGGGATTAATTTTTCCTGACAATTATCACACAATGGAATCACACACCTGATTGCAGGTGTTGAGTTCACAGGGCCTGTGCATTACTCTGGGTCTCAAATTTCAGGTCGGGGCAGAAATCCCATCTGGGCCAGGCATGGCAGATATTCAGGACAATCCCCTCCCTGTCCCCAAGGGCTGTGAAATTCCACAGAGAGAGGGACAATGAGGTGAAATACAGCAGAGAAATTCAGACTGTTGTCAGGAATAAGTTCCCATGGCAAGTGCACCTGCACCAGCTGCTCCCCCATCACAGGAGAGGTCTCAGCCTCCCAAAAGATCTTTCCTAGAGGAGAACCTATTTCAGGGCGTAGGAAACTGGAGGTGCCATTCTCATCCCAAAAGGGTGATGAGCAGAGATGGACAAAATCCAGCAGGTCCTGAGGGTTCCCAGGACGTTCTGCTGCCTCGTGGAGAAGCTCTCCTGTGCACAAGGTCACAACCTCTCCAACCGGTTCTGAGAAAGCCAGACCACAACCAAGATTTAAATGAACCACGTGCCTGCAGTTATTTAAAGGAAAAGGAAGGAAATTGTCTGTGTTAATCTGCTATAAACAGCACTCTGCACAGCTCCAGGTGAGCTTGGCCAAGTGCAGAGGATCTGTTGCTGCTCACGAAAGCTTCCTCCACACCAAAACCCAGAGGTGGGGCCCCAGACGGAGTTAAAAATAGCCCTCCGAAGTGAACGGTGGATGCTGGGACTATCTGTTCTACCAGCTCAATTAAAGGTTTGTGCTCAAAGTGATCTGAGGATCTACCCAGCCCCTGAGAGAAGAAAAACAACTATAGGAAGAGCTAAGTACTCCCCTTTCTGCCTCCCTTGCTGTAATTACGCCGTTGCTCTGAGCTATTTGTAGTTTTAGCAGCCAATTCTGGATCCTCCAATGTACCCATTAAACCAGCAAGAGAAGTGGTAAACTGAGCTTGGAGGAAGAAGTAGGCGTTGATTTCGGGAGCATCTTCACCTGGCATAATCATCCTCAACCGCAAAAACACACCCTGGAGTGAACAACAACATCCTGGGCACGGCCAGGCTCGGGTTCCTCCAAAATAGCAGCGGTGGAAAGCTTCCCGGGGAGGTGGGGGACAGTGCTAAAGCTCTGCAGCTGGGAGGGGAGGATTTGGACAGCCCCACAGAGATAGGGTGTGCAGACAGCTCGGCAGGAGCACAGACTGAGCATCCTCAGCTCTCCCCAGCTGGGAGAACCACACAAACGTGGCCTGGAAAATCCCTCGAGCCAAGGGATCACTGAGGCCCCTGGGCTGGGCTTGCAGAACTGATGCTCACCCCTGACACAGGAGAGACACTCAGCACGTCCCCAAAGCAACCCCAGGCTGCTCAGAGCAGTGACCTTGCTCTCAGCCAGCCCAAAAAGCTCTGCAGGTTCTGTCTGACCAGAAACTTGGCCATTGATGGAAATCTCACAGGTATGAGGCTGCCTGTGATGTTTTCAGCCTTTCCAGCTTCTGGCTTTGCAAGGGCCAAAAGTGACGAACTTCTAACAGAGCTTGGACATTGGTGCTTCCCGAGAGAAACAAAGAGCTCAGCACTGAATTAGGGGCACAGGGTTTGAAGCCTGTTGTACACTCCTGCCGTTGCCTAATGTCATCTTCCAAAAATGTCATACTTTGGACAAAGTTCCTTCCTCCTCTGCCTGTGTGGATCAGACCCAGAGCACCCAGGGCAGTGCCTTTCCCACCAGACCTGAGGAGTTGGTGATGATCAGCGCTGCAAGAGAGACCTTCCTGCTGCTCTCACGTGAAACGGGCACTGAACGCTCTGCTGAATTCTCTGCAAGCCCTCTCATCTCTCCAGGGATTTTTCCAGAACTGGAAAACAATCCCATGGAAATACCATTCACCAGGGGAGTTTCAGAAAGGTCCTCTTTGGCTGCTGTGTTTCCCCTGCCTCTCCTCAGACCCGATTCTGTGGTCTGGGGTCTCTCTGCCCACACAAAAGGAACGTGGCCACACAAAAAAGCAGCAAAAACCAAACTGGCAGAGGGGCATTTGAGGTCTCTGCCAGCCTCCTTGGGCAGCTCCACCCAAATATAAACTCTGGAGGCAGTCTGAGGTTCTCTTGCACGAACCCGTGGCTCTCCATCTGTGCTTTCCGCGGAGCTGTGAGAGGCAGAGAGAATAGAAACGCTCAGAACAGTCTCGGGGACTGATGGGATGACTACTTTTAGACACATCTAAATCAGTGGCCAAGGCAGAGCCCCAAAGTCTGGGGAATTATCCACCCCCTGCAAGCTGCAGGCTGCGCACAGCCCACGCCTGAGGCTCTCACAGGTGGGGCTACAAATGCTGGTAAAAAAAGCTAAGCAAAGAAAGCAGATTTTTTTTTTTCCACTGCTCACATACACCAGGCACTCCTCGAAACCCCAAATGTCATCTGAGCCTCGTGGTCACTGCAGGAGCAGCACTTTAACCCACTCTGCATCCCAGTGTTTGCTCAAATTCTATTTCCAAACGGGGCTTGCTGCCGCCACGAGCTCGGAGCTCTTTCAACACTCTCCTCAAGAGAGTTTTTGCCTCTCTGGCTATTGGGAAATTGTTTATTGTGGGGAATCCTCGTGATTTTTGTTTGTCAGCAGCTGTTGGATGATCCCTCCTCGGGGACACCCTGGATTGAAGGAGGATTTTTCATGCCTTGCTACACATTTGCCTCCTCAAAGCAGGTCTGGCTTGAGGACCCAATGAACCCTCAGAGATTTCCTCGAGGAACAGGAGTTGGGGTGACAGCAGCTGAACCAAACTCTGTTTCCACTGCCAGGAAAGGCAAGACAGCGAGAGGAGGCTCTGAACACGTCTGGCATGAGACATCAACCCCGAAGAACGTTCCTGAGAGCAAACACCTTTCCTGACGGCTGCTGCCAGGGGCAGAACAGCACATCCTGCCCTGCCAGAGCCGGCCCTGCCTCGGATGTTATCCAAACTCTTCCTTCTCAATGGAGAATTCCTGTTTCTCCAACAGACAGTGTCCTTAAATTGAATTTTGCCCTCATTGAACTGTTATACAGCAGAAATTTTCTTCCTCTCAGGTCTAGAGAGGCCTTCCCTTCTCTTGCCTCATGGACAGGAGCCAAGTGATCTAAACACACACTGATCTCACAGGGAAACACAACACTTCTCCCTCAGTCACCAAATGTTCCTGCTGAGGCAGCACCAGAGAAGGTTTCAAGATGAGGGCGATTGTATCTATATTTTATATTTGTTTTAGCAAAAGAACGAGGAAAATAATTGCAGCCTGATTTTGTCCCCATCACTTCAGAACAAAGCTTGCAAAAGGCTCAGGAGAGCTTTAAAATGACCACCCCGACGTCCTGCTTGGACAGAGAGAAGTCAGAGTTTGAGGAGGAAATGCTGCCCAAAGGTTTTAACCAGCCTGGTGAAAGCCTGAGCCCCACAGGAGAGCACTCAGCCCACGAGAACAGATCAAAACCTGGAGCCACCACCACCATCAGAGCTCCCCGTGAGCATCCTAGAGCCTCTCAGTTAGGAGCCACCACCAGGTCCCTCTTGAAGGAGGGATGGCCTCCAGCTCCAGCAGAAAAGGAAGTGGAATCGAGATTTTGGGTGTGCCCTGTGCCTCTGCTCTCTCCTGCGAGAGGAACCCGCTCACCTACACGAGAATTTGCTCACACAGCTTGTGGCAGCGCCAGCTCTCTGCCCAAAAATCCTTTCCACCACTGATTCCAGCAGGGTCCCCACGCAGACAAAGCTCAGACCTTCCTTCCCAAAGAACCTCACGCTGTTTTCGCACCTCCTGCAGCTCCAAGAGCTGAACGATACCTCCCTAAGCCCCAGATCAAAGGGAAGCTCAGAAAACCCTAAACCACACCACCGAGGGGGTCTTTCAGAGATGTCCAGACCCAAGCACCTTCCCATGGTGAAGGAGAACATCCTCCTGCATGGGGAGACTCTCAACCCCACCCTGCCCCTCGGGCAGCTCAGACATTCCTCTGGACTGCTGAAATTTCACATCCCCAGACCTTCAGCAGGAGCTGGGGCACATGGAGCTGCACAGGAGCCAAACCCCAGCCCCAGGCTGTCCCTCTGCCACCGCCCCGTGTCCACCAGCCACCACAGAGAGCCTCAGGGGCCGTGAGAGCTTCTGGCAAGGGTGAGAGCTCCTTGCCCCCCCCAGCTGAGCAGGTGTCCCCCGAGAAAGGCGAAGCAGAGCAGGGCAGGAGCAGCTGTTAGTACCTCTCTGCAGGAAAGAGGATGTTCTCTGGACAAGCCCTGAGGGGGGAACAAAAGGACGGGAGAAAAGGCATGAGGCAGGGAGGGGATGGTCTGGGGGTCCTGGGGAGCGGAGGGGAGGCTGGGGCAGTGCTGAGAGCCGCGGGAATCTGAGCCATCCATGGAGGCCCAGGGGATGTGGGATGGGGATCTGGGGCTGCAGGGAAATCAAATCCCAGGGTGGAGGGGGCTCGCTGTGCCCCACGGGGCAGCAGAGCAGGGCTCGGTGTGCCCTGGGGCTGGGACCTTGTCCCACGGCAGGGGAACACGGCTGGGGGTGCAAGGAGGAGCAGCAGAGCAGCAGAGAGGAAAGCAGCGCTTACCAGACCTCTTCTTCCCAATGGGCTCCCTGAAAAAGAGAAGGAACAGTGTCAGCAGAGGGATGGGGGAACTGGGGTGTCGGTCAGGGGACAAACCCACCCAGGAAAGCAGAGCTGTGCTGGCTCTGGTGGGGTCACTTATCTCCCTCAGGCAGCTCACGTCTCCATGGGCATCACCCACCCTGCAAACAGCCCCTGTCCCCCCCTTTCATTTCATAATTTAATGTTTTGTCCTTCCCAGGTGAGCTTGGGGTGCTGCCCTGGCCTTGCAATTCCCACCCCTCCACTTGGTACCACCTCTGGTACTCATCCACAGAGGTATCAATAAAATTAATAATAAAATTTAATAATATAATAATATAATATAATATAATATAATATAATATAATATAATATAATATAATATAATATCACATCATATCATACAATATAATATCATATAATACAATATAATATCATATATTATATCATATTATATGTAATAGTAATAATAATAGACCATTAGTAGTAATAAGAATAAAATTAAGAATAAAATTAAATAAAATGCAACCAAGATGGACTGGAAACAAATGGGACATTGTTCCGGAAACTGAAGACTGCTGAGTTCAGAGACCACAGGCTGTGCAAAGACCTGAGTGCCATGCCCCAGGCGCACAGACCAACAGAGGAATCGAAGGGACAGAGCACCCCAAAGATTTCTGGACAGAGGCAGCATTACAGAGCTAAATCCGAATTTATTAATAAGCCCCATTAAATGTGGCCCAGCTCAGAGGTACAACAGGGAAGAGAAGCACAGCCAGGCCAGCTGAGCAGGCTGGAGATCAGCAGGTGGGAATGGCACCCCGATGCTGATGGCAAGAACTGTTGTTTTTCCCCTGCCTCCTGCTAAAGCCATCACTGTAACTCATCCTCCGTTTCCTTTCTCCGGCTGAGTGAGGGGGCAAGGAAGGAGCTGCAATTTCACTTTGCTGCTGGGATGTTCCTGGCAGGGACACAAAGAGCTGCAGGTCTGAGGAGCAGCAGCCCCAGCCCGAGCACCTCAGAGGGGACAGGGGCTCAGACGAGACAGGAAACAGCAATAAAGCCCTGGCAGCATCTCCTCCTCCTCCTCAGATCCCTGTGGAGCAGAGAAGGGCAGCAGCACAGCTCAGTGCACTGGAAACTCACAGCTGCAGGAGAAGAGAAGGAAAAGGCGCTGTGCCTTGCACTGTGAATGTCATTTAGCCCCAGCCCTGCCAGCAGCCAGGCTGAAGCAGCAGCACAGCACAGCACAAGGCACCAACACCCAGCGGTGACAGGGGACACCAGCCAGCCCCACAGAGGGGGCAAAACCCAGGAATGGTTCTCCAGCTGCTCCCCAGAACTCTGAAGCCAAAGGTTCCTGTGTGACTGGAGCCTCACTTAAAACTCAGCCAACAACAGTCTCAGAGTCCTTCAAGAACCTCACAATCCCCTGAAAGGAAACTCTGACACATGGAGAACTCTTAACACATTCAATAATCCCCAGGCCATGTGTTTTAGGAAGAGAGGGTCAGGTTTCTCAAGGATCTTCTCTAGACAGCATCCCTGAGGATCCAGGCACGGGAAGGAGTGATGTGGGGAGCACAGGGCTTCAGAACAAACACAAAGGCTGCTTTTCAACAACCTGGGAGAGAGCTCTTAAACTACTCACTGCAGGATGCTGGGGGCACTGAAAGTCTTCATGGACTTACAGGGTGATAATTCAGGCAAGAAATGTTAATTAAAAGTCATTAATTATAATCCCAGGTCTAAAGAAGAGTTGCTACAAGCTTGCTTGAGTTTATAAATGCTTTCCTTAGGCACATTTGGTGGCTGCTGGGGCAGGCAGGACCCTGAGCTGCAGGGAGGTGGCCCTGAGGCTGTGACACAGAAAAACCCAACTTGCAGTGGGGCTCACGGGAGAAAAGTGCCCTCAAATGTGGCTTGGGGACCTCAGCACTGTCCCTGCTGCCCCAGCCAGCTCCTGGAAGAGGTGAAGGACTGGAGCACCAACACAAGGAAAACAACTCCAGCTGCTGCAAACCCACCCAGGAGCCACAAGATGAGACGGATCTGAGGTCAGCATTCCAAGAAAACATCTCCCTCATATAAAAAAACCCTCTCTTGTAAAAAAAAAAATAAAAAAAAATCCTTCTGTAATACAATAATGCCACCAAAATAGCCGTCAGGATGGAGTTCATCTTCTAAGCATTCAGCAAGCCTGGAGATGTTTGCAACATTTACGCAGGCGAGGAATGGGGTACAAGAGAGCCCTTGTGTGGGAGAAGTGGTGTTTAGCAAATGCTCCAGCAGCACTGAAAGGAGCTCCTGTCCCCACTCTCCAGGGCCACTGCAGAGCTGGCCAAGCTGAGCCCTCAGGCTCAGAGCCTGCCCTTGGAGCTCAGCAAACCCAGTGCTCTGTCCAGGGACCTGGCACGGGCAGACTGCTGCAGAAATTTGGGATTTTTGTCTGCTGGCACTCAGGAGAGCCAGCTCTCAGCAGAATGGGAGGGAGGAGGTTGGTTTGGAGCTGGGACCCAGCCTGAGCTCCTGGTAAATGTGCACAGAGGCATCGGGAGAAATGCAAATTGAACAATTTGGTGTGCAAGCTGTAATCCCAAAAGGTACAACCCAGCAAGAATCCTTATCCAAACCAACATCCAGCAACTCATGGATCTCCAGTTCACCAGCAAAAGCTCCTGCAGTGGCTTCCCACAGCCCCTCCATCCCCGAGCAGGGACCTGAGGCTCCCCTTTTCCCAGTTCATGCCCCAAACTCCGCGGGGTCACTAACAGGGAGGGAGGTTGCTGCAGGCACAGCCTCAGCAGCACAGCTCTCCTCATTTCCAGCCCCAGCACTCAGCCCTGTGCTGATTCAGCAGCAGCTGGGACTGAGCTGGGATTGAGCTGGGACCTGTTCCCTGCTCCCCCAGTGATGCTTTCCCTGGCAGGGAGGAGCAGGATCCTCCCTCTGCACTTGGTCCTCCACCCCAGCAAAGCAAACATCCACAGCAGCACAGCTGAGCCGCCCTTGAAACGCCCCCAAATCCTCTCCCTTCCGCCAAGGGCTGTCTGGCAGAAAGGGCAGGGAGGCAGGCTGGGGGTGTGAGCCCAGGGGGTACCCAGGAGTATGGAAAAGAAGGGAGAAAACAGTTTCAAAAAGCTATGCCTTTTTAAAATAAAAAGATTCATAAACCAAAAGGTTCAAAGCAACAGCTTCTAAGTGGCTTATCCATGATGGGCTGCTCAGCTCCCAAAAAAAACAGTGAAAGATGCTTTTAAAGGAAGAGATTTCTCATGGCCAGGGGTACATCCCATCCCCAGCCTCTGGGAAGAGCACCCTGACAGCTCCTTCCCCACCACAGCCCACCTGTAACTGTGGGCAATGAATAAATAACGACTTAGTAATATTAATAACTTGTTTGTCATTAATACTAATAACTTATTAATAACTGTTAGGGCCTTGCTTCACTCCAGAGTTCACCTGGGCTCCCCCATGTCCCACAGCCCAAATTCAGCCGGAGGGGAGCGAGCAGCTGAATGCCTTGACTCAGCAGTGGCTCCGTGCCCAGCCCTTCAGCCCTCCCTAGCCTTATCCCAGCAACGCTGCTGTGGTTAAAAAGGGCTCAGAACCAAAAAAGGGAGGTTGGGAGGTGAGGGGGGTGCACGCAGCAACTTCCCACCTCAGCAGCCCAGCATCCTGTGCTGGTCAGACCTGCTGAGAGACGTGGGGAGCAGGAATTTGATGACTTTTCTTCTTTGAAGCGACAGGGCTTCTGTCCAACACCAAGGAGAAAAATCCCACATCCCCCAGATTGTTAACTTTCCAGAGATTTCTTTTTCCACAACCATTTCTCTTCTCCTTCTTCCCCCACCCCCTTCCCACTGCTCTTCCCAAATTCTTCTGGATTCAGCTTCATTCTGACCCAGCTGGGCAGCCCTACAAGGAGAAGCAGTGGAGTTATCCCAGCCCAGAGCTTGCTGGACAGGGATTCACATCACAGAAGCCACCAGCTGTCACTGCCAGGACAAACCCTAACCTCCCTCTGCTCTGCTGTTTGATGTGGTGTGTCCAGGCAGGACACACAGGAAGGATGGGGATGGGGAAGGAGGGGATGGAGGAAGGGCTTCACCTCCCTCTGCCGCCCGCCAGCTGCTGGAGACTCCTGTCTCAACTCCCCTCCTGGCCGTGATGTCCTGCCCAGCTGGAAGCGATGGTGGAAGGAGGAGGAACAAAGTCAGAACTGGACCCTTTCCCTCTCCAAGGGACAGGCTGGGGTTTGTGGGGCAGGTGGGGTTGGGAAGGGCTGGGAGCCAGCAGTGCCTGTCGGTGTGGGTGCTCCCAGCGCCAGCGCAGGGATGCTGAAGGGAGCTGCACTGCAGGAAGAACAGGAGAGCCCTGGCTCAGCCCAGGGAGAGCTCCAGCCCCGGGGAAAACAGACACCACAGGGGCCTGGAGAGAAATGCACGGGCTGTCCAACCTCCTCCTTCCATTCCCAAACACTGCCAGATCCAAGGACTGAATTCACCCTTTGCAGTTAAACCAGAATTCCACAAAGTGCAGTTAAACCAGAGCTCCATGGACTGCAGTTAAAACAGAATTCCACAAGCTGCAGTTAAACCAGAATTCCACAAACTGCAGTTAAACCAGAATTCCACACAGTGCAGTTAAGCCAGAGCTCCACAAAGTGCAGTTAAACCAGAGCTGCACAAGCTGCAGTTAAACCAGAATTCCACAAACTACAGTTAAACCAGAATTCCACAAACTACAGTTAAACCAGAATTCCACAAGCTGCAGTTAAAGCAGAGCTCCACAAGCTGCAGTTAAAGCAGAGCTCACAAACTGCAGTTAAACCAGAGCTCTATGATCTGGAGTTAAACGAGAGCTCCACAAGCTGCAGTTAAAGCAGAGCTCCATGATCTACAGTTAAACCAGAGCTCCAAAAACTGCAGTAAAACCAGAATTCCACAAACTGCAGTTAAAGCAGAGCTCCACAAGCTGCAGTTAAACCAGAATTCCACAAACTGCAGTTAAACCAGAATTCCACAAACTGCAGTTAAAGCAGAGCTCCACAAGCTGCAGTTAAACCAGAGCTGCACAAGCTGCAGTTAAACCAGAATTCACAAACTGCAGTTAAACCAGAATTCCACAAACTGCAGTTAAACCAGAATTCCACAAGCTGCAGTTAAACCAGAGCTGCACAAGCTGCAGTTAAACCAGAATTCACAAACTGCAGTTAAAGCAGAGCTCCACAAGCTGCAGTTAAACCAGAATTCCACAAAGTGCAGTTAAACCAGAGCTCCATGATCTACAGTTAAACCAGAGCTCCAAAAACTGCTGTTAAACCAGAATTCCATGGGCTGCAGTTAAAGCAGAGCTCCACAAGCTGCAGTTAAACCAGAATTCCATGGGCTGCAGTTAAAGCAGAGCTCACAAGCTGCAGTTAAAGCAGAATTCCACACAGTGCAGTCAAACCGAAGCTCCCTGGACTGCAGCCAGCCCAGCAGGGGTTGGACACGCTGGGGTGCTGTCAGAGGGGTGGCCCCTCACCTGCACCCCAGAGAACACAAGCCCAGGGTGGACCCAGCAGCACCCCAGGCATGTCCCCTTCAGTGCCACCAGCTGCCAGTCTCGTGGGGAAGCCACAGCAAGGGACAGGGAGCAGGAAGGCTCCTGTCAGTGGCTGCTTGGCTTGGCACCACTCAAGCTGACCAGTCCTTTTTCCCCTCCCTCATTCCCACCTTTCAGCCACCCAGCATAAAAATCTGCCTTTTCCTTTTTTTTTTTTTTTTTTTCCTTTCCCCCACTCGATTCATGGCCTGGCTCCCTTTCAAATTCCCGGAGCAAAGTATTTATCTGCTGGATGAAGGATGACATCCGGCCAAACCCCAGACACGCCATCACGTCTGATCCAGCCCAGCCGTCTATCACAGCTCCCATCTCGTTATTGCTGAGCTGGCAGCATTCCAGGCCTCGGGAATGGGCTCCCAATCCCTCCAGAGGAGAGAGTCAAGGACTTTTATTAATTAGCATTTTGAATTGGAGCTAATAAATACCCCTCTGGCATTCGGAATGGGATGGGGAACACGACTGGGATGTCCTTGAGATGCTGTAGGGTTTGGCTGGTGGAGGCAAAGGGACAAGAGTCACCCTCTGAGTCCCTGTGTGTGCTGCAAGTGTGAATGTCCTCCCTGGAGAGGAGCAGGGAAGCAGCACCACCACCACTGGATTCAGCACCAGCCCTGCAATGGCCAAAACTCACAAACACACAGAATTTTGCACCCAGGACCCTGTGGAGCATCCCTGAGGATGGACCCCACCCCACAAAAACACGCCTGGGATTGGGCTCTGGGCCAATCCCTTGACTCTCAGCCCCAAAGCAGGGAGGGGCCAGGGGCTGGCACTGATGGCTGCAAGGACAGAGGGCACAGCAGGGCTGTCCCACCCAGCACCCAGAGGGTCTGCCCACAGTGCCCACCCTGCCTGCCTCCTGCCTCAGTCTGCAAGACAAAAAAAGGCGAGGGAAGCAGTGCAAGACTGAAGCTGTCCTTCAATCCAGCACGGCTGAAGGTCCCTCAGCTGCAGGCAGGTTCAACACCTGACTCCTCCTGCAGAGCAGCTCATTCCCCTCATGCAGGGCTCAAAGATCAGGCAGTGCCCCTCATCCCAAAACTGCCATGATATTCCCCCTCTGATGTCCTTGTCCTGGTGTCCCTCGCTTGCCCCTGACCTTCCCCGAGGGATGACCTTCCCCGAGGGATGGCCATGGGGCAGAGGTTAAGTGGTGAGCACTCGCTGGGCAGGACAGATGAGAGCAGCAGCGACAGCAAGCAATTAGTTAATGGGCTCTGGGGCTCTCGGGCCCATCTCATCAGTGACCACGAGCTGCAGCAGAAATGATGACAGGCCAAGCCAATAGGAACAGGAGCCAAAGGAGGCATGGGGGAAGGGGGAATTAACAGGGGGAATGAAAATAATAAAAACCCAGGGAGAAGATGCAGTCCACACAAGCACAGCACTGAGCTGGGGACCTGACAGGCTCAGCTGCCGCTCAGAGGAGGAAAACAAAATCCCTCCATCTACCTCCACACCCTTCCAATAGAGAATGGTGTCAAACCAATTGATTGCCTTTCCCCTCACAATTCATCAGGCCTCCTCCACTGCTCGGGCTCTGCTGGAGCCGTGTCACACGCGGCAGGAAAAGGAGAGCAGCAGAGCAGGAGATGGAGGAGGCTCTCAGATTTATGCTGCTCGTGATTAGTAAGAGATGGGTGGCTCCTGGCCAGAGCAGCTCATAGTCACAAGACTTAGAACCACACGGAGTTGCGTAAGGCACGCAAGATTCCCTGCAAACCACGCTGGGTTTGCATGGAAGGACTCTGGAGTGTTGTTATGGATGGGGCTGGTGGGAAAGTGTCTTTCCAATGAGGCAGAGGCTGATGCAAATGTGGGAAATGAGGCTTTGCAGGCTGATCATGTTCCTGAAACTGGTATTTGGAAGTAGGAGGAGGCTCAGGAGGAGAACAACACTTCACGGGGTCCCGGAGAAGTGTTCCACTTCCCCACTGGAGAAAGAGGTGTCCACGTTGAGCTGCACAGCCTCTCCAAGAATGAGATCTGTGAGAGAGATCAGCCTCCCCAAATCCCAGATCTGCGAGCCGTGAGGGAGCTACTGCTGAACACCAGAGTTGTGGATATCAGCAAATCCAAGGCAGTCTGTGTCCCCTCCCCACCCCAGCGGTGGATGTCAGCAATCCCAAGGCAGTCTGTGTCCCCTCCCCACCCCAGCAGTGGATGTCAGCGAGTCCAAGGCAGTCTGTGTCCCCTCCCCACCCCAGCAGTGGATGTCAGCAAATCCAAGGCAGTCTGTGTCCCCTCCCCACCCCAGCAGTGGATATCAGCAAATCCAAGGCAGTCTGTGCCCCCTCCCCACCCCAGCAGTGGATGTCAGCAATCCCAAGGCAGTCTGTGTCCCCTCCCCACCCCAGCAGTGGCAGCCACCCACCCCACTTACTCTTTTGGGGGGGTCAGGTCGTCAGGCCGTGTCTCAAAGAACTGCAGCACCTCCTCGCACTGGGAGATGTAGGGAGGCAGCTGGATCAGAGCCTGGGGAGGAACAGAGACACTACTGATGGGAGCATCAAAGCTGTGCAAGGAGCCCCCTGAGGACAGGCCCTGCTGATGCCAGAGGGATTTTTTGCCTTTTTTCTTTTCTGTATTTGTAACCTTCCCAATACTTTTCCCTACCCTTTTCTGCAGCTAAAAAGACCAAACCCATTCCAGAGCTCCAAGCCCTGGGGAGCACAAGGCCTCTCTCCTGTCCTGGCTCTTCCTGAGAACCAAAGTTAAGAAGAAAATCTTCAAAACACATTTTCATGAACAAGTACAACTAATACCAAAACTGAGGAGCTCCAGAGAAGGGGCTTGACCTGGGAGAAATTGCATCACCACTTGTTCTCCTTATTAGTGCTTTTATCAACTATACTAATTTCCTAAAACTTTTAAAACTGTATTCACCCCTGTGGGGCTAGGCTTTTTTGGATATTCTTCATAACCAGAGCTCCAATAAAGATCCACTTTTATATTTCCTCCTATACTAAAATTATCTCTGGTTTCATTTCCAAGCTGAAAAAGGCAGCAGTGGGAGTGCAGGGACCTGGGACGTGGCACCCATGGGGTTCCTGGCCCAGGCTGGGGAGAACCACAGCAAACACGGAGAGCAAGGCCCAGAGAGCTCAATTCCCACCCCCAGCCCACCCTGCTAAAGCACAGACCCTGCTTAGCCCAGCCCAGCCTTTTGGGCAGATGTGTCACAGGGTGAGAGGCACAGGGATGTCCATCCTGCCCTTCAGCCTCCTGACTCAGCTCTCCCAGCATGGAGCTGCCATCCTTGGGAAGGGTTGGGCACTTCACACGTGGCGGACTCTCAGTGCCATCCCAGCACATCCTAAAAATGCTCCATGGGCAGTGGTGGCTTGGGAAGAGGCAGGGAGAGAAGCAAGGGAGGCAAAATTATGGACACCAGGGCTGGGAGGCTGCTCTGCTGCTGTGGAACAGCAGGAGATAGAAAATTCCCTCTGCTTCTTTCCCTGCAAGGAAATCTGCTGCAAAAAAAGCTTCAGCAGTGGGACCTGCAGGGGGAGAGTTCCTGGCTGGGTGGGCAACTGAAAAAGGGAGCATTTTAAATCAGGGAGCAGAGCTGCAGCCTGACCTGGAGCAGATATTTCACCATTTTCCTGTACCATTCGTTCGCTGTCCCAGCAGTCTCGTGACAGCAGCGTGGGCAAAGCAAACCTCCCCTCAATTCTCCACCAGAGACAAAGCCACAGCTGCAGAGCCTCGGGGTTACCGCAGGGATCAGATGTGGCTCCTCGCTGCCCCAAGTGCTGTCCCCAAAGCCCTCGCAGCCTTCCATAGCCAGGCCAGCAGTGCCAGCACAGCACTGTCAGCCCACTAACCACGGGCCAGATGTGAGCAGCGTCATGTGAGACCCAGCAGAGACACAGCTCCTCCCTCCGTGCCTGCTGGGCCAGGGAAGGGCTATTCAGAGATCAGGTTTGCATGGATGCCATTCCCATGTGGTACTGCTCCCCAGTTCCAGCATCCCGTGATCTAAGCATCTCCCCCGTGCCAAAATCACTCGGATTCTGTGGCCTGGAGAAGGCTGTGTGCCCTCCAAAAGCAGAGGATGATCCCAGAGAACACCCTGTGCTGGAAGGAGGAGAGATGAGACCCACAGCTCGTTTCCCAGGGCATTTTGAGGGAAGCCCACCTGGAGCTGGCTCTGCTGGGTCCAGCTGGCCATGGGCTACAGCAGCTGTGCCACAAACAGTGGCACAAAGAGCATCGTGGCTGTGCCACCTCTGGCCCTGCCACCCAAGCAGTGACAAGAACACCAGGACCAGCTTTAGCCCATGGTGCTGAAGCCACAGCAAAGCCACCTTGGCCATCCTGCAGGCCTGAGGAGAAAGGCCTTTCACCACAGACAGAGAGTCCTTGTTGCACTGAAATCCATCTTCCAGGCACAGAAAGGATTCTTCTCCAGCAGCAGTGTTTTTAGTGACCACCCAGTCCCTCTGGGGTAGGGCATCACCACTCCTCCATCAAGCCTCCTCTAGCACTTGTTCAAAATCCCCAGCACGGGAGGAAGGCAGATCTCACACCAGGAAAAAGCCAATAGATGTGGAGCACAAAGAGAACAAACTGGAGAAATTGGATGACATTTCAGGGCTCCTCTCCCTCTCCTGGTCATTCCTAAGGCTGTTGGAAGTCTCACTGAGCAACTCATTGCTCTTACCAGTTGCTCTGATTCCTTTGCTGCTTTTCCTGCACCTTGTCTTAAACTGCCCCATTTTTCAGTACAGCAGGACCTGGAACAGAGCCCTCCAGCAGGAACACTGCCTGCTGAAAGCAGTGCTTCCCTCCCTGGCTCCCTCTCCCTGCTTCCACCCCAAATCTCACCCATCCTCACCCGGAGAACCAAGGCACCCAACTTCCCTCACAGGAGATGCCAATAAAACAAAACCTTCCTTACACAGCTTCCTCCTGCTAATTCCTTGCTCATTTTATATCTCTGCAGCCTCTGGTCAGTCCCACAGCCACCTCAGCTCAGCTGCTTTCCGGGTAAGCTCAGCCCCAGCTCAAGGCCAGGCACGGAGAGCTCGGAATTCCCGGGTGATGCATTAACGGAGGAGCAGAGCACAGCTCCCTAAGTGGCTCATATAACATCAGCCATTACGTTCCCCTTGTTAAGTCAAATGGGTTCATTATATTTTATGCCGCTAATGGCATCGTTCTGAAAGAGGCAGCTGCAGCATCCGATCACTGAGGGACGTTTTCTTGCCCAAAATTGAATTTACGGCCGTGTCTGTCTGCGTAGCTGCCACAGGTCAGTGGCGCAGGGGACACGGGGCCAAGCACCGTCAGCTTCCCCTGACAGCTCCGAGCACACCTCGAACCCATCCCCATCGCTCTGCCTGCAGCCTTCTCATCTGCAGCCCCTCTGCAGAGCTGTCAGATGCATTTCCTGAGCCACCTCCACCCTCTAGTTGTTATTCCAGCCACGACATCCCTGCCACAGCTCTGGCTGAGGCCCAAAACCCACAGCCGCTCCCACCACGCCACACCTCCCTCACCTAAGGCATGGGATGGGTGTTTTACTATTTCCCCATCTTCCCCCATGGGTTTTAGAGCCTTTGCATGTTTCCAACAACATTCAGATTGGATTTTGGAGGTATGGGATGGGTATTTTACCATTTCTCCATCTTCTCCTGGGGGTTTTAGAGTCTTTGCATGTTTCCAACAACATTCAGATTGGATTTTGGAGGTACCAGTCCTACCATGGCTGCTGCAAGTGCTGCTGCATGCCTTTGACGTCATGAGATGCGACACACTTGATTTGATTCGTGTGAAAGTAATTTTTCGTGGACTTCAGCATATTGTTTCCCCTGCCAAAAAAATCTGCCCTAAAGATCATAATTTCCCTTCTAGTTAAGCCCAGTTTTATATCCTTCAAGACTATGGAGCAAATTGTCTCAGCCTTCTCTCTGTTCCAATAATTTTCTGCAAGTCCAAGTCATCTTACCCTGTGCAAATAACTGGTTTATGCAACCAGTAAAAGGAGTTTGCATCCCAGTTTGGAACCGTCCCACCCTCCTACAGCCTCAAGGGCTGTCTGCGACATAAAACAGGAGGTCTTTTCCCAATGGATGGGAAAGGAAAGGCTTCCTGAGGAGCTCAGTCCTGTGGTGGTGGACACAGCCAGGTCCTTCCCAGCCCATCCTAAGCTGGTCCTGGTTTGCAGCTGAAGGAAGGACAGGAGGAAGGGAAGGTCCAGCAGCAGGGTGCAAACTGCAGTGGGGCTGGGCCACTCTGTTCCTGCCAAGTCCAGGCCTCCAAACCTCAGCACAAACCATGAAAAGCGAATCCATGAATGTGACTGAACCCAAAACAGGGATTGACAGTAGGGGCTAACCCACACTGCCCGTGTTCCCAGGGCTGGCTGTGGGTAGGTAGGGTCTGGCGGTCGGAAGATATCGTGCTGTACGGAAAGATAGGACCCCTCCCCAGATAGCCAATAGTGTTTAGTTTATGATGTAAGCAGACGGACGTGACGTCGTAAACCAAAGTTATATTAAGCGGTGCTAATCACCAATAAACGCCATTTGCCATCCACCACAGTGGTGTCTGTGAGCTGATGGCCCGAGCGGCCGGGGGGTGCCGCCGTGCCGTTTCCGAACCAGGTCGCCACGTCTAAGAAAGGCGACAGCTGGCACAGCATTCTGTCTGATCAGGACTGGGCTGACCAAGCTGGGTTTGCCCCTGGTGGGGTTGGGAAGCCCTCCTTACCTTGCAGTACTCATCGATGGGGATCAGGCGCTTGACCGCGACGTCGCGGATGTGGCTCCGGCGGAAGAGGATCTTCCCTGCAACAGGAGAGGCGGGGAGAAGGTCAGCTCAGCACAGCACCCTTTGGAATCACTCTGTCAGGATCTGCTCCCTGCACGCCCTCTTCTTGCCAAAAGCACCATACCCCCCCAAAATAAAACCCATTTCCTCACGCAGATTAAATACCTGGTCAGAAAAAGGCACAGTTAAAGGGGCAAGGACGTTCCAGGAGAGAGAAGAGGAGGCAGTTCTGTTTCTTGGGTCTCTCACCAGCGTGGCAATGAGGGAGCAGCAGCCCCCATCAAAGCACTGACCCCTCACAGTGTGCTGGTGGTGGAACACATTCCTGGCAAACACTGGGCTCGCCACAGCAGGACATCGCTGTCCTTGTCCCATTGTCCAGGGCATCCAGGTCTGGTGTGGGCAGCAGCCAAGCCCGAGGGTTTTCCCTGTGCAGCTCCTGGTCCTGGAAGCCACAGTGTCGGGACTGAGCTCTGAGTCAGACCTATAGAATTTTCCTTCCTGTCTGGGGTTTATTTTTGTTCTCCATTAATGGGATCCTCTTGCCCACTCCGTTTCCTCCCCTCTGGCTTGTGGTACAGGCCTCTTTCCTTTGAAGTCTAATGAGTCCTAAATGCTTCAAGCTGCTCCCTCAGAGCACAGCTTCTCTGGCATTTAACGAGACAAAAGCCATTAGCAGACAGGGAAACAGATACGTGATCAAAAGTGTTGGTACGTGGCAGGATTTCAGACCACTTCCCAAAGCTCCAGGAGCTGGCACTGCTCTGCAACACCATCACCTGGAAAACTGCGCTTTGGGGTGGCTGGGTGGTGATGAGGTTCCCTCAAGACATCTCCAACACCACAGGAAAGTCTCAGCTCTTTTTGTGCCTGCCTGGCTTTCCAATCCTAACCCCAAACCAAGGAGAGCAATGTCCATGGAACAAGCCCTTCATTTATCAAAGGGGTCACCATGGGGAAACCCAAAAGCCAAACTGCCCTCACACCATCCTTGCAAACAACATGAGAGCAAAAAAACCCTCAGAGAGTCACACCACGGCTTTGGTCCCTACTGAGGGTCCTCTGCTGAAGCCAGAGCCTGGACACTGCCAAGAACAGGACATGGGGAAACAGCCACATGACCATCACAATTTTAAACCCAGGGCTGGGCCATTTATCATGATTTTAAACCCAGGGCTGGGTCATTTATCATGATTTTAAACCCAGGGCTGGGTCATTTATCACAGTTTTAAACCCAGGGCTGGGTCACCCCCCGTGCTTCTCCCCGCCTTGGCCAGGAGCTGCATCACGGGTGACTCCTGCGAGCTGCCAAGGCATTTCTGAAGCAGAGATGAACCAAAGCCAAGCCAACCTCAGCTTGCAAAGAGCACGAGCAAGAACCTTCTGGAGGAGCCAAATCTCCTGCTAGGCTCGGTTAATGCTTTGGAATGGGAGCACACAGCGAATCCACGCCGTGCCAGCTCCATCCTTGCGCTCTGGTGAGAGGCAGGAGGTGAGGGCAGCTCATCCCAGGATTGCTCCTCACTGCTGTGCCCTTGGCAGCGAGGGCTGGGACACTGCTGCTGGGAAATGCTCTGCTCTGCAGTGCATTCCCTCCCAAAGCCTGCCAAGAAGAGCCGAGTCTGGCAGCCTTTGTGATGCAGTGAAAACAAAAATCCCCCTCTGTTCAATCTGCCTTTTCGATTTTGAGGGTGAACAGCCTGGGAAGAGGGAATTTGTCTGGAAAGACTGGGAAGAGCAACCAGGTCAGAGCTCCATTCCTCATCCTGAGCAATTATTTTCCATCTGACAAGAGGATGATCAAGTTTTCCCTTTCCATCAGCAATCCCAGAGCGTTTGCTGCGGAGGATTCTGTTTGAATGATGATTTCTGAAAAGATGAATGGATCACACCAGTTCTGTTGGCAGTTGTAAGGAATGGCTGTTTTGGTTCTAGGTCTGCCAAATGAAATCACTGATGGGTGGGTAGGTTATAAATGGCTGAAATAATAAGCTCTGGGTGTGGGAATATTGAAATGTTTAACAAACATATGCTAGTGAACAATAATAAAAATAATACAGTTTGGGGGAATAAATTCATCACAAGTGATCTTAAATTAGCCCAGGCATGGAGCATATGAAGCAGCAGGAAATCCAGCTCCTCTCTTCATTTGCTCCAGATCTAGTATTTTTCAACAAGGAAGTTTATTTTCTCACAAAAAGCTGATCTTAATCAAAATGCCTAATTAACATAATTGCGGCCCCTTCATTGCTGCCAAACACAGCAATATAAACCCTTGACTTGACAGGCAGGAGAGAGCAGGAAACCACTTCCCTCCTGGAAGGGAAAGATGGGCAACGTGCTGGGTCAGGGAGGTGCAGCAATTCCCTGGGCATGTTTTCCTTGGGCCATCCCTGAACTGGGAATGGCTGTGCTGCCCAGCGGGGCTTTCCCATGGCCACAGAACATGAGGGAAATACACGAAATTATTGATGTGCTCTCACATTCTCGCTGCTGCAGCTCAGGGGATGGTTCCCGACACCTCATCCCCAGCACTCTCTGCCTGACTGCTTTTTGGCTGCTTCCAGGAGCCAAATTTTAACAATTTTAACAACTCCCAGCCTGGTTCTGGAAGTGTCCAAGGCCAGGTTGGATGAGGCTCGGAGCACCCTGGGAGAGTGGAAGGTGTCCCTGCCCATGGCAGGGTTTGGAATGAGGTGACCTTTCAGGTCCCTTCCAACCCAAACATTCTGTGGCTCTATGATTCCAAACTCGTTTTTCTCCTAACAGGAACACCAAGGACAAGCCCTGTGAGGGGAGGCAGCTCTGCTGAGAATGGGGTTTTCCATCAGCTGGAAAGGTCAGCGCTGCTGCAGGCTCCACTTGCCCAGCTTCTCACTCTTGTCGCAACTCCGGGACTCAGAAATAATTAGATTTTCTTATTTACATAGATAATGTTATGCATGAGCAAGCAGAGCAGCGAGGCTCCCTCCCTGCTGGCACCAGAAATTTCCTCCACAAGGAAGTGTGGTAAAACACTGTCCTTTCCACAAACAAACAAAGCTGGGAGTGGACTGAACATTTATCACCTGGGAGAGTGTCTAACAAGTGGATTTTGGAAAGAGAATAAGGCACAAACACAGAATGGCTGCCCTGGCTGTGCGAGACTCCGGGACCTGCTGCCTGCTTTTCTCGATCCCAAAAACCTGTTAATCCCTACAAAGGAAAAGAGAAGCTCTGCTGAAGGTATTCTGCATGGCTATTAAAATTCCTCTGGTGCCAGAAAGGATCTGTTCTCCCAGGAATGGAAGAGCCAAGCTCCTCTGTGGGTAATCGAGGCTGCCCTTCAGTGGGACTGAGCAGGGACAGGAAATCTGGGGGAAAAGGCTGATAAGGAATTTGGGTCTCCAGCAGTGTGAGACAGAGCAGGCAGGCCGCAGGAGGGGTTAATCTCTCCAAACAAACAAAACCAGGCAAACAGGGCTCTGCGAATCGTTCCCTCCTGTGGGGGTTCTCCAGATAGAGCTGGAGTCACACCCACGAGCAAAAGAGCTAAAGAAAAGCTAAATAAAAGAGCTAAAAGAGCTAAAAAAACCCAAGGGATCTGAACCAGCAAAACTGGAGGCTCCCCCTGAGCCCAAGGCTGGATCTCCAGCGAGCTGAGAACCCCAAACACATCCCCCTGCCCAGCCCAGCTGTGAACCAAGGCAGGTATTCCGGAGTGGAAAAGCAGCTGTGCCTCCTGCCCTGCCCTGGAGGACTCCCCCCGCTCCGCCCCCACGGCCTCGGAAAGAATTCACTTCTCTGCACCTTTCAAATCACATCCAGATTTCCCCTGGCACGGGTTCCGAGCTCGCTTCGCAAAAAAGGCAGCCCCGAATGTACACGTAATTAATCCCAGCCCCTGGAGCAGGCAGCTATTCCTGGAGTGGGGATCAGGCGTGGGAGATGGTGTTCCCAGGAGTTAGGATCTGTTCTGTGCAGGGCTTCAGCACAGCCTGGGACTGTCCTCAACCTGCTACAGCACAGATCCCATCCCATCAGAGCAGGAAATCACCTTGAGTAGCCTTGCACCTTCTCCAGCTCAGAAGAAGATGCAACAGGACTGGGGAAAGGCAGGTCCCATAGCTGGAAAACGGATGAGTTTTCCTCCACCTCCTTCACAGGGCACCCCTACAGCTGTCCTGGGGGAAAAACCCCAAATCTGTGTGTGGCACTGCTGCCCACACCGAGCAGGCTGCTGGGCTGGGAAGGGAGCAGAAAGGAGACTTAATTCTGCTTTTCAAAATGATCTCCCCAAAGCCCCTTTCTCCTGCTCCCTCCTCGGGACTTCACTCTCGTCTGCAGCTCAAGCTTCCTAAAAAGCAACTTTACAGCCAAAGTGAGCTCAGGCTCAGGCCAGCCCTCCTCGCTGAGGCTCACGTTTCCAGCGAGGCAGGAGAGCTGGCCAGGATCTGCTCCAGGCCGCTGGGGCTGCGAGGAGCTTGGAAGGCTCTGCTCTCCTTCCAAAAGCTGTTTCCTGAAAGCTCTGGCACGGCCCTCCCACAGCAGCCCCGGCTGAGCTCATCTGTTTGCTCAGCTCCTTCTTCCCTGGGGTCTGCAGCCGCTTCTCCTGGCCAGAAAGTGTGTGACCCTCCGGGGATGTGCCCAGCGGGCACTGCCAGGGCTCTGCTCCCTCTGCATGGCTCCAGAGCCACTCCGGGGGCACAGCTGGTGCCAGGCATGGGCTGGGCACTGTCACAGCTGCTCCAGAGCCATTCCGGGGGCACAGCTGGGCAGTGCCACAGCTGCTCCAGAGCCACTCCAGGGGCACAGCTAGTGCCAGACACTGCCACAGCTACTCCAGAGCCATTCCAGGGGCACAGCTGGTGCCAGGCACAGGCTGGGCACTGTCACAGCTGCTCCAGAGCCATTCCAGGGGCACAGCTAGTGCCAGACACTGCCACAGCAACTCCAGAGCCATTCCAGGGGCACAGCTGGGCAGTGCCACAGCTGCTCCAGAGCCATTCTGGGGGCACAGCTGGTGCCAGGCACTGTCACAGCTGCTCCAGAACCATTCCAGCTGGTGCCAGGCACAGGTTGGGCAGTGCCCACAGCTGCTCCAGAGCCACTCCAGGGGCACAGCTGGTGCCAGGCACAGGCTGGGCACTGCCACAGCTGCTCCAGAGCCATTCCAGGGGCACAGCCGGTGCCAGGCGCTGCCACAGCTGCTCCAGAGCCACCCCAGCATGGCACAGAGCTCTGCCAGGGCTCAGGGCCAGCTCAGAGAACACTTCCAGCTCCCCTCTGTGGCAGCAGAGCTCTCCAGGCGCTGAGCAGGAAAACCCAACCCCAGACCATGTCCTGCTATGGGATGGGCACGGTGCCACACCCAGAAAGGAACACCCCTGGCCCCAAAGCTCAAGGACAATCACTCTGCTCTGCTCTGCTCTGGAGGACACAGCTCAGTGCCTGCTCTCCACGGGAGCTGAGTGGGCTGAAGGACTGCACTTCCAAAAGCCCTTTCTGATATCATCAAAGACCTCCTTCGAGAGGCCAGAGCCTCCAGAAATTTCCCGCAAGTCAAGCCCTCCAAGGCAGCGCTCACAACAAGGCAAAGCAAACAGAGTTCCTGTGGGCTGGTGGTGTGACGTGGGCTAATCCTGAGCCTCTCTGCCTGTTCCAGGAAAACAGCCTCCCAGACAAACCCCGGGACCTTCTCAGGTCGTGGTGGTGACCCCGAGCTCGGGACACTCCGGGGTTTGCTGAGACAAGCAGAGTTGCAGGAGGCATTTTTGGGAAGTGCAGCAGCCACAGCGCCTGGTGCTGCTCCACAAGGGCTTCCCAGAAAGCTGAGCACTTGCAGGAAACCACTGCAGCCAAAGCTCCCCTGGTAATGAAATTCAGATGCTCCAAATGGCATTGGGAGCAAACTCCAGTATTCCCAGAAGCAGAGCCCAACCAAAACCCCGGCAAGTCTGTGGAGATAAAACCACTTTTTGCCAAAAAAGAGCCGCAGGCTGCTTGACTGAGCTCACCTGGAGAGCCCCCCTGGGCTGAGAGAAAAAGCTGGGGCTCAGCTAGAACAAAACCCATGGTCATCCCAAACTGGGAAGGCAAAGAACTGCTCCGGAAAGGAATCAGGCTCCAGCACATCCAGCAAATATTAAAAGAGCCTTCCCTTTGCCCCAGGTGAAGTCCTGTTTCAGATCAGAGCTTGCAGCATCTCCCTGAGGAGGCTCTGGCTCCCTGTCCTGCTCCAGGGAAAGCCACCAGCTCCCGACTGCCCCAGCAGGAGCCCCACCATGGTTCCCTCTGCCAACAACACAACCTCCCCGAAGCAGGAGCACTCCTGAAGCTCCCCCAGCCCTTCTTTTCCAGCAATTTCCACCCCCTTTTTCCTGCAGTGGAAATCCCAGCGACGTGTTTCTGAGCAAAGGGAAACTATTTCAACACCGAGGAGAAACAAATATTGGTGAGTGTGAGCAGCAGAGCTCCGAGCAGGCTTCCCTCCCAAAAATAGCAGCGTTTTGGTGGGAATTTTCTGCAAGTGCAGCACAGCCAAAGCATAAATCCAATTTTTCCAAGGGATGCCCTTTGCCAATTTGGCTTCCATGTTTCCTTGCTGGCAGGAGCACTCGTACAGCAAGGGTTTTTCTGCTGCAGCATCAGGTGGGCTTTGCTTCTGCTGATGTTGCAATGCCAGGACAAGGCAGAGTCAGAAACCCAGAGCAGATTCTCTTGCTCAGAAAGAGGTGGAAATGATTTTTTTTTTCACACCACTCAGGGAACAGCAAAGCCCACAAAGGGCTTGATGTTTCTAGAAGAGCCAGGAGGCAGAGCGAGCACAAAGGGCTGCACTAAACAGCCCTGACAGGCACTGGAAGTGATTATGGTACCGTGACATCCCTAAATATCCTCATTAGCCACTGGGGCTGGGGGAAAACACAACTCTGTGGTCAGAGAGACTCCCCTCAGGCTGGTTATTTTCCCAAGGTGTTTAGGGCTCTTTTTCCCCCCAGAGCAGCAGCCACCAGCAATGCCCCACACCACAAAATGCCACGGATTACCACATCTGTTCTTTGGGCATGAAACCTCTCATGTCAGACACGTCACGGCACAGAAATCCTGCCTGTGAGCAGTCACTCCCCACAGCTCGGGAGGAAGGCAAGGCTGGGATTCCATTGTTCCCCTCTCTCTGGATGTCCCCTGGAGCTGCAGGGACAGGGACAGCTCCCACAGCGTGTGGGCAGTGCCAGGGCAGCCTCGTGCCACCCTCAGCCCTGTGCCACTGAGGGTTCATTGTAGTTGCACTGGTTTAGAAATCTTTCTCTTCTTTCTCAGGGAGAATAGAGATAAGCTGCATTTTTGTACTTTCTTAATCTCTGTGTTTGGTACTAGGTGTTGTATAGCTGTGACCAATGGTTTTAGGAGGTGGATTCCCTGCTGACCAATAGTTGCTAGATTATTAATGAATATATAAAGAAGTTTTTGTAAATAAAGCTTTCCTTTCGCCATCTTGGGTTTGTCTGCCTGTTTTCTCTGCTGGCTCCTGCGAATCTCAGGAAATCTCTAACCACAGTTCTTGGTCTGCCACTGAGGAATTCTGGAGGGAAAGAGAAATCCTGAGGGGCTGAACCCTCGCTGGGCACACTGCTAACACACACAGAGGGTTTAAAGGACACGCTGCAGGCCGAGAAGTCTTGCCTGGTTCAGCAGATAAGTGTAGTTGCACTGTTTTAAAATCTTTCTCTTCTTTCTCATGGAGAACAGAGATAAGTTGCATTTTTGTGCTTTCTAATCTCTTTGTTTTGGTACTGGATGCTCTAGAGTTGTAACCAATCGTTATAGGGGGTGGAAAAACTATCGACCAATAATTATTAGGTCATTAATGAATATATAAAGAAGTTCTTGTAAATAAAGTTTCTCTTTTCGCCATCTTGTGTGCCTGACTTCCCTGCGAGCTTCCACGAACCTCCACGAATATCAGAAAATCAGAGCAACAGGTAAGAGCTCTGTGTGCTCACACACAGACTGGGACAAAGCTCCTGCCGTGCCAAAACCAGCAGGGACTGTGCTGGAAACACTCTCCTACCTGGCAGGAAGGGAATGATCCTCTGCTTGGGGTCCTTCTGCCCTCCTTCCATCGGGAACTTGTCCAGCATCTGCATCTAGAAAAGAAAATGCAGGAGAGGTGATGAAAGGCAGGGATTAACCTGCAGGACACGCTGTGCCCAGGAGGGGATGAAGCAGAGACGAGGCAGAGCATGGCCCTTGGAAGGAAGGAAGGGGAGGGAGATGCAAACTCTGCCTGGGTTTCCCTGGGCATGGATCTGGAGTCTCCCAGGATTCCTGCAGCTCTCTGCTCTCCAGGGTTTTTGAGATGGGTCTGACTGTCTCCTGCTGGAGCTCTCTGCCTAAATAATTCAGCATTTGTGGAAGCACTGGAGACAAGGTGCCCAGGAAGTGTCCTGAGCACGCAGAAAGTCTGAGCAGCTCTCTGCAGCCCTGCACATGCACGGGTTACACTGCTTTCCCTTGGATCTCAAACGCTGGGATAAAATTGTTGAGGTTTGCTACAGAGGGGGCACAAGGGAGGAGGTATTTTTCCTGCATTTTGAGAAGAAATTGAAAATTCCCCCAAGACTCCCAAAGACAACAGGAAAACCAGAAGAGTGAAACCAAGAGGACTCAGAACCACGGTGACAGTGAGCACAACCAGGCTGTGCTCACAGCTGCTTCTCAAAACAGTTGGGAAGAGTTTGTAAGGAAGAAAATGTCCCCAGGCTCAGCACCAGGCAGGGACTGTGGTGACATTTCAGCTGCCCCAGGGAGGACTTGGCTCCCCGGGCACTGCAGCCTCCCAGGGCACTCCAAAATCCTTCCCTCAGTCCATGGAAAGCCAGGCTGCCACCACATCCCCCTAACTGTGAAACTCTCCTGGTGTGCTCTGCTGGAGAGGCACCCCTGGCCCTGCTCCTCCTGCAGGGAAGAGCTGGGGAGAGCTTGTGACTGCAGAAGGGCGAGGAAAACAAGTCCCACACGCTGCACATCTGATTGGTGTTAAACAGCGCAGCCCTGGAGGCACTGGAGCTATCCTGGAGGCACTGGAGCTCTCCTGGAGGCACTGGAAGCAATTCTGGAGGCACTGGAGCTCTCCTGGAGGCACTGGAGCTCTCCTGGAGGCACTGGAAGGAATCCTGGAGGCACTGGAAGCAATTCTGGAGGCACTGGAAGCAATTCTGGAGGCACTGGAAGCAATTCTGGAGGCACTGGAGCTATCTTGGAGGCACTGGAAGCTATTCTGGAGGCACTGGAACGAATCCTGGAGGCACTGGAAGGAATCCTGGAGGCACTGGAGCTCTCCTGGAGGCACTGGAAGGAATCCTGGAGGCACTGGAAGGAATCCTGGAGGCGCTGGAGCTCTCCCTGGCTCTGCTGCAGCCCCAGCCGAGGATCCCTCGCTCCCTGTGAGCCTCCAAGGCACGAGCGGTGCAGGCTCTGCTCTCTCCAGCAGCACGTGCCTGGGCTGTGCCTCTGGCCAGATGTGCTCCCAGCCACGTGATCCCAAATCCACCCACATCTCCATTTCCTTCTGGACTGCCAAGCTGCTCAGCACGGGGACCCTTGTCCCTGCCCCAGTGCCACCAGGATCACCCCAGTTGGACCAGACCTGCACCATCAAGCCTGGCAGTCACAAAATGCTTTCTCTTTTCTCTCAGAAAGAGGAGAAGAGGTTGCAGAGTGCCCAGAGCAGCCTCTGGCACGCACAGAAAGAGGAGAAAGAGGGGAAGGAGGAGGCAGGGGGGCTGATCCCATGGATCCCACCCAGCCTGGCTGCCACAGCAAACACCAGCTCATCAGTTTTTCCTGCTGGGAGAAGAGCTGAGAGCCTCACTCCAAGGAAAACAAGGCCAGCGCTGGCTGGGAGGCAGTTTGGGATCCAGGAGCACAGATCCACACAAACCCAGCCTGCGGCTGAGGGTTCTTCCACAGCACTGCACACGGGAAAAAGCACAAAGCCGAGATGGGAAAAGAACAGCTCCAGACCCAAAGGATGCCACCAGAGAGAAGGAAGAGTCAGCTGGCAGGGCTCCAGGTTTGGAGGTTCCCTGTGTCCTTCCTGCCCTGCTGATTCTGCAGGATGGGGACACAGCACAGGGCGTTAGAGTGCTCTGGGAAGGCGAGGGAAGGCGAGGGAAGGCGAGGGAAGGCGAGGGGAGGCAAGGGAAGGCGAGGGGAGGCGAGGGGAGGCGAGGGAAGGCGAGGGAAGGCGAGGGAAAGCGAGGGAAGGCAAGGGAAGGCGAGGGAAGGCGAGGGAAGGCGAGGGGAGGCGAGGGAAGGCGAGGGAAGGCGAGGGGAGGCGAGGGAAGGCGAGGAAAGGCGAGGGAAGGCGAGGGAAGGCGAGGGAAGGCGAGGGAAGGCGAGGGGAGGCGAGGGAAGGCGAGGAAAGGCGAGGGAAGGTGAGGGAAGGCATGGGAAGGCATGGGAAGGCATGGGAAGGCATGGGAAGGCATGGGAAGGAGCCCCAGCTCTGGAAAAGGGATGTGAAAAGAGTAAAAGTGCAGCAGCCCTACAAAGCCTGGGGGAGGGAAGCACAGATGAAGATGGTCTGCAGATTCCAGTGCCAAGGTTTGCTGGGAGGGCACCCTCGTCCCCAGCCACGGCAGGGACAAAGCCATGGCAGGCACGTGGTTGGCACAGGGAGACTCCCCTGAATCTCCTTTGCAGCAAAGGCTTCCATCCCAGCTCCAGCCAGGACTGCTCACATCCCATTCCCAGAGGGGCCACCCAAAATCCTGGGGAGATGGGCAGACAGGGCAGGAGAGATGCAGACAGACACAAAACATGGGAGAGCAGCGAGAGGCCAAGTCTTGCTCTCAGCAATGCACTCAGCCAGGTCAGGAAGACAAATGAAGGAAAAAAAAATCCCAGCAACAATTAATCTATTCTTTCTCCCTTTCCAAGATTATTTTTAAGTATTTGTGACAGAGAAGGAAAAAAAAAAGATTGGAGTGGATGCATTTTGAAGAATTTTGGTGTGTTTTACGATGTGGGAAGCTGCTGTATCCCACTTTTCACAGAGCCCTTTGCAGCAGGGAGAGAGCTCACAGCATCCCTGGAGCCAGGACTGGGGCACACAAACCCAATGGGGTACCCAGCCCAGGCTTCCCACACCAGCACAGGGCACGTTTATCCACATTTATCTCCACCAGCAGCTTATCTTATCAGTTAGCTGTTTTCCCTGCGAAGGCAGGAATGTCTGGGCAGTGAGGCTGGAGCGGGGCCGGGTCTGTCCCTCCGTGGGAACTCTGTCCCCATCCCGAGCTGCCCGTGAGCAGCAGAGCTGATAACCCCCCGGGGATGGGCAGCCTTTGAAAAGCAGCTTTGTGCCCACAGCCAACAAGCTGGCAGAGAGCTGCTCCATCAACAGGAAACTCCTAAGATAATATCCTAATTAAGCCAATTAAGAGTGCTGCAGGGGATCCCAGGGAGAGGGGAATGGCCGTGCCCAGCAGGATTCCCAGGAAGCAGAGAGTTACACCACAGACAGGGTGACCCCAGGGATTTGGCTGTGGCAGGAGAAGGCCCCAGGACTGACAGCCTGCAAGCAGGACATGTCACTCCCCAGCGGGAAAAAGCTTGGAGAAATCGCTGCCAAAACAACACAGCCCCGAGCCAAGTGCCAGCAGGTAATCAGGTGTGCCACGCTTTGCTTCTCCTCTGATTGCCACAACACGGTGGAGGAGTTCTTCCTTTTCACTTCTTTCCTTCCTCCTTTCCTTCTTATCAAGAGGATTTTTTGAATGAGACCAGAGGAACAGGCAGGAAATGATGCCCTGAAGCTCCACCTGGACATGAGCCAGAACTCTGTCCCTGGGCAGTGCCTGAGTCCTGACCAGAGAGGCTGTGGAGTGTCCTCCCTGGGGACATTCCAGAGCCACATGGACACAGCCCTGTGCCCTGTGCTGGAGCAGAGAGGTGGCACCAGTGACCCACTGTGATCCCTTCCAGCTTGACCCACCCTGGGGCTCCAGGATCTGCTCTGCCAGCTTGAGGGAGGCTCAGTGCAAAACCGCATTGCTCCTTTGTGGTGCGGTGAGAGCTGCCCTGATCCGTGCCTCCGGCAGACAGGCCTGTCACCCAGGCACAGCAGCCAGCTTTTGACACCACTCGAGGGGAAAAGGGGAAAAAAAAAAAAAGAGTTCAACAAAAGGCTTCAGAGTCTGGCTGAGTGCGGTGGCAGAGTCACAAGAGACTCTTTGTGAGAACAAGAGCAGCCCCGCTGAGGGGAGGAGAGATGCCATGAGAGATGAGCCTGAGCCAAGGCTGCTCTCATCCCACACTGCCCAGCTCCCCACGGCCCCGTCCCTCGTGAGCAGGGACTGCCACAGGCAGCCAGGCACAGCAGTGTCCCCGTGGGGTGACCCCAGAGAGGACATTCCCGTGCACTGAAGACATTCCCGAACTCCACGTGCCCAGCTGGCCATCAGCTCTGGTTCCTCTAACAGAACCGGAGTCCACCGGACCCAGGAACCACGGGATTCACCAAGGACAGTGTCCCACTGATCCCCAGATGGGAGGAAAAGGGACACAGGTCCTGCCAGGGTGGGGATTCACCAAGGACAGTGAGGACAGTGTCCCACTGATCCCCAGGTCGGAGGAAAAGGGACACAGGTCCTGCCAGGGTGGGGATTCATCAAGGACAGGATCCCTCTAATTCCCAGATCAAAGGAAAAGGGACACAGGTCCTGCCAGGGTGAGGATCCACCAAGGAGTGTCCCACTGATCCCTCAATCCATGAAAATCAATCCAAATCGGACGAAAAGGGACGCAGGTCCTGCCAGGGTGGGGATCCACCAAGGACAGTGTTTCACCGATCCCCAGATCAAAGGAAAAGGGACAGGTCCTGTCAGGGTGGGGATTCATCAAGGACAGTGTCCCACTGATCCCCAGGTCGGACAAAAAGGGACACAGGTCCTGCCAGGGTGGGGACTCACCAAGGACAGTGTCCCACTGACCCCTCAATCCATGAAAATCAATCCAAATCAGAGGAAAAGGGACACAGGTCCTGCCAGGGTGGGGATTCATCAAGGACAGTGTCCCACTGATCCCCAGATCAAAGGAAAAGGGACACAGGTCCTGCCCGGGTGGGGATCCACCAAGGACCGTGTCCGACTGACCCCTCAATCCATGAAAATCAATCCAAATCAGAGGAAAAGGGACACAGGTCCTGCCAGGGTGGGGATCCACCAAGGACAGTGTTTCACCGATCCCCAGATCAAAGGAAAAGGGACAGGTCCTGCCAGGGTGGGGATTCATCAAGGACAGTGTCCCACTGACCCCCAGATGGGAGGAAAAGGGACAGGTCCTGCCAGGGTGGGGACTCACCAAGGACAGCCTCCCACTGATCCCCACATTGGAAGAAAAGGGACACAGGTCCTGCCAGGGTGGCAGCACCCAGCCCAGGAGGGACACAGCTCCAGGCTGAGGGACTCTGCAGTGTTCCTGCAGATCAGAGCCCTGGATCAGCTGCTCTGGGAAACCTCTGCCAAGCAGATAGTCTGGGAAAAGGACATCTGGCAGCAGCTCCCAGGCTGCTGATGTTTAGTCTCTGTGATCCTACAAGAGGCACCTTCCCCGCATCCTCCAGGGCTGAAAAAACAGAGGGGGAAAGAAACCACAGCAGGACAGGAAAAGAGAAGGATTAACGTGGAACAAGCTCAGATCCTGTGGGATGGCAGTCCTGGGGAGGGCTCCAGTGGTGTGGCACCATTCCCATCCCACGGCCAAGGTGAGCTGGGTGCTCACACAGACAGCAGCAGCAGCGCTGAGCAGTGCGAGGAGCTCAAGGGCATTTTCCACACCAGGAGAGGCAGTCCCGACCTCCCCAGCACTGGGAAATGCCAGCACAGAGGCTGGATGGTGAAAACCTCACGGAAAAAAAAGGGCCACACAAATTGCCACCGCAGGAGAGATTTCCTATGAAATCACAGGAAGCATTAGGCACACAGTGGGGATGGGCAGGACACTGGGGGGGTCTCCTCCACCCGTGGGGACCCCCGGGACTGGGTCACCCCATAAACTGTGTTACAGCTCTCTGTCACCCCATAAACCACGGGGAACAGCCCCAGGCAGCTGGGGGGCTCTGTCTGCACCTGGGGGGCTCTGCCTGCACCTGGGGGGCTCTGCCTGCACCTGGGGGGCTGTGCCTGCACCTAGGGGGCTCAGTCTGCACCTGGGGGGCTCTGCCTGCACCTAGGGGGCTCAGTCTGCACCTGGGGGGCTCTGCCTGCACCTGAGGGCTCTGCCTGCACCTGGGGGGCTCAGTCTGCACCTGGGGGGCTCTGCCTGCACCTGAGGGCTCTGCCTGCACCTGGGGGGCTCAGTCTGCACCTGGGGGGGCTCTGCCTGCACCTGAGGGCTCTGCCTGCACCTGGGGGCTCAGTCTGCACCTGGGGGGCTCTGCCTGCACCTGAGGGCTCTGCCTGCACCTGGGGGCTCAGCCTGCACCTGGGGGGCTCTGCCTGCCCCTGAGGGCTCTGCCTGCACCTGGGGGCTCAGCCTGCACCTGAGGGCTCTGCCTGCACCTGAGGGCTCTGCCTGCACCTGGGGGCTCAGCCTGCACCTGAGGGCTCTGCCTGCACCTGAGGGCTCTGCCTGCACCTGAGGGCTCTGCCTGAACCTGGGGGGGCTCTGCCTGCACCTGAGGGGCTCTGAGGATGTGGCAGCTTCACACCTCCAGCTTTGCTCTGAGTCCAGTGGTCCTTCTAAAGCACCTGGGCAAAAAGCTGCCCCTGGCCAGGGCAGGAGGTGTTTCCTGCCTGAGCATTCAGTGTTTTATAGAATCATGGAGTGGTTTGGGTTGGAAGAAACCTTAAAGATCATCTCATTCCACCCCTGCCATGGCAGGGACACCTCCCACTGTCCCAGGCTGCTGCAAGCCCTGTCCAGCCTGGCCTTGGACACTGCCAGGGATCCAGGGGCAGCCACAGCTTCTCTGGGCACCTGTGCCAGGGCCTGCCCACCCTCCCAGGGAACAATTTCTCCCTAATACCCAACCTAAACCCTACTCTCTGTCAGTTTGAAGCCGTTCTGTTCAATCCATTGGTGCTGAGCCCTACCTTTTGTAGTTGCACTGTTTTAGAAATCTTTCTCTTCTTTCTCAGGGAGAATAGAGATAAGCTGCATTTTTGTACTTTCTAAATCTCTGTGTTTGGTACTAGGTGTTGTATAGCTGTGACCAATGGTTTTAGGAGGTGGATTCCCTGCTGACCAATAGTTGCTAGATTATTAATGGATATATAAAGAGGCTTCTGCAAATAAAGTTTCTCTTTTTGCCATCTTGGGTCCATCTGCCTGCTTCCTCTGCCAGCTTCTGCGAATCCCAGGAAATCTAAACCAACAACCTTTCTCATTATGCCACCAATCCATTTTCCACTTAATTTCTGATAATTGCAGCCTCCCTGTGGCCCTGGACTGGCAGGTCCCAGGCTGCAGAGATGAGCACAGGGAGGGGCAGGAGCAGAGCAGGAACACCCCAAAGCACCGACCCCACATCCTGCCCTGGGGGAAATGACTCCTGCTGGCTGACGTGCTTGGGAACAGAGCACAAACCCAGGTCTGCAGCACTTCCTCTGCCCCATCGCAGCCTTGGGAACATCCCTCCAGCACAGCTGGGGCTGTGTCACACAGGATGGACCCCTGGGAAAAGCCTTGGGAAGAGCTGGTGCCAAAATCCACAGAACCACCACCAGAACTGTCGCCGGAGCTGTTGGGAAAGCCACACAGAGGAGTTGTGCTCACCCACATCCTCCTGTCCAACATCCCAAAACACTCCAAACAGCAGCTTCCCAAATTCCTGTAAGACTGGAAATGCATAAGACTTTCGTTTTGGCTGTGGAAATGGAAACAGGGTGGAGAAATCCCAACAAATCTGCCCAAATGTGGGCAGGGCTGTCCCCGCACACTCCGACCACACCGAGCTCCACACCTCCCTCGGTGCTTCACACCCAGAGCTGACCCCACTGAAACACTCCAGGGGCACAGGGACACTCCAAAACCTGGGGCTGACCTGTCCCCAGCTCCTCCCCCAAACAGCTCTGACCTGATCTCTCCTGGAGCCCTCCCTTCCCCAAAGCCTTCCCCCCCGGAGATGAGGAGAGCAGACCCCTGGGCATTCCTCCCCTGACATCGATCCCGAGTTTTCAACCTCTGGCAGCCCAAACACCGTGAGACAGAGGAGGAGCTGCAGCCCCAAGGCTTTCGGGGCACTGCTGCTCACTGCCAGCAGCCTTGGGAGCTCCTCCTGCAGCAGAGCTCTTGCTGAGCATCTCTCTGCCCTAAACACAACCCCCACTTTCCAGGGCAGCAGAAAAGCCAATATTGAGAGGATTTTGTCCCCACACGAGGGAGGATTGCATTGTTTGGGCTCTGGCAGTGTCACCAGGAGCAGCTCCAGGGCAGTGCTCAGGGGGAGAAGGAGGCACTGCAGCCCCCGAGGGGTCCAAGTGCCCACCCAGGGTTTGTGTGGGTGGGACACACCTCAGTCCCTGGCAGGACCGTGGCCTTTCTGCCCTGTCCAGCTGACAACAAACTCTGTGTGGAGGGACAGGAGCTGCTGGAACCCCCAGGGACACCTTCAGCACCACCAGCAAATCTCCCTCTGGGAGCCTCCCGCTCCTCAGCTCCCAAAAAGGCTGAGATTGGAAGGTGCCAGAGGTGCCCAAAAGCACAAACCCTGCAGCAGCCTCACCTGAGAGCTCTCCTCAAAGTGCCACCTCAACACAGGAACGCACACAGAAAAGCTCTGGCCGAATTCACTGAGTGGGACAAAGGCAGCGGGATTTTGGGGCTGAAAGCAGCACCTGTGGGCAGGTGAAAGCAGTCACCCCCGAAAGGGAAATCTCACAGCTCCTGGGAACTTTCCAAGGAGACTTTTTTATTTCCTGCACGTGGGAGGGGAACTGGAAAATGCTGATTTGCCAAGGAGAAAGATCAGCAGGTGAGGATCCATTACAATTAACATTTCAATGTGAACTGCTAAAATTAAAAGACTTTTTTTTTTTTTTTAAAGGTTTTAAGTGACTCATCAAGGGAAAAGCTTTACTTAAGAACATTAATAGTGAAAAAAAAACCAAGAAAACGTTTTACACACACTGAAGTGAGCTTCTTTCCTTGCTAGAATTTAAACATTAACTCTCCTCCCAACTTAGGCTGAGGAAATCTCCCCTTTTGAAGAGCTTCCCAGCTGGTTTAGCTCTTTATGTGGCTGAGCACAGAAACTTCTTCAGGGGCAGTGAAAAACTATGGAATTGCAAAGTTCTTTTGACTGAGATTGGGTGAGAACTCCAAGATCTCGGATCCCTTGGCTGTTCCCACAGCCCAGCACCTCCCAGGGCAGCAATGCCTGCTTTTTGAAATCTGAGGATTTCTCCACAGGCAGAAATCCTCAGACAGGGAGGAAGAAGCACGACCTGAACCTGAGCCTTCAGCACAAGACAGGGAAAGATGTCACCTCCCTCCACTTCTTCTCCTCATTCCTGGCCCTCCAGGAGCCAATCCAAACTGATTTTCTGCCTCCTTGGGGAGGGGGATCAGCCCCTGAGGGGTCTCAAGCCTCTTTTTAACACCCGAACTCCTCACTGAGGGAGGGATTTCTCAAAGCCTGCTATAAAAACAGATCTTATTCCTCTCCAGAAAGGCCCAAAGTTGACGGTAAGAAGAAAATGGGAGCACAAGGAATTCTCCACCAGTGGCGCAACAGCACCTTGTGTATTGAAAAATACTCGATTTGGCTAATTTAATATGGTGTCAGCACTGAAAAATGACATCCAAAGGAAACCCTAACTGCTCAATCCACGGCAGCATTGAAACAATAAATTCACCTCCCTTAATTACACCTCCCCAAGCTCATCGCCAAGATCTGATTTGCACACTGCCAGGTGAAGGCAGCCACAAACCTCATTTCTAACTCAGTGAGACTCACCCCTCGAGATGTGGTCCCAGGGAAGCAGAAAGGCTCAGGGAGATGGAATTGTGACAGGGAAGGTGCTGGAATTGTGACAGGGAAGGTGCAGGAATTGTGACAGGGAAGGTGCTGGAATTGTGACATGGAAGATGCTGGAATTGTGACAGGGAAGGTGCTGGAATTGTGACAGGGAAGGTGCTGGAATTGTGACAGGGAAGGTGCAGGAATTGTGACAGGGAAGGTGCTGGGTGTCCTCATGCCACCAGAGGTCATTTTTCACGTGGTTATCTCTCACTTTGCAATCCCAGATAACAGCAGGATGTGAAAGCTCTCACAGAGCAGAGCAGAGCAGCACCCGGGGATGGGAAGATGAGCAGCAGGAGTGCCACGAATGCAGCATGGCAGGAAAACCCTGGAGTCAGCATGGCACCACGGAGCCCTGCAGCACCCACCCACTTGGCACCACTTTTGGCACATTTCCCCCTCTGTTTTCTGCCTCGGAGATCCTCTCCCCAGCGCCTGGAAGCTCTGAGTCACAGAGGAAGGGCAGGTCCTGATCTCTCCCCCACCCCATGAGGTCTCCCCTCATGCAGCAGCCCTGGCACAGCCTTCCTCACACCAGGAAAAGTCAGAATCCAGTCTCATCACTCATCCCAGCAATGGGAATGAGGAGAGAGACAAGCCCCAGGCGTGCTGGATAGGGGGAAGGAAGGAGCGTCGCTCCTCGGATGGAGCAGAACGCTGGGAAGGGAGAGCAAGAGGTTCAGTTGTTCCCTTGTGCCCACCAGGAGATCCTGGCAGAGGTTCCCAAACTGCCAGACAGCCTCACCAAAAGCACTTCCAGCAGGGATTTACAGCACCCGATGGAACCCACTGCAAGGGATGGGAGAGCAGTGAGGGGTGGGAGTGTGGGAAAACCTTTGTCCCTTCAGCTTGGTCACCTTCCCTGCAGGGGCAGGACGAGCCCAGCTCTTATTTCTGTCTCCCACTCCCCATCCAACGGCACAGATCCCCTCCGTGGCTGCCCAGGATGTGTGGGTGGGGCACTCACGAGGCTTTGCTGCTCCAGAAGGATTTAACAATAGGAACAGGTCCTGGCCGTTCCCCTAAAAATCCCCCGCTCGAGACACAGCACTCCTTCACGCTGATTTACTGCTCTCCATCCTCGGCTTGTCCCCAGGCAGCATCAATCAGCCTCAAACTGGTTCGTTTTGGACCCAGGGCTGCTGCCACAGGATATAAATTGCAGCTCTTTCCACCAGCGAAGTGGGCTGTGTTAGATGGATTAAAAGCACACGGAGACGCTGGGTTTGGGTCGGCGCAGAGCCCAAAAGCTGATCAAAACCCCTGGGCACAGGCAGGCACCTCCCCAGGGACAGAGCCCGTGGCAATGGGCAGCAGAGAGCCGCCAGGGCCCTGGCAGGAAGGAGGCAGCTGAATTCCCAGAGCTTTTCCAGTGAGCAGCTGGGGATCAGCTCATCCCTGACTCAGGGAGAGAGGGGACAGGAAAACCTTTAAACACAATTATCCCAAGACTCCCTGAACAAAACCCCACTGGATTGTCAGCACGAGACCTCAGCTCCATCCCCAAGGGATGGAACTTTTATCTTTCCCATCTTTTTGCCTCCCTCTCCGTAGGTTTCCCTCAGGCTCCCTCCCAGATCGGACCCTGCAGGGATGGAATTCCCGCAGGGCTGTGAGCAATGCCTCCTGCAGCTGCTCTGCCAAGTTTCCAGAGCGAAGGAGAGCAGGGGTGCCAAGAGGGATGAATGAACAGAGATCAGGCTCAGGACCAGCCCTTCCTTTGCCACGGCTGCATCTGGGGACAAGGGAGCATCAGATGGGAGTGGAGATGGGATTAGCAAAGCACTGCACACGAGCAGCAACGGAGAGGGTGATTAGCCTGGAATAAACCCAGAGCCACGGAGTGCTGTTCCCTGGGATAAACCCAGAGCCACGGAGTGCTGATCCCAGCCTGGGATAAACCAGGAGCCACAGAGTGCTGATCCCAGCCTGGGATAAAGCAGGAGCCATGGAGTGCTATTCCCTGGGATAGACCCAGAGCCACGGAGTGCTGTTCCCTGGGATAGACCCAGAGCCACGGAGTGCTGATCCCAGCCTGGGATAGACCCAGAGCCACAGAGTGCTGATCCCAGCCTGGGATAGACCCAGAGCCACGGAGTGCTGTTCCCTGGGATAAACCCAGAGCCACGGAGTGCTGATCCCAGCCTGGGATAGACCCAGAGCCACGGAGTGCTGATCCCAGCCTAGGATAAACTGAGAGCCATGGAATGCTGTTCCCAACCTTTGGATAAACCAGGAGCCATGGACTGCTATTCCCAGCCTGGAATAAACTGAGAGCCATGGAGTGCTGTTCTCTGGAATAAACTGAGAGCCATGGACTGCTATTCCCAACCTTTGGATAAACCCAGAGCCATGGAGTGCTGTTCCCAACCTTTGGATAAACTGAGAGCCATGGAGTGCTGTTCCCAGCCTGGGATAAACCCAGAGCCACGGAGTGCTGTTCCCAGCAGCTGCTCCAGACAGGCTCTAGCTCCGAGAACTGATGATTATTTCTCCTGCCCAGCACTGCAGAGTGTCCCAGCTGTGTGCTGGCCTGGGAATGCTCATCCAGCCCCAGCTCCAGGGAGCACAGGCTGCTGATTCCCAGGGGCAGGCACAGCTTTCAGCTGCCAGGCACACAGGGAGTGCCAGCCCCAGCCCATTCTCTGTCCCTGACCTGCCCTGCGCCAGCTCTCGCTGCCAAGGGCTGGAACGCTATAAATGGGAGACATTTGGAGAGAGAAAACATCTAGGAGCCAACTTTTAACTAGGCTGAAGTGCACTGGGCTGTGCATGTTCTTTGTGGAGGGAGAGAGGAGGAGAATGGTGAAGGTCTTTGATGCACTGCTGGAAAAATACTGTCTGTTCCTTCCCTTATTTAATGGAAAGTGTTTCTCCTCCTCCTGAGTTCCAGGATGGGAATTCACTATTCCTACCTCCTGCTCGTGGCTCTGGCTGCAGTCTGGGCACAGAGGACAAAGAGCTGCTGGTGCTTTGTAGCAGGAACCTCGCTGGAGGAAGCTGTGGGTTTTTCCCTGCCCTCGGTCACGCAGGGCCTGTCTTTCCTGATCCAACTGCCTGAGACTGAGATCCTGCTGATTTATTTTTGTGGGAGGGCGAAACCACCAAGTTCACTGCACACACAACTGCCCAGAATTTTGCTGAACTCCATAAACCCCGGAGAAAAAAAAAAAAGAAATCCCCAAAGTGTTGAAATAAGATTCCTGTTACGAAAGAGCTATTGAGAGAGCCCTGTTTACAATCCCTGGACACAAAAAACCATCCAGCTCCTGCAGCCACAGCCTGGCTGAGCTGCCTCAGGGCTTTTCCATCAGAGAGACCACCCAGCACCCAGGAGAGAGGTGAATTCATTCCCACCTGGAGGAGCTGCTGGGGGGATGGCACTCAGCACATCTGATCTTTGCTCTCCACATCGGGAGGATTGAGATAACACTCACTTCACCTTTGTGAACTCCTGCCAGGAGCTCGGGTTAAATAATAGAGGAGGAGAAGGAAAAGGAGGAGGAGGAAGAGAAGGAGACAGAGGAAGGCAAGCCCTGGGCTCCCAGTAATGGAAGCAAGAGGCTCATTTTAGTTTTTCAAGCCTCCAACTGCCTGAAACAAGCTGATGAGAACAATTCCTCTTTGTGTGCCAGCTCCAGCCTGCAGAGCCCATTTAATGGGGTGGTTTACTTAAAACCTCTCCGAATCACTGAGACACAGACTTTCCCCTCTCCTGCCTCTGTGTGCACACATCAGGTGAGGAAGGCTCTCCAGAAGGGCCAATCTCTCTCCCACACGGAGATGACAGCCCCAGACCACTACCTGCTGCCAATTTTCTCATGGAAGTAGGCACCACTTCAGCAGACTATTTATTTTCTGGTGTTCCACACAAAGCTGTTGGCCCCAGGGCTGCAGGAATCTCTCCAAGATGACACAGCTCCAGGTGGGTCAAAGCTGAAAGTTTCCAGCTCAGAACCTGAAGGATTTGTTAAACATATGGACACAACCAAGAGAACTGGAAGCACGCTGGATGCACAGACAGACAGGACTGGGAGGGAGAGCCAGAGCCAATTCTAATATTGCTTCAAACTCTCAGTTTTTCTGTCCCTGAATTGTACAGCAAACACATTTAGTGCAACCTATGTCGTGTCTCCAGCCCTGGCCCCAAAGTTAAACCTCTGTGCAGAGAAGCAGCCACAGAACATCTCTCCTACAGCTTCAGCTGGGACAGAGGCTGAAGAAAAGGTTTTTGACTGCAAGGGGAAAACCTGTCCCAAAGAGGAACATCCCTGAAATGTGCCAGGATGGAGCAGGGGGGTCAGGCTGTGCTCGCAGGGAACAGGGACAGGAGGAGAGGGAACGGCCTCAGGCTGGGCCAGGCGAGGCTCAGTTGGACATCAGCAGGAATTTCTCCATGGAAAGGGAGGTCAGGCCTTGGCAGGGCTGCCCAGGGAGGTTTGGAGTGCCCATCCCTGGAGGTGGCACTCAGTGCTCTGGGCTGGGGACAGGGTGGGGATGGGCACAGGTTCAATTCTGATCTTGGAGCTGTTTTCCAACCTCCAGCATTCCATGGAGTCGGAGTCCAGCACACTCCATGCTCCAGTTCTGGTTCAGTTTGTTTGGAGTGTCCTTCCTGCCTGCCTGGGACGGGAGGACACTTCACTCGTGGCTGCAGTGGAGCTGCTCTGCTGTCAGCACGAAGCGTGCTCGTGTTTGCCTTGGCCCTGCTCCTGAAATAATTGTTTAGCCACAATGGAAGGTGACAAATGATTCAGCTGTGGCCCCACTGGGAATATCAGGAGAAAATCCCCAGTATCAGCCCCAGTGAGCTCCTCTCTCCCACTTGGATCCAATTCCACGGAGCAGTCACTGACAGCCAAAAACTGCCCCAACCTTCACCCAAATGCTGCTCCTGAAAGGACAAACCCCTGCCCAGCCTCTGACAGGAGCATGGGAAGTGCAGCCAGAACCATTGGGAACATCGATTTTAAAGGAACAAATATCCCAAACATGCAGGCACTGGGATGGCTCAAGGCTGAGAGGATGGATACACTTGGATGGATTTTCTCTGGATAACATGAAAGACAGATTCTTGACACAGAGATCACCTGCGACTCAAATTTCCAATTCTTCCTCCAGCACATGAAAAAGATCATCAGAACTGGACCGAGGAAAAATATTTTCCCCTCTTGCTGTTTTCAGAAGCAGCTGAACCATTTCAGTCCATCACTTATTTTGTAGGGGGTTGTGTGGAATTTTTTTTTTTTTTTTTTTTTTTAAATAACCAGAGGCATGAATAATTTCCAGCATGGAAAATTTCTGCCTAAAGAGCTAAAATTGGCATAGAATCATCCAACAGTCACACAAGAAAGGCCTCCAGCAATGGCAACAGTCAGTGCTACCAAACCTACCTCTAGAGCATTTTTTTCCACTGTGCTCAGAGGATCTGTTTCACTCCTCGCCTCTCAATCCAATTTCCACTGTCCTGCACCACAAGTTTAAAATAAGGACACCAGGAAGCATGTGTGATAAGGGGGAAGGAAGGGGAAAACCACAGCTTCTTTCATTCTTTCAACAGAGCCAAAAAGGAGTGGTTGTTATTATTTTTTTTCCTTTTTTTTAAGAAAAAGCTGCAGGGAACGGCGAAGGGAGGAGATGTTTTCTTTAAACTTTCCCAACTTTACCATGATATATATCGATATGTATTTATAAAGTATCTCTGCTTCTAAAGGTGCTCCAGGGATGATGTTTTCCATCTCAGGAGCATGCACAGCTCCAGCCAGGAGGGAGGGGAGGGACAGAGGGGGCAGAGCCACAGTTCCCCACATTCCTCCCCAGCCCAGGGAAACAGCACAACCAGAGGCACCAATTTACCCCAAAACCCCCAAAAATCCCCACATTCCTCCCCAGCCCAGGGAATGAGCACAACCAGGGGCACCAATTTACCCCAAAACCCCCAAAAAATCCCGACATTCCTCCCCAGCCTAGGGAATCAGCACAACCAGGGGCACCAATTTACCCCAAAACCCCCAAAAATCCCAACATTCCTCCCCAGCCCAGGGAAACAGCACAACCGGGGACACCAATTTACCCCAAAACCCCCAAAAATCCCCACATTCCTCCCCAGCCCAGGGAATCAGCACAACCAGAGGCACCAATTTACCCCAAAACCCCCAAAAATCCTGACATTCCTCCCCAGCCCAGGGAAACAGCACAACCGGGGACACCAATTTACCCCAAAACCCCAAAAATCCTGACATTCCTCCCCAGCCCAGGGAAACAGCACAACCAGAGGCACCAATTTACCCCAAAACTCCCAAAAAAATCCTGACATTCCTCCCCAGCCCAGGGAAACAGCACAACCGGGGACACCAATTTACCCCAAAACCCCCAAAAAATCCCGACATTCCTCCCCAGCCCAGGGAATCGGCACAACTGGAGGCACCAATTTACCCCAAAACCCCCAAAAAGCAGTGCCCCTGGAATGGAATGAGCTTGGCCACCCCCTTGGAGCAGCAGTGCAGACGAGATGCTGCAGAGAAGGAAGCACGAGGTCCATTTCCTCGCGGCCCTGGCTGCTGCCCAACAGCTGTTCCCTGTTTATTTACTTTCATATTTCCTTGGTTACACAAGCAGCTGCGCACAGCTTAACCCCTGCCTGGGCCACCCTCCTGGGCTGTGTGACAACAGCACAGGGCAGGGACACCCAGGTCCTGCCAACGCCGCTCACCTCGGCAGTGTCACCCTCACGGCTCTGCTGAAGGTGCCCTGTGGGACAGGGACAGGGACCCTGAGCAGCACCTGACCCAACCCCAGACTCTGCAGAAGCCAGAGGAACCTGGGAAAGCCATCTGCCTTCCCAGGGGCTCGCTCTGCCCGGCAGGCTGGAATTTCAGCACTGTTTGTGGCTGCAGGCAGAGCTCTAAGGAAAGGATTTCTCCTTCACTCTGAAATGCAGCCCGTGGTGATGCTCAGCCTCACCTCAGAGGGTTCCTGGGGCCACAGCGTGCCCAGCTCCTCTCCTGGTGCCACAAACAGCCTGGCAAGGGCATCCCATGGCTCCTCTGGCAGCTGCTGCCAGGCCAGAGATCCCTTCATGCATTTTCTGCTCTGCACGGAGCCTGCTCCAGCAGCTCCCTTTGTGTTCTGGCTCATAAAGCCCAGCCAGACCCCTTGGCTCATCTCCACCAAGGAGGAGGTGGAAAACACTCTGCCTGCTCACCCAGAGCCCTGGTTGGGGTTTCTGCAGCCCAGCCTGTCCCAATTGCCTTTCCAGCCTTCTCCTCCCGGGTCCGTTTTCCTCCTGGCTCCCTCCTGCACCAGGAGGGAATCAAATCACAGAATCATGGAATGGCCTGGCTTGGAAGTGACCTTAAAGATCACTTTGCTACAACCCCCATGGGCAGGGACACCTTCTGCCACACCAGCGCTCAGAGCCCTGTCCAACCTCTTTTTGGACACTGCCAGGGATCCAGGGGCAGTCACAGCTCCTCTGGGCACCTCTGCCAGGGCCTGCCCACCTCCCAGGAGAGAATCCCTTCCCAATATTGAATCTAAACCTACTCTCTCCATTCAAAGCCATTGTCCTGCCACCATGCTTTTGTAAAAAGTCGCTCTCCATCTTTCTGGCTGGCTCCCTTCAGGTACCAAAGCTGCTGTTGCCAGCTGCCCCCTGGGCTGGCAGGGGCAGGATCTGCTCCAGGGCATCGAGTGATTTCCAGTGGCAGCCCTGGTGTGCTGTGACAGCAGCTGGGAAAGCCACAGGAATGGAATTTGGACCTAACTCTAACAGAATCCTCCCCCAAAGCAAACAATCCCCCCCAGTCAAACCCCCAGCAGCTGCACGGATCTCTGCTGCAGGAATTCCAGCACAGGCCTGGGTGAGCTCAGCTCAGGAGCCAACAGCAGAACAGAACACTGAGACATGCCAAAGACCATTGTGATGTGCGAGGGGCGCTGGGGTGATGAGTCCAGCCAGCTTTTGAGGTGCCTTTTTTCTTGCTTTTGCAGGGATGCCCGAAGTTGTGCTCAGATTCCTCAAAGAAAGCATTTTCTGGTGGATCAGAAGGCCCTGGCAGTGGAAAGCTGACCCCAGGTGCCCTCAGCTCCCCACCCTGCCCAGGCAAAGCCCAGGAGCCGCAGGGATCCTTACCTGCAGGTCGAAGAATTTGCTGTACCGTCGGTAAATGACCTCGGTGGCTCCATTGGACCAGGTGACCTTGATGATGTAGACCTGGAGGGAACAGAGGGACAAATCACAAAGGGGGAACCCCACAACCCCCAAACGACCCCAAAAGTGCCAGTGCAGCCCCCACAGCTGGGAGACACCCACGGGAACCCTGCAGGTCTTTTCAGCATCACCAAAACAGAGGCAAGCTTCAATTATGGAGCCCCACTGCTGCAGCTTGACCAAATGTTTATTTCTCTTTGTGGCCCTAACCAGGGGCACACAGCGAATGTGAAATGCCACTTCTGTGTAAAAACACAGCACAGATCCCTCCAGACACAGGAGCTCATAACTCAGCCTTGGCCACCCCATTTACAGCTGCAGCATCAAATTGGATGTGGAGATCCCAGAGCAGCACCTGCGCCAGCCTGGCCCCTGGAAATGCAAGAGCTCAACCCCCCAAGGTTTGAAACTCCACCTGTTTGGGTTTCTGAAACTTGCTGGGGTGGAAATCGCCCTCCTGATCCTTCAAATCAATGCCAGTGACTGCAGGTTATTCACATGACCATGACCAGGCTTTAACTGGTGATGCACGCAAAACAAAACGCCAGACCCAGCCCATCTCATCATTAATTCTTCTGTGAGGGACAACAAGCAAATCACAGAATGAGGCAATCCCTGATCTAATGTGCTCCCTTGTTTTTCACAGAAAGCAGAGATAACCCTTGACGAGGTGCCAGTGTAACACCCAAGTGATACAAATCACAAATTGATAACACATTGACTGAGCAGAACCAAGGGTATTTTTTTTCTCCTAATGCATGTCCTTATTTCCACCAGAAATTCAAGTATCAATTCCCTGAACAAGGAACAAAATGTTCAGAAGCTCAGGTGAAGGGACCTGCTAGAACTTCTGCTAGCAAAATCAAGCAGGAAGGCTCTTAAATGCTGACGTTTTGGTATTTAAAACAGAATCCCTCAAGTGTTCCACAAGGTTTTTCCCACTGAGACGCTCGTTTTTCCAGGTTCTGGAATGTGACCAACATCCCAGCCCAACATCCAAACTCAAACACCACGAGTCTCACATGGATAGCACAACACTCAATTATTTGAGTTTATCAAACCTATCCCAATGGGCTACTAAAAACTGGAGCCAAATCTCACTCTGCTGCTCAGAGAGCTGACACAGCGTGGGCCAAGGTGAGGACACTCCTGAGGGATGAGAAACTCCTCCCGGCGGAATCACTTCCAAATCAGGACAGAAACTGAGGCAGCAAGAGGGATCAGTTCTTGTTGCTCAAATAAAGAACTTTTCTTCTTTCAAACCATCAATTAAATGCCCATTTTTGTTGAACTTGGGTTGGGTTGGAAGGGACCTTAAAGAGCTTCTCCTTCCATGGGCAGGGACACCTCCCACTGTCCCAGGCTGCTCCAACCCTCTCCAGCCTGGCCTTGGACATTTCCAGGGATCCAGGGGCAGCCACAGCTTCTCTGGGCACCTCTGCCAGGGCCTGCCCACCCCACAGGAGAGAATCCCTTCCCAAAATTCCACCCAAACCCACTCTCTCCGTTTGCAGCCATTCCCCGCTCTGCTTCCCTTCACCAACTCTTCCTTTGAGATGAAGGACCTGCACTTTCTCCGCATGAACACAAAGAAGACAGATGGATTCTGCGAGACAACATCTGCTCCAGCTGTGGAGACCAGGGATGACCTCACTGTGCTCCATGGGAGGCACCACCCCACAGCAAACCGAGGGTTAACCTGATGCTCCTACACATTCAAACTCCTTTACCCTCAGCCCAGGGCCAGCATGAGCTCATGTGGGCTGGAAGCTCAGCTGATATCCCACTTTTCTTCCCAGTCTCCAGCACTTCTCGGGGTTATATCACCGCTGGCTGCCTGCCTGGAGAGAGCCTTCCACTGGGGCAGCACGAGGAGCCAACTTTGCTCCATTGTTTATTCCTAGCCTGCCTTTATTTGGAGTCAACAGCTTATTAGACTGGGATTTTAATCAGGATGTGGATACAGCCGAGCCAGAATAATTCAGAGCTCTTAAGGGTAATAAAGCCACGAGGTCTGAGGGCACACCAGGCATCCTGTGCCCTTTGCAGAGCAGGGAAGGAGCGATTCTCGTCCTGCTGAGCTCACTGCTGCTCTGCTGAAGTGCACATCTCCCAGGAGGCAGAGCTTTCCTGCACATCCCTTTCCAGCAGCAGAAAGGTCTCCGGGGATTCTCCTCAACCTACTTAGGGAAAGTAGAGAAGATGGGGAAGCTCACAGGAACGGGAGCTCCTCAGGATCTGTGAAACCTGCGGAAAGCCAACTTCCTCTCTCCTTGGGAATATTCCTCGTCCTCCCCACGGCCCCATCCCATCAGGGGCCAGAACCACCACAGATCTTGGTCTCTCCCAATATCCAATCCATCCCTGGGGATAACAGAACCGCCAGGAAACACAACCCTGGTGCTCTCCTCACCTGACAGTGCGAGTGCAGCTCTGGAAAGGTTTGAGCAGAGCCCTCACCCACACAGGAATGGTTTCCAGAGGGACTGCACATGAGGCACCAAGCTCCCACAGACCCCAAATCCCTTCCTCAGGTGCTTTTGGGAGACACTTCCAATGACCATGACAGCTTTAAAAACATTGCACTTGGTCTGAAGTTTCCCCTCCTGGCCTGGCACTGCCCCAGGAGCAGCCACCATGAAGTAGCAACCAAATAAACTAAATTTTGTCCCAGCAGGAGCCACCCCACCAGCTGTGCCCTCAGCCCCCAGCCCTGCAGAGGCTGCTCTGAGCAGAGGCTTTTTCCCAGCCCACGTGTGGGTGAGAACATGTGGAAACACTTATTCCATGGGTCTTCTCCAGCTCTGATTTCCATGGGCCTTCAAAGAAATAGCCCAGAGAAAGCACCAGCAGGGCCTTTTCCATGGAGAAAAAGGAGATCTGGTGAAGGGATGTGGCACTGGGATGGGGCTGGCACTGCCCCTGGGGTGGGGCTGGCACTGGCACTGCCCCTGGGATGGGGCTGGCACTGCCCCTGGGGTGGGGCTGGCACTGCCCTGGGGTCGGGCTGGCACTGCCCCTGGGGTGGGGCTGGCACTGGCACTGCGCCTGGGGTGGGGCTGGCACTGCCCCTGGGATGGGGCTGGCACTGGGACGGGGCTGGCACTGGGATGGGGCTGGCACTGCCCCTGGGGTGGGGCTGGCACTGGGATGGGGCTGGCACTGTCCCTGGGATGGGGCTGGCACTGCCCTGGGATGGGGTTGGCACTGGCACTGCCCCTGGGGTGAGGCTGGCACTGCCCTGGGATGGGGCTGGCACTGGGGTGGGGCTGGCACTGCCCTGGGGTGGGGCTGGCACTGCCCATGGGATGGGGCTGGCACTGGGGTGGGGCTGGCACTGCCCTGGGGTGGGGCTGGCACTGCCCATGGGATGGGGCTGGCACTGCCCATGGGGTGGGGCTGGCACTGGCACCGCCCCTGGGATGGGGCTGGCACTGCCCATGGGATGGGGCTGCCCCTGGGATGGGGCTGGCGCTGCCCATGGGATGGGGCTGGCACTGCCCATGGGATGGGGCCGGCACTGGCACCGCCCCTGGGATGGGGCTGGCACTGCCCTGGGGTGGGGCTGGCACTGGCACTGCCCCTGGGGTGGGGCTGGCACTGCCCATGGGATGGGGCTGCCCCTGGGATGGGGCTGGCGCTGTCCCTGGGGTGGGGCTGGCACTGCCCTGGGGTGGGGCTGGCACTGCCCCTGGGGTGGGGCTGGCACTGCCCTGGGGTGGGGCTGGCACTGCCCATGGGATGGGGCTGCCCCTGGGGTGGGGCTGGCACTGGCACTGCCCCTGGGGTGGGGCTGGCACTGCCCATGGGATGGGGCTGCCCCTGGGATGGGGCTGGCACTGTCCCTGGGGTGGGGCTGGCACTGCCCTGGGGTGGGGCTGGCACTGCCCCTGGGATGGGGCTGGCACTGCCCTGGGGTGGGGCTGGCACTGCCCTGGGGTGGGGCTGGCACTGCCCTGGGGTGGGGCTGGCACTGGGATGGGGCTGGCACTGCCCTGGGGTGGGGCTGGCACTGGGATGGGGCTGGCACTGCCCTGGGGTGGGGCTGGCACTGGCACCGCCCCTGGGATGGGGCTGGCACTGCCCATGGGATGGGGCTGGCACTGCCCCTGGGGTGGGGCTGGCGCTGTCCCTGGGGTGGGGCTGGCACTGCCCTGGGGTGGGCAGCCACAGGGATGGGCAGCCTGGCAGGGAAGGGGTGGCTGGATCCAAGCAGGGATCTCTGCAACCCCAGCACGTGGGCTGGGCCCCCAGCCAAAGCCAACAGCTGAGCTGTCCAAATCCCAAATATCCAAATATCCAAATATCTGCAGCCCTTCCCAGCCAGCTGTGGGTCTGCACCAGGGGAGGGGAGGAGCTGAGGTGGTGAAGCCCAGCAATGGTGGCTCCTGTCCCTCAGTCCCTCTGGAAAGGACACCTTACTCTTGTTCCAGCCCTGAGAGCCTCCAGTCCTGGGAGGTACAGGAGCCACGGGAACAATTTTTGAGGTGCAGGTGGATGTTGTTTAATGCCAGGCAAGAGGAGCATTTCTCATGAACATCGAACCCTCTCCGTGCTCCCATTCTGGGAAGGAACAGATCCTTCACGAAAGATGGAAACTTGTGGATAGAAAATGCTGAATACAACGATTCCAAGGCGATTGGGCTCCCAAACTCCTTGGGACCCCAAACTTCCTACATGACAAGGAAATGGTCACACAACAACTGCTTAAAAATCACCAGCTGAGGAGTGTGACATGAGGACCACCAGCCACTGCCCAAGGCTCTCCTTGATCACACTAAGTGCCCTAAACGGAAATAAAATATGGAAAACCACACTAAATGCCCTAAATGGAAATAGAATATGGAAAAAGGCCCAGGGGATCCTGCAGTTTTCCCATGAGCTCAATCCCCTCCACCACCACCCAGCATCTGTCACTGCTGTCCCCTCCCCAGCCCCTTGGAGAGGCAGCTCAGAGGGAGAACGGGCCAGTGGAAAATGGGGCCGAAAAATTTCGGAAGGGAACTGTCAGCAAAATGACAGTTTGCTCAGAGAAATGCAAATGGCACCTGGCCAAGCGTGCCAGAGCTGTCAGAGAGAGCTGCCACTCAGGCGGGGTGGCAGCGAGGTGACACCCGGGGGAACACGGAGGCAACTCAGGGCAGGAGAGAGCCAGAGGGAGGCCCAGGACATCCCCTGGGCAGGGACAGAGCTCCTGGGAGGCTGCAGGAGCCAGCTCAGACACAGCCAGAGCCACGGGAGTCACGGGGACTGGAGCGCGGGACACAGGCGGTGAGCAGCCAGTGCGAATCTGGAAAGGGCAGCCAGGGATTTAATTTTTTTATTTCTTTTCCTCTTGAAGAAGTGAAGCAGCAAGGCCTGGGAGCAGCCAGCTTCCAGAAGTGTTTTTGCAGGGACTGCTGGAGAGCCCTGGTGGCTCCTGGTGACTGTCACTGCTCAAGGGGACCCACGACTCCGGAGCCATTCCCAAATCCTCTGTCTTGCCCTTCCCCAAGAGGCACAACGTCCCATAAAACAGCATGGGGAGGCAGAGGAGCAGATCCAAACTGCTGACTTGAGGCAAGGAAATTAAGAACAGATACTGAAAAAAAATAAAATAACAGAACCAGTTTCCCGTTCTTAAACACGAGGCCGTGTGACCTCGTGGAAGAATCACTTCTGGACTCCTTGCATAAACACACCAGGACAAGATGGGAAGCTTTGAGCTTGGGCTGCTCAGATGTGAGCAGAAAAAAGGCAGAGTGAAGGTGAGGAAAACCTCGAGCTGCAGTTTCAGCCTCTTTCCTCCTACAGGAGTTTCCCAAAGTTTTGCACGGAGACGCTCAAGGCATCCTGGCTGGGGGGACGCACATGAAGCCCCCAAGGAAGGCTTTGGGAGAGGGCAGTGCCCAGGAGCTCTGCCTGGCACCAGCTGAACCTGGCAGCAATGCCACCCCACGCTCAGCACCACCCAGCTGTGCCAGCTGAGCCCAGGAGCAGCACAGCCATCCCAGTGTCAGATCTCCCGGAATACCTTCTCCTGGAATGCCTTCTCCTGGAATACCTTCTCCCGGAATACCTTCCCCTGGAATACCTTCTCCTGGAATGCCTTCTCCTGGAATACCTTCTCCTGGAATACCTTCTCCCGGAATACCTTCTCCTGGAATACCTTCTCCTGGAATGCCTCCTCCTGGAATACCTTCTCCCAGGATACCTTCTCCCAGGATACCTTCTCCTGGAATGCCTTCTCCTGGAATGCCTTCTCCCGGAATGCCTTCTCCTGGAATACCTTCTCCTGGAATACCTTCTCCCAGGATACCTTCTCTCAGGATACCTTCTCCCGGAATGCCTTCTCCCAGGATACCTTCTCCCCAAATACCTTCTCCCTGAATACCTTCTCCCCGAATACCTTCTCCACGGGTGGCTCTGCAGTGACCCCAGAGCCTCCCTGGCACCTCTGTGCCCATGGCATGGACAGGGTGGCAAGCAGCGCCATGGGCACCAGGAAAGACACCTCCACGAGAATGCAGGGACACCAGGGAGGGTCCCCAGCCTCCGGCAGAGCTCCTGCAGCAGCTCCAGACGTAACAGCCTCCAGCGGGAGCAGAGCTGTCTGCAGAGCTGCTTCCAAAGGCTTGGAGCCTGTGTGGTCTCGGGTCCAGGGAGACTCTGCACAATAAACCTCTCTGTGGAAAACTCCACATATTTAAAGCATCTTTCAGCAGCAAAAAGGAAAAGCATCAGTCAAAAGCATCAGACTTTTGATTTCATCCACATTACCCCGACCTTGAAACGAGGGGAGATGTGAGAGCTTCGCCCTCCCTTCGGCCACCACACGAGAAACCCAAAGGGGCAGAGAAACCAAAGGAGCTGAGCAATTCAGCCAAGCCAGAGAGGGTTTAATATAGAAAAGGGAGTGGGAAATTGTAAGAGGAAAAGAAAAAAAAAAAAAAAAAGAAGGGAGGTGGCTGGAAACAAAGAAAGTTCTTGGCACCAAGCTGCTGTGCTTGGCCCCTCTCCATCAGCCTTCGCTGCCGTGGGCGTGCGGGGCTGGGGGGGGGGACATGGGGGCTCCTGTGCCATGGGGTGCCACAGCTTGGGGCAGGAGAGGGAGAGCCAGCCCCCAACTCAGGGAGCAGACAGCTTGTGACCCCCTCAGTCCTGCTCTGCGACCGAGAACTGGGGAAGGGCTGAGTCTGCATGGGGGAAGGTATGGAGAAGGCGTGAGGAAGGCATGAGGAAGGCATGAGGAAGGCATGGGGATGGCATGAGGAAGGCATGAGGAAGGTGTGAGGAAGGCATGAGGAAGGCACAGGGAAGGCATGAGGAAGGCACGGGGAAGGCATGAGGAAGGCACGGGGAAGGCATGAGGAAGGCACGGGGAAGGCATGAGGAAGGCGTGAGGAAGGCATGAGGAAGGCATGGGGATGGCATGGGGATGGCATGGAGAAGGAATGGAGAAGGCACGGAGAAGGTGTTCCAGCAGCAGCTGCAGGGCACCAGGGATGCTGCCCTGCTCCCTCTGGCAAAGCAGAGGCAGAAGCACCAAGTCAGAGCTGCAGGGTCTGGGTGCCAGGGATGCTCTTGGGTGCCAGGGATGCTCTCGGGTGCCAGGGATGCTCTCGGGTGCCAGGGATGCTCTCGGGTGCCAGGGACAGAGGCAGCAGCAGGGCACAATGCCCTCAGCACCACCACGGCAGCCTGAGCACGCAGGCAGGAGTGCAGAGCAGCCGCCTGCCCTCGCTCCAGTCCATCCCTTTGATCCATACCCTGCTCCCCCTGCACTGCTGGCAGGGACAGGGCACACACGCAAGGCAGGGACCCCAAGGACAAGCCAGCAGGGCCCGCTCAGACCCCTCGGTCACGCAACAAGCACCCCCACTCGTCTGCCCCGCTCACACTGAAGGTCACACATATGGATTCTTGTGTTTCCTATTTCCCACTGCGACACGGAACGGCCGGAAGACAGAGATACCCTCCAAAGCAGAGCTGTGGGGGATCAAGGTCAGCCGAGCCGGGAGCAGGCAGAGGCCAGGGATGGCCCCAGTGTTGAAAGTTCACTGCTGCAAATGAGTGTGAGCATCAGCTTCCCACACGGAGCAGCTCAGTGGCCACAGGCCAGGCAAAATTTGGCCCCTCCACTGAGCTGCCACACTCAAGGTTTCCAACAGCCCTGAGTAACGTGACCGGGGAAGAAAAACAAAGGAAAGTTTGGGTTTGAGTGCTGGTTTTCATCCACAAAGCTGAGAGTGCTCCATTAGAGCCCAACGCTGCTGAGAGGTGAGGAGGAAAGGCTGGTCAGCTCTGTGGAGCAGAGCGGGACCAGGCACGAGGACAGAGCAAAATTTCTGCCAAAGTCCCAGCCCCGTTGGGACAGCATCATCCAGCTGACAGGAAACGGGATGAGACACGGCACAGCCACAGGATCCGGCAGCAAAACATCACTAAGGATGCTGAGAAAGCCCTCAAAGCTTTCGAGGCCACCGAGAGTCAGACTGCAGCTTCCTGGGCTCCCCTTTCACTCCTAGTTTGGTTAGCTGGGAGCACCACAGTGCATAGATTTCACACTATTCACATCCACCTCCTGCTCCCTCACTCGGCTCCTCCGGCTGCCCACAGGACATTCCCGAGGGCACGCTCACCCTTCCCCGGGAGCAGAGCACGGGGGAAGTCAGCCCCGATGCCCTTTCGAAGCCAAACGAACAGAATGATTCACGGGGCAGGAATAACACCGAAAATCCACAGGAATAACTCAGCTGTACAAGGTGACACCGTGCCAGGTCCCCCCCGAGCTCTGCTCCAGCTGGGCAAGCAGGGGACCCCCAAAGCCACTCCATGGGGCACGTGTTCTTAGAAATACCTTCACTCTGTAAATATAAAGCACTACAGAACCATTAAGGCTGTAGATTGGCAGCTCTGTCCTCTTGCCATTCAAACTCTCTTATCACTCCCTAATCAATTCCAGATAAGCAGTGGGGTTGGGCTGGACAAGGAATGAGACCACAAATGGACTCACCATGACAAGGAACAGAAAACCCTAACCCCAACCTCCCATCCGCCACGAATTCCACATCAAAAATACAACACCTTCACTTTTTGAAGGTGGCTCTCCTCAAATTTGTTTTAAAATGTCTGTAGATCCCATCAATGATTCCACCACGCATTGTTAATTACTTTGACAATGAAGCTGCCACAAATGAGGTCTTCGCTTCGTTTAAAGTCTGCCATCTTGGTCACTGGGTTTGCAAAATAAATGTCTGCTGCACACTTATTTTGAATTTCCCTTTTCAGGGCTACATGGAGGCTTGGAATGGAAGTCCTGTGAGAACATAATCCAGATTTCCCAATAAACCAACCCACCCAAACAGCATGCTGCTCTCTCTTTCCTGTTGGATGGATATATATCATTTTGGATGGTGCTCCAGAACAACTATTTAAACCTAGATAGCTATGGAAATGTTCTTGGTAGGCAGAAATGGAGATGGGATTCAACGGCACTCCTATTAACACATACAAAACACACACACTGCAGCTGTATCGAAAAGAAACATCCTGAAGTTTGCCCAAGGGAAAGAAAACCACCCAAATCTGGATTTAGTAGAAAAAGGCTTTATTTTAGGGCTTCTACTCGAGAATAACAAACACAATACTATTAAAAGGTCCCGCGTGAAGTCCTTTAAAGGAAAATTTAGTCTGTTTCAACTATGGCTTTGTTTTGGGTCTTTTCTGAATAAACATTCATTTATCAGAGACTTGGCCAGACCAGAGAAATGACAGTCTGCTACTCTGTCTCTCACTATGATTATTTTTAAACTTTACTCTTGCCTTTTCAGATTTGCAGGATGGCCCCAGAGCCCTTGCTGGCAGCATCCCTGAGCTGTGATCCCTGAACATGAGATTGTATGGGAAATGTTCCTGCTGGGGGACCCTCCAGGCACTGCCTGAGGGATGGAGGCCCTTTTTCCTTGGATGATGGGCTGCCGTGAGCACCCTGCGACAAACTCCTGCACCAGGACCATTTCTCAATGCCCCCTCCAGGTAATGCCCCCCAAAAAAGCCACAAGTGGCAACTTGTGAAGTTTGAGAACACAGGGCTGTGTTTGAGTCCCCAGCTGAACCCCAACACTCAGCCCAGCACCCGCACCCAGCTACCCAAACCCTGCCCAGCACCTTGCTGGCTCCTTGCCCTGCAATTTGGGGGAATATTGTGCCTCCTGCTTCATAGCAGAGCTGCAAAACCCCAACTTTTTGTCTCAGGCGACACAATTCTTTCTGTATCGATTCCCGAGGTGAAAGGCAAACCACAGCAGCCTGAACAGAGCCAGCCCTGCCCACTGCAGGTGTAACAGGGACTTTGAAACACCGCTTTGATCTCACTTTTCTGGGAAAATGGAATTCACGACTTCGTGCTGTGGCCTCACCACGAGCGACACAAATGCACCTTTGTCCAGCAAAGAGAAGGCTCTGGCCAGCACAGAGGAGCCCGAGCAGGGCAGGTCACTCATGGGTCAGGCTGGCACAGAGGCAACAGGAGGGAAAGCCAGCGTGGTCCCCCAGCCTCCCCAGGGCCAGGGAGAGCTGCCCAGGGATGGAGCAGAGCACATCTGTGCTCACAGGGACAAGGCAGAGAGCAAAGGTTGTACACGGACACTTCGCGGTCGGCTCGGATTCGCAGCGTGCCAGCAGCCACTGGCTACAGATGATTCAGCCATGATTTGCTGCCTCTCCCTCTCTTTGCAGGAGGAGGAAGGGGAAGAAAAAAGGTTTTGGTTTCATGTAATTAACTGGCTTTGTGAATCTGCCTGGTTCTATTGATTCCTCAAGCAAGGCGAGCGCTCCCATTCACTCCAGCTGCCTGCAAGCTGCCGGCCCCTCCCTGGGCTCAGCCCTCCGCGAGCCACGCTGGCTCCCGCCGCTGCATTTCGGTCCAAGACAAGTCCAGGGAAAGGTTAGAGGCACAGGGATCCGCTGAGGAGGCTGAAGGGCCGCGCTGCACAGCTGTCACGGACCGCGAGCAGCCGCCGCTCCCGGAGCTCCTGCTCCGGCGTCCCCACCCAGGCGCCCCGCCATCCAGCTCTCTGCTCAGAAAACACTGCTGTCCCAGTTTTCCAGCCTCACAGGGATTATTTGTGCAATGCCCAACTCCACCCGACTCTCCATGACGGACGGGGGGTGCGCGGGGACAGCGCACAAAGCCGATCGTGTGCGGCACTCGGGGTGCGTGTCCCAGCCCTGGGGACACCGCTCCTCAGGGGCGCACGGGCACGGGAGGGGCTGAAGGGAAAGCAGAGGAGCAGCCACAGGCGATCCCAGCCCGGCCTCGTTACGGGACCTGCCGGCAGAGCCTTGGATCGGCCAAGACAAACAGCGCTGCAGGCAGCGCACAAAGCTCCGCACGTACGCGGCGCTCCCGAGCGGGGGCACGGCACGGCCGCGAGGAGCGAGGCTGCGATGGACACGGCAGGAAAAAGGCACATCTGGAGCCGGCGCCAGGCGCAGCCAGGGCTGAGAGAGCTCCGGGCAGGGCAGCAGGAAGGAGAGGTGATAAGGGGGTGGGTGGCAGCAGCCACGCCACATCCCTGGATGCGAGGAGAGACCCTCTGCCCTCCCCTCCTGGAGCTGGCTGCCCTCGGCTTTCCTCCAATTGTTGCTCGCTGCCACAAGCCAGCCGAGGGGACCCGGAGAAGCCCTTGATCTCCCAAGAGCTCTGAAAGCCTGGCTCTTCTGACAACAGATCCCAGCCAGAGCAAACACCACATCTGCACAACCCAAATGTGCCACGCACAGTGTGTCACTGGGTCACCCTGGTCTAAGGCAAAAGGGGAGGGAAGAACATTTTGGTCTTTGTTTTACGGCCGTTGCCAGGATTCACCCGAAAGCTCTCCACGGATGGCTGGAAACACACCAAAGTTTAAACCATAAAATAAAAAAAAAAAAAAAAAAAAAAGAAAACCGCCTTCAAAAATAGACAAACCCACAACAGTTTGGAAGATGCCCCGGAGCACCAGGAAGGCGCTGGGCAGGATACAGGGGACACGAGGGATCCCTCCTAGGCACCGAGCACTATCCAGGGAGCAGAAAGCAGGAGTCGGGTGGTCCCTCGCCCCGGGACTCTGCGACCAACAGGTCCCACGGCCCCTGTGCCAAGCGACCGAAGCGGAACCGCTTGGCCGCGGTGCCCGTGGCCGCGGTGCCCGGTGCGCGCAGCCCCGCCCGCATCCCCGGGCATCCCCCGGGCATCCCCCGCGGGGTCGGCACCGGGAGCGGGTCCGGGGGGCAGCGGCGGAGCACCCCCACGCTGGCAGGGGGGCCCGAGGGACCCTCCCGGGGCGAGCTGCACCCCCGGCAGCGCTGCCGCCCTCCTCCTCCTCCTCCGTCCTCCCTTCCCGGAGCTCCGCGCGGAGCGGGGGCCGGCAGCGCCCGGCCTTTGTTCGCCCGGGGCCGGGCTCGGGCACTCACATAGTGCTTGTTGGGGATGCGCCGCTTCTGCACGTCCAGCACCTTCACCTCGGCGATGCTCCGCCTGGGCATCGCCGCTCCGTGCCCCTCGGGGAGCGGGGGACGCTGTGGCGCTCGCAGCGGGAGCGGAGCGGCTGCAGCGCGGCCGAGCGTCCCCGCGCCGCCCGCTGCCGGGGGCGGGAGGCGGCCCCGGCCCGGCCCGGCCTATCCCGGCCAGCCCCGCCGCTTAAAGGGGCGGCCGGCAGCGAGCTGCCCCGAGCGCCCGCTCCGTGTCGAGCCCGAGCCCGGCGCCGTGCGGGCCGAGCTGTCCCGCTTTGTGTCGCTTTCTGTCGCTTTGTGCCGCTTGTCCCCCCGTGCGCTCCATCACCCCGCGCTGGTCCTTCGCCCCGCTCTTGTCCCGTCACAACAACCCCCAAACCGGGGTGGGCTGGCCGCCAGCAGCCACATCCCTGAGGGATGCAGGAAATGAGCAGGAAAGCTCTGCCTTGCCCAGGGCACCCCGCATACCTGCGTGCGGAGACTGTTGGCGAGGGCGTGTGCTGACAGGACGGGGGGGAATGGCTCCAAACTGAAAGAGAGCAGGTTTAGATTAGATATCAGGAAGGAATTCTTTACTGTGAGCGTGGTGAGGCCCTGGCACAGGTTGTCCAGGGAAGTTCCATCCAGGAACTGGATGGACAGGCTGGACAGGGCTTGGAGCAGCCTGGGACAGTGGAAGGTGTCCCTGCCCGTGGCAAGGAATGATTTTTATGTCCTTTCCAACTCAAACCATTCTGTGATTCTATCCCTGGGAACTGACCCCTGCACTCCCCTCTCCTCCTGGCAGCCACCCTCTGTGCCCAGCGGTGCCCTTGTGCCAGCAGAGGGGACAGGGCAGTGCCCAGGCACTTCCCTCCAGCAGCACTCACCCTCGGCCTCCGTGTTCCAGCAGCTCCTCAACACATGGCATAACCACAGCTCTCTTCCCCGTTGGGCTTTTAATTACATTATAAAGTTACTCAAGGCTTACACTGGCAGGTCATTAGTTTTCATATGAATTTAATTTAATCATAAACAACTCATCTCACTCCTTAGCGGCTCCTTAAATGTGGCTCTTTTTAATACTATTAACTTTGCTCCAGCCACCCTAGAGAATTAACGGAGGTGCAGGCAGGTTGCCAGCGCTTTATTGCCCCTCCCCAAGGGCTCGTCTTCATCCTCCTCCCCCTCAGCACAGCCCCAGAGCACAGTGCCCCGGCTGAGGTGGCTGCAGAAAGGTTGCTGGGCTGTCTGAGGGGACATCAGACCCCTGGTGACCTCCCTGGTGCCTGCTGGGGTATAGACACAGCGCTGGGTTATCCATGGAGCTGCTGCACATCAGCCCTGAGGCTTCACTCCTCAGTCAGCCGTGTTTTGAAGGCAGGAGGACGTGGAGGTGACCTGTGGAATCCTCCCTTCCTTCTGTCCTTCTGGCTTTCATGTGGGGCTGGGGCTGGACCTGGGAGTGCTCATCCAGAGCCTGGGATAGCACCAACACCTGGAACTGCAGCTTCTGCTGTTGTGTGGAGTGTCCAGGCTGGGGCAGAGGGAGTTTTACTGGTTTTGAAAGCCCTGAAAGATGCACAAATCCTCCAAAGGAAGAAAACATCCATAGCAGCTGTGCATGGTGCTGGTAAGAGAGTGGGTGTACACCGAGCTGTGGAGCAATGGAGAACGGGAATTAAGAGAGGAATTAAACAATTCCTGCTCTTCACACTCTGAAAGGAAAAATTAAGGTCGAGAAGGATTTCAGCATCAGCATCACCTTCCCCCGTGAGCTGAAGGGATTCCATCGCTCCTGGGCCCCGACAGCGCCGGGCACTGGCTGCAGCCTGGCAGCTAATGAGCAGCCAGCAACCAGCAGGGCTTGGAGAGAATCAGCTCAGGCTGCAAAATGGCTCCTGTGTTTAATTAACAAGTCTAATGAGGGCTGTTGAGAGGAGTGGAGAGTGGCTTTGCATGCTGACCAGAGCACCTCCCGAGGGAGAAGCGACTGTGGGGATGCAGAGGCTGCCGCGGGCTCTGCTGTGCCTCGGCCATTGATCAAGGAAACTGCCAGGGATTTGTGAGGGAGCCCAAACGAGGAGCTTGTGAGTGGCCTGGGACTCATCCCACACCTCTGGGGTGCTGCTGCAGGACAGCAGAGATGTGGCAGCAGCACGGCCTACAAAAAGGTTGCGTGGGACAGGTGCAGCCGAGGGGAGCTTCAGCATCAACAAGTCATTCCCTGCTGCCCTAACCAGAGGCTGAAACATCATTAAGCCAAAAAAAAAAAAAAAAGATAAGATAAAATAAAATAAGATAAAATAAAATAAGATAAAATAAAATAAAATAAAATAAAATAAAATAAAATAAAATAAAAATGAATAAACAATAAAATAAAATAATAAATAAATAAATAAAATCACTTTAATAAAATAACTCTACAGGAGAGGTCATGACCTACGCAAGTCAGGCATGTGCACTCTCCCTTGTCTCTGTCAGGATCAGCTGAGCAATTTAAAACAAGAGGGCAAATGACTTCTGAAAAGCCATCCCTCGGCTCAGGCGTTCAAATGGGTTTCTGCACGGCTGTAAGAGGGCTCCAGCTGTTAGGGCACAGCTGGGCAGTCCCTGAGGTCTGTCTGGTGTCCGGGAGGGAATGAAATGAGAAATCAGTGCCCCACCATCAGCCCTGAGCTGCAGAGGGAACTCTGTGTGCAGCCAGCCTGGCACGGAGAGCCCACTGCTGCTGCTCACGCTTCAGTTTTAGAATTGGGACAGTGTGCCAGGTGACTGAACGTTCCTGGTCCTCCCTCGTGCAGAACAAATGCATCCATCTTCCCTGAGCCACCTCACAAAGATCAGTCAAAAATGATGCTCCTGCCCCAAGAGAGGACAAATCTCTGCAGCTGAAGCCCAGCACGGCAGAGATTTCCCATTTCACCAGGGCTGGACCTCACTGATTCTCAGCTGCCACCGGGAATGGTTTTCCGCTGCTGTGACCCCTGAATTGCAGGTTTTGGGTGGCACCCATCCCAGCCAGGCTGGCAGCAGGGTCAGAAGCCATAGAGGGGATGCCCAGCCCTGGGAAACTCCTGAGAACAAGGCTAGGGAAGCCCTGAAACGCCGACGAGAAGCAGAGATGAGGTGGAAGGGCTGCCACAGGGAGTGCAAATCCAGGGAGATGCGAGAGATGCCTTCAGGAGCTCCGGCGTTGTGCCATCTAGTGAGCGAGAGGAAGAGCAAAACATCGCCCCGCAGCCCTGCCAGCCTGGAAATCAGCTCCGGAGCAGTCCCAGGCCATGTGCCCCCAAATCCAGCCCAGCCCACCCGGGAGAGGGCAAACACCATCAGCCAGGCAGGGCCAGCACCTCCGGAGAGGCTCAGATCGCTCCAGCCAGGGGAGTTTGGCATCAATTGCAGAATGACCCCAGAGCAGCAGCAGGACACAGCAGCATCGCCTTCAGAGGCTGCAGAGGGCTTTGTGCAGCTGCAGACACACCGAGGGCACGGGTGCAGCCACGGCAGGGAGGGAAGCGCTCAGCACAAGCCCCACGACTCTCCCTGCCTGCCCTGCTTTTTGTTCCCCAGGGTTTCATCACCCTCAACACAGCAGGAATGCTGCAAAAGCCCCCGGGCAGCTCGGAGGAGTTTGGAGCCCAGATGTGACAGGACCTGAGCCACAGGGAACGCTGCAGCTGCTGCAGCACCGGGAACTTCTCAGGGCTGTCAGCTCTGGTTTTTGAAATGAAGAAATATTTTTACTTTTGCTCTGTGTTCAGCACAGCACCCGGACAAAATGGTAGTTAACAGTTATTTCTGGAATACACAGTGCTTATAAATATACGTTGAATCCTCGTGGTTGAAGCTCCCCTCAGGCACTGCCAAGGACATGCAGATGAAGTTAAATATTCCCAGGAGATCTTCTGCTTCGCTGGGATACACTGAGTGAGGCCAGTGTGTCCCAGGAGACAGTGCAGGCCTGGCACACATAAACAAAATGATTAATTAAGTGTCCTCAGCTACTCCATTCCTTACTATCTTGTGGAACGAGGAGACAGGAGCCCTCAGGCTTTGCTCATCCTTCTCTCTCTGCTCATTTAAAACCTCACCAGCACCAACTTCCAGTCCCAAATCCCTCTCCTTTTCAGCACCTCACCTGAACTCAAGTCCTGCGCTTTTCCCTGGGCTGGACACTGCCAGCAAGGTCATTTCCTGCATGAAATCCAAGGTGAAATCAGCAGCTTCTGGCACAGCTTTCCAAACCAGAGAGCAAACCCACCCCAGCTGCGGGGGCTCGTGTCAAAGCTGCCCTAATTTCATGTGCCGTGTCCTTGAGAGAAATCGATGGAAACAGCAGGTGAGAAGCTCTGAGCAGGGAGCAAAGGCCACCAGGGCTCTGGGGTGGGTTAGAGGGGTGCTGGGAGCTTTTCTGAGCAGCACAGGGGAAAATGAGGTTTGCAGCCTGGTCCTATGTAGTTGCAGAAATGTTTTATAAATCTTTCTCTTCTTTCTCAGGGAGAATAGAGATAAGATGCATTTTTGTACTTTCTTAATCTCTGTGTTCGGTATTAGATGTTGTATCGCTGTGACCAATGGTTTTAGGAGGTGGATTCCCTACTGACCAATAGTTGCTAGATTATTAATGGATATATAAAGAGGTTTTTGTAAATAAAGTTTCTCTTTTCGCCATCTTGGGTTCATCTGCCTGCTTCCTCTGCCAGCTTCTGTGAATCTCAGGAAATCTAAACCCACAGTCCTATAAAGCACCCGAAGAGTCCTCAGCATGGGAAGGGACAGGGAGACATCTCCAGGAGCTCCTGTCCCACCAAACGAGGGAACCGAGGCCTCTGTCTGGGATTCCTGTCAAAGCCAGGCCAGCTCATTGAAAGGGAGAACAATCCATGCAGAAATGCTTTGCACTCAGGGTGCAATTCTCACTCCTCGCCAAGCAGGGTCAGCCCTGCACCATCTGAACACACTGAAGTCACCCAGGGAACGCTGCTTCCCTTCAGCTCCGCCAGGATTTCAGCTCTGTGCCCAAGCTGTCCCTGCCCCTGAGCAGCAGGACAGGCTCCAGCTCAGGTTTAGAGAGCTGGCGGTTCAGCCTTGCAAAGTTCAAATGCCAGAAGTTTCTCTCTAAGTCAGTAAAACCCAGAGAAAAAAAGTAAAGCTGATCTGAGGTCACAGCTGGTGACCAGGCACAAAATCAGACCCGTGCCCAGGTTTCTCAGTTTGTTACTTTATTAGAGAGGTCTTTACATCATAGTGGTGGCCCCACTGAAAATACTTTACAAAATATTTAAAAAAACCTTTTTATTCAAAGCCACATATTTTTATTTTTTTTTTTTTTTTTTTTTTTTTTTTTTTTTTTTTTTAATTTTAACACATTTTAAAATGGTGTCCCATCTCCCCGAAAAGCAAGCTGGGTTTAATCGTGGTTCTTTCTGAACAGGAAACAACAAAAACATCCTCTTTTGAAGGGAGGGAAAATTATAACCACACTGTAAACATGACAATCAGATGATGTGCTCCCCTTCTAGGAGAGGGACATGATACTGGAGCCCTGGCACACCCAGGGAGGGAAAAGGAGTGGATAGAACCATTCCTACCTCTGTTAGCAGGGCTGTGCTGCTCTCTCCAAGCTGAAAATCAGCTGGACTGGAGGAAGGGATAATGGATTTACCACGGGGGCATTGCAGCAGCTCTTCAGAGGCCCTCAGGAACTGTCTCTCCTCGTGGCTGCACCATGTCCAGAGAGGGGTGATGCTCCCAGGGTCTGGCTAGTTTGGAGGAAGCTAATAAATATGGATTAGGAGCTCTAAATGGGTTGGAAATGCACAGCCCAGACACAAAGTTAAAGACCTGGGGCTGCCTCCTTCAGCTCAGTACCTAGAAGTGAAGCACATCACATTCCACCTTTCCCTGAAATGCCACTAAATCAACAGAGGAGACTTGAAAATAACAACTTTTTCTTTTCTTTTTTTTTTTTTTTTTTAAGCACAAATATTTTTTTTTCTTACCAGAGAAGCAGGCCTAGAACGAACAATATTGTCCAGAGAAAACCTTAAGTGCTGCCTTACACCTTTGGGTTGTGCAAAGAAGAAGGTGCAGCCAGGGAGGTCCCTGAGCCCTCCCCAGCTCTGTGCTCCACCCAGCCCTGCCTGGTGCAGGGCAGGGGACATCCCACGGAGCAGAAGGGACAGAGGACCTGCTCTGCCACTCTGCCCACGGCTCCCAGCCAGGAGAACCATCCAGGGAGCTGTGGCACATGGCAAGGAGATCAGACAGCACTGGACAAAGAGGTGCTGGGAGCAACAAGCACCGTGCCCCTGCCTGTGCATCTCCTCTCCCCTTTTCACTCTTTGCTCCTCCCAAACGATGTTCTGGCATTCCCCGGTGGCCAGGCTGATGGCCCCACACAGAATGGATTTAAAAACCAGTCTCAAACACATGTGTGATCATGAGAGCCCTGGCAGGAGCATCCTTCACCCCCATTTACCCAAAGGCACAGGACAGTGACAGACATGTCACTGTCACTGCAGGACTGAGCGCTGTCCCCAGGCTCCCCTCTGCACATGCACCTACACTCCTGAAGGAGCAAAGCCTGCACCAGCTGGACACTTTAATTACAGTTTAATCATCCCAGAAGGCAGTCTCTGATCAGACAGAGTGCCCAAGGGCTGTGGTGCCAGTGGTCACGGCAAAGGGAGAGCAGAGCATCTTTGGGAGGACATCAACCCCTTTCTGCATGGTCTGTGTGGGCAGGAGGGGGAAGGAAAAAACCCAGCCCTCCCTAGGCAAAAAACCCCAAATCACTGTCTCGCTGTGGCAGAAAAGGGCCACAGTGGAGAGGAATAAATCTAAGGCAAGTGCTGGGGTGAGCAAGGTGAGTTTAAGACAATGCCAGAGGGGGTGACAGCCGTGTCCAGAGGGCAGGAGCCACGGCTGTTTCTGCAGTTCGGAGCTGTCTCTGCTTCAGTCTGAGCTGCAAACCCCGAGAGCACTGGGCTCACACGCAGGGAGGCATCAGCCAGCAGTGCAAGTCCGATCCACACAGGGTCCTGCCCCTCTTCCCAGCCTGCAGCTCCTGGGAAAGCCACCACAGCTTCCAGGCTGCACCCCTCAGCAGAGGCCATGCTTAGCCCGGGCAGAGCGAGGGGACAGGACAGGAGGGGGCTGTGGTGACAAGGGGCTGCTGAGAGGATCCTCCAAGTGCAAGTTGCCCCTGCAGCCCAGGAGGACACAGCCAGTTCCAGCTGGCGACCTGCCAGGGGTTACAAGCTCTCTGAGGAGCTGAAGGGGACGAACTTGGCGTGTTTGGTTGGGGATGTTGGCATCTGTCCGTCGGCCTCCTCGCTCAGCTTGAAGAACATCTCCTGCTCACGCTTCTTCTGGTTCAGCTCATCCTCCAGGGCCTTAAGCAAGGAGAAAACACACGAGAGCTGTGTTTGAGACTGTTCTGGAGCTGGGGACACTGTCCCTCCTGCCAGGACACCCTGCTCACTCCCAGGAGGCTTTACCTTCTTCCGTGGCCTCAGCTTGTCCCGCCACTCCTTCATGTGCTGGTTGTGGCTCTCATCCAGGGACTTCAGCTTCTGCGTTTCGTGCTCGATCAGGAGGTGACACTTTTCATTCTAAAAACAGATCAGCAGACACAACTCCCATCAAGCAGCTGGAGCTGTAAATCCAGGTCAAACCGGACTCATTTTGGGCAGAGCCACTCAGAGCTCTGAGCTCCACATTCAGACACAGCAACAAAAAGCTCTCAAGGCAAGAGCAAGGTGACATCTGGACCAGCTCACTGCCAGTCCTCTGCAGCAACTTCTTAAGAGACTGAGACCTGCACGGGCAGCTCTGGGAGACCAAGGCATGAGGGACGAGTACCTGGAGATGCTGGAGCTCGTTGGTGTTGCTCTCACACTGGGCCTGCATGTCCTTCATCTGCGACTCGTGCTTCTGCTGCTGGTGCAGCCGCTCTGCTTTCTGCCTCTTCTCCTCCTGCAGGGCAAACTGGGGAGACAAAAGCAGGGATTGTTCCAGCAGCATTGCCCTGGACTCTGGAGCTGGGTGAGAGACCAGCCCGGCTTCCACTATCACACGGGAAAGAAGGAAAAGCCCCGAGGATGCTTCCGAACACAAGGCACGGTGGAGACAGTGCTGAAAACCACCAAACAGAGCCCTCTAACCCGTTACAAGCTGGAAATAGCCGCATTTTCCAAAATCCCCTTCTCCCACCGAGCCAAGCCTCAACTCCTGGTGCCTTTTTTTGGGGAGCTGACCTGTTTGATCTTCTCCCTCTGCTCGGCGGCGCTGCCGCTGGAGTGGATGTGGAGGCTCTTCTTGTACATGGCCATGCGCGTCTTGCCCTCGCTGCGCTGGATTTTGGGCAGCCGCGCCCTCTCCTGCTGCTGCCGCACCTTCAGCTGCTCCAGCATGCGCTGGTTGTAGCGCTGCATCTGCTCCCTTTCCTGCGGACAGACAGGGGTCAGAGCGGCAGGGACAGCGCTGCAGGGGCCTGGGGAGAACAGAGAGAGCTGGAGAGCAGATTTGGGAGCGGCGTGGAAGTGGCTGGGGGTGCTCCAAGGGGACAGGAGGGGATGGCAGCGACTGAACAGTTGTGAAAGCAGAGAAGGGGTGGCAGTGCCAATCCTCACTCCCTGCTCTGGGAATCAGCTGTGCCAAAACCTGGGCAGTGATGGATTTTCAGAAAAGCCCCCAAAATTCCCAACTGCTTCTTGCACATTAAATGCACACCGCACAGAGCACATGTCCCAGGCAAGAAGTCTTTATTGCCTTCTTGACACCAGCTTTATTCTGGTCCTTTTCACTAAAAATGACCAAGCCCTCTAACTCCCAACCCACCCTCACCCCTTACAGCCCAGAAGGGAAACACCCAGGGACACCTGGACACTCTGCTGACCCACACCAGCGTGGGAAGGAGCAAAGCCTTCACCTTCTCGTGCTTCCGGAGCAACTCGTGCCTCTGGAGGAAATACTGGTCCTTCAGCTGCTGCTTGACAAGCTGGTGTTTCTCCTGCTGCTGACGCTCCTCCAGATCCCAGATGCAAGCTTCCCTGTCTGTGGGCAGCAGAAGGATCAGGACACAACCCACCCTGGCCATCAGTTTGGTCACACAAAGTGTCCCAAGCTCAGGAGAGCTCTGTGCACACCAGCAGTGCAGCAGATGTTGGGGGTGATCATTCACCTCCTGTTTTCCGAGAGAAATTGGTCACAAACCATATTGGAGACTGATTTCTTGCAATTATGAAGCCTAATTGGTTCATATTTGTAAAGCACTCTGAAGATTAAAGCACTAAGTATTATTATTGTTAAACATTTAGACAGGACCTGGCAAGGCTGGTTTTTTCCACATCCCATCCTGCCAGCTTGCAACTCTGTCACAGCATCTGCTGCGTGGGAAGAGCCAGGGCTGGATAAACCCATGCTTACAGCGTTCCCTCCCCTCCCTCACAGCCCTTGCCACCCACCTCTCATCAGCTGCTGCTTCTTGTTGAGGCACTCCCGCTCCTTGTCACAGATCTCTCTTTTGTTCTGGGCAGTGATGTTCTTCATGGCCTGCTCCAGGTCCTCCTTCTGCTTGGCCAAAAATTCCTGTTCCTGGGGAAAAGCAGCAGTGCCACCATGAGCCCTCCTCCTGCTGCAGCTTGAGAAGCATCTGCTGGTGTTTCAGCACCCGCCAGTCCCTCCAGCAGGAAGGATGCTTCCATCTACTGCACATTTCCCAATCTTGGAATTGGGGAAATCTTCCCTCAGCCTCACCATGGTTTGTTTTTTCTGGGTGAAGTCGTCCATCTTGGCCTTCAGGTTCCCTTTGCGCTGCTGCCGCGGCAGCTTCTCAACCTCGTTCTTGACCTGTGGGGAGGGAAATGAGATTTCCCTGCAGGAGACTTTAGGCCAGGAACAACCCCACCTCCTGCCACTAAACAGCTGAGAAATCACCCAGAAGGACCTCAGGAACCACCCAAAAGGAGCTCAGGAACCACCCAAAAGGAGCTCAGGAATCACCCAAGAGGAGCTCAGGAACCACCCAAAACACCTCAGGAATCATCCAAAAGGACCTCAGGAATCACCCAAAACACCTCAGGAATCACCCAAAAACACATCAGGAACCACCCAAAAGGAGCTCAGGAACCACCCAAAACACCTCAGGAACTGCCCAAAAGGCCCTCAGGAACCACCCAAAAGCATCTCAGGAGCCACCCAAAAGGACCTCAGGAATCACCCAAAAGGACCTCAGGAACCACCCAAAAACAAGAGCTTCCTCATCAAACACCAACCGCTTTCCTCTCAAGTTCTGCCATGAGAAATGCTGAAGCTTCCCAGGAAGACAGAGGTGCAGGAGAGCTTTCCTCGCTCCTTTCCCCATTTTTACCTCCTTCTTCATCTGCTTCAGCTGCTCCAGGAAGCGGGTGTGGTCGCGCTCCTGCTCCAGGCGGATGCGCTTGGCCTCCTCGCGCCGGCGCAGGGAATGCTCCTGCTCCATCCTCTCAATCTGCTGCTTCTGCTGCCGCTCCAGGTTCTCCAGTTCCGTGTCGTAGAACTTCTTCTTCGCCTACCCGGGAAGGCAACAAAGGAAACAGCTCAGCCTCAGCCTCCTCTCCACTTCGCTGCCTTCCAAAAGTTGAAAAGTGAAAAGGGAAAATAAAGGGGCAGGGGATTGTCCTTGCTTGGCTTGAGCCACTGAGTCTCTTCACAGAGGAGGGAAATTTCCAACCAACACCTCACAAAGTCTGAAGCTCTGTGCTCCAACAGAGACCTTCTGTCACGGAAGGAGAAGATCTTTAAGGTCCTTTCCAGCCCAAACCATTCTCTGATTAACTTCCAAATTATTTTACTTCAACAGAAGCTGCCCATGGAGAGACCAAGTCTGTGAGCCCAGTTTATTCAATTTACACTCCAAGCCTTGCCAGATTTCCTGCTGTCACACTCGGGCCTTGCTGCTTTCTTATTTAAAGGGTTTTTTTTTCTCTGAATTACAACAGCACTATAAACTGTTTCTCACAGTAGCCATGAACAGACATAAAAGAAAAGATCATTAAAGAGAGAAAGTCCAGAACAACCCTTCCCCTGTTACACCCTGCCAGGCAAAGGCTGCAGAGTCCTTAATGCCCACAAACCCTCCATCCATGCCCCAAATCCCAAACAGGGGCTCCTCGATGGTCCTGCAATACCCAAGGAGAGGATCTGTGCCCTGTGTGGGGCACCCGTGGATCCTCAGAGGATTCCCAGGAGCTCTCCCTGCCCTTGTACCATCATCTCCTGCTCGAAGCGCCGCTGCATCTGCTCCTGCTGCAGCTGGTGCTTGCTGTTCAGCTGGGCCTGGTTCCTGTGCTCCTCCTTCTGCAGCAGCCGCAGCTCCCGCAGCTCCTGGCGCCTGCAGAGGGGCAAGGTGGGACAGGGTGGGGCAGGGTGGGGCAGGGTGGGGCAGGGAGGGGCAGGGCAGGAAGGGGCAGGAAGGGGCAGGAAGGGGCAGGGAGGGGCAGGGTGGGGCAGGGTAGGGTGGGGCAGGGAGGGGCAGGGTGGGGCAGGGCAGGGAGGGTGGGGCAGGAAGGGGCAGGGTGGGGGAGGGCAGGGAGGGGCAGGGCAGGGTGGGTGGGGCAGGGAGGGGAGGGAGGGGCAGGGTGGGGCAGGGAGGGGCAGGGTAGGGCAGGGAGGGGCAGGGAGGGGCAGGGTGGGGCAGGGAGGGGCAGGGAGGGGCAGGGTAGAGCAGGGGGACAGGGGGACAGAGGGGCAGGGTGGGGCAGGGGGACAGGAGGGACAGGAGGGATGGGGGACAGAGAAACACGAAGTCAGGCATGGCCAGAGGGAGGAGATGGGCAGAACATTTTGGCAGGGAGTGGGAGCAGCAGCACCACCCCACAGTCCTGAGCACAGGCAGGATGGAAATGAAATTCCAGCTGCCCGATGGGCTCCAGGCTCTGGGACACTGCAGGGAGCTCGATGTAACTCTGGGAGCTGCTGGAAAACCATCAGCTTTCACAGGTAAGAGCTGTTAGCACTCACAGCTTCTCACACGAGCCCTGGCAAAGCTCCTGAGGTGATTCTGCAGCATCCAAAATTGCCATTGTGCCAGTGGTTAGTGCTCACTGGTCCTCAAATCCCAGCTCAGGCCAAGCTGGACTGCTCTGCAGCAGCCCCTGTGCTCCACATTTGTTTTTCCATCTGGCAGGAAGGGCAGTTTTCCCAAATTCTGGCCTGTCTATCGCGACATTGCATCACTCCCTTCATCCAGTAAATGAACTCTGCTAATGAGCTTTTACATAAATCTGATATTGGGGCTGAGGAATAAGGCAGCCACAGGGACACAAAGTGTTTAGGACAAATTATCCTCTCAGGGAGTCCCCGAGAGCAGCACAAGGGAGCCTGGAATTGGGCATCAAACAAAACAATTTGTATTTTAATTATTTTAAGGGCCTTTTCATTTCAGTGCTAGAAACAGCAGCTGTTCTTTCTGAGAATAAGTCAGGGAGGTTTGAGAGCTGTGAGATCTGCAAAGGACTCATCACGGAGGGTGGATACACCCATGAATATTAAATGATGCTCCAGGAGTTTACAACTCCCTTGGCCTTTCTGCTAATGAAGTCTGAGGAGATGCGAGAACAAAAAGGAAAAGGAGCATTTTGAGAAGATTTCTGTGCTTATTCCCACTGAGCCAAGCACCTCCAGCCCTGGGGCCACATTCAGCCATCCCCAGAGGACAGAGGCAGACACAACAAAGCTTCCCTTGTCACAGTCTTGTTGCACCTCGAGCTGCATCCCTCCTTGTCTCGTCCAAGTGGGACCAAGGCAGAAGACAGAGGACTTTAGGTCACTCCTGGATTAGCTCAAAGAGAAGCAAACCCTGCCCTGGCTCAGTGCCCTGCCCTCCCTCCATCCCAGTGCCCCACTTGCCTGAGAAACCTCATTTCTTCATCCTTCTTCTCGTCCTCGCTGATGATCTTGGAGGTGGTGACGCTCACCTCCACGCCATCCACCACGAACTTGCGGGTGCGTTTCAGGGTCTTCTTGTGCATCTGCGAGTCCTGGGGAGGGCAGGGGGGAAGGAGGAGCCCATGAAGCAGCAGCTCCCCGGGGCTGCAGCAGCTGGAGCCCTCAGGGCAGTTCTGGTGCCGTTATTCGTGAGGAACATACACAAGGAATCCACACAGAGCACAAATCATCGAGAATTTGGGGGTCTTGCCTGGCTAGCACAGCACAGAGCAGCAGGACTTGCACCCTGGAGAAACCTGACCCACCTCCCAAGACCCTTCCTCACCGTGATCTAACACGGCTTACTCTCTGAAAAACCCAAAGAACTCCTTTCCCCTCACACATAGGGTTTTCTTTTAGACAGTTAAATGTAGAGATTTTAGATAAAAGTTAGTTCCGTTAAAATTAACTAGAATAGAAAAAGACGCAGAACTCAGCTAGAAAGAAATGAATGATTAAATGCAGAGTAGACCTTTGATTATTTGATATTTACTCAGCTGTGCTTAGAATAGACAATTAATAATCTTAAGAAAAGATGTTCAAAGGAGAGCCTAGACAGTTACAAATTTTGCCCCGATGCAATAGAAGAGAGCATTGGGAGTTTTCCAGGGTCAGATCTATTGTCAAAAATCAGCGAAGTAAGAAGGTCACACTGAGGAAGACTCATATTACTTCATCTAAAGCAGCCCTCAGACTCAATTAACGACCACCGACCCAATTCCATTGCAAGAACTGCGCATGCTTAATGACTTTTTGCTAATTTCCATCCCAAGTGGGGAATGGGAGGTGCTTATGCTATGAATATGTATCTGTATTTTAAATATGCATTATTGTTATAGATAAATAAGTTCTGTGTTGCATTGTTACTCCGGAGCTGTACATTTGGGAGTTATCCCTGCAGCTCTGAAATAAACATACACTTTCTAACCTTAACAAGTTAGAGAGTCTTTGTCCGTCTCAGGTGGATATCGATATTAGATCTATATCCACATTTTAATAATTCACCCCTTCTGAAGGACCAACTTAGAGAGCAATTCCATCGGTGGCATCGCATTCCTCCTCCTCAAGGAGAGCAGGTGTCCTGGGAAAGGGGGAAATTCCCATGCCAGAGCATCACATTTCCAATCATTAGGGACTGCAGGCTCCCGTGGGGGCTCTCCAGCTCTCTGCAGGAGGTGGGGAAGGTTTTACCAAGAAAGGTTTTTGGGCACTTTTCTGTGCCGGGAAACCATCGCTCATGCAGGCAATCTGATAAAGATCTTGTGCAATGCACCCCTCTGCCCTCTCAAGGCACAGCATTTCTTCCCCTGGAGCTCAGCAAACACCACTGCAGTGATTTTGCCTCCTCCCTAAGCCATGCTGACCCGGTCAGCTCCGGGTCACAGCATTCCCAGCCTCCAGGAAGCTTTAGCAAAAGCCTGGGAGGTCTTTGTGCAGCTCCTGCTGACACAAACCAGGCCAGATTTTGGGAAAACTGAGAGGCATGAGCTCAGATGAACTTTTTCCTGGGACAAGGTGTCCTGGGGAAGAGCAGCAGAGTGATGGACTATGGAGAGAGTTTAGGAAGCCACGTTTGGGGTTTCACCCTTGAGCAAGGACAGTCAGGCTCGTGGCGTGGTTACCTCACACAAAATAGCTACAGGACATCAGACTTCCTCTGGATTTCAGTGGCCTGGCACAGGAGAGGACACATGGACCTGCCACAGCTCCACCAAGGCTTCTCCTTCCCTTGAGGACATCCCAGATTGCCCTGGCACAGCTCAGCCCAGCTGTAAATGATGCCCTCAAGTATTTCTAGTTCTTTACTCTTTGTGTATCTGTAACTTGCTGCAGTTCTGTGGTTCTTACAAAGTGCTAAAATCCTCTGTTCCAGCACCTTTGGCCAAACAGGGCTCTCTGAATTCAAGGACATATTCTTTGCCTTAGGGCCCAAAAATATGTAAACAACAGTGAGCTGGGGGAGCAGGCCTGGGGTGGTGAACATCGTCATCTAAGCGTGCAATTGGAGAATTAAGGGCCAAGATGCTAATGGACAGAACTTAGAAAAGGTGAAGGGCTCATGACCCAGGGTCCATTTTGGGTGTTGTCCCCGATGGGGGATTTTCTTGCCCAAATGTGCCTTGAAGGCCTTTGCAGGCCTTGAATAAATTGTCCATTTTATACTCCTAATTTGTCTTGGCCTCTGGTTCAGGTAGCCTGTCCTTTAGGCAACACAAACGCTGTGCTGGCTGAGCCCAGCCGGGCCAGGCACCACGGAACACAAACCACGGAAAGCTCTCCCTGGGGAAGGCTCCCCTCCCTGCCCCGTGCCCCCAGCACCCCCGGCAGCCCTCTCACCTTGATGGAGATGGAGCCGCTCTCCCTGCTGAGGGCCAGGTCCGCAGACAGGGAGATGGTGAGGTCCATGCTCTCGGAGGCTGAAGTGCTGCCGGAATCCGAGTCCCCCTTGGAGCGGCTGCCGGGGAAGGGCCCCGGGGGCTCCAGGCCTCCATTGGCCAGCTTCTCCTCGCTCAAGCTCTCCAGCTGAACGCTCTCCGGTCGCTCCACCATGCTCTTCCTCTCCCCAAGGCTCCTCCTCTCCTCCCTGCCTGGCCTGGACTCCTTGTTCCCCTCCGTGGAGTTCCCCAAATGTCCAGGCTGCAGGATGATGTCCGGCTTGTCCTGGGTGGCCGAGCTGGTGGGGGGTTTTGTGGAGTGGTTGCTCTCCAGCTTGTCCTTGTCACTGCTGATCCCTTTGCCCGAGTCTTTGTCGCTCTGGCCATCTGTGGTGTCCTTGCCAGAGCCCACGGAGCCGTTCACAGCTTTGGGCAAGGACGAGTCCCGAGGTTTCTCCACATCAAAGCTCAGCTGGCTCGCCTCCGAGGGGTCCCGCTTGTGCTTCCCGGGGGGCTGCAGAGACAGGGAAGGGCAGAGGGGGTTCGGCACCTCCACTTCACACAGCTGCAAGGGCCACCTGTCCCTTATTCAGGGTATTCAGGGCCACAGCTAAAGAGTTATTGGGAGGAAATTTCCCTTTTAGGACATCTGCCCTGGGGCACCTCCATCTTTCCCCAGGGATTATGGGCCCTGATGGAAGGAAAGGGCTCAGTGAGAAGCTCCAGAAGCTGCACATCCTTAAGAGGCAGCTGAGGAGTCTGCACACCAAACTCCTTTTCCCAGGGCTAGCTGCACTGTGGATGAAGCCCTTCCCTCTGCCACAGAGGAGGGAGGTCAGTCCATGTCCCCAGGCAGCTCTGGGATGTCCCCTCCAAAGAGCCAAGCTCAGGAGCAGATCTGCCCAGCTCCCTCCTCAGGCTGGTGATCCCTCCATGTGCTGCTTTGCTCCCACTCCAGCTTCTCCAGCCTGTATCAGGGCTTCTTTTTCTTGTTTTCTTTTTTATTCCTTTCCTCTTTTTTTAACCACTTTTCACGAGCCCCTCCTGTGAGCGGGCCCTGGGCCACCTGCCAGCACCATTGTTCAGCCACCAAAACCCAGCCCCTCCCTGGCCAAGCACTCACTTCCCCTCCTCCTGATGTGGCCCAGAACAGCTTTTGGGGGCTGGAAAGGTTTCTGAGCTCCTTTCCTCACCACAGCCCCCCTGGTGAAGCTGCCAGCATGGGGCTCACCGAGGCAGACTCCGAGGAATCGTCCTCCTCCGCTTCATCCCGACTCTCCTCGATCTCCTCCATCACCTCGGCCTTGGCCTCGGCCACCAGCTCGCGCAGGGCTCTGTTGCTGGTGACCTTGCTGACGAAAGGATGCTGCAAACCGAGCACAGTGCACTGTGAGGTGCCCAGAACCACTCCTGGTGGGCTCACAGCCCTGGCAGGGACCACTTTGGGCTTTAAAACACCCCCAAATATCTGAGAGTGTGGTTCTTTCCAGGATTAACCCCCAGAGGAATTCACAGGAGAGAGGGTGGGGCTGAGGTTTAGGGCACACTCTGCTCCCCAGAGCTGCTCTGGGTCACCAGCTCCCCCCAAAAAAGCCCAGCAGCATTTCAACAAGGGGACATTTGCTGCCAGAATGTCACCAGGAGCAGGGCAGGAGCAGTCTGCAGGATCCCGGGGTGCAAACAGAGCCTGGGGGAAGGTTTAATTGGAATTACGGGGCTGGAATCACTCAGTGCTCCCAGCAGGGTGTTCGTGCTGAGCTGCAGCAAAAGGCTGGGGAGTCCCTGGGTCTGTGCAGCAGCACAGAGTGAGGGAACAGCCAGCAGGGAACAGCAGCTTCCAGGTTTTTGCTGTGGTTTTGGAAAGGGACAGGAGGAAAGGAATTGAATTTCAATCAGGGCCAAGCAGGTAAAACCCAAGCTGGCTGCCACATGAGTGTTTTTAGGCAGCAGGAGCCATTTTTATTCCAGATGGTGTCCCCAGGGGCTCTGCAGTTTGCTCCGCAGGGAAAAAACACTGCTGATGCTTTCTGGAGTGTTTTAGTGGCTGAAAAGTGCTGTGAACTGTCTGAAGAAGACAAAAATCATCTGAAAGCAGTGGTGCCTACCTCCAGCAGCTGGGCAGCGCTGGGCCGTGTCTCTGGATTCTTGTCCAGCGCCTTCTTCAGGAAATCTCTGAACTCCAGGGACCTTAAAACACCGTGGGTGGTGGGAAATTCAGGAGGGAAAGGCCTCGAATGGCACAGGGCTCTGCCTGATCCCTTAGCAGGTTGTGTCCCAGCCATAATCAGCGTTTTGCTCCCACGGGAAACCCTGTGCTCAGTTTTTGGGATTGTTTGTAAGAGAAGCAGCAACAGAGCCAGGCCAGGGAGCAGGTTCTGCCTGACCTGTGATGGTTCAGAGGGTGGGGACCGAGCCATGGCCCCTGTGCCCAGGGCCAAGGCAGAGGTGGGAGGACACAGCAGCTGTCCCCAAAGGGAGCCCAGGGAGCTGCCTGGAGCTCCAGAGCCATCCCCACAGCCCCAGCGGGAAAGGGTGGCTGTGAAGGAGCAGCAGCCCCATAGGAGGGCACCCTCAGCCTGCAAAGAGCAGCTCTGAGCTCCAGAGCGTGTCCCTGATGTCACTTCTGGCTCCAGAGGCAGCATTCCCATCTTTCTTTGCTGCCTGCGCTGCTGTGACAACACTTGTGACCCCAGTGCTCTGCCAGTAATTTGCTGCTGGCTGACATGCAAGGTTTTATGATTTATAAATAAAGAAATTAATTAATTAATTAATTAATATTAGCTGGCTGGTTTTCTTTGAAATGCAGAAGTGGCTTTCCAGACTTCAGGGAAAGCAATTCTGGAGCTCTCGGCCATCTCCAGCTTTAGAGAAAAACCTGCCTTTCATACCCACGGGATGCCTTGAGCACAGCCAAGGGATCAGCCCTCGTTTTGGGGGTTTTGGGGTGAGCAGCAGCTCTCCCTGAGCTCTGTCAGCACAGTGTGAGCATCCTGCCCTCGGCCAGCAGTGCACACAGCGGGACCTGGAACACGACTAAAGCCCTTCCCTGGGCTCCCTGATTAAACAAAACCGCTAAAAACTGCTTTTTCTCAGTGTGTGAGCTGGAAATGCTCCCTGCCCCAAGCCCCCTCACCATTTGGAGGGGCAGCTGAGCGTGGGGGGGTCGGACTTGGCGATCTTCAGCAGGACCCTCATGGGGTTGAGCTCGTGGTGGGGCGGCTCGATCTGAGCCATCTCGATCAGGGTGATCCCCAGGGACCAGATGTCAGCCTTGTAGTCGTAGGGAGTGTCCTTCATGGTCTCACACATCACCACCTCCGGGGCCATCCTGCAAGGGCACAGCAGGGCTGGGGTGGCACCGCTGCCACCGGCGCCAGCCTGGCAGCAGCCACCAAACGCTTCAAATAATCCTCAGCACCGCACAAAACCCGGCTCTCCCTCCCAGCTCGGCGTTCCAGAGGCAGCAGCATCTTTTCCGAGGGGTCCAACGCCCTCCCTTCTCCCCAGAGCAGCCGAGACAGCCCCTGGAACCCCCGGGCTGCTGACATCTGGCGCAGATGTTGCTGCAGAGCATCAATTAATCACCGCGATTCCACTCCTTCGGCAAAAGGGGTGATTTAGAGGGTGTGTTCTGGGGCAGGGACTCGTTCCCATGTGCTTGGAGTGGCTCCAAAGCCCATCCCGCCCCGGGCTGGGGGGGCACACTCAGTGTCCCTCGCTCCAAGCCTGATCCTCAGCCAGCTCAGGGCACTGTGGCACCGCACAGAGCTCCCACACCACTGAGGCTGCTCTGCTCAGGCAAGGAGAAACCTTGAACACGCAGAAAATGGCCAAGAATCCTCATAAAAATCCTCCCACCCTACGGCACAACACACCCCAAAGCTGTCAGAACCCACAGAGAGCAAACCTGATTTTCAGGAGCGAAGCCCCTCGTGAACACAGCGCTCCTCAGCAAGGAGGGACTCACCAGTAAGGGGTCCCAATGAAGGAATCTCGCTTCTGCAAGGTTTTCATGTTCTTGGCAGACACTCCAAAGTCAGCTGCAAAGAGCAGGAACATTAGAGGCCGGAGGAAAGCTCAAAGACCCTTCTGAGTTAGCACACTTGGCTGAGACACAGATTGCAAAGCAAACACTCTCTGAAGGCAAGAACACGACACCAGGGGCCGTGTCCTCCAAGCTGAGCGCCAGAAATTAAATTTGGGTTGGGGTAGATGAGCCCCAGGGCTTTCCCCTCCCATAAGAGGGGCAAGACAAGTTCTCCTTCCAAGCCTCACACATCCAGGGGGAAGCAGAGATCTTTTCTGCACACAAAAGCAGCTCCATGGCAGATTTCAGGGCTGTCATTTCCTAGCAAAGAGCTTCATTTTACAGCAGAAAACCAAAGTGCTGCTCCGTTCCTTCTCTCCCCTCTAGCACTGCAAGATGCCTCCCCCTGGATTTGCCCCTTCTGTAGAGAACAGCTCAAGGCAGCCCAAACCAAACTGGTCGGACGTGCAGAGGGTGCTGAGCCCATCCCAGCCAGGTCTGCTCTCCAGGACAGACCTGACGGCAGTGGAGGAGCTGTCACCCACCTGCAGCCTCAGCTCAGGGTGTCCCTGGCCGGGGGTCACCCTCTGAGCAGCTCCTACACATAAATCCACCCTCTCCTCCCCCAGCAGGTCGCTGGGTGCCAATTTAACTCCAAAGCAGAGCTGGCAAAGCAGCTCCTTGGCAGAGCTCGCCCTGTCACCACCAAACCTGCAGTGCAGATAAGAGGAATTCTTCCAGCTCCCAGCCCTGCCAACTGGCACCCTGCACAGGATGCTCAGCAGGCCAAAATGCACAGAAATCGGGTTCAGAGGGAGATTAAACAAACCCAGGGCAGAAAAATCCACCGAGGCTCTGAGCGTGGCTGTGGCCTGGGGGCTCAGCACAGCACACAGCTCCGTTTGCCCTCCCATGGAACACAATCTCCCCTCCTTGTGCTGCTGCACCCCTCAGGCAGCAGAAAACCATCCCTCCATCCCTCAAATCCATCTCCAGCACGAGTGGGGCACGAGTGGCTCCTGCCCTGCTCCTGTGCTGGGGGCTCACCGAGCTTGATGTCCCCGTCCTGGGTGAGGAGCACGTTGCCAGCCTTCAGGTCCCTGTGGATGATCCTCTTGCTGTGCAGGTAGTGCAGAGCCTCCAGCATCTGGCGGCAGATCACCTGGATCTGCGGCTCTGTCAGACCCCGGTCCAGCTCTGCGGGGAGGGACAGGGGTGTCACACGGGGCAGGGAGGGACAGGGGTGTCACACGGGAGAGGGAGGGACAGGGGTGTCACACGGGAGAGGGAGGGACAGGGGTGTCACACGGGGCAGGGAGGGACAGGGGTGTCACAGGGGGCACAGAGGGACAGGGGTGTCACACGGGGCAGGGAGAGAGGGATGTCATGCAGGACAGGGAGAAAGGGATGTCACACGGGACAGGGATGTCACACAGGGCAGGGAGGGACAGGGATGTCACACAGGGCATGGATGTCACACGGCGCAGGGAGAAAGGGATGTCACACAGGACAGGGATGTCACACAGGGCATGGATGTCACACAGGGCAGGGAGAAAGGGATGTCACACAGGACAGGGATGTCACACGGGGCAGGGATGTCACACGGGGCAGGGATGTCACACAGGACAGGGATATCACACGGGACAGGGATGTCACACAGGACAGGGATGTCACACAGGACAGGGATGTCACACAGGGCAGGGAGAAGGCAATGTCACACGGGACAGGGATGTCACACGGCGCAGGGAGAAAGGGATGTCACACAGGACAGGGATGTCACACAGGACAGGGATGTCACACGGCGCAGGGAGAAAGGGATGCTCCCCCGAGCAGCAGGAAGGCCCAGGTTACCCAGCAGAGCATTGCAGAGCCACGGCCCTGCTCCAGAGCAGCAGGAAATGACGGAAATCAGCTTGGGAAGGTGATTTATTCCCCAAGCCAGCGCTTGCAGCAGTCCCCAGCTCTCGGAGCTGCTGGCTTGCAGCTCCCTGCTGGGAATGCACAGCGGAGGAGGGGACGAGGAGGGGAGCCAGGCATGGCTGGGACAGGGTCTGGATTGCAAATTCCCTGACAATTTGGGGAGACAGACAAGCTGCTGTGAGGGGAGGGAGCTGAACTGGGCTGCAGGGTCAGACACAGGCATGAACATCAGCAGCTCTCGTTCCCCAGGGAATGGGGAACTCAGGAATTATCCCTGCCCTGGGGGTGCAGCGTACCCCTAAACAGCACGAGGGACACAGCACTTCCCAAAAAACAACCTCTAAATGCTCACCAGGGCTATCCCTACCCCCTGCTCGGAGCTGGGTTTTTGGGGAGCACCAGTCCATGCACTGTGTGTCCCAGAGCTCAGGGAGTGGTTGGACACTCTCGGGCACACGATGGGATGGCTGAGGCTGTCCTGTGCAGGGTCAGGAGTGGTTGGACACTCTCGGGCACACGATGGATTCCTGGGGCTGTCCTGTGCAGGGACAGGAGTGGTTGGACACTCAGGATAGGATTCCTGGGGCTGTCCTGTGCAGGGTCAGGAGTGGTTGGACACTCAGGATAGGATTCCTGGGGCTGTCCTGTGCAGGGTCAGGAGTGGTTGGACACTCAGGATAGGATTCCTGAGGCTGTCCTGTGCAGGGTCAGGAGTGGTTGGACTCTCTCAGGATAGGATTGCTGGGGCTGTCCTGTGCAGGGTCAGGAGCTGGATTTTGTGGGTGCCTCCCAGCTGAGGACGCTCTGTGGTTCTGTTTCTGCTCGCAGGGACACAGGGGCACTGCCGTGACCTCTCTGCTGAGCTCTGCTGGGCCACCTCCACCAGCCAGAGCCTGCCAAGAGCTCTGCACACCATCAAACCTCCAGCTGGTCAGCATCTCCTGAGCTCCCCTCCCTCGGCACGGCCCCTGCAGGGCAATCCCTCCTCCAGCAGAGCAGACCCAGCCTGAGACAGCACCAAAGTGCAGCGTGGGGCTGATGGAGGCCCCCAGCAGCTGGGCCAGATGTTTGCTCAGAGCCAGGATCTCAACCACAGGCTGAGGGTTGGCTCAGCCATTCTGTTCCTCCTCTTCCTCACTAAGATCTCCCTTACTCTGGGGGAAGCTGATGATTTTCAGCCTCCCTGGAGCACGGGGCACAGGTTTTGTACAGAAGATTTTGAAGGGCAAACCTCACTGTTGGTGGGGCTGGGGAGGTGGAAGTGGCAGCATTCAGCAACTCTGGATTTAGTAATTCTAGGAGAATTGCTGAGCTCCAGCTCCTCCTGGCCCTCTCTCAGGGCTCACAGATAAAGTCAGGCCACTCTCTCATGGTTTTCTCTGCTGCCCCTGCCAGGTCCTCCAGAGAGAACCCACGAATGCTCAGGAGCATTTCCACATCCCAAAGGATGGGTAAAAAAAGCCCTGTTGAGGTTTTCCATGAGGAAGGCATCACTCCCCTCCAGCACTTCAGGAAAGGTATTTTTTCACACCGTGACTTGGACCCACTTTAAAGAAGTTCCCTGAAAGAGGGAAAAGGTTTGAGGGCTGAGCCAAAGATGATAAATTTGGTTCCTGGAAATAAAAGGAAAGCAAAGCCTTTGGAAAGACCAGGGAGTAACCCCCAGGGAGATGTGGCTCTGTCCCAGGGCTGCAGGCAAGGTGGTGTCAGCACCAAATATTCTGTGCGGAGGGGATGTCACCCCAGGGCCCACCCAGAGGGGCTGCAGCACCAGCCAGGGCTGTTTTGGGGTACCCCCCACAGCCCTGCTCCCAGCAGCACTCTCGCTGTGCAAGGGAGGAGTTAAACAAGGGCAGATTGCTGGGATTGCTGCAAACTGCAGTTCGTCAGCTCTGCTGCCTCACAGATGACTGATCTGGGGCTGTTCACCATGACAGGCACCCAGCTTGAACATCTCAGCCCTGCCGCTCTCCCGGGGAGCTGTGGGAACAGGATCCAAGCACCCAGTGCCCCCAGCAGACAAATATTGAAATTCAGCTTTCCCCTGCAGCCAGACTCTCCCTTCTCCCCATGCCTTGTGATCTGCTGATCCCAGCAGCATTTTAATCACAAAAGGACATTAAAGCAGCTGGAAAACTCCCCCAGGGCTGCCACACCTTCTGCCCAGGGCAGGGAAAGAGGCAAACTCCTGGGAGGGAAGGGGCAGCTGTGGCACCCCTGATGCCATCTGTGCGAGGGTCGTGCCAGGAGGTTGGAAATGCCCTGCGGGCATGGCCCGGGCACGGCTGTACTCACCCAGCATGGTGGCATCCACGGCCCCGCCGGGGCAGAACTCGATCATGATCTGGGGGAACAGAGAGAGAGAGTTAGAGGGGACAGAAGATGGGTTTGCCTCTCAGCACCACCCCGGGCTGGGGGAGCCCCCCGGGACACATCCCTTGGGCACTCCGGGGATGTCCCCAGCCCCGGGACACATCCCTTGGGCACCCCGGCAATGTCCCCAGCCCCGGGACACATCCCTTGGGCACTCCCCAGCCCCGGGACACATCCCTTGGGCACTCTGAGGATGTCCCCAGCCCCGGGACACATCCCTTGGGCACTCCGGCAATGTCCCCAGCCCAGGGACACATCCCTTGGGCACTCTGAGGATGTCCCCAGCCCCAGGACACATCCCTTGGGCACTCTGAGGATGTCCCCAGCCCAGGGACACATCCCTTGGGCACTCTGAGGATGTCCCCAGCCCCAGGACACATCCCTTGGGCACTCTGAGGATGTCCCCAGCCCCGGGACACATCCCTTGGGCACTCTGAGGATGTCCCCAGCCCCAGGACACATCCCTTGGGCACTCCGGGGACGTCCCCAGCCCCGGGACACATCCCTTGGGCACTCCGGGGACGTCCCCAGCCCCGGGACACATCCCTTGGGCACTCTGAGGATGTCCCCAGCCCCGGGACACATCCCTTGGGCACTCCCCAGCCCAGGGACACATCCCTTGGGCACTCCGAGGATGTCCCCAGCCCCGGGACACATCCCTTGGGCACTCCGAGGATGTCCCCAGCCCCGGGACACATCCCTTGGGCACTCCGAGGATGTCCCCAGCCCCGGGACACATCCCTTGGGCACTCTGAGGATGTCCCCAGTCCCGGGACACATCCCTTGGGCACTCCGGGGATGTCCCCAGCCCCGGGACACATCCCTTGGGCACTCCGGCAATGTCCCCAGCCCCGGGACACATCCCTTGGGCACTCCCCAGCCCCGGGACACATCCCTTGGGCACCCCGGCAATGTCCCCAGCCCCGGGACACATCCCTTGGGCACTCTGAGGATGTCCCCAGTCCCGGGACACATCCCTTGGGCACTCCCCAGCCCCGGGACACATCCCTTGGGCACTCCGAGGATGTCCCCAGCCCCGGGACACATCCCTTGGGCACTCCCCAGCCCCGGGACACATCCCTTGGGCACTCCGAGGATGTCCCCAGCCCCGGGACACATCCCTTGGGCACTCCCCAGCCCCGGGACACATCCCTTGGGCACTCCGGCAATGTCCCCAGCCCCGGGACACATCCCTTGGGCACTCCCCAGCCCAGGGACACATCCCTTGGGCACTCCGGGGATGTCCCCAGCCCCGGGACACATCCCTTGGGCACTCCCCAGCCCCGGGACACATCCCAGATGCCACCCTGTGTCCCGTCCCAGGGACCCTCCGTGCTGTGACATTCCGGTGGCTGACACCCACCCAGCAGCAGCTCGGGGATTTGCGGCTCCTCTCTGTTTGCATCCCTGCCAGCAGGATGGGATAGCTGTCATAGCTGCGAGCTGACGTGGCTGGGACACATCAGGCAGCGTTTTCTCTGCCAAATCAGGGCTGGGGAAAGCTCTCGTGTCTTTAGGGTGCTTTTTTAAAAACTATTTTTATTTCCCCACATTGCTCAGTAGTTCATTGCTCTCTTATTTCGAGCGATTTGAGGGGAAACGATGTCGATCCAAAGGGTGAGGACATTCACCAGGCTTTGCCATTCCTCTCCAGGGATGTGCAGAGCCCTGCCAGTCCCACACTGTAGATGCACTGTTTTAAAGTTTTTCTCTTCTTTCTCATGGAGAATAGAGATAAATTGAATTCTTGTGCTTTCTAATCTCTTTGTTTTGGTACTGGATGCTGTAGGGCTCCAGCCAGTCATCTTGGGGGGGGTGAAAAACTGTCGACCAATAATTGTTAGACTATTAGTACATATAAAAAGAAAGTATTGTAAATAAATTTTGCTCTTTCGCCATCTTGCGTGCTGTCTGCTTAACTTGCCTGCGAGCTTGCACAAATCTCCACAAATCTCAACAAAATCGCAGCCAACACCACACCTCTGCTTGCCTGGTCCCTGCCACCCCTCCCAGCTGTCCCCAACACCTCGGGGATGCAGATCCTCGCCCTAAGCCCTGCACAGTCTCAGCCAGAGCCGCCCCAGTGCTGGCCCCATTCCCTGCTCCCCTCGGGGCTGCTCACATCCACTGATTACACTTTCAAGCAGCCAGGATTGCGAGGGACAAGAGATGCTTCACCTCTGCAGCAAGCTCTTTCCCTCGCCGAGGTGACACAGGGCAGCATTCCGGAGCGCTGAAATGCCAGAGTTTACTGCGAGGACAGAGCCTAAGCAGTGTTTACCAGCTCAGCTCTCTAAAGCCATCGAGGGGAGGTCACGTTACTCAGAGCAGCTCCAAGCTCTGCACCAGGAGCTGAGGGGAGAAGGCTCAAGCTCTCTCTTTCCCATGGTTTAATTCTGCAGCTCCGGGAAAGCCTCGTCCCACCCTTTGAGTTCCTCTGCATGGGCAAGGGAAATGGAGTTATGGACCTAGTGGGAGAGAACCGCTTTGTTCTGGAGGAGAAGGGGCAGCAGGGGCAGGAGCTGGGGTGCAGCAGAGCTGGAGCTGCTCTGTGGGAGTCAGCCCAGCCCCAAGGGGTCAGAGGGGACACACTGAGGGGACAAACCCGGGCAGGTGTGACAGAGGCACCACCGGAGAAGAATAACCAGGGGCAAGGGCTGGGGGAGCATTGGGAACAGGCAGGTGGAGAGGAGGCTTTGGGAAGTCAATGGAACCATTCCTGAAGCAGGAGAAGCAATGCCCACCCGGCACGGACCCAGGTGGGAGCCTGGGACATATCAACACCTTTTTTTGTTTAGTACCTTGAGCCAGAGCATCACAGCTTCAGCAGCAAATGGAGAGGCAGGAATTGCCTCCTGCCGTGGTCCCCCCAGGCAGGGACTGCCCTGTGCCCCTCACCACTCCAAACAGCCCCACGAGGCTCTTTCCAACCCATTATTGTTGTGGTGCTCCTCATCACCTTCATCAGAGCAGAATGAAACCATCAGAGGCCACCAGCCCTTCCTGAGAGCAAACCTCACAAAATTCCATTCAGGTTTGCAGTCTGGCAATGAGAAAACGAGGGGAATCAGTCTCTCTGAACCAGCGTGACCCTGTGTGTTTATCCAGGCACAGCAGGCTGCAAGCTGGGCACTGGGAATACAGGAAACACAGAAAACTTCAAAATATGCATTTTCAACAAGGGCAGAGATGCCAAAGAATAATTATGGGTGTGGCCAGATGGTCCGAACAGCTAAAAAAATAATGAGCTGGTTTCAGCCCAGAAAATCCTATTTAAACAAACACAACTGGCAATCTCACAGATCACACTTCCTTCCAGGAGCAGGGCCAGCCTGGAAAAGGCTTTGCCATTGAAGCAGAAGGAAGGCAGGCCTGGTGACATCAGCATTGTGTGTGAGCTGGGAGCATCCTTGTAGTTGCACTGTTTTAAAATCTTTATCTTCTTTCTCATGGAGAATAGAGATAAGTTGCATTCTTGTGCTTTCTAATCTCTTTGTTTTGGTACTGGACACTTCCGCATTGTAACCAATCGTTACAGGGGGTGGAAAAACTATCGACCAATAATTATCAGACTATTAATGGATATATAAAGAAGTTCTTGTAAATAAAGTTTCTCTTTTCGCCATCTTGTGTGCTGCCTGCCTGACTTCCCTGCGAGCTTCCGCGATCTCCACAAATATCAGAAAATCAGAGCAACACACCCTCACCTCCTCCTGCTGCTGCTGCTCGGGGTCCAGGAGCCCTGTGGGGTCTGCAGGGAGCAGCCTGGAGCAGGGCTGCAGCAAACATCCTGTTTATAATGATTTCCTCTGCACAAGAAGCCCAGGGACTTCCTCACCGAAGGCTGCAGGGGGACACGGGGTCCCTGTGCCACAGCAGAGCTGCTGCAAATCCCAGGGGTCACACACTGTCGACATTTTAGTTCCCAGTCCGTCACAACCACACCAAAATTCAGTGGCAGCTCCACCTCTGAGTAACACAAGTGACTGAGAGCCCCCAGATCTGACAGCAAAGCCAAGGAGCTCAGCACCCCTGGGCTCACTCCCAGCTCCAAGGGATGCTCTGGCTGCACACAGGGAACAGATTTGTGTCGTACAGAGAGAAAGGAACCTGCTCTCACTACCTCTGAAAACCTGCATGACAAATAAAATAAAATTTAAATAAAATAAAGTTTAAATAAAAAGGGCCCTTTTCTGCTAGACCTTTAACAAAAAAAAAATGAAGAGGTCCGCATGAAGAAGCCACAAATATTTCCTTTTCAAAAAACCTTTGCAATGGGCAACATTAAATTTAAATTGGAAAGAAGTCCACTCAAGTTAAAGGGCTTTGCTGGTGGCCTTGATTTTTTCCCATGGCTCATCTGATTCCTGCCTTTGGGCACAGCAGGATCTGGAAGTATTTTGGGTCTGACAAACCAGGACCAGCATCTCCTGGCTCACTCCTCCCACCCTGGTCAGCACTGTTGCTGCCTCTTGGGTGTGTCTGAATGCCTGGAACTTTCTGTAACGCTAAAAAAAAAAAAAAAAAAAAAAAAATTACAAAAAGCTTATCTCGAAAGATAATTTCACCAAACAGTGCCCAGTTGCCAAGGGTGGAACAGCTGCCGGCCCTGAGCGGGGTTAGCGATTGAAGCCCAGAGAGGAGGGCAGGACTCGCCCCAGCTCGGCTCTTACTCACGCGATTGGCACTCGAGGGCAGGGGCCCATGAGCCCTTCCCTGGCAGCAGGGCAGGAGAGCTTTCCTCTCGCAGGCACACAGGGACAGGGGCGGAAAACAAAGCCAGCAGCTGGGAGAGCTGGGGGCAGCTCCTGCCCGGGTGCCCCTGGGTGCCAGGGCTTCCCACGGGCACGGGAGGCCACCGGGTCCCCTGGGGACAGAGCAGCCCTTGGCTGGCAGCCCAGCGGCTGCCGAGGCACTGGAGGTGACACTGCCCGCGGGCTTTTTCTGGGGCTTCGCTGCTTGAGGAGTTTGGGGTCACGGAGGTGCTCGGAGCTCCCGGGGCCATTCCTGTGTGGGGACAAATGGTGACAAGAACCGCCACCACCTCCCTTCCCCGCCAGCCCCGGGCACCAGCACCGCGGGCACAGAGAGCTGCCCGTGCCCCCAGCACCCCCTGCCCCAGAGCCACCCTGCCCGGCCCAGGAACCGCTGCAGAACCACCCCTGAGCCATTTCCTGTCCCCAAGAGCGGCACAGGGCTCACGTGTGCGCGAGCGGCTGCTGGAACCCACAGCATCCTGCTGCCACGGCCACCTCCGGCACCCACGCACGGCCTCGTGGCCCTGCCACGTTTCTGGGGCAGCTCACCGTGTCCTTGTCACCCACAGCCCCCGGAAAGCAGCCCCCGGCACAGAGGGGCCGGGGAGATAAGAAAAATAAATTTGATAAAGGAAACCGCGCTCCTCGCGCAGAGGGAGCTGGGGAAGGAAATGTTCTCAGCTTCCCTCCTTGCCACCCATCCCACCTGGCCCAGCTTCCCTCTCTCCGGAACGTGGAGCTGGCACAGCTTTGAGGAACGAGAGGACCCTGCTCATGCTGGGGGACAGGAGCCAAGGGGGAACGAAAGCCCCTCAGGGTGAGTTTTACACAGCTGCTTTTCAGCCAGCAGCCCCTGCTTTTCCACCAGGGCATCACCCAGAGGGGGAGGTCTGGAGAGAACCTCACGGCTGGGAGGGGAGAGAGCCACCGAGGCAGTGGCACAGGGCAGCACCGCCTCGGTGCCACCCCCAGGGCACATCCCCTGCCTGGGTCCCACCAGAGGAGTGCACTGAGTGCCAGAGCAGCTGCAGAGCCATTCCCACCCTGCTGGCCCTGGCAGCAGAGCACGGCACTCCAGAGAGCCCCCAGCCCCACAGGGGAGCTGGCCGAGCTCCCTGGGCCGCCACTGATGAAGGGGAAGGTTCTGACTGATGAAGGTGAAGGTTTTCACTGATGAAGGTGAAGGTTTTGACCACGAAAACAGTGTCACCCTTCCTCTGGAGGAAAGGAGCCCCAACCTGGTGCCTTCCTCCTGCTCCTGTGGAGCAAACACAGGCAGGACACCTCACAGCCCCTCCCTGGCCATGCAGGAGGAGCCTCACTCGGGAGCAGCCCCCAACCCGAAATATTCCCTGGCTTTGGCGCAGACACAGCGCTTCCCTGCAGTGCAGCGAGCCCAGCACACGGCTGGGGCTCCTGGAGGCTCCTGGAGGCTTCTGACACAGCCCACGCCAGCACCATGGCACGGGATGAATCCCCTGGCACGACAGGGGCTGCTGGGGCAGCAGGAAATGGTCTAGACCTGCCCAGCACTGGGATCACCCACGGGCCAGCCGGGCTCCCTCCCAGCCCTGCAGGAGCAGCGGAGCTCAGACTGTCCCCAGGGCCTTTGCTCTTGACTCAGAGGCAGAGGAGACTGAGCAAGCCCAGCAGAGCATCTCCCTGCAGCCCATTGAGCAATGCAGGAGCTTTCCTGCCCCGTTACACACCCAAATTGCAGCTGTCCCCTGCAGTTCCTCGGGAGCAGTGTCACCCAGTGCTCGCTGGTGGCCTCCCCTCACTGCTGCCATGTCCCACCATACACATGCGGCGGAAAATAAAGGGCAGAGGCCACGGCTGGCTCTGCCCTCAAACCCTGCACATCACCACGGCACCAAAAGGGCTCTGACAAGGCCAGGAACAGCTGGAGCAGGGGCCAATATGCACACAAATCCCATGGAGGGGACGATCCCAGTCTCGGGATCTCGGGATCTGGACAATCCCGAAGGCCGGCTGCAGCAAACACAGAGCACAGCACAAAACACAGATGGCCATGTGCCCCGGAGCTGCCCAGATAAATGATGGGCACAGACTTCAGAGCCCATCCTGACACCGCTCTGTGCCAGAGGCCCAGCCCTGCACAGGGAGCAGCCCCTGGGACACAATCTCCATGTGTCCTCCAAGATTCCAGCACCTTCTGCCCAGCCCAGCTGTGGCCCAGATGTGTGACAGCTCCTATCCAGCCCCACATCTGTCAGGATTTCCCCTGCACCCAGCACCTCCACACACCTGAGCAGGTGGTGAAGAGCCTCTCGGTTCCCTCTCAGTCCCGCCAAGCCCATGGCATCCCCTGGGCTGAGCCCAGCAGAACCTTTGGACACATTTCTCCTTCCCAGGACTGAGAAAGGAGCTGCAGCTTCTGAGCAGCACGGACACCAGGGACAGAGCTGTCCCTCACGGGTGGAGAGAGCACGGGGATATACTTAGGCACAGAAACCACATTTAGTGAGGGTCAAGAGGCACATCCTTTATCTGTGTGACATCTGAACCCAAGTCCTGGTGGCTGCAAGAGGAGGCAGGAAAAGGAATACGAGATCAGACCTTCCAGGAGGAGATCTGAGCTGGCTCAGACCTTCCAGGAGCAGATCAGAGCCAGATCAGACCTTCCAGGAGCAGATCAGAGCTGGCTCAGACCTTCCAGGAGCAGATCAGAGCCAGATCAGACCTTCCAGGAGCAGATCAGAGCTGGCTCAGACCTTCCAGGAGCAGCCCCCTGTCCCCTCCCAGCACAGGGTGAGCAGGACCACAGGAACTGATTTTGGGGAGCACCACCTTGGCTCTCAAACACCATTTGTCCATCTCCCCTTGGCCACGGAGCTCTGCTGGGGCAGCTCTGCTGGGGCAGCTCTGCCGGAGCCTCCCCGTTATCTCCTCTCCGTCTGAGCCTTCCCCGCTCCGACTGAAGTCCAAGGATGAAGTTTACATTAGGGAGCCGAGGGAGGAGGTGATCACATTCCTGCACCTGCTTCCCCTGGCACCTTCCCCAGCAGCCTCCTGCCCCCCTCTTCGCCCCACACATGCCAAAATGGGGAGCAGATCTCGCTGGTGCCATCAAAAACCAGAGGGGCTCACCCAGAGCAAAGCCAAGCTGCTCTTTGCTGGGGGCTGGACACAGGAAAGGCACAAAATCCTTCCCAAGCTCATTCCCACAGCCCCACGAGGCCAGAGCAGCACCGAGACAAAAGGGGACAACACCCCAGAGCCACCAGCAGCCACAAAAGCCACCAGCTCTGGCTGCAGCCGCCCCTCAGCACCCACTGGACGGGGCACAGAACAATATAGAAGCCACCAGAATTCTCTTGGCTGCCCCAGAGCAGCACAAATGTCAAAAGCTGGCCTGACATGGCAAGTATGCTGTAGGTGGAAGTGAAATAATTCTCTCTCTGTAAGACAGAGCTCCAAGCTTGCCAATTTTCCCTCACGGACAAGGACACCATTCAGAGACTTTAAATATAATAAACCTTTTCTGCCCCCTTTTCTGGACAAAATAGCCTACAGAGAAAAATATTTGAAATCAAAAAGGAAAAAAGGCTGTCCCCACAAGGGGTGGGGGGAAGAAGATGCAGGACAGGAAATGAGGAACACAAGGTTTGGGGAGTTTCAGAGCAGGAAAACTTTCCGGAGAACAAAGTCAATACTCCTGGCGAAGTGCAGAACTCCCTGCTGAGCTTAAGGAAACCGGGGATGAGTCCTTCACATTTAAATCACTCCAAGATAATAAAATATTTCCTTGGACTGCCCCCCGCAGTTGGCAGAAATATTCCCATCCCTACCGCAAGTCTGGCAGAACAAATTAAAACTCCTCTGAGTTCAACCAAATTGTTTTGATGTTGCAAAAAGCATCTTTTGCTGCTTGGAGGGCCGTGAGTGGGATCCCTTCTCTCACCGAGTTATCAGCATTTGGAGGCCACTGAGGTCACTTCGTTACGGGATGGGAAGCAAAACTCAAAGAATCATTTCAAACAGAAATAGCAAAAAGGAACAAGTTGCTTCTCCAGCGGGAAGATCCCCCAACCTCAAATGGCCCAAGTCTGTGTCAGCATCTAAAACAGATGATGCATTTCAGAAGGGCAAAGCTCACCGTGAGAGCTGGAGTTTGACCCAGGACAAGTTTCCTGATGGCTTTTATGAAGTCAGCAGCTCCAGCACAGCCTCGCCTGGCCACGAGGACAATTGAGGGAAGGGCTGGCAAAAGGCTTGACAGGTTTCCCACTCCTGCCTGGCATCTTCCTGGAAACAATTTGTCCTAATGGTGCCCAGAGTCGCAGCACGAGGTGCCTGCTCCATCCCACACGCCGAGCGCTGCTGTGTAACTGTTCCACCGAGGCCTTTGAAGTCAATGGATCACTCCAGGCCACGAGGTCTGCAAAAGGACAGACCTCCCTCCCTCCAAATGACAACTTTCAGGCTGTATCTGAAACAGAATAAAGTTTAAACCTGCAAGCTATCCCTCATTCCAGGGCCTAGGCTGAAGTTGGGTTTCAAGGCACTGTCTCCTATCCATGGCGAGTTCATAAATATTCCTTTCTATGCAAACATTGCTCCTTAGCATTCCCTTGGAGATCCAGCCAAGTGGGAACGTGGCTTATTGCAACTCAGTCCTAAACAAAGTTTTCAAGTGCTTTGAAAACTGATTTGCCTGTAAGGCTTCTTGTCTGCTCTGCTTTTCTTTTCATGAAACTCTGGCCTCGTGTTGTAACCCTGGACTGGGATTCAGCACACAGGACTTATTCCCAAGTGCCATTTACCCCCTGGGCAAATTTTAGGCAAATCCCTGTCTGTGCCTCCACTCTCAGAGCCAGGATAATGACACCAGGTCTTTTATAAAGCGTTCCAGGGTGTTCAGATGACAAGGCTGTGCAATCTCAAGGAATTATTACGGCTTCAATAACCTCTTCATGCAACGTTATCCTGTGCAAAGGGTGGCAGACAAAGGCTTCTGTTCTGCTCTGGGTTGTCATGTTGGTACCTGCAGGAGCACTCTTGAACTCGGCTGGGCTGTGCTGATTTGCCTGATACATAAATCATTTTCGGTGGTTGGTAAAAATCATTCAGTTTCCATCTGTTTTAAGGGAAAACCCCCAGATTTACCCAGAATAGGACTGACTTGTCAGGAGTCTGAAATGCTAAAGCTCATGTTCACAGCGTGGGGTGGGCTCCAGATTCCGGCAGAAGGCTTAGACCTGCAGGATTTTGGGAACGGGAAGGCAGAGGGAAGCCCCAGTGCTCCACAGGCAGGGTGGCAGGGCCAGCAGGGAAGGATTCCACCCAGATATTGATCCCCAGCTGGCAAAGGCAGGCCCAGGGTCAGATCCACTTCATCACTGATGCTACTCTGAACGGCGAATTGCTGACCCTGGAAACCCAGGGAGGGGTCAAAAAACCACTTGGCTCCATCACTTTTTCCACTTTCCAGCTCTGGCCAGGATGAGGAGCTGCCCCTCAGGACACTGTGACATCCCTGCCTCATTCCCAGCCTCCGAGCAATGCCCCGTCCTGATATCTGCCCACACCTGCTCCTCTCCTACTCACCCTGCTGAAGCTCCTGGGGGTGTTTTGCAGTTCTGCCCAAATTCTGGACTGGTAGGAATTTAGAAACCGGTCCAGCAAACCCCACCCCCACACTGGTTTTCCCAGCGGGGCTCATCCCGCAGCAGCTCCCGAGCCCTGCGTGTCCCAGGGCACAGCAGATCTGCGAGCCATTGGGATTTCTGTCCCTGCAGCTGGGGCAGGGAGGAAGAGGAAGGATTGTTGTTCCTCTAGGACACTGCTGAGCTATTTGACAAAGTTTGGGATCGCTTTGTTTTCCCGGGTTTTCCCTCGGCCGCGCTCGGCTCCCTCGAGCTGCAAACAACAGAGTTCAAGAACTTCTGGGGGAAGTTTGGTACAAAGCTCCAGGAGCAGGAGGCCAAGTAGGAAGGGCCAGCTTAGACTGCAGCTCTGCTGCCAAGCGCAGCTTTAAAGGGACACAAAGAGCCGTGGGATTCCTCAGGGACAGAGGGCTGGGAGCCTGCTCGGGTCCAGCGCTCACACAAACAGATCCTCGCGGGCATCCAGCCAAGCTCAGGCTGCTCACCCTGCAAGACATCCCCGCGAGTTGTGATAGCCTCCCTTTGCTAAGCAAAACTGAGGGCAATCTGATCCCGCTATCAGCTCCCTGGTCTGTTTGTTTTAAAGAAAAGGTATTTCCAACCTCGGAGAATGAAAAGCTGCAGATGCTTTACATAGCCCAGCAGTGGAGTGCATGGGATAATGAAGGTTTCTTTATGCTACAGGATTTTCAAGAATGCCCAAATCTCCAGTCAACATCCATATCAAAGGGGGAGCAATCCCAAAAGTCCCCGGCTGAACAGGTCAGGGCCTGCCCACGGAAAATGCAAAGGGCTTTTTTGGGAGTACAAAGAGCAGCACAGAGCTGATGTCTGTGCCAGCTGCAGGAGCTCCGTACCCACACAGAAGAGAAACCCTAAGCTGATTAAATGAACCATTCCCCAAAAGGCCCAGCCAGGCAGGGTTACCTGCCCGGTGCAGCAACCCCTGCTTTGATCTGCAGGAAATGGCTGTTTATCCAAAATCCCATTTGCCATGGCAACCGTGGGGCAGAGAAGAGGAGGGAGGGACAGAGAATTCCCCAAGGCTTCCCTGGAAAAGCTGTCCCACCATCGGCAGAGTTCTGCGGTTCAACACCAGGGACCGAACGATATTTGAATTAATTTCTAGAGGACCCTGCAGACTCGGTGCTGGAGCATCCTCTGGGTTTCCTGCCCTGCTGCCATCCTGTTGGGCTGTCAGGACACAGCCACCGTCCCCTGGGAGCAGAGGTTTCCTGCAGGAAAGTTCAAGTTCTTCACACCAAACAAAACTCTTCTCTAGCTCTCCTTATCACTGCTCTGTCTGTGGGAGGAGACACTCGGACACAGCAGAGGTATTCAGCAACAGCAGATCTAAAGTTCCTCCCTTCCTTTGTGGCCTCAGGCTCTTTTTTTGTTGTTTTGGGAGGGAAAAAAAACCCCAAACACGCAGCCCTTGAGAGGGACACAAAACACAAAGAGCGTGTTGTTGTTTTTCTTTCCCACGTTGTAATAATTCTCAGTGAAAATTTTGTTCAAAGCAAGCAAATCCCATTTCAGTCCCATTCCTCAGTCACAAATAGCTTTAAAAAGTCCCTTTTTAAAGCTGTGTTATATTGGGTGAGGGGGATTTGCTTCTGTGTTTCCAAGTCCTGCATCACACTCCAGGAAAAGAGACTTTAAAATGTGTCCCAGCCACAAGGACTCAAACCAAACTCTTTTTTTTTTTTTTTAAAGCATGAGATTCTCAGCTTTCATTCGGTGCCCCCATTTCCAGCAGCCGGGATTTATGCAAAAGAACATGAAATGCCACAAGGCTTGTAATAAAAATAAAATAAAATCCTGAAAGCTCCCACCAGGGCAGTTTTGCAGCTTCCCTGGGCTGTTTTCAACCAGCACAAGACTTCCTGGCCTCTGCCACGAGCAAAGAAAAGGAGATGGAGGGGGATGGAATGAGATAGGAGCTGCTGGCAGGGCACAGCCTCTCTGCAGAGGATTTAATGCCAAGAAAGTTCATGCTGGACGCTGTTATCCCATCAGTTTTATTCCTGGGGACTCCCTGGGGTCCTGCCAGCCCTTGCCTGTGGCTCACAGTGGGCTTTGCTCCATCTCTCTGTCCCTGTGGTTCTCCTCCCTCAGCTCAATGCCAATCAGGTGTAAAACCCAGAGGAATTCGCTGGTTTATGCTTTCATTTCAGTGCTATGGATTTCATGGCAGCTCCGGGAGGATGAGCCACTTCCCCTTGCATGGAAAGGTTTTTCGCTCCATAAATATTTCATTTTTCCTCTCAGCTGCCGGAGCACAAAGCCAAACCCTGGCAGAGGAGCCACGGGGACCTGACAGAGCTCAGGAGGACAAGGAGGCCCCAGCAGCAGCCCCAGGTTTCCTCACTCATTTTCCTTGTTAATCCAAGGAAAGAACAGCCAGACCGATTGGGAAGAGCTCCTCTCGGGCTGAGCCTGCTGTGGCTCTGAGCTGTAAATTATTCAAGAGCCATCCACGAGCTTGGGCACATCTGGGGCTGTTCACTCAGAATATTCTCTTTCCATGCTGGGAGGGCAAGGAGAGCACAGTGGACTGCCGAGCAGACAGGCACCCCCAGAAGTTCTAGCACAGAGAAATCCAGGCACCCACCATGCAAATGATCCAGGAAAATGCTGCTTCAAACAACTGCACAGACAGAGCTGGGGAGGGGATAAGGGCAGGACGATAAAAGCTGGTGTTTACATTTGGATGCAAATTCTCCCCAGCAGCACTGGTCACCGAGAAGAGGAAGCTTTTGACTTTAGGGAAAACCTGGTAGGGACTGAAAGCCTTGCAGAAGTAAAACAGCCTTTTTGGTTTATTGACTTCCCTCCAAGCCAGGGAAACACTGGAGCATTAATAAAAGCAGCCTGAGCAATGAAATGCAAATGCTCCTGCAATAATGAAATAAAGAGAAGGATCCTGCTCCCAGAACAATGGCCGGGGCTGTAATGGGAATTTGAGAGAATCCCAGCTCCTGCCCTGTGGGACAGCCCCAGACAGGAGGCTCTTGTTGCAAGCCTTCCAGGGAGTTAATTTTAGTAGGTCGGCAAGCACTGGACATCACAAAGGCAGAGCCGAGGAGCTCTGCAATGCATTTTCCCTGCAGGAAGGAAGGCAAAGCTTCCTAGGGCAGGGAGGAGGTGGAAGGGGAAAGGGGAGGGGAGACATTGGAGAGAAGGAACAAGGCCCACGTGGAAGGTGCAGGCAGAGCAGGAGGTGAAACCAAGAGAGCAGGGGGGCAGAGAAAGCAGCCTCATCTCCTCCAGCTCAGGCTGTGTTTGCCTTTTTCCTTCTGCCCAGATTAGTCCTGCTGCCATGCAATCCATCCAAATCTCGAGTCCCCTCCTAGGAGGGATGTTTGCCCTTCCTGTCCTTAGCAGGGTACATATTTACTTTGCTCTTTAACATGCCCAGGGCTCAGAATCCATCCAAAATACCAAGTGGACAACTCAGCTCCCTCGAGAGCAGAAAACACAGCAGGAACACTGCAGCCCTCCAAGCTGGGTGTCCCACAGAAATCGGGGGCTTTATCCACGGGGTTTTCAATGAGGAGACATGTGCTGACATTGCCAAAGGTGCTCGCTGAGTCAGCTCAAACATCCCTGTCTCATTGCTGGAGTGAGGAATGAGCCAGACAGGGATTGTGTTATCCCAGCTCGGCACCAAGGCAGGGACTGACGGCTCAGCTCACACAAGTGCCAGTCCCAAAAGCTGAGATCGCTTCTTTAACTCTATTAAATTTACTCAGGGAGGCCACAAAGATATCTGAGACATCAAAAACAGGAAGGAAAAAGTACCAGAGCTGCTGAATGCACCCTTTACCAATCTCCTGCAGTTAAAGAGGAGATGAATTGGCTGAGGAGATGGCTTTGGAAATCCTCCTGTTCACCTGATTAACACAATCCTGACACAGGCACAGAGTGATTTGAGTATCCGAGGGCTCATCGCCTCAGCCTCTCCATCCCCTGCACCCTTCCCGTGGCAGAGCACAGCAAGGTGCCTTTCACGCTCAGCTTCCTCTGCTGCCAGGCACTCAGAGAAAACAGCAGGCAGGGGAAATAAAAAATCATAGAAATACCTGCCAGGCTTGGGGAGAGAGCTGCAGGAACCTGCTGTTCCAGCCCTTGCACCAACTCACTCGATTGCATTTTATGTCCCTGCACCTCCACAGCCATGGGAAATGGAGCTCTTGCTATCGGGTGCCTCTGCATTAGCCACAAATCAGCCCCAAATCCAGAAAATCGGTTGGAAGAGTTACCCTTCCAGCTGATGTTTTAAAAGAGGGGCTTTAAAAGAGAGAAGAACTTCCTGGCGATGCATTTTCTGCCTTTACAAACCCTAAATGGCGGCAAAAACACAACTCCAGCTTCCCTGTGAAGACCCCTTGGGTATTCACAAGCAGCTTGAGACAGAAGAGAGTTTGCTCATCACAGACATGGGGAAAGTCCAGGCCCTGATCACACAGCGAGCAGGGCACAGCTTGTGACTCATTTCTGATGTTCAGGCAGCTCCAGAGGCTCTGCTTCACCACGATTGAGCCACTTCCCCGAGCAGAGCGAGCAGTGTCACTGTCACCCGCGGTGACAGCCCTTACCCAGAGCTTGCCGTCCCAGTAGAAGGCTCCCAGCAGTTTGACGATGTGCGGGTGGTCGCAGGTGGCCAGGATCTCGATCTCCACCATGTAATCCTCCAGCTCATCCTCGCTCTTGGTCTCGATGACTTTGGCAGCAGCCAAAGCTCCCGTTTCCTTGTTCTTGGCCTGCAGGACAGAACAGGGTGAGTGCAGGGAAAGTGAGGAGAGCACAAAATTCCTGCCACTCAGCTTCACTGGCCCCAGCCCTAACACCAGGAAGGAAACTCTGAGGTGCATTTCTGCCTCCTAAACCTGCCCACAGCTTCGCAGAGCTGCTGGATCCTCCTTCCCTCCTCCAGGCTCTAAAGTCCACACCAATTCCCACCACGGGGAGACACAGATTTTTAGGAAAGGAGATGTGTCCTGTTGTTTGTAGCACGGGGGAAGAAAAGGAAGCAAGGAAACCTCAAAGTGTAGAAGCTCTCTGATGATGTCACAGGTGAATTACTGAAATCCTGAGTGTGCAGATATCCAACCAAGGCCTATCTGAGAGTGGAGCCGAGGGGGTCGGGCTGTGCTCCAGGGAACAGGGACAGGAGGAGAGGGAACGGCCTCAGGCTGGGCCAGGCGAGGCTCAGTTGGACATCAGCAGGAATTTCTCCATGGAAAGGGAGGTCAGGCCTTGGCAGGGCTGCCCAGGGAGGTTTGGAGTGCCCATCCCTGGAGGTGGCACTCAGTGCTCTGGGCTGGGGACAAGGCGGGGATGGGCACAGCTTGGCCTCGATGACATCAAAAGTCTTTTCCAACCTCAAGGATTCTGTGATTTCATAAAATTCCCAGTCCAGCTGCACCAGGAGATGTGTCACACGTGGGAGAGGGGTGAGACAGGAGCTGCTGACTCAGGAGCATCCCGAATTTCCCAGAAGCTGTTTGAGTCAGCAGATCCAGGCACAGAAATCCCTCCAGCTCACCCACCGCTCCCCACTGACACAATTCCCACTCCTCCCCCATTTTCCCTCCCTCAGCCCCACTCCAGGCTGCCTCTCCCCAGGGACACAAGTCCCACTGAGGATGGAATCGCGGGAGGAGCCAGCCAAGCTCTGCTTGTGACCTTCCTTCCCTCTCTCTAGTTTACATCTCCGTGTTTGGAAAACCCGCGGGGGAGCTCACAGGAGGATGAATTCCTGCTGTAAACACCACACTCCCCTCTGAGCAGCTTTACACAGCTCGGGTGACACCATAACCCTGTGCCAGGCTAGGGGGGGAGGAAGGAATATTGGGAAAGCCATACAGCAGAGGGAGGAACATGAGGGATCCAAATCTCTGCTGTGTTTTGGAGTCGTGCTGCATTCCAGGAGCTGGCAGGGACAGCCGTGTCCTTACCACGGGGGACAAATCCATTTCCAGCTGGGCTCGCTGCCCAAATGCAGGACAGCAGCTCACGCCGGTTTCAGGAGAAATTAGGGGTTTCTTTAGCTCGGGGGGGTTGTTTTTTACCGAGTTGCCAGCAGATGCTCTCACACAGAGAGCGGGGCAGGGGGAGATGTGGAAGGAGCCCAGGGGAGAGCACAGCCCTTCCTCAGGGGAGCCAGAGGTGCCCCACGGTGTTTGCTCTGCACTTACCCTGCTGGGAGAGCTCCAGGGAGGGGAAGTCAATATTGTGAGAAGAGGTGGGGCTTCCCTTGAAGGTTTGCTTCCCACCGGCGGGGCCCTGGAGCTCAGCCCTGCAGGATGCTGGGGCCCAGCAGGAACACCCCAGAGCAGGGCATGGGGCTGGGCTGGGGTCATGGTGTGCCAACCTGGCTGCACATGGAGCTGGGGCAGTGACCACAGCCGGGACTGGGGGAGTGACCACAGCCGGGACTGGGGCAGTGACAACAGCCAGGGCTGGGGGAGTGACCACAGCCTGGGATGGGGCAGTGACAACAGCCAGGGCTGGGGGAGTGACCACAGCCGGGATGGGGGAGTGACCACAGCCTGGGATGGGGCAGTGACCACAGCCGGGACTGGGGCAGTGACAACAGCCAGGACTGGGGCAGTGACAACAGCCAGGGCTGGGGGAGTGACCACAGCCTGGGATGGGGGAGTGACCACAGCCTGGGATGGGGCAGTGACCACAGCCGGGACTGGGGGAGTGACAACAGCCCGGGATGGGGCAGTGACTGCAGCCCGGGACTGGGGGAGTGACCACAGCCCGGGATGGGGCAGTGACAACAGCCAGGGCTGGGGGAGTGACAACAGCCGGGACTGGGGGAGTGACAACAGCCGGGACTGGGGGAGTGACCACAGCCGGGACTGGGGGAGTGACAACAGCCCGGGATGGGGCAGTGACAACAGCCAGGACTGGGGGAGTGACCACAGCCCGGGATGGGGCAGTGACAACAGCCAGGACTGGGGGAGTGACAACAGCCCGGGATGGGGCAGTGACAACAGCCAGGGCTGGGGGAGTGACCACAGCCGGGACTGGGGGAGTGACCACAGCCTGGGATGGGGCAGTGACAACAGCCAGGACTGGGGGAGTGACCACAGCCGGGATGGGGCAGTGACCACAGCCTGGCCTGGCGTTGTCCACTCTTATTCCCACACCCCATGGGAGACCAGCTCAGTGGCCCCAGTGACCACTGGGACCAGCTGGGACCCCACTGGTGCTCAGCCTGGCAAGGTGTCCAGAACAGTCACCTCTGCATTTCTGCACCCACTGAGCTGTCCTGAGCGAGTGTTCGCCCACCCTTCCCCATGTCCTTGTCCCTGAGCTCCCCAGGGGGAGCAGCACTGCACCAGCCCCTGTCCCATGTCCCCCAGCGGGCACAGGGAGGTGACACTGCCCAGCAGGGGTGAGAGCAACATCTCCAAGGAGAAGCCAGCTCAGGACATCACCAGCTCCTGACGCAACACGACTTTGGGGTCACTGAGCCCTGCAGGCCGGGGTGGCACGGGGATGGTGTGGGCATGACCCCTGTGGAAATGTCACCGCTGGAACCAAGGGCACCTCCCAGAAGGGACCAAACTGACCCTCAGGATGGCAGGAGAAGCTGAGGGAGGAAGGAGACCTGAGATCATGAGGTGAGCAGGAGATTTTGGGGAATTATCTAGAGAAGACGCTGGTTGAGCAGCCTTTGGGAGAGCCAACACCAGCATGGGCTGGACACCTCATCCCTTCCCGAGGTGCCCGTGCCCCTCGGACCCCAAATTCCCTGTCCTGTTCCTACACAAGCCAGAGGGAGATGCACAGTGCCTGGCACGGGCTCTGCTCAGCTGAGCTCAGCAAATCCTGTCTGCCATTGCCCAAGTTCTGGAAATCCAAGGATCTCCTGCCCATTTCTCACCTTCCCCTTGTTTCCATTTGCTCATCCCCAGCCCTGACACCAGGCTGCAGCCACATCCCAGCAGCCTGCCAGGCTGGGAGATCCCTAGGAACTGTTTAATGTCAGGCTGGTCAGCCTACAGCAGGCATCCAGTTCCATCTTTTAGCTCCTCCACTCCTGGACATTTCAATCCCGTGGATAATTTGTCCTTGGGGTGCTAATTAGCACCAAAAAAAACTAGAGCAGACAGCTGCCAGCGTGGTGCCCAGGAGGTGCTGCTGAGCTCCAGGGGCATTCATTACAGCCATTTAAACCCCAAAAATCCCTCGTGGCCACCGCCAGCCCCCGGGCAAGCCAACGGTGACAGGTCCGCGCAGGAGCGGCGCTGGAATGCGCATTCCACGAATGTCACATAAAAGTTACTCAGTAAACCGCGTCCAGAGAGCCGCGCCAGGAGGGAAACGGGAAACAGCGCAAAGGATCTCCCCGGGGAGCTCTGGGGCAAAGTGGGCACTGGCCTGGCATTGCCAACCACTCCAGGAGGAGCAGGAGGCCAGGGGTGGGCAGGATCGCTCCTGGAAGGCAAAGAGAGGGAAAGCACTGCTGGGTGGATGGGTTTGGGGTGAGAGGTGCCTGCTCAGGTGACACGAGTGGCTGTTTGGCCTTTGCCTGTGACTCAGCCCGCAGCTATTGTGAAATCCAGATTGTGACAAACACAGAACTATTTTAAGCCCTGCAAGAGCACATTACCGGAAGGCTGGATGGTTCAGGACGGCCAGTTTCTAGGTGAGGCAGAGGAAAGCCCTGCCTGAACTCTCACTGGCACAGAAAGGAGAACTGAGAGCACCCCAATGGCTTCAGCTCAGCTCCTTCGCACCCATATCTTCCCAAGCCCAGGGATTAGCCTTACAGGCTATCGTGCCACCATATTTTGGTGTGAGCTCTTCTTCCCATCCCTGCCAGCCTTGTCCCCATGCCAGGAGAGCTGATGGCTCAGATATCACCGAGTCTGAGCCCCAGGAGCAAAGCCCCGAGCTCTCAGTGATGCTGCAATTGGGGGGTGATAGCCAGGCCTGCCCCACCCCGCTCTGTGTGCAATGCTCCTCACATTTCTCAGCGCTTACATCATGATTAATTGCCTCCTGATGAACCTGGCCCGAGCTCTCTGCATCAATAAACAAACACAGAATAGCCTGGCTTGACTCAGTGCTCGTGGGGTGTCAGATAATCAATAGGAGCTGGAATGAAGACACCTCCCCTGTGGGGCCAGGCTGAGAAAATTGCTCAGCCTGGAGAAGGGAAGGTGGGGTGGAGTCCTCACTGCACCTTCAGGGCTCTGAAGGGGCTCCAAGGAAACTGGAGAGGGACTGTTCATCAGGAACGGGACTGACAGGACAAAGGGAATGGGTTCACACTGAAGAGTAGGGTTAGATTGGATATTGGGAAGGAATCCTTCCCTGGGAGGGTGGGCAGGCCCTGGCACAGGTGCCCAGAGAAGCTGTGGTGCCCCTGGATCCCTGGCAGTGTCCAAGGCCAGGCTGGAGCTCCCTGGGGCAGTGGAAGGTGTCCGGAATCCAGAATGGGATGGGATTTAAGGTCCTTTCCATCCCAAACCATTCCATGGCTTCCAATCCAAACAAGCCCCCAAGAGCCACTTGAGTTTGTCACTGACTGAAGGCTGTTTGGGGTTTTGTTTGGAGTGCAGGCTCGGGTCTGGGTGTCACCAAACGGAGCAGTTGGTGGCACGGGGGCAGCAGCACAGCCCTGTCCCACATCCCCCACCCGGGGCAGGGCTCTGGCTGCACCAGCTCTGCTCTGGCAGCTGTGGCAACACTTCAGCGAGAGGGGAGGGGAAGTGGCTTGTGAAACACCACAAACCCGTTAGTTTAAAAAAAAAAAAAAAAAAGAAAAGAAAAAGCAGAAATGCCATCCTTTGGTTTGATAAACTGAAGGCAGGGAAATCAGCCCCAGCAGAGCTCAGCTACAGCCAAAGCCTTGCTCTCTGTGCGGACCTGGAAACAAAAGTGTCACCGAGGCATGGCACAAACATCTTTTCTGCCTTAAAAACTCTGCAGTGGCCCAGCAAAGGGGGCAGAGATAACCAGAGCAGAGACAGCACAGCTCCACGTGGTGTTTCAGACCTCACACCCAAACAGCTGCGGAAACAGAGGAACAGCGCGAGGGTTTGGGGCTGTTTTGCTCTGTTTTAACCACCCACAGAAACCAGGCAGACCTCGTGGGCCTGGGCCGAGCGACACAAATAAACAAGCAAGGTTTGAGGAGGGGAAAGTTCCACACTGACCCGACATCTTCAGCCTGAGACTTGAAAGCACCAAACATCCTTCCAATCAGCCTGGACGAGCACGGTGCTCCAAGTGAGCATTCCTGGCTTGGTCTTCTTTCAGCCAGTGCCACAATGTTGAAAAAATAAAAAAAAATTGAGCCATTCAGCCAGTTCTGAGTTTCCTGGCGACTTCTGCAACAAATGTGGTGCACAGAGGGCTGTGCAAGCAGGGCCTGAATGGCACACTCTGCTGAAAAGCATCAGCTGAGCAAGGCCCTGGTGGGAGAATAAAGATCTGCTCAGCCCTTCCCTGAAGAGCTGAAGGGTGACCCAGCAGCCATCCCGAGAGGAACGGGGCAGGAGCAGCACAGGATCCCGAGCAGCACAGGAACCAAGAGCAGCCGCCTCTCCCACCTCCCCAAAATGCCTCTGCCTCCTCCCCAAAATGCCTCTGCCACCTCCCCGAACACCACACGGATTCTGGCCGAGCAAACAAGGGCAGGAGCCCCGGGAACACGAGCACAGGGGATGGGAAATGTCAGGAAGGTTTCCAAGTGCTGGCTGGGAAGAGCAGAGGTTCGGGAGGTGGCACCGAGGTGCTTTTCTCCAGCCAGGAGGCAGAAGGCAGAGGATGCAGCTCGAGCAGGAATTGTGCCATGGCTCTGCTCTGTGCCAGGGACATGCTGCCCCTTCCAGCCCCGATCCCGGGGGTGGCACATCCAGATACTGCCCTTGAAGGGAGCTGCCCTCTCCCTTTGCCATGGGAGCAAAGGGTGCCTTTGCCCTTCTTGCTGACTCCCTTCTCCCTCCGGATTCAGGCCAAGCCAGGCTGGCAGTGCCGGTGGATGGGGGGACAGCACAGCCACCCCCACAGCCCTTGGGGACCCACCGGGGGCTCGACCTGAGACTCAGGAGGAGAACCCCACATTTACACACTGATGAGAAAAAGAGCCATTTTCCCGAGGGAACCGGACCCTCGGGTGAAAAACATTGATTTAAACAAACATGATTTAAAAAATCGTGAGATGTGCCGGGGAGGGGTTTTTCTGAGGAGCAACAATCGCCACGTGCTCGAGGGTGGAAGGCTCAAGGCCTTCAGCTGAGCTCTCTCCCGCGGGCAGCTCCCGCTGGCAGCAGCTCTGCCAAGATCTGGGCTGTGCCACTGAAGTCATTATCGAAATATTTAGGCCATGGAGAGCCATCCCTGTCCCCTGTCACACCGACACAGCTGCAGAGCACGGGGCTGCGGCAGGGATGGAGCATCCCACGTCCCCAGGAGCTGAGACTGAACAGCAAAGTTAAAGTTCAACCACGTTTAACATTGTTAAACCTTCCTATTCCTCCTCTTTCCCAAGCTAAAGCATTTCAAGGAAACCCTTCAGATGTTCTAAAGGACAAGACCACGATTTGATCCTACAGTTGGTGGTGTTTTTTGTGGCCAATCAGCTCAAACTTGCCCCGCTTTTATTTTCCTTCCTTTTTCTTTTTCAAACTGAACTCAGCAGATTAACATCTCTCCGTGACACCCTTTCCAGGAATTACAAGTTAGATCATAGAATCACAGAACGCTTTGGGCTGGAAGGGACCTTAAAGCTCATTTTGTTGCCATGGGCAGGGACACCTCCCACTGTCCCAGGCTGCTCCAACCCTGTCCAGCCTGGCCTGGGACACTGCCAGGGATGCAGGGGCAGCCACAGCTTCTCTGGGCACCTGTGCCAGGGCCTGCCCACCCTCCCAGGGAAGGATTTTTCCCCAATATCTCATCTAAACCTACTCCGTGAGTCAAATTGCCAAGAGCTGAGCCTGAATCACCTGAGCCACGCGAGGCAAACCTAGGCTGGGGTGAGGAGCAGAGAGGTCTGTGAGTGACAGGGACACTCGAGTGACAGGGCCACTCGTGCCCACAAACGGCCCCATGGCTGCGAGGCAGCTGCACAACACCCAACAATCGGCCTTTTATTACCCCCATTTCAAAGCAGCGTTTCTGCTCCGCAGCATGCACGGCGCCGATAGCAGCACAACACATCAGATAACCCAAATTCGCCTTTTGGAGAGTCTTGGGGAAGAAAGGAGAGCAGCGGCACAAAAGGCACGCTGGTGACAGGCTGTGCCCCGGGGCTCAGCGGGACAGAGCTGTGGAAAGGCAATTTTCAGTGAATAATCCTTTTCCCAGCGTGGGGGCTGCGGGCAGCCTGTCCCCACCCTGACCCCTTATCGGGGAGCCCCTGTCCCCATCAGCGCGAGCTGGGGAGGGCTGATAGTGCACCACAAGAGGCACGAGAAGAGCCAAACAATTCCCCCACGAGAAAGGCAGCGAGTCCCTGGCTGTCCTCCAGGAGCCAGAGGATGCCCTGCCAACGTGGGAGCTCTCCATGCCCACGGGAGTCCTGGGGCATCTCTTGCTGCTGGCATTAACGCAGCTCCCTGCCCGGGTACAGCAGTAAATCCCAGATTTTCAGGGCTGAGAGGTTTCAGGCACCCAGCACTGCACTCTGAGCATCCCCCGAGAGCAGCACAGCAGCTCAGGGACTGCCACTGCCACCTGTCCCTCCCTGCAGTCCCAAACGATGCCAGCCCTGAAGCCACGACACACATCCTCTGAATTTACGAATCGTACCTCAGGTGTTTTTCCAGAAAAATAACTCTGCTTTCCTTTCGAGGCAGCTTGGGGAGGGCCTGATTTAAGAAATTTAGAGGCCCCCAACCCCGAGTGGGCTGCAGCCTTCCCAGGCTGGCACCGACTGACCACAGCTCCGACTGCCGGATTTCAGATTATCCATTTGATGGGGTTTTTTTTGGGGTGAGGTGGCACCAAGGCTTGGTTACCTGTGGGCTGCAACCACGTGCTCATCGTACCCTGGCCTTGCCAAAAGCGAGGCATTCATAGAATGAGAACTAGAAAGAAACAGTTCCTCCCCACCCCCTCCCCCTTTTCAGCTTCACTGCCCTCTGTTTCACTGTTCCTCCTGCAGTCAGATCCTCTCTTGCTGGAAAAAGGCTTTCTATAAAAACAGGGAAATCCCGGTCGTTTCTGCTGGCTGCAGGTTTCTTTAGATCTGCTGTGTACGATCCAGACTCCACTATAAATTTCATTCTTTTTAATTAATATGTATTTAAATGAAGGCTGTCCTACTTTTGTAAACACGGTGTGAAGCCAGCTCAGCTTTGCTCAGCTGAGTGCTGGGGAGCCCAGGACACTGCCCATATGGAATTCCACAGGGCAGGAATACCCCAAATATCCGAGCCCTCCTTTCTCCTGCTCACACCTGGCCTCAGAAATTTTTCCATCCATTTCCAGCCCATTTTTCCATCTCTCCGCACCTCAATTTCTCCCAGGTCTGAGTGACAAAGCCCTGCCCGGGGCTGGCAGAGCTTTCCGAGGGGACACAGCATACGGCACACGGGGCAGGATGCAGGCACAGGATTCCATCACCTCCCCACGCTTCCGGGTGGGGAAAAGGGGCGGAAAACAGGCAGGAACTTCACTCAAACATCCTGAAAGCCTCAGGGCTCTGCAAACACTCAGCCTTGCTCCCAGCAATGGCTTCAGCGAGAAGATGAAATTCACTTTAAGGTGATTAATCGATCATTACAAGAGAATTATAAAAATTGTTCAGTTTTGGCCACCTCTGTTCTCCTGGAGCACTAAAGGATTATTCAGCTGTTTTTTCAGTGGGTTATTCTGCAATTTTTTGGCAGCTGAGCAGGACAAGAGAGCAAACTCCTCCTTCCACATCCCATCCCATACTCATCCCCACCTAGAGTAGTGCTCCAGATATAAAAAACCAAAGGAAGGCAACAAAAAAACCTTTGACGAAGGGAAACTTTGTCTCTGGTTATTACCTAAAATATGGATTTATAACACAGGCCACCCAAATAATTTGGGGTTCTTAAATGAACAAACTCTTGCATGAGAATTCAAAACCCACCCATGCCCATTTGCCAGCCGGAATGGAGAACAGGTGGAGAAGAGATCAAAGCAATGGAGAATTGAAATGTTATTAAATAGAATAAAATAACCCTTTGATTTCTGGCACAATGTTAAACCTCACCCTGCTCAACAGGATTAAAACTCCACAAAAGCCAAAAGTTGTCTGAATGTACAAGTTTTAGGAGGAGTGAACTTCTGGTTGTGAGTACATGGTCTCCTCTGGGACATTTTTATTCTCATTTGGGTCAAAATAGGGGTCAAAGGAGCTGAAGCTGAGATGTTATTGCCTGACAGGCTGACACCCTCAGCCTACAGGAAATAAAGTTACTCTGACAATGTTTTTCTTGGTGTCAGGCTGGGGTTTATAACTGAGGCATTTAGATATAACAACAAAAAACCAAACCAGGATCTCTAAAGTAGCTTAATTCTCTAAGTCACCTGCTTTGGATACATTATACAGGTTTAAAATAGAAAGCATTTAAATAATTATTTAAGTTTTCCTTTCTCTCAGAGGCCAATTAAGTTATTTTACAATGTTTACCTGGTCCCTGTCACTGCTTGAGAAACCTGAGCAAATACAAGGAATCATGCAGGAGTGAGTGTTGCCACACACAAATGTGTTTCTAACGCACCCTCAGAGCAGACTGCCAACAGAAGGACTGACTTCTACTGGTGCTGTTTTCAGAAGGATAAACAGAGAAGGGACTTAAAGATGATATTTAGGAATTGCGTTTTGTTAGAAGATAGGATCCTTCCCCAAAGATTTCCACTCGGCAGGTACTTAGCACTGAGTTTTCTGGAGGGTTCCTGTCAAGTAACGTGATAGGGACAGGAAATAAACACACCCAGCGCCAGGACAGGGCAGTAAAACCTCTCTGTCCTGAGCTGCAATCACCTGCCTCCCTTCCCAGCCTATTTCTTTCTCAGTCCTGCAAAAGCAAAAGCTTCTTAAATGACCCAAGGAGACATCAAACCCCAGCTGCCCAGCAGGCAATTCCCACCCCCATTCCCCACTGTGCCTGTCCCACAGGTGTGCCCAGGAGCCTCTGGATGCCCAGCCTGCTCCTGCAGCCAAAATCCTCCCTGCTCAGCCCCTGCGCAGGAGATGGGACATTTCAGAGCTGGGGACAGCAGGGACGCCGCTGCTTTGGAGTGCAAAGTCCAGGGAAGCTTTGGTCTCTAAAAGCCTCATCCCTAACCACGGAGGTTAAACATTCATAGCTCCGGACGCGGCCCCGCTCTCAAGGAGCCGAGCTCCTCTTCGCCCTCCGAGTTTCCTGCCGGCGATACAAATCCCACGGCACCCCCGGAGGCTCACAAAACTTGGAGACAGCCCTGGAAGTGCCGACTTCCAAGAAACCTCCCTCCATTCATTGCACCGGCGGCCTTGGCAGGGAGCGCCCGGGGCTCCTCACAAAAGCATCGCTCTGAAAACGAGCGATTCAGGGTGACCAAAAAAAAAAAAAAAAAATTAAAAATTTAAAAAGGCAAGAAAGAAAATAAAGAAACAAGCTTCTCTCCCTCGTTTGCCCTTCCCGGAGCGCGGCGTTCCGGAGCGCAGTTCCCGTCCGGCCGCCCCGGCTAACGGGATGCGGGAGCCGCTCCCAGCCCGCTGTGTCCGGGCAGCGGAGCCGCTCCGAGCCCGGGCCCGCGGCCGCTCCGGAGCCCCCCGAGCACCCACCTTGTACACTTTGCCGAAGGCTCCATCTCCCAGCTCGCCCACCACCTCCCACACCTCGCCGGGGTCCAGGTCGCGGCGGACGTGCTCGTACTCCTTGGAGCGGCGCTTCTCGAAGGCGGAGAGGCGCAGGATGCGGCGGAAATTGGCGAAAGCCATCCCGGAGTGCAGCCCCGGGAGCCGCGGAGCCTCCGCCCGCTCCGGCCCCGGGAGGACGGAGCCGCTGCGCGCCCGGGGAGCGGCGAGGCGAGGCGGGACCGGGGCCGGGGCTGGGGCCGGGGCTGGGAGCGGAGCCGCCTCCAGCCGCGCACATGGAGCCGGAGCCGCTCCACCTGCTGGGCTGGGCTGGGCTGGGCTGGGCTGGGCTGGGCTGGGCTGCCAGGGCTGCCCGGGACACGGCATTGGCCGCCAGCGCCCTCCGCCCGCCCGACCGGCACCGCCCCGCACGGCTCGGCTCGGCTCGGCCCGGGCACGGCACGGACAGAGCATAGACAGGGCACGGCCCGGGTACGGCACAGACAGGGCACGGCCCGGGTACGGCACAGACAGGGCACGGCCCGGGTACGGCACGGACAGGGCTCGGTCCGGGACAGACAGGGCTCAGCCCGAGAATAGCTCGGGACAGACAGGGTTCGGTCCGGGACAGACAGGGCACGGCCCGGGTACGGCACAGACAGGGCACGGTCCGGGACAGACAGGGCTCGGTCCAGGTACGGCACAGGCAGGGCACGGTGCGGGTACGGCCCGGGACAGACAGGGCTCGGTCCGGGTAGGGCCCGGGACAGACAGGACTCGGTCCGGGTACGGCACAGACTGGGTACGGCCCGGGACAGACAGGGCTCGGCCTGGGTACGGCACAGACAGGGCACGGTCCGGGTACGGCCCGGGACAGACAGGGCTCGGTCCGGGTAGGGCCCGGCACCGCCCGGCTCGGCACAGACGGGGCACGCTCCGTCCCGAGTCTCACGGCTCAGCCGGGGCACGGCTGTGCCTTGGCACGGCTCTGCCCCGGTTCGGTCCGGGTACGCTCTGCCCCGCGGTCTTGGCACGGTTCAGCCAGGGCACAGCCCGGCCCGGCCCCGTTCTGTCGAGCCATGGCCCGGCCCGGCTCGGTTCGGCCCCGCTGCTGAGCCAGCCGGGGGTCCCCATCCCAAAACAAACCCAGCAAATCCAGGGACAGCCGGGCAGGGCAGGAGCGATCCCCCAGCCCGGGGCTGTGTCCGATCCCCCAGCCCGGGGCTGTGTCCGATCCCCCAGCCCGGGGCTGTGTCCGATCCCCCAGCCCGGGACTGTGTCCGATCCCCCAGCCCGGGGCTGTGTCCGATCCCCCAGCCCGGGGCTGTGTCCGATCCCCCAGCCCGGGGCTGTGTCCGATCCCCCAGCCCGGGGCTGTGTCCAATTCCCCAGCCCGGGGCTGTGTCCGATTCCCCAGCCCGGGGCTGTGTCCGATTCCCCAGCCCGGGGCTGTGTCCGATCCCCCAGCCCGGGGCTGTGTCCGATCCCCCAGCCCGGGGCTGTGTCCGATCCCCCAGCCCGGGGCTTTGTCCGATCCCCCAGCCCGGGGCTGTGTCCGATCCCCCAGCCCGGGGCTGTGTCCGATCCCCCAGCCCGGGGCCGTGTCCGATCCCCCAGCCCGGGGCTGTGTCCGATCCGCCAGCCCGGGGCTGTGTCCGATCCCCGCACACACACATTCCCGCAGGGAGAAGCCCAATCCCGGGCTGCCCTGGCTGCTCCTGCTCCCCCGGTTCGTGTTGCGGGGGAACAGACGTTCACACCTGGTCCCAAAATCCCCGCAGCGGGAGTTCCGCTCTGTCCGCACCCGCCGCGCTCCTTTCGGGGCAGATGTGACCCAGCTGTGTCCCGGGGGAAACTCGCATCCTCCCCGTGGTGGCACTCGCGGAGAGCCGCCTGCGATCCCGAATGGAATGGGGACATCTAGGGGACCCCCCCGGCGGTGCAGCGCGGCGGCTCCGGCTCCCCGCAGGGAGCGGGGCTGGCCCTGCACAGGGACACCTGTGTTTGACCCCAAATCCGTGTCCCACACCGCGTGTTTGACCCCAAATCCGTGTCCCACACCGCGTGTTTGACCCCAAATCCGTGTCCCACACCGCGTGTTTGGCCCCAAATCCGTGTCCCACACCGCGTGTTCGGCCCCAAATCCGTGTCCCACACCGCGTGTTCGGCCCCAAATCCGTGTCCCACACCGCGTGTTCGGCCCCAAATCCATGTCCCACACCGCGTGTTTGACCCCAAATCCGTGTTCGGTAATTGCACTTTTTTAGAAATCTTTCTCTTCTTTCTCAGGGAGAATAGAGATAAGCTGCATTTTTGTACTTTCTTAATCTCTGTGTTTGGTACTAGGTGTTGTAGAGCTGTGACCGATGGTTTTAGGAGGTGGATTCCCTGCTGACCAATAGTTGTCAGATTATTAATAAATATATAAAGAGGTTTTTGTAAATAAAGTCTCTCTTTTCGCCATCTTGGGTTCATCTGCCTGCTTCCTCTGCCAGCTTCTGCGAATCTCAGGGAATCTAAACCACAATGTCCCACCGCCCAGCCGAGGGCACAGGAACGGGGGGACTTTGCACACCCAATCCTGAGGGATAATTTCAGCAAAACTCAGCACATTTGAGAACATCCGAGCTTTGAGAACATCCAAGCTTAGGGATTCTTATGAGTTCCCTGACACATCATTCCCTAAAACACTGGGCTGATTGTCATCTTTCCCCTGTCCTTGCTAAAAAAAAAAAAAATACTGGCAGAGTATTTCCAGCTCCTGGATGTTGATTGAAAGAATTACCTGAGGAGCAAATGCTCCTAAAAGCGAGATTGGCATTAATGCTCTAAAATTACAGGCCCTGTGATGTTTTGAGAAGTGACACACAGGACTCTGCATCCCTTGGGGTTTAAAACCAGGGATCAGTGACATGACAAATATTGCATTTCACATGTTCCAACAATGGCAGCACCCTGTAATACTAATTAAGCAGCAAGCTCCCCGTGGTGCTCCAGTTCAAATCATTCCTCTTCCCACAGATTTCCCCCACTGGCAGAGATTTAAGGGTGGCAGAATCAGCCCAGGGTGCAGATTTTTATATATATCTATATATAAATTTTTTTTTTTTTTTTTTGAGCAGGGGCAGTTTCTCCTCTGTGTTCCACTTGGGGAAGTTTGAATTTTTGGAGCTGGAGGTTCAGCTCTTCCTCTGCACTGCACAGGAGGAGACTAAAGAGGACCGAAAATAATTGTTGAAAGTGACACATTCAAAAGAAAAATGTGGGATTTTTTTCTGGTTTGTTGCAAAAGCCCTTTTTTTTTCCTCTCCAGTGGTGGGGTGGGAAAGCAGACAGGAAAGGAAGACAGGAAGAGAAGACAGGCAGACAGCAAAGAGCACTTTCACATTTTCTCTGTGCAGATATCACACATGGCTCTCTCATAAATCACCTCATTAATCCTGTCCATGAATTCTGTGCAGTATCTCGTGTCTGTTCCCGGGTGTTAATTGCCTGTGCAACCTGACTGGGAGCAGTGGGCATTTCAAATGAAATAAATCCTGCTAATTATTGCTCTCAGCTTCGTGCAGGCCATGCCTGAGAGCTCCCTGCTCTCCTGAGGGGAAGTTTTATTGCTTTCTCTGGGATGGGACCGACCCGAATAAGGATCAGATCCTGCTGCTCTTCGACCCACTGGGCTGAAATGCTGTGGGGAGGGAGAGGGGAGGTAAAGGCAGGATTAGCCCTGAAGCTCAGCCTTGGAAGGCTGGGAGAATTGGAATTGTTCAGCCTGGAAGAAGAGAAGGTTCCAGGGTGATCTAATTGTGGCCTTTCAGTGCCTGGAGGGGCTGCAGGAAAGATGGAGAGAGACTTTACAAGGGATGGAGGGACAGGACACAGGGAATGGCTTCACACTGACAGAGAGTAGTTCGAAGGGATATTAGGGGGGATAGTTAGATGGGATATTAGGAAGAAATTGTTCCCTGTGATGTGGGCAGGCCCTGGCACAGGTGCCCAGAGAAGCTGTGGCTGCCCCTGGATCCCTGGCAGTGTCCAAGGCCAGGTTGGACAGGGCTTGGAGCAGCCTGGGACAGTGGGAGGTGTCCCTGCCCATGGCAGGGGTGGAATGAGGTGACCTTTAAGGTCCCTTCCTCCCAAACCATTCCACGGCTGTCTGACAGTGCCTTTGGGGCCGGGCTGCTGTCGGTGGCTCCCCCAGCACATCCCAAACGCCACCAGCAGCAGCTGTGTGGCTCCATGGCAGGAAGCACAGGGACTGTGGCATTTCCTGTGGGTGGGAGGAGCAGGAGGTCACCTTTATTGTCTGCATGTGAGCACTGGCTGCTGTTCCACGTGTTCTTTCCAGCAGGAAATCTGCTTATCATCGCTCCTAATCCCTCCTGCCTGAGCAGAGCATCTCCACCTGCTCCAGGGGCACATTTAGCAAGGCAGCCACGAGGAACTGAGGGAGATCACCTTACCTGCTCCTCCTTTCTGCTCCCTGGGTTTCTGTTTTTACAGATAATTCTCCACCAGAGTCTCCTATTCCATTATTTGTTGGAGGTGGCCATAGCCCCGAGGAACTGAGGGAGATCACCACAGCTCCTCCTTTCTGCTCTCTGGGTTTCTGTTTTTACAGATAATTCTCCACCAGAGTCTCCTATTCCATTATTTGTTGGAGGTGGCTGTAGCCCTGAGGAACTGAGGGAGATCACCACAGCTCCTCCTTTCTGCTCTCTGGGTTTCTGTTTTTACAGATAATTCTCCATCAGACTCTCCTCTTCCATTATTTGTTGGAGGTGGCCGTACCTGTCAGCCCTGCAGGGGTCACAGCCCTGTGGGGTTTGGCAGCACAGCCTCCATCCTGCGGATCCTTCCCTAAAGCCCTAAAGGATTTTCCCGGAATGAGGCATTTCAGCCCCAAACTGTGCCGATCCTGCCCTTCCATCCCTGGTTTAAAGGCCGCTTTCAGCAGGGGCTGTGTTCCAGCTGTGAAGGCTCCTCCCGCTCCCTCAGCCATTCCTTAATCCAGATGTTGGGAATGGCTCCAACATCTGCACCTCATTTCCAAGGGCAGAGCAGCAGCCATGTGCCAGGGAGGTGCCCTGGTAGCCGGAACATGTCTGGGATGAGCCTGAGGCAATCAGATGGAATTAATTTGTGCCGAGTCAGTCGGGAAACTCGGAGTTGGAGAAGGGATGAGAGCCTGGATTTGGGGTCTTTTCCCTGGAATAACTCATGGTGGGCAGGGCTGCCTTGTAAGATGGGATTTTTCTCCTCTCCAAAATTAGCAGCTGAACTGCAGGGGATCCAAAGTGTTTGCAGTCTCCTGCACTGACAAAAAAACCAACAAAAAAAGAGGAAGGAAGGGATCCTGGAGAGCCTCCCAGCAGGAGCAGCCCGATCCCAAGGGGAATCCTTTACCCAAGAGGAATCCTTTACCCTGGAACAACACAGCCCCACAACTCTGACCCCCTGGGCTCAGCTTCCACCCAATCTGGACTAAGTGAATAAACCCCCACAGCAATCCCCTGGGGTTTTCTTGGGGTGACAGAGGGGTTTGAGGAGCAGGGATTGATCCAGGCTGGATTTCAGCCCCACAGCCACCCCTAGGACTGAGCCTCCTCCCTGAACCGCAGCATTTAGGGACAGCCCCTCCTCTCCCAGAGCTGCACACAGCAACCCCTGGGGTTTTCTCAGGGTGACAGAGGGGTTTGAGGAGCAGGGATGGATCCAGGCTGGATTTCAGCCTCATGTCCCCCCACTCCTCCCTAAACAGCAGTCTTTAGGGACAGCCCTCCTCTCCCAGTGCCGCACCCAGAGCCAGACTGGTGGGACTGGGGCACACTGGGCTCTGTGCAGGGCTCTGGGTCACTCAGGGCAGCTCCTGCTGCACATCCCTGAATCCCTGAACCCCTGCACTTCCCTGAATCCCTGCACATCCCTGAATCCCTGCACATCCCTGAATCCCTGCACATCCTGAATCCCTGAACCCCTGCACATCCCTGAACCCCTGCACATCCCTGAACCCCTGCCCATCCCTGAATCCCTGCACATCCCTGAACCCCTGCCCATCCCTGAATCCCTGCACATCCCCGAATCCCTGCACATCTCTGAATCCCTGCACATCCCTGAACCCCTGCACATCCCTGAATCCCTGCACATCCCTGAATCCTTCCCTGCACATCCCTGAATCCCTGCACATCCTGAATCCCTGCACATCCCTGAACCCCTGCACATCCCTGAATCCCTGCCCATCCCTGAATCCCTGCTCATCCTAAACCTCTGCACATCCTGAACCCCTGCCCATCCCTGAATCCCTGCTCATCCTAAACCTCTGCACATCCCTGAATCCCTGCCCATCCCTGAATCCCTGCTCATCCTAAACCTCTGCACATCCTGAATCCCTGCCCATCCCTGGATCCCTGCACATCCCTGAATCCCTGCCGGACTGCTGAGGCACAGCCCAACAACAGGAAACGCCCTGGCTTTGTTAATGAGCCCTCCTAATTAAGGCCATGTGGAGACAAGGCAAGAGAGGCACTTTAGTTTCTTTTGCCAAATATCGACTTCACCCTCTGGGCACAGCAACCCCGTGAATTTTTCGGAGCCTCCTCCAAACTCCTGCCCAAGAGATTCCCATGGGAAGCAGGCACGAGGGAATAATTAAATTAGGAAATTCCAGCCTCCAAGGGCCTCCCCTGGCCTTCCACGGAGGGTGGGATCCCATAAATGCTCCGAGCTTGGAGCAAGCTGGGATAGTGGAAAATGTCCCTGCCCATGGAAAAGGTTGGAACTGGATGAGATTTAAGGTTCCTTCCAACCCAAACCGTCCTGGGATTCTATGGAATGGTAGCATGCAAGGCTTTGCACCTTATATTTCTATTAAAAAAGGGAATATGGATAAATTAAAGACATTATATGTACACACTCCCATATAAAAATAATGAAAATGATACATTTTTCTATCTGTAGGGGGAAAATATCCAGGAAAATCACACTCTTGTTTGTTTGTAACTCCCATCCCAAATTCTACAGTGAAATTTCCTGTATTTTATTTTAAAAAATGGAAATATTTAGCTGTGGCCTACAAAGAATTACTCCTACTCCTCCGATACCTCTGGTAGTTAATCAAGGCTATAAAAGTGGTGACCTGAATTAAGACAAAGTGTCAGGGAATGTAATTACAGGCCAATTACCCAGATCCATTATTTTTGTTCGGCGAGGAGCTGATCCCCAGAGCCAGGCACAAACCCACGCTGGGTGTCTGAGCACATCTCCAGGCCCTGCATTCTCCATGGATTTCACACCTGGTCTGCAAGATAAAACATTGTCACACAGCAAAATTCACATTAAAATGTGTCCCTCAAGGGTATCGGAGGGAATGGAGAAGTTGTAGAATTCCAGCTCCGAACCAAAAGCCCCACTGAAGAATTTAAGGAGGAAGAAGAGCACTGAGTGTATTTCTTAATGCATGACATGGCCAGGATTGTTTTTATTTTTTAAATGCAGGGGAAGAAAAAGTCGAATTTGTTTGGTTTTTACAGGAAATTTGCACAGAATTTCCAATGGAAATTAAAACGAAATTTAAAAAAATTAAATTAGATTTAAAATAATAAATAAAATTAAATTTAAAAAAAAATTAAATAAAATAATTTTATCAGCCTGGAGACAACCTGTAAGGTGTTTATAATAAACTCCCAAAGGGAAAACATAAAAACCCAAAAAGCAGTTTGGAAGTTACCTGGTGTTCAAAGCAGGATAAAATTGGCCTGGAATTCTTCCCTGACCAGGGAGGGGAAAAATGTTCAAAAACCTGTTTTACACGACTATTTGATTCTAAAAGCATTCCTAAAATTTAGAAGGGAAAGAAACAGTCCCATCCCTGCAATTCCCATCCAGGCTTCTCCGGGGTCACACCCAAATCCCACGGAACAGGAACGTCAATCCCACAAACCTCACAGCGCGAGTTTTACCATAAAAATGAAGGTATTTATTCAAGAAGTACAAATTTGATGGTACCAGCCATCTTTGAAAGCCATTCCCGTGAGGCAGAGAGGACACAGAGCCGAGTCCTTCGCTCAGAGCGCACGGAAGCAAAGTGTCCCCAAGTGTCACCCGCGGCCACCAGCGCAGTCCTGGCCATCACTGCTCAAATCCACCTCTTTTGAAACATTCCCTGGACTTGAGAGGCACAAATAGGGTTTGTAATCCAAGACCAGTTCGTTATTTGAATAAAGCCATCAGCTCCAATTTCTTTTGTGTTCAGTTGCCTTAAATTGTCTCCAGCCTTGGGACCGGATTCCAATTTCCTAAAGGAAAAAAAAAAAAAAAAAAAAGAAAAACGGGATTTGGGAATGAGCAGGTACAGAATTTTCTGGAGCTCCAGATGAACTAAAGGTTTTAAGGCAGGAGTCAGCATTTGAAGTTCTCTCTTTGCCCCATGGCTCTGATTAAATGGTCTTCATCTGGAAAATGTACAAATCCAGAGTTCCTCCGGATCAGCCCCCAGAGCGTGGCCCTGCTCGGAGGCTCGGGACGCACTTTTCCACGGAAAATCCAGCAGACACGTTGGTTCAAAGTCTCAAAGTCCACTTGAAGAAGCCTGTTGGTTAAAATATCTCATTTTCCAGCTGCCTGACCAGTGTAGGCTCAGTGAAGTGTCTCCCTCGGGAAGGAGAGCTCCAAGTCCATCCCTACAGACCCGAGCGACACGCGGAGGATCCACGCGGATGGAATTCGGGAGAAGAGAGGAATTCGCAGGACAGAGCAATCCCAAACACTCGCCGGGAAGGGAATCCTGCAGCAGACTCGTGTATCCAGTCACGAACCAGCAGGAGCGTTTGGAGCCGCAGAGAGAACAGCAGGACATTCATCATTTCGGGAGAAAACGCAAACGTGGGCGCTGGGAAATCCAACTCCGAGGCTTCCCAGGGAATTGCAAGGCCACCACCGACATCCAGTGGGTTTGGAGAACATTTTTTGCTGTTTTCCAAGGAAGTTGAAGTGGACGAAGCTCATCCCCACACCCAAAGCAGGTTTTTAAAAACACCTTTCTCCAACACCTCTCATCCCACTCCAGAAGAGTCCAAGCAGTCCCAGAGCTTCCAGCCACGATCCAGGAGGGATTTGATTACAGGGAAGCAGTGAAGGGCAAAAGCAAAAAAAAAAAAAATAAAAGCCCCTTTTTCTAACAGAGACTACTTTCATTTCAAAGTAACAGGATCTGAGCAGCACAGGGAAAAAGCAAAAAAAAAAAAAAAATCCATTTTTTTAAAATGTAAACATTCTCTGCATAAGGTGCAGGGTCTTGGATGTCTGTACAGGGGACATGGAAAAGTTTGGAAAACAGAGCTCCAGAGCCAGAAATGCAGCTGCCCCTTCCATTTCTGAAGCATCACAGACATGGAGAAACGTTCAGCATTCACTTTGTCAACACCTACACAGCAAAAATGCTTCCAGAGCTCCCTGGCTAAAAGCATCCCACCATTGTAACAAAGAGTATTTTTGTTTTTTTAATACTTGTAAAAAAAGATTTTACATTATTTACTAGCAATGGATATATATGCAGAAGCACATCACACTACAGCAATATTTTATCAATTTATCAATTGACCTTCACCAAACATTATGCACAGTTGCTCCAAAGATTCCCTCTTTCCTCTCCTCCCCAAAGCAACTTTCTGTGGAAGGCAAAGAAAAGCTGGGGTTGGTTTGGTTGCTCCTGGGGTGAGGATTTTTGGTGTTGTCACACCCCAACTTTTAGGGTGTCTCTTAAAAACCCAACTTATTACACCACCATTTCCTTTTCCCAAATATTCCCCAGCTCCAGAGAAGCAAAGGCTTTTCAGGAAATATATCCCAAGCTGTGTTTGGTGCAGAGGACCCCAAAACCTGTGCTGCACCAAGGCAGGCACAGACCTTTGGGGAGCTCTGAAGGAGCAGCTGTCACTTGGGTGGGGAAAGAGACCCTGAGCATCCTCCTGCAGTGCCCCAAATGTACCTGCAGCACACCTGGGGCTTTTTTGGGGCTCCCTGGCCCTGGCAGGCTCTGGGGTTTGTGCCTCTCTGCCCTTCAAGCTGTTCAGGAGGGGGACTTTCATCAGATCAGGCAGAAGTGACAATAGAGAGTATAAAAATCTGAGCTGTGTCAAACAGAGCTGTCCCTGACAGGGTAAAAAAGGTTCTCCTGGCATCAGGTCCCAGCCAGAGCTGAGCAGGAATGGCACAAAGGGCTCAGGGGGGAACAAATGAACCCCAAATCGATTCCTCCTCACTCGTCTGTGTGGTGTGCGTTAAAATTTGCTGCATTTTCACCCCAGGGTTTGGGGGGGACAGCACCCCAAGGGCCAAAACCCAGCCAGGCCATGCTGCTAACAAACACCTCCTGCTGCAATCCAGGGCTCGTCCATCCTCCCCTGGGGACATCCATCCTCTCCTGGGGTCACCCATCCTCCCCTGGGCTCACCCATCCTCCCCTGGGGTCACCCATCCTCTCCTGGGGTCACCCATCCTCTCCTGGGTTCATCCATCCTCTCCTGGGGTCACCTATCCTCTCCTGGGGTCACCCATCCTCTCCTGGGGACATCCATCCTCTCCTGGGGACATCCACCCTCTCCTGGGGACATCCATCCTCTCCTGGGGTCACCCATCCTCTCCTGGGGTCACCCATCCTCTCCTGGGTTCATCCATCCTCTCCTGGGGTCACCCATCCTCTCCTGGGTTCATCCATCCTCTCCTGGGGTCACCCATCCTCCCCTGGGGACATCCACCCTCTCCTGGGGACATCCATCCTCTCCTGGGCTCATCCATCCTCCCCTGGGCTCACCCATCCTCCCCTGGGCTCACCCATCCTCTCATGGGGTCACCCATCCTCTCCTGGGGTCATCCATCCTCCCCTGGGGTCACCCATCCTCTGCTGGGGTCACCCATCCTCTGCTGGGGTCACCCATCCTCTCCTGGGGTCACCCATCCTCCCCTGGGGTCATCCACCCTCTCCTGGGGTCACCCATCCTCCCCTGGGGACATCCATCCTCCCCTGGGGTCACCCATCCTCTCTTGGGGTTATCCACCCTCCCCTGGGGACATCCATCCTCTCCTGGGGTCACCCATCCTCTCCTGGGGTCACCCATCCTCCCCTGGGGTCACCCATCCTCTCCTGGGGTCACCCATCCTCTCCTGGGGTCACCCATCCTCTCCTGGGGTCATTCATCCTCCCCTGGGGTCACCCATCCTCTCCGGATCAGCCACAAGTCCCCGCTGGGTTAATCCCACTCGAGCTGTGCCCTGCACTCAGACAATTCTTGCTCCCTCAGGGGATGTCCCCTCTGCCCCCAAAACTCACCCCACACTCCCAGCCCGCTCCCCTGCACTGGAATCTGCACCAAAACCCAATTTTTAGGGCAAACTCAAGGCATTTGAGACACAAATGTTCTCTCAGTGTATGTCACAACCTCCAGTCCTGTACACGGCCCTGTCAGCCATGTGCATTTACAGCTTGTTACTGAGATTTTTAACATATATCTTGAAATTTCAAGTTCTTCCCCAATACAAATCTTGTAAAATTGTGTTTCTGCAGGGTATGTGCTCAGTACTGCTGTCATTTTATACAGAGAGGGTCAAAGCTTTCACTGTCACCTCTAAAAGCATTTTACCACTGAATTCTTTCAGGTTTTGATATGTGATTAAAGAGAATTTTCATGACCAAAGTCTCTGTTCTACTCAAAACCCACTCCCAATGTGGCCTTCAGAGCATCATCTTTCTCCCTGCCCTAAAAGCAATTAATATAAAACATGATCATCTCTAAGTGTCATAAAACTGAGCCTTTTCCAACAAATAGGGGGGAGAGGGAAAGACAGAGCAATCCCAGCTCCTACACCTCAAAACCAGCACCTGGTGACAATTGCCTGAATGAAAATAGAAAAAAATTCAAGGGAAAAATAAAAAAAAGGATCCTACAAAAATAAAAAAGCGGTGTTTTAGTGTTCACAGCTCCTGGTTTGCTCCTCCTTCATCCATCACAATTTCCCCCCTTCCAGAAGGGACTGCAGGGAAATGACACCATAAAGAGCGTTTATCCAGACATAGAGTTATGCTTTATAAGACAAGTAGTGTCTCCCTGGCATGAAACCATCCTTTGCCCAGAGAAAACCCAAGGGAGATTTTTGATTTGTTTATGTATCAAATATTTCTCCCTCCCCTGGAATGCAAAAGATTTGGCTGCAAAAACCTCAAGTACAATAAATCAAATTTGCCTTAAAAAAAACTCCACGATCGAAAACTTGTTCTAGGTTAGTATTGATCAGCTCACTTTCATCTTTAAAAAGAAAGAAAAACAGAAGAAAAAAAGAAAAGCAAGTCACTTTGGTGATTATGAGAACAGGGAATTCATTTTTCTTTCCACAGCTCTGCCACTGAATTTCAGGCATCCTGTACCCAGTGGGGCTAAAGGAGCTGTCAGAAACCCCCAGGTTTGATACAACATGAGGACCAAAAAAAGCTGTGGTGGGGTGGGGTGGGACATGCAAACAAAATATGGCTCTGTTTCCCAACCATCAATGAAATTCTGCTTCCACCTGCTGGGATGTCCGAGTGAGCCCTGACCATCCTGACTCTGCTCAAGAACTCCCTCGGGGGTTTCTGAGTCGCAGAAATTTGATTTCTGTGGAATTAATGAGGGAGCAGAAGTAACAAGTTTAGAATTATCAGTGTAACCCAGCAGTTTGAGAAAGAGCCGCACCAACTGCAGCTTTACATCATTCCTTCAGAGAGGGAAGACAGAAACCAGGAAAAATCTGCTATTCCCACATTAATAGCACATCTGACTTTGGAAAAAAGTCATTTCAGTGATGGCTTAAACCCCGAGCAAACAGAAATCATGATTAAAAGAGCAGGGCCTCGATCTCCACCAAAGGCATGGCCAGGCAGGGGTGCAGAGCACCTCCAAATGGGGGAACAAACTGCATCCCCCCAACCCCAAAATGCTCCGATTTTTGAGCCTACAGAAGGATTTGTCATGTGCTGAAGGGGCCCCTGGTACATTCTGAAGGGAGAGCACTGGCTGGGGATGCCCAGGGCCACGCTCTGGGGTGGCTGTGGTGGTGAGGACACCTCCAGCTGTCCTGGAAAGTCACCACAGCTCAAAAATTAGCTTCAGGTGACACCCCGAAAGCTGGGAACTGTGTGCTATTGCATCCTCCCCACCTGCCATGCCCCGTGCCCCCTGGGGCAGCGTGGGAAGCTGCAATCCTGGCAGGATGGCAGAGTGACCTGGAGCTGCTGGGCAGAGCTGCACCCCACGCTCGAGGGCAGCTCAGAGTGGCTCACCTCAGCCTGTGCCACGTGAGGGACAGGGCTCAGCAGGCACAGAGCCCACGGGCCAGGACTGCAGGCTGGAGCAGGTGAGTTACAGTACAGAACAGAGGAGACAGGAGTGAGTTATTGCCTGAGGCTCCGGCAGGATGCACCCCCAGCACCCCAGCCCGGGAGCCTGCAATGGCACAGGGCTGCGGTGCCACCTTGGAATGTAAATTGCTCGCTCTGAGCATCACCAGGAGCTGCCAGAGAGCACAGCCCAGCCCAGCTCCCCTGGCCAGGGCTGGCTGTGCCCATCGGAGCCCGGTCACACCCGCAGGGATCCCCGTGACCGGCCCCTTCCTGCAGGAACTGGGTGTGCTGCTGATACATCGATTCCGTTTGCAGTTGGGGTTTTAAATAAAAGTGCTCTCTGCTGCTCCGGCCTCATGGATCGGGACACCACTGACACTTTACAGGATCATCAGTGACACCACTGACACTTTTCAGGATCATTACAGATTTTGGTGACACCACTGACGCTTTTCAGGATCATCAGTGACACCACTGATGCTTTTCAGGATCATTACAGATTTCAGTGACACCACTGATGCTTTTCAGGATCATTACAGATTTTGGTGACACCACTGACGCTTTTCAGGATCATCAGTGACATCACTGACGCTTTCCAGGATCATTACAGATTTCAGTGAACGACAAGCTCTTCCCTCCCTCTTTTCCCTTCCCCTTCCTTCCTTTGCCCTTGCCCCGCTCCTCTTGCTGTCGTGTTCAGTATGAGATCAGGCAAACCCCAGGTTACATTTTTACGTTTCTGTAGATCTCCATCACAGATGGAAGTTTTGCTGGTCATTTCTCGGAACCCATCCACGAGCAGGACAACCCCAAAAGAAGAGAGGGCAGCGAAAACAGACCCCACAACAGAGACGCAGGAGAGAAGAATCAACAAACGAGCAGAAATCAGTTTTCCACCGGGGTGGGATTTGCTAAGGGCTGGCTCACAATGACTTGCACCACGTAGTCCTTTGGGATTTTCAGCTCCTCCAGTTTCATTTTGTCAGCCAGGGGCCTCCCAGAGAAGAACCAGCGCTGGCTGCCCGGCTCCACTCCCTCCACGGCGTGCAGCCGCCGCTTCATGTGGTACACTGTGTCCATGCTGCGCACCAGCAGCTTCAGGTCCTTGCCCGTGGACAGGCGCAGGCGGAGCTGGCACTCGTGCCCCGAATTGGGAGGGGGGTCAGGGATATCCAGAGTCTCCAGGTCGCCCTTCTCCTCGATCATGTTGATGGGTGGGGCAAGGCAGTAGACGGGGAGCTGGTAGCGGTTGCCCAGTTCATCGTAACACTCCGTAAGAGCACCTTGAGGAGAGAAGAGGGGGAAAATGAGTGGCAATTCCTGGAAGATTCAACATGGAGTGCTCACTCTGGGAAGTTTTTCCCTGCTGTTCAACCAGCCACGTGGTGAGGTCTGAATTGAGGCTTTAAAGGACCAGACAAAAGCCATCAGTGCTGCACCTTGTTTGCACGCAGGAACTCGGGGTTGAGATAAAAGCATCCCCAAAAAGCCCAACACTCCCTCCCTCCCTCCAGACAAAGCAGGATGAACTCCCCAGCAGGGCTGAGGGCTGAGGATGTGCTCCCGTGTGTCATTTAACAGAGGAATCCTTCAGCAGCAGCGTGGCCAAGGCTCAGGACACGCGGGCACCCAGCAAATGCCACTTGGCCCAATGCCACCCTGCAGAACCCGAGCTGGAAAAAGCAGGAGAGCGCTGTGAAAGGAGGATTTTGTGACTTCTCCAACATCCCCAACTGCTGGAATGGCTGCGGACAGGACTCGTGTTTTAGTGAGCACTGCCAGGATAAACAAACACGGCCACCCAAGGCTGCAGCTCCACTGGCCACGATGCCCAGCACGGATTTTAGACTTCCACAGCATCTCTGACTCCCACATTCAGAGCCCTGGAGTGTCAGGAGTGATTTTTATTTCCTTAAACTCCCTTGGGATAATCTGGCTAACCTGGGTGCGCACACAGCACAGCTCAGGAATCAGAACACATGCTGAAGTATCAAATACAAGCTGAGTTTTTCACTTTATAACTTTATAAATCGATTTCATTTTATAAAACCGATTTCAAGCACTACCCTGGAAAAACAGCAGCACATTTTCCCTCCTGTTTTAAGAGCTCAAGGGAGAGAAGGCTGAAGGCAGAGCCTGGGAAACTGAGGAAGCTGCACCCCAAAGCCCAGCAGGAATCCCTTCTCACTGTGGCTAAACTCCAGCTTCTCCCACTCTACCCAAACCTTCTCCCATGGTCTGAATTTACCTGGAGAACAAATATCCACATTTTTGCCCCTAGAGGGGGCACAGTCACTTGCCAAATTACCCATCCTTTTGGAGCTGGGAATGTTTGAAGAGGAGCCAAGTCCTTGAGCTACAGAATGTTAAAAAACCTCTTTGACTCTGTCCTGCACACAACAGCCAAGTGCTCCTTGTTAGAAACTAAGAGGTTTTTTTAGATAGAATTTTTTTTTCACGCTGATACTGAGTTGTCTTAAACTTCGCTGTTTGATCAGCAAAATTACCACAATGTAAAATTTTAACTCGAGGATATGTGGTGTCATCCAGCCCAGTCTAACAGCAGCATCTTCTGCTGGAAATTTTAGACAGAAACTCTGGTTTTTTAAGGACAATTTGTGTTGGTGAAAACACACAGAAGAAATCAATCAAAATATCAATGTTTTAGGCTTTCTGTTTGTACAGGTAGCACCAAGGCATCTGTGCCCTGAGAATTAGTGAGAGAAAAAAATAAAAAAGGAAATAAAATTATATATCAACTCATTACAGTGTTTTACCATTAATGAATTTCAGAGCAAATGAGCTTTTATCAAAGCTGTGTTGGACCCATCCCTTTTATGGCTGTCATTTACAGACCCAAGCCTGAAGTTCCCACACTTCAGTTTTGTTTTACAACGTTCATTTCACTCCTCATCCATTTGCTAAATGTCACAGGACTGAATTCCAGACATAGAAACAAGGAGATGCAGTTTGCTGCTAAAAAAAAGCCAAAATCCAAACCTCAACAGCCCTTCCATACAACTAAAGCAGCTATAATTTCATCAAAAGCCGTGACTCTTAAAAAGAATGCATCAGCTTTAGAAGAGCATCTTGAAGAGTTAATTTTAAATAACATGGGGTGAGCTTCCTGAGGAATTTCTTCATCATTTATCTCCTTGCCCAGCTGAACTAACAGCAAGGTCAAAGCTTATGCTATAAACACTGGATTCCTTAATCATCATCAGATAAGCAATACTAAAACAAATCCTCACAAACAGCAGCTAACTTGGAGGTCTGTAGCTAAAAAAAAAATAAATTAATAGGAAAAAACCACAGCAGAAGAAAGCTCTTGCCAATAAAATCCCGCAGTCCCAACCCAGACCGAGAAACATTTATAACAAAGTGTTAATGCAAGAAGGAGTTATTGCAAAGCTCACCAGCAATCCCAGTCTTCCATTCATCCTGGAAAAAATGTCCTTCATGCCTTCAAGTCCCTCTACCTGCCAATCAATGGCTTTCAGGATTGATTATATTGATTAAAGGTGATTATTGAGAGCATCCCCATCACACCTGCACTCTGCACCTGTGTTGAAGGTGGGGGGGAGTGGAAATTTTCCCCATTCTGTTGCTAGGTAACCAATCAGGTATTTAAGGACCATTTACTCTTACAAAAGAGAGAAAGGATGTGGCTAGGGTGTGCTGAGGGGGAGAGCTGGCCATTGGTAATTCTCTCACTCACTCCCCAAATTTGGAGGAGAGGACAGTGAAAAATCTGCTGCCTTCTTTTGGCTGTGAGTGAGGAAAAGCCCAGCTCTGCACTGCTTTCTCTACCTGATGGTGAGCTTTTGTTTGGGAAAGAGGCATGGGATTCCAACACCCTTTTCCCCTCCTGGAGGGTGCATTTCCTGGCCGTGGTTACAGCTGCTGTGAAGGAGGCCTGGCTGCTGCCGCCCTGTGCCCCGGCTGCCACAACTGCAGAGTTCCTGCCACCTTTTCTGCTGGCTAGCCCAGGTGAGCCCATCCTGCTGCTCCATCTCCCTGCTCTGAGCTCCCTGCCCAGCCCCGTCCTGCTCACACCATCCCTGCCCAGCCCGTCCTGCTGTGCCATCCCTGCCCAGCCCGTCCTGCTGTGCCATCCCTGCCCATCCTGTCCTGTTCACGCCATCCCTGCCCAGCCTGTCCTGCTCACGCCATCCCTGCCCAGCCTGTCCTGCTCACGCCATCCCTGCCCAGCCTGTCCTGCTCACGCCATCCCTGCCCAGCCTGTCCTGCTCACGCCATCCCTGCCCAGCCTGTCCTGCTCACGCCATCCCTGCCCAGCCCGTCCTGCTGTGCCATCCCTGCCCAGCCCGTCCTGCTGTGCCATCCCTGCCCAGCCCGTCCTGCTGTGCCATCCCTGCCCAGCCCGTCCTGCTGTGCCATCCCTGCCCAGCCCGTCCTGCTGTGCCATCCCTGCCCAGCCCGTCCTGCTGTGCCATCCCTGCCCAGCCCGTCCTGCTGTGCCATCCCTGCCCAGCCCGTCCTGCTGTGCCATCCCTGCCCAGCCCGTCCTGCTGTGCCATCCCTGCCCAGCCCGTCCTGCTGTGCCATCCCTGCCCAGCCCGTCCTGCTGTGCCATCCCTGCCCAGCCCGTCCTGCTGTGCCATCCCTGCCCAGCCCGTCCTGCTGTGCCATCCCTGCCCAGCCCGTCCTGCTGTGCCATCCCTGCCCAGCCCGTCCTGCTGTGCCATCCCTGCCCAGCCCGTCCTGCTGTGCCATCCCTGCCCAGCCCGTCCTGCTGTGCCATCCCTGCCCAGCCCGTCCTGCTGTGCCATCCCTGCCCAGCCCGTCCTGCTGTGCCATCCCTGCCCAGCCCGTCCTGCTGTGCCATCCCTGCCCAGCCCGTCCTGCTGTGCCATCCCTGCCCAGCCCGTCCTGCTCACGCCATCCCTGCCCAGCCCGTCCTGCTGTGCCATCCCTGCCCAGCCCGTCCTGCTGTGCCATCCCTGCCCAGCCCGTCCTGCTGTGCCATCCCTGCCCAGCCCGTCCTGCTGTGCCATCCCTGCCCAGCCCGTCCTGCTGTGCCATCCCTGCCCAGCCCGTCCTGCTGTGCCATCCCTGCCCAGCCCGTCCTGCTGTGCCATCCCTGCCCAGCCCGTCCTGCTCACGCCATCCCTGCCCAGCCCGTCCTGCTCACGCCATCCCTGCCCAGCCTGTCCTGCTCACGCCATCCCTGCCCAGCCTGTCCTGCTCACGCCATCCCTGCCCAGCCTGTCCTGCTCACGCCATCCCTGCCCAGCCTGTCCTGCTCACGCCATCCCTGCCCAGCCTGTCCTGCTCACGCCATCCCTGCCCAGCCTGTCCTGACCATCTGCCACCGGGGTTGGGTTTTGTTTGTTATTGCTGCTGTTGTTATTGCTTGTGTGCCTCGTTATAGATACTAGCAAAGAATTGTTATTCCTTTTCCCATATCTTTGCCTGACAGCCCTTGATTCCAAAGTTATAATAATTCGGAGGGAAGGGGGGACACATTCTCTATTCTATGGGAGGTTCCCACCTTCCTTAGCAGACACCTGTCTATCAAACCAAGACAGTGCAACGTGTGTGTGAGATGAGGACTGCGACACGCATGCGACACGCATGCGACACGCATGCGACACGCATGCGACCTCTTCCTCACTAGCCCAGGTGAGCCCATCCTGCTGCTCCATCTCCCTGCTCTGAGCTCCATGCCCAGCCCGTCCTGCTCACACCATCCCTGCCCAGCTTGTCCACCATTGTGTCACATGACACTCACCTGACCATGTGACACTCACCTGACCATGTGACACTCACCTGACCATGTGACACTCACCTGACCATGTGACACACACCTGACCATGTGACACACACCTGCCCTCGCCCCACAGTGCCCCCTGCAGCTCCATGGCAGTCACTGCACCTGCCCTGCCAGGCCAGGAGCCAACAGCGCCCCTGCTGGCTGTGACCGGGACTGCACCAAAGGGACAGTGCCTGCAGCCCAGGGACATCTGCCACCGCGTTTGGGTTTGTTTGTTATTGCTGCTGTTGTTATTGATTGTGTGCCTCGTTATAGATACGAGTAAAGAATTGTTATTCCTTTTCCCATATCTTTCCCTGACAGCCCTTGGTTCCAAAGTTATAATAACTCAGAGGGAAGGGGAGTCACATTCTCTGTTCTAAGGAGGTTCCCACCTTCCTTAGCAGACATCTTTCAAACCAAGACAACCTGCTGACGCCAAGCTGGAGCTCCAAGGAGGTTTTGGTCCTTAACACCAAAAAATCCCAGAACTACTGAGGTTGGAAGAGGCCTCCAAGGCCATGGAGTCCAAGCTGTGCCTGATCCCCACCTTGAGCACTGAGTGCCACCTCCAGGGATGGGCACTCCAAACCTCCCTGGGCAGCCCTGCCAAGGCCTGACCACCCTTTTCATGGAGAAATTCCTGCTGGTGTCCAACCTGAGCCCAAACAGCAACAAAAAGGCAAACAGTTCCACTCTGGTTGGAACACCAAAGTGCAGTGATGGCTGAGTTACACAGGAGTTAAGGGTGAGGTTGTTTGAAGTCGCTGGAGAAGAAGAGAAGAAGTGATGCAATCAGCCCCAGCCACCACAGCAAGGCCACCCTCACCTGCCAGGTGAGATTTCACCTCTTTCTTCACCAAGGCATCCCAGGAAATCAAACATCCCAAGCAGAAAACACTTCCCAATGTTGCTGTTCTGACTGAAAACCACGTTTCTGATCCCTCCTGCAACATACATCAACTTGGACCACATTTAGCTGGAAGGGACACTAAAAGAATATCAAGCTTTTATGAGAAAGTGGAAAACAAGAGAGAAATAATATTTTTTTTTAGGTTTTTTTTGTTACTTAGGCAACCAAGGTCCTCAGCAGGCAGTTCCAGCATAGGAAGGATGCAGCCTTTTTCAACCAGAGGAGGAAAAGGCAACCCAGAGGTGCTCAGAGCTGCAGGGAACAACCATCCTCATCCCACCTGAGCCTGATTCCCTTCCCTGCTTCCCTTTCCTCCCCAAAGCACAGCAGGTTCAGATACCAAAGCCTAGAGGGTGAGGTGATACTTGGAGTTTCCGCTGCTGGATCATCCAAAGAAACCCCTGGAAGGGGCAGGGTCCAGGAGGAAAGCAGCAGGAAGGAAGGGTGGCAGACAAGGAGATACAATGCAAAAACAACAGCAGATGGGATTATTTTAGTATTTCAGAAGTAACACCGGCTTGGAGAGTGAGGAATTCTGGAAGGAGCTGCAAGGCAAAGCTTCTTGTTGGTTGTTATCCAGGTAGGAGACAGCTTGAGAATTTCAGAGGGAAAAAATAAGCAGATGTGATCATCAAGCATAAGGAATGGGAACATTTTGAAATTAATTGCCTGGCAGGCCATAAAAACTTCATTTTACTAAGATTATTAGGATATTTCACTGGATCGGGAAAACACTAAAAAAAGGACTGATCAAAATTCTGCTTCCACCTCTAAGCAGTTCAGAGTTTGGACTTGTCCTGCACATGAAAGGACCAACAATTTAAGAGCTCTCAACGACACGAAGGTCAGCTTTTGCAGGAGTTATTAAGTCAAGCAAATGAGACCACACTCACCTGAAAACAGAAAGTTTTAATGCATTTGAAATGGCATTTTGGCATTTCCTGGAGCTGCACACCATTCTCTTCAGGAAAATTCTTGCTTTCTCTTCACAAAGTACCTTCTATTTCTTTAAGCTTTAGAGCAGTTTTGAGGAGGATAGCTTAGAAAGACCCAAAACTTAAGAACTGAGCAGATTTCAATATTTTTTTCCCTTCCCCAAGACAGATTCGCTGCAGGGAGAGAAATTAAGACAACACAACCCAAAATGTAGCATTGCAATGAGACTCAGCTAATTTAAGGAGGCTGAGTGTCTGTGTATAACACATTTGCCCAAGGAACAGCTGGTTCAGTTGTTTTTCTGACTTAAAATCTCCATTCCAAAGCCAAACTGAGCCTGGATTGCTGAATAAATTGGGAATAGTAGAGCTCTCACCTGTAGAGTATTGATCGTAACTGAATATAAATCACTAATGCATGAAATTCATTAGGAAAACAAGGGGGTCCTTTAGTACAGCAGTTCCAAGACAGCAAAGATGAGGCAGAAAAGCTGAATTATCTCTTCTTTTTTCATTAGCTGCTGATTCCAGGTCAAAGCTGGGAAATAGAAGATTGTATAAGGACAAAAATGCCTATCCTGACGTCAGGGGCACATGGCTGAGGTGAAGGGTGGCTCCTGCAGGACGGGACAAGAGCAAACACGCAGTGCTTTGTTCCACTCCCCTCCACACTGCCCAAACTGCCAGGAGTTCACACCAAAAAGCTCTTCCTGACTTAATCCCAACCAAAAGTGCTCCATGCTGCTGTTACCAGCGTGGCTTTCCCATTTTCCAGAGGGAAATGTGAGGAAATACTCGTGCCAGCCAGTGCCTGGCACCATGTACAAGGGACAGCACAGCAGCTACAAGGATTCATGGTGAGGAGGAGACACTTGATAATAAACCACCCATAGAAACCCCCTCCTGTGCTTCTTCCACGCTTAATTTCCATGGGTTTTGCAAATTTCAACTGGACAGAGGTACAGTTTGGATCCTAAGCCATGGCACAAGTGCTCTGCTCTCATCCCCATCCTCCCTTTGGTACTCCAGCTCCTTCAAGAATGGGGCTTGCAGATAATGAGTATTAAGCATTTAATAATTCTCATTTCAAATTCACTGAAAAACAGCTCTTCCATTATGGGAACATTATCGGTCTGGCTCCATTCCACGCTGGAGAATGGCTCCCAGAGCCAGCAGGAGATCCCAGGGCTCCAGGAGCTGCTTGGGGAGCAGGACCAGCTCATTCCCACTTGTGGCAACTGGAACAAGACAGGAATTGTGCTTTGCAGGGGAAAGCAAAGAGACTCTGACATCCTTCCCAAGCTCAGGGATCCTACCCAGCTGCTTTTCCTGCAGTCCCAGGATCACAGATTAGTTGGGGCTGGAAGGGACCTGTGGAGATCAGCCAGTCCAACCCCTGTCCAGGCAGTGTCACCTGGAGCAGGTGACACAGGGACACGTCCAGGTGAGTTTGGGATGTCTCCAGAAAGGGAACTCCACAGCCTCCCTGGGCAGCTGCTCCAGGGCTCTGCCACCCTCCATGGAAAGAAGTTTTTCCTCATGTTGTAATACCAAAATAAAACTTCGAAAGAGCAAATCCCAGCTGGAGGATCCAGCCAAAGATCCCTCAGGTGTATCTAAGCCACCTCACTCCAAACTAAGCACACCTCACCTTAGTCAGGACAGGTTTTGGAGGAATTGTGGCTGCCCCTGGATCCCTGGCAGTGTCCAAGGCCAGGCTGGACAGGGCTTGAAGCAGCCTGGGACAGTGGGAGGTGTCCCTGCCCATGGCAGGGGTGGCACTGGATGAGCTTTGAGGTCCCTTCCACCCCAAATTTTGGGAAAATCCTGCTGCACATGTGCCATGTGCATCACTGGGCTTGTTCATCCACTCCTTTATCATAAGAGAGCACCAGCATCACTTCAGTCATTAGCACTAATTAACTAGGCCGAAGGTGAAGGATAATTAACAGAGTCTTCTGAAATACATACATTTCTCCACTAGATAAATGAGCCACTTTTCAGATTTCAGCCACAGTTCCTAGGTGTGCCCGATGTGCTGGAGGAGGGAGAGCAGAGGGATCAGCTGCCATGGGAAGAGGGACAGGACACTTTGGGAAGGGGGGCTCAGGACCCTCAACCAAATCCCTCTTTAAAATCCACACTAAAGCCAACAGCAGCAGAGGCAACCCTGTCAGAAGAGCTGGAATCTGCCACCCCACCATGCTCACCTGATGGAAAAAGGGGAAACCAGGGAAGAGGGACCTGTAGTAGAAAGCTCCAGCCTTGCCAGCAGCGTAACTTCCACAAACAAGCTAATTCTTCCCTAATACAGCTCTACTAGAGCTCAGATACCTCCAGTCTGTGCAGTTCATTGGGTTTGATAAATAAAGTAATTATGCATTAATGCTTGGTAGCTGTCATGTTAACAACACCATATGTGCTGCCACTTCCATATCCCTCTGAAACTTGGATCTGATATGGCATGGAAGTAACAGCTTCCAAGAGATATTACATCAGGGTTCAAAGATGACAAGTCATTTTACTAATGAAGTATTCATCTACTATTCTGCTTTGCATGTCATGAAAATAGATGCCTGTCTAGACAGGCTTCTTAGATAAAAATTTAAAAATAAAATGGTTGGTAAAAGAGCTTCTCTCTGTGTACCCTCTTCATTTACATTTGCTGTTCTGCATTATCCAGCTTCTTCAAGGGGGTGGAGGGTTTTGGAGGAGAAAAAGAAAGCAGAATATCATCATCACCTGAGGCTGTATCATGTCCCTCCAAACACAGCCAACCCTGGCAGTGTTTCAAGTCCCCAGGTAGCCTGTTCAGGGAGAAGCTGAACTCAGATTTACAGAAGTTGTCACTGCCTTGGTTACCCATTGATTTTTTGGAGACTGCTGTTCCCATCAATCCAGAGTGAACACCTGGCACTCGGCATCCCAAATCCCAGAGCTCACAGTTCCAATGGAAAACCAAATGGGAGGTTAACATTCTACAAGTGATTGAGATTTCTTTTTTCTTGCCAAACACAGACATTTGCACTTTTTGTTCTTGGAAGTCTCCAAAGTGCCACGTCCAGTCCTTCCTTGGACACCTCTGGGGATGGGCACTCCAAACCTCCCTGGGCAGCCCCGCCAAGGCCTGACCTCCCTTTCCATGGAGAAATTCCTGCTGATGTCCAACTGAGCCTCCCCTGGCCCAGCCTGAGGCCGTTCCCTCTCCTCCTGTCCCTGTTCCCTGCGAGCACAGCCCAATCCCACTTGGATCCAACCTCAATCCAGGGAGCTGCAGAGAGAGAGAGAGAGCACAGACTGCCCATGACTTCTTGGGATGTTCAATGAACAACTGGTGAGGGCAGCAACTCGAGCTGCTGAACCTCCTGTGCACTCCAGGGACAGAGTTCAACCTTCAAACAATGCCCTGCCCACCACAGCCCCACTCCAAATGGGATTTGAGACAGTTCAATCCGAGCTCCAAGCGGATCTGGAAGGAAATTTGGGCTGAGACAGCACTTCTTAAAGCTCCAGGTAAAGCAGCAGCGGAGACAAGCCCTCAGACTGAACACCAAAGCAAATGTTGGCTTTGATGGAGTGCGGAGAGCTCTCCCAGCACTTTCCAGGGAGAACAAGGGATGGAAAAAATAAACAACCCTCCCCACCATCTACCTGTGCAAAAAGAGACAGAATCAAGCACAGAATGACCCCGACAAGCTTTGCCCTCACCTTTGCTGTCCCTGCTCCCAAATTCCCTGGATCCCTGTGCTGACATTCCCAGAGCTGCTAACGAGCAGGGAAGTCACTCATTTGCATGCTCAGTCTCCAGGGAGCAGCAGCAAAAATGTGAAAGGCTCCAGGGAGGTCAAGCAGACTGACACAATCCCACATCCCAAAATAAAACTACAACACAAGGCTGGTTAAAGCTGTGGGGGTGGAGGGGATTAAAGGGAAGATTTGAGGCAGCAGTGTTGCTTTATTTGCTCCTCACCTCCAAGGTGCTGTTCCTTCAGTGTCCTTATTTATAATATTTTTTTTTTTTAAATTATAGATTAAGAATAAAGGTAGAAGACTGAATTCTGGTGCTGCCTCATGCCCTGAATGTTGTTTTATTTGCTCCTCACCTCCAAGGTGCTGTCCCTTCAGAGTGCCCTTACTTATAACAATTTAAAAAAAAAAAAAATTAATTAAGAATAAAGGTAGAAGACTGAATGCTGGTGCTGCCCTAAATGTGCACTGAGCAGAGGCTTTGGGGAGCTGCACAGATGGTGAGAGCCCAGAAAGGTTAAAAATCCAAGGCCTTGCTGGAGCTGTGACCTTCTATAAAAACCTGCCTTGACCACTCAGGAATTATTAAAAGCCCTTCGGAGGTTTCGCTGCTCCTGTGTAATGCCAAGGAGTCAAAGCACGGATGGAAACACAGAGTTCATTTTGCTGCAGGTTTTCTTTGCAATAAAGCTACAAAGCAAACACTGCTTGCTCTGGGCTGGGCTCAGACGTGGATCAGCAAAAAAGCAAAGCCCACTGGGCTTCTCAGTGAGAACTGTCAGCAAAAAACAGCTCCCAACTCTAGGTGCAAAACAAACCCAGAAAAATTCTTAGAAATCAGGATTTTTCCAGAGGTCAATCTGTCTGTAACACACCCAGTGAATGACTTGAGGTTATCAGCCTGAGGTATTTATTGAAAGAGGCTGTAAAAGATTTAAGAATACTGAAATAACCTGCCCATGCTCCCTGTGACACAGCCCAGGCAGGATTTCCTCAGCCATGATGTCCCTAAAAGCCACCAGGCTGAAGGGAGAACCTTCAGACATTTCTGATCACAACTACTTTGCCTTGATCTTGGACAAAAGCCATCATTTTCCCATTATTTAAATTCCTGACGCCAAACCAGTATAAGATGCTGAATGTTTTGGCCACAATCAGCTGGAGATGATGGAGGAGGAGGAGTGGGGCGGGCCAGGAGCAGGTGAGACACCCAAGGGCTGCCTGAGCCCCTCATTTACCAAACTGAGGACACCAATTCCTCCAGGAATACCAAATTTACCAGAAAACACAATTCCAGAAGTGAGCAAAGCCACCCCTGGAGATCCTCTTTTCCCAGAGAAGGCTCAGAGGCTTCCCACTGGAATCTTCAGGGAGGAAGACACTTTAAACTTCATTTTTCACATACACTTTAAACACTTCGTCCTTCTTTTTCTCATTTTCCTAGCAGACAGCAAGGCAGATGAAGCTGATACTCACTTCCTCCACTGCAAGCAGCCAATAATGGAGTAAATGCCCACTCCTGGGGAATATTTAATAAAGCAGACATCGTGTCCTGACCACTATCAGATAGCAGGGGACTATTGTTCACTTCAGCCAGACACACTCCTGTCTGCAACATCTGCAGCATCCAGACCAACAATAAGCTTCTGACATGAAGAATTCTAAATGTTCTTCTGTCACGAGAGTTTATTTTGAGCATCTCATGGCCATTATGTACAGGCAGATTGGGTTTGTTGCTTTGGGTTTTTTCTTGTTTTGTTGGGTTTTTTTTTCCTTAAAGGAATTAGCTGCAATTTTCTGGTCACACATCAATGGTTAAGGAAAAAAAAAACCCAAAAAAGCAGTTCTGAAAAGTGTTGCACAGTCATCCTCCCCACACCAGAAAAGACAAACTGAAACCAAAGACAGGAAGAAGAGAGACTTGAAGGAGAGTCTAAGCAATTATGTTGACAAAGCTCCTCAAAATACCTTTCAAAACACAAGAGCAGAAGTTAAAGATATATACGGAAAACAAATGCAGGATGTAGCCAGAAGTGGGGTTTTTATTTGAAGGGTTGAGAGTTCCTAACCTGCACTTAGATATATAAATATTTCAGCCAGCCACAATTGCTGTACATCCTGAGGATTTGATTCATTTTTCTTCCATTTGAGTAAAACACTGGGAATTCAGCATCCCTCAGAAAGGATGTTGTGATCTATTTTAAAAATATTAATCACAGCAGAAATGACGGAAAGCATCATCTTAATTGAAGAGGCTGTTGAGGAAAATGATTCTTTTTCAAGGTTAGGAGGAATTTGGTGAAGCACAACAACGTAACACGTCCTTCACTAGAACCAAGGGGAATAAGCCATTCTTCCAGGTGTGATGGAGACAGAAAATGCCAAGAATCACCAAGGTGAGAGCCAGCAGGGAGGAGGAGCTGCCACTGTGCCCCGAGCAGGCTCTGGGCAGCTGGAGCAGGAGTAATTCCATGTCCAGGCAGGGAGCACTCAGCCTGGAGGTGAAGATCCCTTGTTCAGATGAAGCCTCCTCAGGAAAATGCAATTACTGAGCCTGGGCAAAGCGAAACAGGCAGAGCCTTTTGGAAACTTCTGTTACTGGGCCTGGGCAAAACAAAACACACAGAGCCTTTCAGAGATTTCTGTTACCGGACCTGGGCAAAGCCAAACACAGAGAGCCCTTTGGAGGTTTCCATTATTGGGCCTGGGCAAAGTGAAACACAGAGCCTTTTGGAGATTTCTGTTACTGTACCTGGGCAAAGTGAAACACACAGAGCCTTTTGGAGATTTCTGTTACCGGGCCTGGGCAAAACAAAACACAGAGCCCTTCGGAGATTTCATTTACTGTACCTGGGCAAAATGAAAGACACAGAGCCCTTCAGAGATTTCATTTACTGTACCTGGGCAAAATGAAACACAGAGCCTTTTGGAGATTTCTATTCCTGGGCCTGGGCAAAGCCAAACACACAGAGCTCTTCTGAGATTTCATTTACTGTGACTGGGCAAAGCCAAACACACAGAGCCTTTTGGAGATTTCATTTACTGTACCTGGGCAAAGCCAAACTCACAGAGCCTTTTGGAGATTTCTATTCCTGGGCAAAGCCAAACTCACAGAGCCTTTTGGAGATTTCTATTCCTGGGCCTGGGCAAAGCCAAACACACAGAGCTCTTCTGAGATTTCATTTACTGTGACTGGGCAAAGCCAAACACACAGAGCCTTTTGGAGATTTCATTTACTGTACCTGGGCAAAGCCAAACTCACAGAGCCTTTTGGAGATTTCTATTCCTGGGCAAAGCCAAACACACAGAGCCTTTTGGAGATTTCTGTTACTGGACTTGGGCAAAGCCAAACACACAGAGCCTTTTGGAGATTTCATTTACTGTACCTGGGCAAAGCCAAACTCACAGAGCCTTTCAGAGATTTCTCCTCAGCAGGAGGCACTCTGTGAGCACTCCGTGTGGAGCTGCTCCAGGACATGGATTTTGGGATGAGCTGGAATGCCCTGCTGCTTGTCAGGAGCACACCCAGCTGTGCCATGGCAGCATTTCTTGTCACACCTGTCCCTGCCTCGTGCTGTGCTGTGCTTCAGAGCGAGGCTGTGGTGAGATGGGAACCACCAGGGCAGCCAAAACTTGAGGTGGGAACCACCCAAACTGGGATGCAGCTCCCAGCTGGGTGGGCACCCCTCTTCCAGGTAGCCATGGGTGCTGAGAGGCAGGGAGAGATCAAATCAGCCTGGGTGCAGCTTTAGGAAAGATCAAACCAGCCTGGGTGCAGGTTTATAGAAGATCCAACCAGCCTGGGTGCAGGTTTAGGAAAGACTCAACCAGCCTGGGTGCAGGTTTAGGAAAGATTAAACCAGCCTGGGTGCAGCTTTAGGAAAGGTTCAACCAGCCTGGGTGCGGGTTTAGGAAAGATCAAACCAGCCTGGGTGCAGGTTTAGGAACGGTTCAACCAGCCTGGGTGCAGCTTTAGGAAATATCAAACCAACCTGGGTGCAGGTTTATGGAAGATCTAACCAGCCTGGGTGCAAGTTTATGAAAGGTTCAACCAGCCTGGGTGCAAGTTTATAGAAGTTTAAACCAGCCTGGGTGCAAGTTTAGGAAAAACTCAACCAGCCTGGGTGCAGCTTTACCGAAGATCCAACCAGCCTGGGTGCAGGTTTAGGAAAGATCCAACCAGCCTGGGTACAGGTTTAGGAAAGGTTCAACCAGCCTGGGTGCAGGTTTAGGAAATATCAAACCAACCTGGGTGCAGGTTTAGGAAATATCAAACCAACCTGGGTGCAGGTTTATAGAAGTTTAAACCAGCCTGGGTGCAGCTTTAGGAAAGGTTCAGCCAGCCTGGGTGCAGGTTTATAGAAGTTTAAACCAGCCTGGGTGCAGGTTTAGGAAATATCAAACCAACCTGGGTGCAGGTCTACAGAATATTAAACCAGCCTGGGTGCAGGTTTATAGAATATTAAACCAGCCTGGGTGCAGGTTTATAGAAGTTTAAACCAGCCTGGGTGCAAGTTTAGGAAAGACTCAACCAGCCTGGGTGCAGGTCTACAGAATATTAAACCAGCCTGGGTGCAGGTTTATGAAAACCTGACTCAATGTATTCATTCCCCACTTCAGTCAAGCCAAGCCTACGGAGGGGACTTGACGTCAAGAACCCTTAAAAATAGACACTGATGTGTAGAAGAAAAACCAAAATAAAAGCACTCTGCTAATGCACACACGGCCTCAGCGCCAGCAGCAGCTTGTCTGCTTCCTCACAAGACAGCAGCAATTTTGGGTTTTAATCCCTGCCTTTTGGGGCTTTTTTTAACTGAAGTAAAAACAAACCAGAAAAGCCTTCCCTCGAACTAATAACCGCTGTCTCCTGAGCAGAGTTTAGTCAGAGAAAAAACCCCAAAAGCAATGTGAACTCAGAGGCTCGGCTGTAGATTTTATGATATTCACTACAGATTTTAGAGTTTCCTTAAGTTTCATGGCCTGCATTCTCCTCTCAGTACTACTGCTGATCATATTGACAGACACGCTTTGATAGTCAGACCTCCCAAAGCTTTCATAACTCTGCTGAAATCTAAAATTAGACAGCCACAGACACCAAAATATCATTCACTCCCCTTTTAAAGGGGCATCAGAAAAACCTGAGTGAGTATTTGGTACCCTCACAGCAAAACACATTGCCCAGCAATGTTTCACGTGCGCGTAGAGAATGTAATCTGCAAAAAATACAATTTTCAATAATTAAAAAGCCTCTTCACACAAACAAGTTACTGAGGAAGCAATTCCAACAGCCTGAATTCCCAGCAATGGATGCAGCAGCTTGCAGGGAAAGAAAAAGGGGAAGAAAAACCACAAGGACCTTGTGGCTTTAAGGGCAGCAGTTCACAGGAGATTCAATTTAAATGCTAAAGATGGCACAGCAAAATTCACTGTACAGAGTCCATCACAAATTCATCAATACAACAGGTACATCCAATATTGCCAGCACACAAAAAGCACTGCAAAATAACAGAGTTCCACCTCTGGAGCTGCTTAATTTACAGGAGCCATCCATGAAATGGGCAGTGTTAAAAACCTACTATATCATTTTGTGGCAGATATTTCTGAATTACTGTGCAAATTTAAATCCTAATGCTTGGCTTGCTGGGCTGTGAGCACACGCTGACAGCTCAGCTTGCCATCAACATCAAATAAAATAAACGCACTCAATAAATGGAGATTTTCATCAACATAAATAAAAATGGAGTTTTCAACATAGCACAGGGCAACTTTTTATATTGACTACAACTGACAAGTGTTAAAAACACCCAGAACTCAAAGCTGATGGTGGAGTGCCCATCCCTGGGGGGGTCCAAGGAACAGATTCTTTAGAATTATGTAAATTAAGCAGCTCCAGAGATGGAATTCTGTAATTCTGCATTTTGTGTGAGTGCAATATTGGACTTACATGGCACTCGGTGCTCCGGTGACAAGGAGAGGATTGGTCACAGCGTGGGCTTGATGGACTTGGAAGTCTTTTCCAACCTAAATAATTCTGGGATTGTGTGCGATTTAATAAAGCCTTCTGCTGGAATTAGGAATTAGTGGGAAACAGCAGAGGTGAAAATGCCATGCTTTCCCCACACTGCTGCTCTTGGCTTTGAGGGCTTTTTTGTTGTTATTTAGGACTTTTTGTATGCTTTTCTATTTAATATTTCACCCAAAGGGGAAGAAACAGCTCCATTCAGAGCAGGAACACTTCAGAAATGTCCTTTACTTTTCCCCAGCATTTCAGTGCAATATTCCCATCCCACTTTCGGGATCTGCAGGGCTGCACAGAGCAAATGTGACAGTTCTGCTTGCACACACAGAGCCAGAGCTGCCAAGCTGCTCCCTGGAAAATCCTGCCCGGAGCCACAGGGGCTGCCTTTGAAGGCACAGAAAAGTTGAAAGCTCAGCAGAGAGAGCCTTTAGGGAGTGAAACCCCAATATCCTGAGAACTCTGCTGCAGCAGGTGAAGTGTCCACCCCGAAATTTATTGCCTACAAGTGATAAGTGTTAAAAACACCCACAACCCCAAAGCTGATGGTGGGGTGGATTTAAGGGAAAAGGTAACCTGGATTTTATTCCCTCTTAAAGGTAACCTGGATTTTATTCCTTATTAGAGGTAACCTGGATTTTATTATTTATTTATTAAATTATTATTATTTAACTTCCCCCTATAGAAATCGATTTTTCCTGACATTTACAGTTTCTATTTTAACAACGAAGCAAAACAATGCAAGGGCTGCAAATATGCAATCCCTGAGATATTAAATCCCAATATTCTGAGGACTCTGCTGCAGCAGATGAAGTGTCCATCCTGAAATTTAAAAACTCCACTTAACCCCAGCCAGACTGCTAATTGTTCATTAATATTAACGACTTGCAAGCCAAGTTCAGCTCAACACTAAGATTTGGTGTAGCTCCTAATAAAATACTACACACTCCAACATTTCCTGTTTGATAGGTGAGAAGTATGGAAAACTCTTCTTCATTAAATTTAAATGGACTCATTAATAAAATATGGAGGATGTGCTACTTTAAGACAGGAGGAGGGGGGAAAAAAAAAGTATAAATTGGCGATAACGTTATTTCTATTTTTAAATCCATCCCACAGAGTCACCCAAGATAGATGAAAAGTGCTAAGCCCATCCCACAAGCTTATTTATTTATTTAATACTTCTTACATGCTATTTTTAACAGCAGAAGCCAGCAAAAGGCATCCATTAGAAAAATTACACTGGTGAGAGTTTTCCTCACACGGGTGAGACAAGTGACAGATCTGGCTGAAAGCAGCCTCACAAGACATGGGGTTTTTTTCCCCTCCCTTTCCTGTAGGATTCTGGAATAAAAAAGCGATTTTATTTTTGCAGCATCAGCTAAGCCTGAGTTTCTATCTGCAAAATCTGTATCTGTCAGTCCTTACTCACTCCCCAGCCCCCTCTTCTCACTCCTCCACTTCCTGCAAGGTTTCATTTTCTCGGGAATACGTGGCTTGAACACGGCACTGTCACCCTGCAGGGACAGGAAAATGGGCATGGAGGCCTTGGGTTGGGTTTTGTTTTTTTTTTTAAAGCCTCTGTTGTACACACAGAAAATAAATGAAAGGAAATGTCAGTCTGTGGTATTGCAGCATTTTGCAGACATGTTCTGGGAGAGGAAAAAATTAGTGAAAAATCTTTTTTTTCAATAGACTTAAAGGAATTTATGTATTAAATGTTGAGTTTTCTTAGGAAAAGATTTATTTTGAGAGATAAAAAGGATGTCCTTTGATTCCCATCACAAATAAAGGGCACTGAGTGCCACCTCCAGGGATGGGCACTCCAAACCTCCCTGGGCAGCCCTGCCAAGGCCTGACCTCCCTTTCCATGGAGAAATTCCTGCTGATGTCCAACTGAGCCTCCCCTGGCCCAGCCTGAGGCTTAACTTTCATCCAAACCTTGCTACAGAGGACAGAATCCAATAAGGTAAGAAGGTCCAGACAAAAAATGGGTCTGAAAGATGAATTTCAGAAGTGCCACTGGTCCCCTCTGGGTTCCCATGCAGAGCCCAAGGGCCACAGCAGCTCCGAGGGAAAATCTGAAGGAATATCCACAGGATCAGATCCTGCTGCACACACCAAACCTGATTTCTTCACAGCTATTTTCTCCTTCTTCCCCAATTCTGCCCCAAGTGAGCTTTTTGGAAACAAAACCCCAGAGGTTGTTGGTGTCACTCAGAGCAAGGAGAGTTTATTTGCTCTGCCTGCCTAGAGAAAAGCTCAGTGTGCTGAGAAAAGGCATCACTGCGTCCCTACATGCAAGGATTTTATTAATTATCTGTTCATACGTGGCACTAACAATGCCTGATGAGTAAGGAATATTTGAATTTCCAGAAGAAGTAGCTTTCTCTGGAGTGGGAAGGTCACACTGCACGGAGAACTAGGAAGTGTCACAGGCAGAAAGTTGAATAAAAAGCACTTAATGCAATTTTGTGGGGATAAAAACCCCCAGTAAACTCCACATCCTGGATAGAAGTTCTAAATATTCTCTCTGTCTGGAATTCAGCTTCATGCCAGGCCTGGCTTGGGCAACAGAGCCTCTTACACAGCTTTGGTTTCTGAGTTATTTCTGAGATATTCTGAATATTCTGCATGCAGGCCTTAGAAAGGAGATTATAACCTGCCAGCAGCAGGCAGGACTCAAAACAAACTGCTGAAAAAAAACAAATTTAAGGGTTCACATCCATTTTTTTTCAAAATCTGGAGGCTTTGAAAGCACACATTACGCATCCTCTCTTCTCGTGAGCCACACGAGGGACTCCACCTCTGAACCCAAAACAGACTGAAACCTCCAGGCAGGATTCAACTGCTTCACCTTCCCCATTTCTGAAAATCCTCCCTCACACTTACAAGTTGTTATGCCACTCTAACAAGAGGCAGCACAGACCCAACATGCCAAACACCTTCTTTGCATGATTTGATGCCATAAATTTAAAGCTTCCCCTGAAGTGCTGCTCAGCTGTGCTTGTGCAACATTTCAGCTGAATGCACAGCCCAGCACTGCCAAAACAGTTCATTAATGGGGTCTCATCAAATTCATTAGATAAATAACATCCCTCTTGCTGCTCCTGCTTCCAATTTTCATTTATTAAGAAAATTATGTTTCTCCTCTATGGTCAAAAGCAGACTCAGACCCTCACTGAGAGAGAACATTCCCACACTAAAATACAACTTTTTAAGCTACAGTTTGATGTGAGAGGGAAACACCCCAGTGAAAGGTAACCTGTATTTTATTACACCTTCCCCACATATAAATTGAGTTTTCCTGACATCTACAATTTATATTTTAGCAATGCAAGATCTGCCAATCTCTGAGATGTTAATTATTTCCATTTATCTGAATGGTGACTTAAAATTATCAGTAACTTTTTGCCAGTCTCCTCTTGCTGTATTTCTATTAGGAATAGAGGGAAGTGATTAATTTTGGAATTGTGGAATGAGGGAAATATAGCTTGGAAAAAACCCCACCCAGCAGAACTCAGAACAACGGGGAAAGTACCCAAAAGAAGTGCTTGCAGTTTATCTCACAGAGGATCTAGCAGCAGATTGCCAGCACCAAATTTTGGGGAAATTTTTTCAGTCTTCAGAAGGGAAAGTTTAAAAAACCCCCAACAGTTCAAGTGCCAACGAAACCCATAAAATCAGAAGGGAAAAATAATCTACTTCCTTACAAAGAGAAGCTGGAAAAAAAACTTATGAAAATTGTGCCTTGGAGCATTCAGGTGTTCCGAGAGATTACAGAAAGTCCCAAGTGCTGCCTGTAAAGATCAGACTTCAACTGAGTATTCCCCATGGACCACATCATCCATTCCAACTGCAGCAGGTATTAACAAAGCAGATTTTTTTTTGTCCCTCTACAAATTAACAACATTTCGCTTGGCAACTCCAAACAGGAAGCCATCCACACGGAACGCTGAGATTTTAAACCATTCCATCCCTATTTAACTGATTCCCAGGGCAGCAACCTCGTTATTTGACCCTCCTGAGCCGCACCTACCGTGTGGTAGTGTTATGTTTGCACCATCAATGATTGCTTGTGCCAGTTCGTGGTCGTTGCTCTCGAAGGCGTGGGCAGCAGCCTTGAGGGCATCCCAGATCTCCTTGCGTCCCTCGAAAGCCGGGGCCGTGTCCCAAAACTCATCCCTCTTACTCCGCAGCTGCCCGTCCGTCATGGGGTAATCGCTCTTCCATTTGGGTTTCTCTTTCTTCAGGGGCTGGTTCCGACCGAGAGCCACTGCGGGGACAAAGAGGAAGGGGAATTAACCCAAATAACCCCACAAAATTGCCTTGTTTGGACCTAAAGTTTACTCCCAGACAATCCTCGTCCTTTTGGTTCATTGTTGGGGAGGATGAAATAGGAAAGCCTTATAAATATGATTACCTGGCAAAAGATGCTGAGAATATGGAAACTATAAGCGAGATTGAAATGAAGACAAGTTTTGAGATACCAAACCCCAGTTACTGAATAACTGGAAAACAATGGTATGGCCGCTGAAGGTAATCACCTCTTTGATTAAACAATTCACCTTTTGATTAAACAATTCCCCTTTTGATTAAACAATTCCCCCTCTTTGATTAAACAATCCCCTCTGCTTGCAGACAGGCCCAAGGGTCAGAGCAGACCCTACCAACTTGGCAGAGGGTCCAAAAAGCAGTTTTTAGAGTTTAAAATATAACACCGTATGGTAATGCAGTGACTCTCATAGGCTGTATGGAAATGTTGTAGGATTTGTAGCTTGTTCTAGATTGGTTAGTGAAAATTAGAATATTCAGCACAGAAGATGATTTATTGTATTGTAAACAGCAACTATTCTATTCTATTCTATTCTATTCTATTCTATTCTGTATTCTTCTGTACTTCTCTCTCTCACCTCTCTGCCCTGCTCTGAGCTGTGTCTGGCAGCTCCTGGCAGCTCCCCTACCCCCACGCCCTCTCACAATAAACCTCATGCTCTCAGACCAAACTCCAGAGATCTCTCGTCTCCATCCTGACCGTCCCAAACAAACCGACCCAAACACCACAGATGGCAATCCCACAGTTCATCGCTTCCCTTCTAAGCTCCGCTCCAAGGTGGTTTGACCTCTTAGGAAAATTGAGGAACAAACCTCCTGCTTGCTGATTTCCCCTGGAAATGCAGGAACCCATCAAGGTTTAAAAGGCATTTACCTCCTTCACAATAAACACAGAGCCATTTGTTTCACCTTAACTACAGCTATTTTGTGTAATAGCCACTTTAAGGTAATCACACAGGTATAAAGTTGATAGATTTAAACTCCCTGCTCACTTCCCCATCAGTGCCTGGTGTTCAGCAAGAGATTCCCAGTGCACACAGGCTTTAAGGAGACCAAAATCCACAGGAGGTTATGCCACACACCCTTGTTCACTCTGACCCCGTATGACCAAAGAATTATCAGCTTTGATAGCTCAGGATGACAGACACGTTTATGAACCCGAGGTGCAAGTCACTGAAAAGAGGATTTTGAAAAGAATTCCCGATAGTGAGGTGACATTGCCAACTATGGGAAGGAATGAGCTTTCTTCAGGTTAAAAAACACAGGAGAATGGTTTGGGTTGGAAGGGACCTTGAAATCATCCAGTGCCACCCCTGCCATGGGCAGGGACACCTTCCACTGTCCCAGGCTGCTCCAAGCCCTGTCCAGCCTGGCCTTGGGCACTGCCAGGGATGGGGCACACAGCCAAGAATTCCTTCCCAATATCTCACCTAACCCTACTCCGTGTCAGTGGGAAGCCATTCCCTCCTGTCCTGCCCCTCCATCCCTTGTAAAAAGTCTCTCTCCATGTTTCCTTCAGGCCACAATGAGGTTACCCCAAAGCTTCTCCTCCCCAGACTGAACAATCCCAATTCTCCCAGCCTTTCCTCCCAGCAGGGCTGCTCCATCCCTCCAGTCCTGGTGGCCTCCTCTGGAGGATCCATTTGCACAGAAACAAAGTCAGATCCTAATGAAAAGTAGCAAATGACAATTGCATGGCCCACATCCCCCGACTCCAGCTGCTCTTCCACATCCCATGCACAACCCAACCCTAATAAAATTCTGAATCCTTTCAAGTGACCACAAACATTTATTGCTTTTTGTTTCCGTGGGATCGCTTCCATTTGCTTTTCAAAGGAGTGCTGACCATTTCGCAGATTTCAGAGCAGCAAAGCCCAGTGTTTACAAAACACCAAGTTTCCTGGCACAGCCCAGCCATTCCCAGTCCAAGGTTCAGCTGAGCACAGCAGCCTGGGAGATGATGCTGGGGCAGCCTAAAACAATGGGGAAGGAGGCAGCCCCGCACGCATGAAACACTGGATAGTATGGAATTGCAAAAACATATGTGGGCAAACACTCTGACAAGGAATTGTTTCCTTATTAAGGCTTAGCAGCCAGAGCATGAAATTTCCAGACAGACAGAACAGGACACTGCAAGAAATTTGGGTCAGTGGGCATCTTTTTTTCCATTGCACTTTAGCTCACATCTGTCTGCACGTACACTCAATGAATGCTAATTTCTCCCACAGGGCCCTCTCCTCGTCCCCAAATATTAATTATGGAAGCAGGTTAAAGGCACTTCCCGCAGCCCTGCCCGCGCTGCTCCAGCACCACTGCAAATCCACTGAAAATCTCCTTGCTCCCACTCTGCCCAAACAGCACCCAGATTTATTGCTCCCCACTCCACAAGAGGCACAGATCCTCACAGCCTCCAATAACTCCTCCCTGGAGATCCGATCCTTCCTACACAGACAGCAGTGATGATAAACCCGGTGATAAATTCTTTTTTTTTCCAAGTTGGAAGAAAAGTGACTCTGCAAATGGCTCAAAAGCCAAACCCACTCTAACAAGCCATGTTGGTTTAGATTTCCTGGGATTTGCAGAAGCTGGCAGAGGAAGAAGGCAGGAGGACCCAAGATGGCGAAAAGAGAAACTTTATTTACAGAAACTTCTTTATATATCCATTAATAATCCAGCAACTACTGGTCAGCAGGGAATCCACCTCCTAAAACCATTGGTCACAGCTCTACAACACCTAGTACCAAACACAGAGATTAAAAAAGTACAAAAAATGCAGCTTATCTCTATTCTCCCTGAGAAAGAAGAGAAAGATTTCTAAAACAGGACAACTACAAAGCCATCCATCCCAGTACTAAGCCTTTATACACAACTTGGCTTCCGCAAAAGCCAGTATTTAAAAAGGTCTTTAACATGTTTATCATTTATTAGAAGTGCTTCAAGGATCCCCAAAACACTTTATGCTTTCCCTGAAGAAATATTCATCTGTTTAGCTGTGGATAGATGGGGCAGAAAGGATTCAAGAAACAAAAATGATGTGTAAAAGGGCCCAAATATTTCTCTTTCCACCCCATGTTTCAGTCACTAAAGCGAAACATCAACATGTGAATTTCTACAACCAAACTTCTGGACCACATCAAAGGACTTTCCCTTTTCTGTTAATAAGGCTGATAAAGAAACAAACATCAACAGTCTGAACCACTTGAAAGTATTTACAGTGTCAGTTTTCTATTCCTCACTTTGGAAGGAAATTAGAGCTCAAAAGGAAACATTGACTTCATTTAAGACCAAACATGTCAGAGGCACCACCAGCTTGCAAGATCCAGAAGAGAAAGCAACATCCACATTAATTTTTCATCTTACATCACTTCAACATGAGTAAGAAATTATTAATACCCTGCTCGAAAGCAGCAATTGTTTTAGAAATGCCAAGAAGGCACATTCTCTCTGAAGCAATTCTGAAAGTCACCATCTCAGCAGAGGGCAATGGTTGGTATTTTTGGCAAGGGATTTATTTAGAAGGGAATATGGAAATCATTACCAGTTTACTTTTTAAAAAGTAAAATATCAGCAGTGACACTCCAAAACAAGTTAGGTTGTTCTCGTTCCAGCAGCTCAGGTGTGCAGGTGGTGCTGAGCATCCCAAAGAGGGTAAGAAATGCACAGGATTTAGGTTGGAAAAGAGCTCCCAACCCATGGAGGCCAAGCTGTGCCCATCCCCACCTTGTCCCCAGCCCAGGGCACTGAGTGCCACCTCCAGGATGGGCACTCCAAACCTCCCTGGGCAGCCCTGCCAACGTCTGCTTGAGCAGGCAGCGATGGATCAGAGGTTGGACTCGAGATCTTGCAGCTCTTTTCCAATCCTAATGATTCTGTTTAACAGCTCAAAGTGACCCCAAACCCGTGGCACACAAGCCACAGGCTGTTCCTGTCCCATCTGTAGGATTTAGCAGCAGAATTGTTTTCCCTTCCCAGGCTACCCCAGGATCCTCGAGGCAGCCTGCCCCACTGAACTCCTGGCAAACTACAAAGTCTTGTTTTTTAAAGGAAAAACGTATTTCTCCAATCCTTGCAGCCTGTTTTATAACCTGAATTGTAAATTTATTTCCCTTCCCATCAAAGCAATGAATCTGTACGGTTATCCACGCTCCTCCTGAGCGAGCTTATGCAGATAAACCCAGATATTTAAATCAGTTTCTTAACAGAATGTCAAAAAATGTCTCTGTGGAAGTTCTTTTGAGCAGCTGGTGTGTTTGCTGTGTCGCTATCACTGTGGATATCACTGTGGATGTCACAGCACTGGCACCCCTTCCAAAGGGGACCAGATGAGCAGGAGCAGCTGCCGCCACGAGGTTCTTATATTAAAATCCAATATCCAGCTACACGATCCACAATTCCTAATTTATACATCCCCGAACTACAGCACTCAGTAATCAGATTGGGAATATTTCACCCTCAGAGGGTTTTCTGTCAAATCAAACACCACAAAGCTGAGCCACGGGCCAGCTCAGAATTTTGGAGAAGGTTCAGGTGTGACCTGGATCTTCCCCTTCTCCAGTTTCTCACCTGCCAGGTAACCCAGGATGAGACCCCACAGGATCTGCACCCCTGGAACAGCCCTGAGCTCAAATCTTAAGCATTTGTGGAAACATCTCTGCTGTCATCAGCCTTACGTGAGCTTTCCCTCCCACCCCATTCCTTCAAACATCTTTCACCTATTTCTAAAAATAAAGTTAGGACGAAAATTCGGCTGTTCAATCCCTGCAGGCGCTCCACAGTGAATTTCTTCCTTTCCCTTGGAAACACGAGCATATGTTGCTTGCAGCATTAGTCTTTTACAGCTTTTGTGAAAGGCGGGGGAAAAACTGGCCCAGTCTGGTGGTGGAAAAGTTTCCAGGCACATAGAACCCACCCAGGGCATGGAAAACCCAGCAGTGAAGTCTCCAGAATTGGAGATGCTCTGCTTCAGGATCTCCACGGATTCATCAGCGGCTGCAATTCCAAGAATTCCAAGAATTCCAAGAACAGGGCCTGGCTGTGCTTCCAAATCCCTGCAGATCTGTACAAAGATGGACACACCACCAGAAGTACTGGGGAGGGACACTCAACCGGTGGAATATGAGTTAAGAGCAGATACAGGCAAATATTCAAAGATCAAAACGTTGAAATGACTCTTGAATTAGAAGAATCTGGCAAGACCTGATGCTGTTTTCTTTTTTCCTTTGTTTTGATTAAGGAAATATCCAAGAGATGAAGACAACTGCTGAAGTGGTGAGAGATGGAACAGATTTGGGGTGAGGAAAGGAGCAGGAATGGCCAAGAGAAGGATAAAAGATCACCACTGCGGTCCCTGAATGGGAAGGCCATGTTCAGAAGCTGCTGCCAGTGGGAAAGGTGGGATTTGAGGGCTGTCCCTGGGAAGAGGACAGAAACGAGAAGTTGTCATGAAAACAACCCAGACCAGGATTGCAGAGGCTGAGGCCAGCGAGGAGAACACGCAGGTCCTGTTTGGTTTCCAGCCACAAACACTCAGAAAAGGGATATTCTCCCAGCTGGAGAAACCTTGGGAATGACTTGAAGGCAGCCAGGAGAAGCTAACAAAATGTTTTACAAATTGAACCGATGATCAAAACTATTTTCTTTACCAGATTGCTTCCCTGTTGAGGATCAGCTGCTAACAAAGTATTTTTCTATGATAAATGAAATGCAAATGACAGTTTACTACCCATAAAGTTTCTTTTAGTAATAGTCCCAAGGGCTCCCCTCCCCACAATCACTGAGCAGCTCTCTACTTAATCAAATGAGTCCCATTTTAAATCCATTTTGCTCCAATTTCCTCATAAGGTATCTTGTAATTTGGTATCAGGATCACACAGTTCATCCTGAACGTTTTCTTTGCACCGTTCCCCAGTGAAATCCTGGCAGCAGCTGAATTACAACTGAGCTTGGAAGAGCCAGGACAAAGGAGAGGTGCAGAAAATCAGAGAAAACTGCAGGGAGAAAGGGGAAATTCATTGCATCTAAGCAGCAGACGATTTGAATTACATTAAGCAGCATAGGATTACACAATTTAAATTGCATTAAATAGCACAGGCATACCCAACAACAGGAAAATGGCAGATTTTTTCTGTTTATTGCTGATTTTCAGCAATTTTATTCTTAAGGTGGTTACATTTTTCCAAGGCAAGTACAGGATTTTGGAACGGAAGTGGCACTGGACAGCAGTAAAGACTTACAAATGAAATATTAGGACAATTAGGCTTTCCTAACAAGGAAATGAATTAGCATTTCTAGGGAGCCTGTGTGAGCTTTCCAAATTCTGTATGCAGATAAATAAAGACAGACAGACAGATATAAAGATAATGCTTGAAACTAACTTAGGTTTTATGGTTTTTTATGAGACTGCACAGGGTAAAATGTACACTACTTTCCTGGTAGAAATTCAAGTTATATCTTGAAATAGTTGTGTGCTAAAACACCAGGCCACAAACTCAAAGCAGTATTATAAAAGTGTAGGCAAAGGTATTAATTTTGAGCCAAGCAACAAACTGTGAAGCTTTTCACAGCAGCAAAGCCAGCAGAGACACATCCCCACACAAGAAATAAACCCACCAGCCAACCCCTGGGGCTATTTCCCTTTTATTCCACCTGAAAGGGGGCGGAAAAAGGAAGAAAATAAACAAAAAAATCAGCTGGAGAGGGGAAGAAGCAGCAGGGACATCAGGCTGAGCAGCAGCACTTAAAGGCAGGCTGGTGCCTGTGCCAGACACGCCATGTGCTGGTGCTGAGTGATGGATGGGGTCCCTCTGGGGCCAGGGGGACAATCCATCATCAGTGCCACCCCAGGGCTGCCAGCACTGAGTGCTGTGTCCCCAGCGCCGCACCAGGGATGGCACCAAGCATGGCTCCAAGGAGCAGAGAATCCTTCCCTGCTTCTCAGTTCTTACCCAAAAATTGCACAGAAGAGGCTGCAGGGAGTAAAATGTGAGTTCCTCTGGTAATTCCAGGCAGCTCTGGACAAGTCCTCTGTGCACGATTTATCCCTTCCTCTGAGTGCACATTAAATCTTCCCCGAGTCAATGCAGAGGATTCACAGCATGGGAGATAAAACATGAGAGGATGAGGGTGTATGAATGAGCTGGACAAAGAGAAAAATTGACTCTAATTACCAGCAATTCCACTGTATTTTCCATTTCTCCCATCATTTTCAGCAGGAACTGCAGAAGAAATCAAGAGAGTTTGGTATTTCTGGGCAGCTCATCACTCAGCACCCCTCAAAGAAGCCAGCGGGGTTGCAGCAAGAAATAAAAGCTTCAGCTTTTGCAATCTGCCCCCTCAGTGGTCTTACAGAGCCGAAAATCCCAGCTCATCCCAAAGAGGCAGGATGTGTTCAGGTGCCCACAGCCCTGCGATGTCCTGCAGCAGCACAGCTCACCCTGCACAGGAACTGAACCAGCTCAGTGCATTCTGTCTGATGCCAGGTGCATTCCCAGCCAGAAATTGTTTCCTGGGAGGGTGGGCAGGCCCTGGCACAGGTGCCCAGAGAAGCTGTGGCTGCCCCTGGATCCCTGGCAGTGTCCAAGGCCAGGCTGGACAGGGCTTGGAGCAGCCTGGGACAGTGGGAGTGTCCCTGCCCATGGATAAGAGGATCTTTAAAGTTCCTTCCAACCCAAAGCATTCTTTGTTTTTATGATTCTTATTTACAAGAGCTCTGTGGGCACTGCTGAGCCCTGCCTGCCCACCCAGGTTCCTGCTGCAAGCACAAGCAGAGGAGCTCTCAATCATCTCCATTAAGCTCATGACACAACATCTCTCTGGACAGAGAAAAATGCCTGTGCGAGGGAACACCTTTGTGGAGCCTCAGTGCCTCGGTCAAGGGGCGAGCAGGGATGAGGAGAGAGCAGTGCCCAGGCCAAGGGATGCCCATCTGTCTGTTCTGTGCCATACAGGAACCCTGCAGCCCCAAATTCTGCCTCCCCAGGAGCTGTAAAACACCGCTCAGCACAGCTCCAGCCTCGCAGGCAAGTTCACTGCGCTGAAATAGCTCCAGGGGACAGACATTATCAACACAATTACCTGTCAGCACTGTTTACACTGGAATTTAAACTGCTCCTATCTCTGGCAGATGAATGTTTTCAGCTGGATACAGCACAGGATAAAGATTTACCCATTCCCAACTCACACCGAGACCTTTAATCTGCACCATCTCCAGTGCACAACTGGGCTAGCTTTTTAAAAAGCTATGACAAGAACCATTAAGGAAGCTGTCAGCAACATGAAAAATATTCTGTTTGAGGTAGGCTGCACAAAGTACACGTTTCTCGTGACTTCTGTGGTGTGTAGCTTAAGCTAAAACTCAATTGCAGCCGAGGGCTTGGCACCAGGGCAGCCTCCCATGCAAAACAAGTGCAGCACAGAGCACAGCAGAGCTGTGGGAATGCAGTGGGAAGCTGCACAGAGCTTATCTAAAAGAAAAAAAAAACCACCCCAGTGCTTTCTGTATCTCAGCATGAGGAAGAACGCAACTCAGCAACTTCAGTTTGAAAGTACTAAAAGCCTTTTGTGTCTCGCTGTCCATTCAGTCAACAGGGAAACTTTAGACACAGCAGATAAAAGTGGAAGGGGTGAGTTCCTGACTGGCCAAGCTGTGCTGGTGCACTGGTGAGATGTGGGCACTGCCCACTGCTCCAGGCTCACGGGTTTAACACCAGGAAAGTTCCAGTTCCAGCTGCAAATGAACAGTTCAGCCTCACAAATTCCCTTCCTCCTTGATCAAGTTCTCCCTCTGACCTCTGCAGAACAAGCAGCTACATGAACTGCTAAAAAAAAAGGATTTAAAGTGTATTGGGGGCTGATATCACAGAATCATTGAGGTTGGGAAAGACTTCCAAGGTCACCAAGTCCAGCCTGTGCCACATCACATCCCCACCTTGTCCCCAGCCTAGAGCACTCCAGCCCACCCTTGGGCACCTCCAGGGAAAAAAAACCAGCAGCACAAATCTCCCAATCCCAAGTGCTTTCCCACACACTGCCAGCTGAGTTCTGTGTGCTTTGAGCAAGGCCAAATCCACGTTTGGCTCAGCAGGGTTTAAAACAAAGCCTGGCTTTTGTGTTGGCCTAAGCCATGGGAGCAGTGTGGCCAGTGCTGGCCTTTGTCACACAGCCACAGCCCCACCACACAGGGCCACCACAAACCCTGAGCTGGCTCAGGGACACAGGGCCATCTGTGGGACATCTGGGCTGCGTTTCACACACCACCAGTGCTTCCAACATTAGCAAAATTTTCAGGGTTTAAAAAAAAAAAAAAAAAAAAAAAAAAAAAAAAAAAAAAAAAAAAAATATCAAAGGCAGACTTAACTTTCACCCTGCCAGAATGACAGAAAATATTAGGCTGATCATTTTCTTTAAAACTCTGATGAGGTGTGACCACGCTCAGCCAGGACACCCTCCTCAGCAGGCCCTCGTGCAGAGTGTGTGCAAACACGGGGCTGAACCTTCTGGAGATCTTCTGGATGGTGCCACCAGGGAATTTACTTCATGACAAGTAAACCCCAAATTCATAAAGTCATTGGATGGTTTGGGTTTGAAGGGATCTTAAAGATCATCTCATTGCAGCCCTGCCATGGCAGGGACACCTCCCACTGTCCCAGGCTGCTCCAAGCCCTGTCCAGCCTGGCCTGGGACACTGCCAGGGATCCAGGGGCAGCCACAGCTTCTCTGGGCACCTGTGCCAGGGCCTCCCCACCCTCACAGGGAGAAATTCCTTCCCAATATCACATCTAACCCTGCTCTCTTTCACTCTGAAGCCATTCCCCTTGTCCTGGCACTCCAGGCCCTTGTAAAAAGTTCCTCTCCATCCTTCTCAGGTTTTTCCCTAAAGTAAAACTGCTCAGGAGGAGCTCAGAAATGAGCAGAATTTTCACATCCCACCTCAGCAGTGCTCATTTGGCTTTGCTGCACTAAACCCTTCCACCAAAACCTCAAATCCGGGTAATTCAAGGTATAATGCACAGCACAGATGGCAAATTCACGTTCCCAGGACTACCTGGGGGAACATGCCCTGCTTGCCATGGCACTGCTGCCAGCACAGCACTCACAAATTCCAGCAGGGAACGAACAAAAAAAAAACCCTCCAAGTTGGTGACTGTTTTTACAATGACCAATGATTAAATTAGCTTAGTTAAGGGATCTAGCACCATGTCTTGAATTTATTCCAGTGTCACAGTTATTGGCAGGGATAAAGTTTCACATGAGCCAATTAACTAAATGCACTATTACTGTATCTCAGCTGCTTAAGCTCATCAGTTAATTAAGAGCTCAGTATAAGCTGAAAATAGGAATCTTACCTGACACACATACCAAACATACATTATCTTAATGATTTAATTTTACACTTCCATATTATGTTCCTCAGATGCCCGAGGAAAACTGAAAGGCAATTGCTTGGTTTAAAGAAAAGTGAAAGTGAAAGTCACACAAACACACACAGATTTAATCTAAGAAGTTGCCTTTCTCAGAATACTTGCTGCTTGATCAAACCCTATTTTATAAGGTAGTTTTTCATGGTAAAGTTAACATTTCACACTCAATTTGGAAACTAAATTCCTCTCTGTTCTCCTGGAGTTATCCCCCAGGGAACTCCAGCACCCATGGCTGGATAAAGCTCCGCAGGTGGAAGGTGAAACACATCTGAGCAACCTGCTGGCCATAAGGAATTCCTACCCTTCAAGTACACATTTTATTAAGAAATCCATATTTGTTCCAGAGTTAGAGACAAGTAATAACAGATAAGGACACCAGTGGATTGCTCAGAAAATTAGAAAGCAATTTAAGCTAAAATGAAAAATGTGCGAGCCTTTGTTGTAACTTGTATAAATATCTGCATGTTTGGTACATCCAGGGGGGAAAAAACCCAAAACAACCCAATCCTGTAAATGGGAGCATGTGAACAAAGCAGCCTTAAAACTCCAGCCTTTCAAGGCCTTTTTATCCCCCTGTGGATGTACTCAGGGGAAAAAATAGCCCTGTTGGAGTCTCTGGTCAAGGATTATCGATGTAATCAGAGAATGGTTTGGGTTGGAAGGGACCTTGAGGGACATCCAGTGCCACCCTGAGCTGTGAGCAAGGACACTGCCACTGTCCCAGGCTGCTCCAAGCCCTGTCCAGCCTGGCCTTGGGCACTGCCAGGGACACAGGGGCAGCCACAGCTTCTCTGGGCACCTGTGCCAGTGAACCCAACCCTCAGCATTCAAAATTGCCCAAATTCAGAACATAATCAAGGCTTCCTCCTCCAAGAAATGCCAAACACAGACATCGACTTCTGCTCTGAACCTCCTTCTGCTGCTCCCTGTGAGATGGAAGGACCTTGGAGTAGGCACAGGAAACTGCCCTCTTCATTTCAATTGCTGAAATGAAGCGAGATTAAAGCAGCCAAAGCCTTTCCACCTTTAGCAAATTAATCTGATCTCTCTCAGAAGTCCCTGAGCACGTCAGGCTTTAGCTCTATTAATGGCCTGAGTGATGCTTGCTCAGAGTTTCCAACAGACACAACAGCACAGCCCTTAAGTAACTTCCTCTCCAAGGCAGGGATCGCAGAATTTGATTGAAAATGCTTTTAATTCTCCCCAACTGAGGGCAAGCTCCAAACTGGCAGCACAGTGATTGTGTTGGCAATGCTCTCAGTTGTGATGTGTCCAGCAAGAGCTGAAGTAGATCTTGGCCATGGGCTGTGCTTGTCTTTTCTAAAAAGGTCCTCAGCATAATGCTCAAGGAGTTTATTCCTGAGTTTTATCCACTCCAAATCAAGAGCAGGGCTCTTTGGCAGGACACTTTCCCTACTTTTTCCCATTATTTAAGACAAAAGTGATGTAACAGAAGATTAAATAAGTGTTTGAAGATGCTGGACTTGAAAGTGTCCGTAAGGAAAGTTCTGAGCTCAAGCAGAACTCTCCACTATCAGACAGAGCCTCTTCTCACCCCTGCTGCCCTTTCTTCAGGGGAAAACAGTTGCAAACTGAAGGATGAGGAGTTTGATGGGTAATGAGGGAAAATGTATTATTAAAAAGAGATTCTTATTTCAGCCATCTGAAAACAAGAGCCCACCTCTCCCATGGTTTTCAGAGCAGGTGTGATTATTTTGTTTAGGTAAAAGAACTCCTGGAAGCATTGGGGAAATAAAACCCCAAACATCCAAACCTGCTGATTACTGACTGCAGCAGTTAAAAAAATTCCTAGGAATGGCTGGATGCAAGTCCATGGCAAATTCACTAATTGCTGTGCCCTAATGAGCAAACCATGCCCAGGAAGTGCTGATTCCACAGCTCTGAACAAAGGCAGCTCAAAGCCAGACCAGCAGAACTGGGGCCACGTTTCAGAGCTGGGTAAAAGCTAAGGATGAGCAGGAGGAAAATGCACTAAAAACTGTTCCCATGTGAGCAGCATCCACAGCAGCTCCCCCATTCACAGGGGCCTCATTCAGCATCAAAACTGCCTTTAACAATTATCTCTGCTGAAATATCTCGATGTTTTGTGAGGAAAAAGGTTCCTTGTTTATGAGCCTTCAACATAAACAAGGAAAAGTTGGAAAGTTTCAGAAAACAAGAAAAGAAATGGTGCAGATCCCTCAATCTGAATTGCATGGCAAGAGTTCCCTCAGCTGGAAAAAAATCCCCTGATTAATTTATAATAATGAAATGGGACATGCGAAAGAAGGAAGGGCGAACGCAGTGAGCAGAGAGAAAAGCACTTTATCAATGGAAGATGAATTCAGCCTGGAAATTTGGCAGGCAGAGCAATCAGATAGCGACAGAATCCTTGAGTAGGCAAACCTGGAAAGAGTTTCAAGACAAGATTAGATCAGTTGGTAGAATTTCTAAGACAGAATATTCTGTTTGACACAGCACTGAAGGAGGAGATAAAGAAGCCTTTGCCATCTTGGACTTTGCAGAACTTCATCTTAAGCTGAATTGTCACTACTTAATAAAATCAATTTTTACCAGGCCTGATTATCAGCTAACAGTGCCCTCAGCATCCCTTGGACAGAGCTGCCAAGAGATGTTAAAGCAGGACAAAAAAAAATGCTTCCTCCCCCACCCCCAAATATCTACAATATTTTCCTACCTAATGTGAGCTCAATGCAAATGATTAACTCTTGGTAATAAGTTTCCCACCACAGTAAGATAAAATGCTAATGTGGTTCCTTCCCCAGTCCTGCAGAACAGCAATCATCAGGAAAAAACACCATCAGAGAAAGAAAGAATTGCAGTTGCATTCCTAAGATAAAACACCTTCTTTGGGATGGATAAAGCAGAAAAAAATTAATTCATTAATAAATGAACCTGTTGATTTCCCAAAGCAATATTTTGAAGAAGCTGTGATAAGCATCGATTTAAATAAGTTTACTTAAAAATTCTTGAGGAAAAGCTGCTCCCTGAGAACTGATCGTGACTGATCCTGGGATGGATGAAAGTTGAGAATTGAGGGTGTTTAGAGCCCACCCATTCCTGTCATGTTAAAAATCAAAAAGAGACATTTGAGTTCCTTGTTTAAGGAGGTGATTGTGTTTTCCCCACTGCTGGGCACCAGCTCTCCAAAAAGCAGCAATTATTTCATTTTTCAAGCTGCCCAAAAAGGCCAGAATGATAATTTAATCAAAAAACATCACTTTTCCTTTTTCACAAAAACCAGACTTCTCCTCCTCCACTTCAACCATCTCACTACAGCACCAATATTTAAGAATTGGTGCAAAATAGACAAGAGATTCTGCTAGAAAGGGCACAAAACCTTCCAGCGACACAAAGCACACACAACCCTTGAGAGTCACCTCTAACAACAGCTGAGAAGAACCTGCTATGTTTTCTAGAGGTTTGTGTTATTTAGGAGAAAAAAAGATACCCCAAATACAGTTCAAGTGTTTTTGGAGTTTTACAGGAAAATAATCGTTCTCTACGCTGGTTTAGAAAATCTCTATTGTGAGGCAGAGCTCAAGAACGAAAAGGTTATTTATAACGAAAGGAGTTTTATTCTGGTACTGCCTTGTAACACCAAACCACAACAGCCACGCTCGCTTGTTCTGACAATGCTGCTGCTCCTTTTTTATTCCCAGACGCCAGACTAAAATCATGTATTCCCTGTTCTATTTTGCAGGAGTTTCAGATCAAGCCCAAACCCTGTTCCTGTAGTATTTTGGAGCTATTTTAGGGCTGTATTATCAGCAGAGCAGCTGGAGAGCCCTGGATGCACACGAGGAATGTGATTTGTTGGGATGCACCGAGGCAGCACTGGGATGTTGCTGTGACATCCATGTGGGGCCATCCAATCTGGGACTGACTGGAAGTGTGTGACTTTCATCAAGCAGCAATCATGTGGTTTGCTGTTGAAATTCAGGATTTTTTTTGGCACCAGAACTACTTTTAGATCTGGATAAACACACAATGGAGAGCCACGGATGTGAAAAACACAGAAATGAGTGAGAGAACTCATCTCAAATGAGCATTTAAACCCATCTCAGAATAATACCCAATATTGATCAGCACTTTACAGAAGGTATTTTTGTTCTAGAAGCACTCGTATTTATAGTAACCCATGTGCTTTCAACGAACTTCTGTGGGCACAGAGCAAAAAAAAAAAAATACAGAAAAAAATCAGTCTGTTATGTGTTTCACTGAGCCAAATCATCAACATGCAACTCACGAGCGAAATGCAACTCTTAAAAAAAATAAAGTTTAAATAGCTCTGTGACAGCTTTCCTCTTCTCCAGCCCTCCAAGTGCTCCCCCAGAGCTGGGACCTGTGATTTCCCACCCGATTAAAGAGCAGGTTTGCTCATTCCAGGCCCTGGAAGGATGGAAATGCCCAAGGAAAAGGAGAGATTGGCTCACCCTCAGCCATGGGGTCACTGGCACCATGTCCCAGAGCAAATCTGGGAACGGCAGAGGATGCTGCTCCCTGGAAGTGGGAAGCACTGGAGCGCTGAGCTTCAGCCGAACGTATGTTTGACTCCTGCTGCCACCAAATATATCCTTGGGAACACAGCCAGCCTTTGGAGAACCGCCGTGATTTCCAAACTGTGCCACGCTCTGCTTCCCAAAAACACTTCCCAACTCCTCACTGCCTGTGGCTTCTCACCCTGGGCTGTGCTAACAAGCTGGGAGCAGCCAGAGCTCTGCTGGCTAGGAATGGGATTCGTTCCTGCACCAAAAAAATATCTAAAATATATTTTTTTAATAAATATTTATAGTTGAATAGTCAAAGATTTTGAGTGTCCCCTTCCCACTGGGAGCATGTCCCCTGTGAGGGACAGGGATGCAGTGAAATGGCTCAGAGAGGCTCAGGAGCACCTGAAAGAAAAATATTCTGCATTAAAGACACTATTTTGACATCCCCAACTTCCATGGGCAGCAGAGCTGGAGAAAGCACATCCAAACCCACTCAGAAGGCACGAAGCCATGCAGCATGTGTGACACAGGCAGTGCTTGGTGACAGCTCTTCCAGGCAACACTTTGTGCGCTCAGTGCGTGTGAATTAGCAATTTTTCCTTAAATCCTTTCCCTTTTCCGCAGCCAGCCATTATCCTGTGCTTGCTGATGCTCTGCTGCAGGCTCAGGTGCTCCCACAGCAGCGTGGGGCCAAAAAACAATCGGTAGAGAGGAGAAAATGGCATTTGGCAGCTGCAGGTACCCTCTGCTATTTTGTAGGTACTCTTTTTACAAAGAGACTGTATTTACCCACACAGGCAAGAAATCACAGGAGATGAGAGTTCTGTGGCAGGGAAATAAAGCAACAAAGTAAATGCCACGGAGAGATTCTTCTGCTGAATCCATGGTGCCCTTCATCACAGCATGGGAGCAGAAATGGAGCTTCATGACTGAATTTTAAAAATAGAAAGGTAACAAGCTTCCAATCCCAAAGTGCTGTGCTCTGCTTCCGATGCCATTTCAGGCCCTGGGAGTGCTCTCAAAGAGCACACAGCTCCTCTGGGAAAAGGTGAAAAATGCCTCCCTACATAATCTGTTGTCTGAACTAAGGGAATTATTTATAGTTGCTACATTTATTATACATTATTATAAACTGGAAGCTGTTATGAGCTATAAAATGTTTATCATTTCAGGGGATGAAAAGTAATTTATTTATGGAAAAGTGTTGGTAATGTTAGGCTGAATACATATGTTTTAAGAGTAAACTTTCCCTATTAAACATGGGCAAAGATACCATACAATCCACAGCTCTGTGTGATACATTTTCCCATTTTAGCCTCTAATCTTTTCCCCCTGGGCACTACCTGTTCTTGCTGAAAACTACTGAAGCATTTTTCGCTACCATTTGTGAAGTGCCTCTGCTTTCATGTTTGAGAATGTGGGGAAAAACCACATGACAGATCATGCAGAAACTCCCCAAATCCCCTCCCTTCCACCTCATCCGCAGCACAAGGATGTCTTTATACACACATATATATAGACAGACACACATAAAATCCTCCAGCACATCTGAGATTCCACAGAAGCGAAAAATCAGCGCTTCAGAACTGTGCCCATCTCCTCCCACAAATGGCTTTCAAGCAGAGCTTTGAATTTTCCTTTTTAAATCCTGTTCACTGAGGAGAGGGGGAGATGGGAAGGGAAAAGGACACTGAGAAAAGGCCGAAGGGAGGAGCTGGTAAAACTGAACTAATCCACAATCCCAGCAGCAAGGATCCCCATCCATCCCCAGCAGTATTTCTGCTTTAGGAAGGACAATTTGCAAATGCTTTACATGAGGCCTGAGAGGTCAACTGGATGTGGAACAGCTCCTGCAAATTGATAGCATCCAATAATTGCTCCTGCATTTATTACCTGCAGAACCTGCAGTGCTCTTGCAGTTCCCAGTGCTGGGAAGTCTCAGGACGAGACTGATGGCATTTTAAATATTTAAGGTAGCCTAAGAAGCTTCAGCCTCATTCAGTTTTTAAGACAGTTTGTCATTTACTCCTAAGGTGGGCAACAGAACAGAATCGTTTTATGCTGTTTGCTCTGCCCCATCTTTTGTTCAGCTCTCATTTGTGTTCACCTGAGTGTGCCAGGGTCAGCACAAGGCAGCAAATGCACAATTCAGGCTCCAGCTGAACCTTAAATAAAGCACAGGAGACATTTTTCCTGTGCACAGGTCAAACGGTGCAGCATCAGCTGACATCCTGTGCTGGAGGTGTTTTCCACAGCCAGAGCCATGAGCATTCCCTGCAGGATGCTTTGGATCCATCCCTCTTCTCCTGATATTGATAACTCACTACGAAACACTGAATTACACTGCAAACACAATCCCCATGTGAGGGGAAACCTCTTTTGTTTTCTTAAAAACCAAGAAAACAAACCCAACAAAAAAAAAACCCCAACAAAACCTACACTTCATTTGCTTCCTAAGTAGTGGAACATTTCTGTTTTTTCAACTCTAAATTGCCAGACAACACAGAGGCAGCAGATGAAACTGTAACTGAAAAGCTCAGAGTGCAAGAGAAATGTTTTATCCGACAGCCAGGAACCAGGGTTCTGACTCCAGCTTTTTATTCCTCCACCTCCTCCTCAGAACAGGTCACTCCAAGCCTTTCCCTCCTGATTTTGGGCAATTGAACCTCAGCACTCGTAGTGCGAATCTTGCAAAAGAAGGAAGAGTCCTACAGAGATTCCAGTAAACCCCACAAACCACATATTTTTCCGCATATTTATATTCTTTCTTTTTTAGAGGTAACCAGAGCAACTAAGGCCAACTTGACCCTTCTTTGCACCTGCAAGAAGACTCAGGAATTTGCAACTTAACTGCAAGGCAAATCTGTATTTCAGACTTCAACTGTATTATAATTTGTGACTCATAAATTATATTATTCAACATTCACATGAAAAATAATAGCTATCATATTACTCGCTGCAATGAGAGCGGATGGCTGCTTTGTAGAGTTTATTCAAACTGGCAACTAATAACATTTTCCATTTATCAAGAATCTCCAAAGCACAATGACTGTTCAATTTATTGTATTTAACATTCAGTGAAGGAGAATGTTGTCGTTTTCAACACTGCAATCCCAAACAGAGAAATTAAAACAAATCACTCCATCTAGAAGCCAAACAAACAATTACATGGAGGAACCAGCCAGAAAGGAAACCAAACAGCTTCGTTTGCCAGCCCTTATTAACAGCAAAAATAACACCTTATTTCAGTTTCTGAGAGCTACTTGTTACCACCTGGAAAACAAAACCGAGTCTAGTAGTTTACAAATGAGAAGTGTCACAGCATCAAAGTGACATGCCAGGAGATGAATGCTTGGGACTGCATTATCAGGGGTTGTCAACAGCAGATTCCCACATCCTCATAATCTCCAGGAGGCTGTGGGTGCTCAGCCCTCAGGAAACAGAGCCATTAAAAGCTACTTTTATTCCAAATCCCTGAAAAAACCCACATATAACTCTTGTGGAAATAAGACTCATTTAGGTTGGAAAAGACCTTGAGGATCATTGCTAACCCAGCACTGCCACCTCCAAACCATGGCCCCAAATGCTAAATCTGCACACCTTTTAAATACACCCAGGGGTGGAGCAGGAAGGATTGAGAGCAAGTTTCAGAGCCATGCTAAGCTTCTTCGATTATTCCTTTATAAACCCAACAAAACCATAAACAAACCACACAAAACACCCCCACAGTAGGACCTGACAGCAAAAGCCAGCTCTGATTTTGAGTATTTTTGCCAAAAAACATCCAGTCCTGTATTCCAGACCAGCAGGAACTACCTGAAGTCCAGAGGTGCCTCCTTCAGATGGCAGTGGAAGCCCAGCCAGGTGCTGTGTGCAGGAATTCACCACCACAGCCTGCACCCAACAGCTCCAACCCACTGCAAAATCCCTCTGGGAGACTCTTTGTACGCTCCAGTACAAAAGGGAGGCACCAAATGCTCTTAACAGCTCAGTCATGAGCTGCTTGTTTAACCCCCCCGTGCCAGCCAAGCAGAGCCCTGCTGTATTAGTGCAATTGTGAGCGACAAATCTCACTGCTTAATATGCAAATTCCCCTGGTCAGTCTTGCAGAGAAGCACCATGAAAGCAGTTATTGTGACTTCCAATTAGCCATGTGATATGCAGCCCTGCACAGCACTCAAGGAAAATATTTAAGAAACTGTTGTCCAGTTGCTGAGAGCAGAGGTGGAGCACAGTATTTGCCTTTCTCCAAGTTAATGAAGCTCCAGCACTGCATCGAACTCCACAGGAGGAATTGATATTTGGAATCATCTCCCATCTCCCTGTTTCCACTTGGCCCTATTCTCACTGCTGGGTGATGGGGGCAGCAGTAAAGAAGACAAATTTCAAATAGAATCAGCATCTTTGCTCCCGAGGAAGGGCGAGAAGAACCGCAGCAGGCAGGCGAGCATCGTGTCAAGGAGAGCTCAGCAGCAATCAGACAGCTGCAGCCAAAAGGCTTAATCTGGAATGACTTGTCATGCCCGTGCTTCCAGACATTGTATTCCCTGCTTTTCCCTGATTCCACACAGAGAACTGTCTCACTGAACTTCACAAAGTAATGTGCAACTTCTAACAGCGGTGAGAGTTTGCCACGAGAGAATGAAAAGGTTTCTCCTTTTCCTTCTTGGAAAGGAAGGAACCTTTCCTTCTTTTCCTTCTTGCTGCCCCCCTTGGAAGAAAGGCAAGAAGTTGAGGAGGCCTCCAGGAAGGAGTTGCCTGTGGGGATGGAGCTGGCATAGCTCTCCTGATTTTGCTCAGCTGAACATACCTGATGTACAGGCACAAGGGCAGAGTTTCCCAGCAGTTAGCTCCAAGCCCAAAGCTCTTCCAGAAACACAAGTGAAGAGGTCACACAAGCTGGAAGTGGCTGGAGGACAATTATTTCTTCCCTGGTCTCACCATCCTGCAGAACTCGGTCACCTCTGACAGGGCACAGCTGGAAGAGATGTGGCGCTGGGCTCCTGAAACCTTGGAATATTAGGTGGGAGACAGCTGAGCTAAAGGAATGAAGTGGGGAAAACCTCTATAAAGCAGTTAATGATCATCTTTTATTCTTCTTGGTATCTCCTTTAATAGTCCCCAATAAACCCCCCAGGATACCCACCCCAATTTGGCTCTGCTGGACTACAACACACCAAGCATTCACACAGGAGCATTTTCTTATCTATGCCAAACAACATTGTGGTGAAATGAAAAGTTGGTAAAAGGAGCAGTGATAATGAAACAGCTGGCACCAATCTGCAAAGCCCATTTCATTTCCAGCAGGATGGGCAGAGCAGCATCTGTTAAATTCTTGCTGAGGAGCAGCCTCCTCCTGCTCTGGTCAATGCGAACAGAACTGTGCAATAAGCCGGGCTCTGATTAGCTCCATCTCACACATGCAGACACACCTGAGGATACACAACAGCTCTCCTGATCCACACAGGCATCCTGACCTTGAAAAATGCCCAGAGTAAGAGACAAAGGAAGCACACGTGGCCAGGACATGCCGTCAGCTCTGCCGAGCTGCACACGAGTAACGGGAAGTGCCGGCCATTGACAAAAACACCGAGGAGAATACAGGGATGTGACAAATCCTCCTCTCAGCTCCAATAACACAATTGAGCACGATTTTGCCACTCCCCACTGCCCTGTAATAAACTGAAACTGGGATGAATCAGATTTGAATCTGGCTCCCACCTTCACCCAGCATCACACACGGCCGCGGGTGTCTAATCAATCTCTTGAGCGCTCACGATTCTCCAGGAAACTTTTCCATTCTGGGGAAAAGACAAAGCCTCTCCAAAATAAGGCTATCACTGGCAAGTTAGAATCATCATATTCCTGTTCCGAAACACCTTCCCAGGATTTAGAAATGTTCTGGCCCTGCTCTCTGACAGCAATCTAAAAGTGCATGTACCGGGTTAGGTCACAACCCTGGAGCTGGAGGAAACGAGCCTTATTTGGGGAACAGGAAAAAGTCATCTTTCTGCACAGGTCTGGTCTCCAAACCGTTCACTTGTGCTTCAGCTGGTTCACTAGCTGATGCCTCCAGACAGAAGCTCCCTTGAGAGAGCAAGTCAGGTTTCAGACTCGCTGTGGTGGCAGAATTCGTAAAGCTCCGGATCAGCGCAGGCTGGACTTTGACATCTGGGGAGTCCCATTTAGAGAAGATACTCCGAGGTTCTTCCAGCTTAACCTACCCCCCCTTTCTTCCTTGTGGAGAGGCAGGAACAGATCTGTAGCATTACAAAACAGGCTATTGCACACTGGAGCTGATTGTTTAAGACAGTCCTAAGAAGCTCATAATTCAAGTGAAATTTCAGCGCCTCTCACTTCAGCGAGACAACCTTAAGGAACATTACCCTGAAAGCATGAATCAACACGAGCCAGCTGACACGAATTTCACATCTCTTACATCTCCAAAGCCCAGCTGCTGTTGTAATGCAGCAGGCACAATGGGTTATTTAACCCCAGAGCAGCAGTGCCATGCCCTGGGAGCACCAGGCAGGGACACGTTCCCCCCACGGCCACAGAAACCCTGCGTGGAGCCTGCCCACCTCACACACTGCTCGGGAGTGTGGAATCTATTTTATAATATCACCCAAACCCCGATAATGCTCCTCTCCTATCTCATTCATTCGATATCGCAGGCGAGATAAGAGAGAGGAAATTAAACCGAGCCTATTTCTGTGACATGATCTCACCTCGTAACACCTAGCTACCAAAGCACATCTCAGGACAAGCGCCAGTGCGGCTTTTAATGCTATTTTTTGGCCAAGGTTTTTGGGAATGTGATGACTCCTGCCGTTCTTTTTCTTTGACTGGTCCATTCTGCTCAGTACTCTCACAGATTTTTACTGGTTGGTAAATCTGCTTAGTACAGATGCATTTTAGGTAACCCACTTCTTCCCCCTTTTTCTTCTTTTTTTCAATAGAAAGAGTAAGGAAGCCTCATATTACTCCAAGCCGTAAAATTCCTTTTAATGACACTGATGTGATTAAATCCACAGGAGGTTGTGGAGTCTCCCTCTCTCTGGAGACATTCCAAAGCCACCTGGATGCACTCCTGTGTCACCTGCTCTGGATGACCCTGCCTTGGGATGGGGGTTGGACTGGAGGATCTCCAGAGGTCCCTCCCAACCCCAACTATTCTGGGATTCCGTGAAATCCCACATAGTTCTTAGCAGCTGGAACTCTGGTATTTCCATGAACTCTGTATCTGGCATTAATCAGCAGATGGTTGGTTCAGATACAACTCCAAGGCTGCATATTTTCACATTACAGAATGACAGCAAAGTTACTGATAGAAAGAACACCCATCAGCTGGGACATCCGAAATAAAACCAGACTGATAAATAACACTCTGTAAGACACAGGGGAAAACACAGACCTAGCTCAGCAATTTTCCTCCTGAAATCTGTGGCCCCTGCACGTGTGAGGACTACTTATAAGTCAAGTGTCCTGTTGGTAGGCTGAGTTTAAATGACTATAAAACATACACAGCTCAGCTGGAGAACATCAGGGGTCCACAAACCTGAGAGCGTTGAAAAAGCAATCATGAAATGAGAAAAGCACGAGGGGAGAGGCTGCTGGGGCTGCAGCAGTGTTCGCACAGCGGCTCTGCTCCCCAGCTCGGGCTGCACTCGCACTCGAGCGAAGGAACACGCGGCTCCAGCACCTCCAGGGAAGCCTCCCTTCGCTCGGCTGGAAAACAAACCCCGGCCCCGCAGCACCGCCGCGACCCAAGCGAGCTGGGGAGGAGTCATTTTCCGCACACACAAGGAGCGGAGCCCGAGGAAAACAAACTTCGGGAGCCGCGGGCAGGCCCTTTCCCCAGGCTGGCTTTATCTCAGCAGCCTCCAGCCCCGGGGCCGCGTCTCGGAGCCTTCCAGCACTGCCCGGCGAGACAGAGCCAGCACTGCTCCGCGACACTGCTCAGGGACTGGCCAGCGGTACCATCCCCCGGCACAGCCCCGGCACAGCCCCGGCACAGCCCGAGCCGCCGGGGCCGCGGTGCCGGGCGGGGGCTGTGCCCGCGGGGCAGCGCCCGCCGAGCTCCCGCCCGGCCCCGCCGCCCCGGCAAAGTTCGGGCTCCGGGAGAGAAGCCGGGGGATGATCCGGGGCACGATCCGGAGCACGATCCGGGGCAGCGGCCGGACGCGGCGCCCCGAGGCCGGCGGAGGCAGCGCGGCTCCCCCGCCCGCCGCAGGCCCCGGCCCGCAGCGCCCGCCCCGGGGTCCCCCCGCGGGCCCCCCCGGCCCGGCGACCGCGCTCACCTCCGGTGCCGTCCGAGTTCTCGTTGAGGCTGCCCGAGGAGTCGTGGTGGGAGCCCACACACCCGCCCATGGGGCCCGCAGACCCGCCGCCGAGCCGCCCCCCGCCCCCCTCCCCTGCACCGAGCTCCGCCGCCGGCCGGGCAGGCGCGATGGCTCCGGAGCCGCCTCCCCGCTCCGCAACACCGCCCCCGGGGCGCGGCCTGCGCCCGCCGCCCGCCCGGCCCCGCCCCGCACCGGCACCGGGACCGGGACTGGGACTGGGGGCAGGAGCGGCCCGCCCCGGGACCAGGACCCGCACCGGGACCGGGACCGGGATCAGGACCGGCACCGGCACCGGGGGCAGGACCGGCCCGCCCCGGGACCGGGACCGGCACCGGGATCAGGACCGCTCCGCACCGGCACCGGGATCGGGACTGGGACTGGGGGCAGGACCGGCACCGGCACCGGGACCGCTCCGCACCGGCACCGGGATCAGGACCGCTCCGCACCGGCACCGGGACTAGGACCGGCACCGGGACCAGCCCCGGGATCAGGACCGGCACCGGCACCGGGATCAGGACCGCCCCGCACCGGGATCGGGACTAGGACCGGCACCGGGACCAGCCCCGGGATCAGAACCGCCCCGCACCGGGACCAGGACCGCCACCGGGACGGCACTGGCGCCGGCACCGGCACAGTGACCAGGACCAGGACCGGCACCGGGATCAGGACCGCCCCGCACCGGCACCGGGACCGCCCCGCACCGGGATCGCCCCAGGCACAGGGACCGGCACAGGGAGCGGGACCGGCATCGGAACCGGGACCGCCCCGCACCGGGACAGGCGCCGGCACCACTCCGGCCCGCGGGACCGCCCCGCACCGGCACTGATACCGGCACCGGGACTGCCCTGACACCGGCACCGATACCGGCACCGGGACCGCCCCGCACCGGCACCGATACCGGCACCGGGACTGGGACCGCCCCGCACCGGCACCGATACCGGCACCGGGACTGCCCCGACACCAGTACCGGCCCCGGGATGCGGCCCAACCCCGCGCCGTCAGCCCGGGAGGGTCACCGCGGCCGTGGGTGCCGGGCTGGGTTTATTTCCATCTCCCTGTGAGCCATCCCTGGCAGTGTTCAGGATGGAGCTCTGAGCATCCCGGTCCGGTGGAAGGTGTCCCCGCCCATGGAACAGAGGATTTTTAAGGTCCCTTCCAACCCAAACCGTTCTGTGGTTCTATGATTTGTCTCTGCGCACGAAGAGAAAGTCGATGCTCAGAGATAAATCTCTGCCCCACTGCTCAGCCACCCACCCTGTGCTATCAGACTGCCAATTTGAAATAAAAACTAAGCAAACTTGGTGCTTTTTGGGCAATCAGACCAAGCAGGCTTCAGTTCTCTGAGAAGAAAAGTTTGGCTTTTGTTCTCTTAATGCCCAGCTGGGTTATCTCCTTTCGGCAGCAATCCCGCCCTGGGCTCGGAGAGTTACAGCTCCTACACTATCAGATGCACTGGAGCTCCTTGAAATAATCAGCAATAAGTCAGAGCACTGAAAAATGGGAGCAGACAGTGCAAAAAATAAAGCCTGGTAACAGACTGTGCTCTGGGTTCCCCACACGCTCTGCTATACACGGCAGCTCCATGTTCTCGTACACAGAGTGGCACAAAACAAAACTCAAGCTGAGCATATTTTTCCTCCATAAAGATGACATTGCAAGTGTGTTTTTTGGAATTAAAATAGCATAGCTGTTTGTAGAGTTTCTAGTCACCACAGTGAAAAGAACTGATGGACAAAGGCGTTTTTCTACCATTAATTTCCCTACATAATCTTCATACCGAAAGCCCAGCCAGCCTTTGGGAAGGCTCTTGTGTTGATAATTAAAATCCCAAACGTATGAGATAAGCTGAGTGCCAAATGCCGAGCACTTTGTCATCTGAGAACAAAAAGGCACAGAGCTCATCTGCTTTATTGGGTCCAAATGGGAAGGTCAGGCCTGGTAAGAAAGTCTAAAGAACAATTATTAGAGTCTGAGCACATGCCCACTAATTACAACAAAAGCAAAGATTCCTTGTCTGTGCAGACATTTAAACCAGATCAAGGAACCACCCAGGGCTCAGTTGTTTTCAGATTTTATCTGAGGGCCACATGAGAGTTTGCCTATATATACACTGTATAATCAAAGATATTGTAGAATCACAAAATCAATTAGATTGGATGGGATAGAGCTCCAAAACCACAGAGTGCAACCTGTGCCCCATCCCCACCTCGTCCCCAGCCCAGAGCACTGAGTGCCACCTCCAGGGATGGGCACTCCAAACCTCCTTGGGCATCCCATCCCATCCCATCCCATCCCATCCCATCCCATCCCATCCCATCCCATAGATCCCATCCCATAGATCCCATCCCATCCCATCCCATCCCATCCCATCCCATCGATCCCATCCTATCCCATCCCATCCCATCCCATCCCATCCCATCCCATCCCATCCCATCCCATCCCATCCCATGGATCCCATCCCAACCCATCCCATCCCATCCCATTCTAACCCAACCCATCCCATCCCATCGATCCCATCCCATCCCATCCCATCCCATCCCATCCCATCCCATCCCATCCCATCCCATTGATCCCATCCCACCCATCCCATCCCATCCCATCCCATCCCATCCCATCCCATGGATCCCATCCCAACCCATCCCATCCCATCCCATTCTAACCCAACCCATCCCATCCCATCGATCCCATCCCATCCCATCCCATCCCATCCCATCCCATCCCATCCCATTGATCCCATCCCACCCATCCCATCCCATCCCATCCCATCCCATCCCATCCCATCCCATCCCATCCCATCCCAGTGTCTAAGATATGTCAGGCTGGGGGGAGGGATCAAATATTATTTATCCAAAACTGTAGAAATATGGAAGTAGGTGTTGATGTGAATATTTTATCAGGGAAATCATGGATCGTGGGGAGGCACTTGGGATGCATGTGGGTTTAGATTTTCCGAGATTCGCAGAAGCTGGCAGAGGAAGGAGGCAGATGAAACCAAGATGGCGAAAGGAGAACTTTATTTACAAAAACCTCTTTATATATCCATTAATAATCTAGCAACTATTGGTCAGCAGGGAATCCACCTCCTAAAACCATTGGTCACAGCTATACAACACCTAGTACCAAACACAGAGATTGAGAAAGTACAAAAAATGCAGCTTATCTCTATTCTCCCTGAGAAAGAAGAGAAAGATTTCTAAAACAGTGCAACTACAGGATGCACACAGGGAGGGCTTCTCCCTGCAGATATCTGCTGCCCAGTGAGATCCCAAAACTGCCCCTCACTGGGGCCAAGGGGTGAAAATACAACGTGACAATATTCCATATCAGGGTGGCTGCAGGACTGCGGCTGGCGTGGGAAAGTCTGTCCCCACCAGCCAGCAGTCTGCTCGTGGAGCCTTGGAAAAACACAGCAGAGCTTGTTATTCTGCCTGTTTGGGACTGAATTCTTTCATGGGATACCTCGTTGTTCTCGCACACAGAGGATGGAGTACATATATTTGTGTTTGTGTGAGATTGGCCAAAGGGAATATTTGCAGCCTGACCACACGTATCAGGATGTACTTGCAAAGCAGTAACAAAGTACTGAGGGAAATAAAAGAGTTTTTCTAAATGGATAATTTATTTTGAAGGTTATTCCTCCTCAAAATAAGTTTTCCTGAGCTTGGCTATCAGAGTTTGTGCATTTCAATCTCAGCTCTGCTCCGAACACCCACTGTGGCCTTGGACAAGTCACGTAACCTTGGCTGCTCTATTTCTATCCATAGATCAGTGTTTGTCTGCACATCTCTTGGGGGTATGGCCAGGATTCATTAATTCTTGTCCTTTATTACCTGCTAACTGCCTGCCATGCATAGGATGTAAACCACTGAAAATCAGAAGTGACTTTTCACCAGTTAAAGGGTGTCATGGATTGAGCACTCCATAGAGGTTCCCCTGCCCTATGTGGTTTGATTATATGGGAGGATTTTCTTTTGGCTGAAGGATTTTCTTTTGGCACAAATCCTCTGGACTGTGTTGTCCAGAGGGATGGGGTTTGTGGCCGAGGAACGCAGTGTGTAAATCCCTGAGGAGATCTCCATGTGCACTGTGCTGGGGTGACTCTGGAGGAGGCTCCAGGATGAGCAGAGGGATGGAGCAGCTCTGCTGGGAGGAAAAGCTGGGAGAATTGGGATTGTTCACCTGTTGGAGAGGAGAAGCTTTGGGGTGAGCTCAGTGTGAGCTTCAGTGCCTGAAGGAGCTACAGGAAAGATGGAGAGAGGACTGGAGCGACAGGAATGGAGTGACAGGACAAGGGGGAATGGCTTCAAACTGACAGAGGGCAGGGATAGATGGGATGTGGGAAGGAATTCCTCCCTGTGAGGGTGGGCAGGCCCTGGCACAGAGAAGCTGTGGCTGCCCCTGGATCCAAGGCCAGGCTGGACAGGGCTTGGAGCAGCCTGGGACAGTGGGAGGTGTCCCTGTCCATGGTAAAGGGATGGCAATGGGATGATCTTCACAGTCCCTTCTAACCCAGGCCATTCTATGGCTCTGTGATTGTCAGGTTATTTCCTATCCAATCCTATATAATAAAATATTTTCTCTGCTTCCCCAGCTTTTCTCTCCAGCTGGGATCTCGCTGTTTGCTCGCCGTCAGTGGTGGTGGGTTTTGCTATCACATGATGATCCAGAGTGATAAATCCCTGTTCTGGGATGATTCAGCTCTGTGTGGGAACAAGGATGAGATGCTGACAAATTGCATCAGCACTGAAACTTCTCTCTCAGGCATCCGCATTTTGATTTTTATCAGCGCTACCCAGGACAGCACTATCAAAGTCTTCCCATTGTAAGTGAAAGTCTTCCCAGATTTCTTCCATCCTGCTTTTGACAGATGGGAAAGGGAGACACAACTGCTGAGGTTATCAACCAAAGGTCCCGCAGGAAGCAGAAGCAGGAAACAACCACGGAGTCCAAGTGCCCATTTTCCTCCTCAGAGAGTCTGAAGAAATTCAGCAAGTTGTTATTTTCAGATTTACTTCCCCATGGCTCCTCCTGAAAGCTGATGAGGCTGTAGCCTGATTTTCACAGGCTGGAGGTTTCCCTGCCTCCATGTGATGCACAGCACCTCTGTCTAGATGTGTTTTTTAGGAATGCTGGCTCCCATTCCAAAATTTCCACCAGAAAATTTTAGGCTGATTCCAATCTCATATAATCCATCCCATCCCAAAGTGAGTGGTAGCGAATTCCACCACCCAGAGGCAGCAAAGCTGGGTCCAAATGATGTGAAACCAGGCAGGGTTTGTTTTCCAAGCAGGCCCTTGGAACTGAATGATCTCTGAGGTCCCTTCCAAGCCAAACCATTCCATGGGTCCACGACACTGAAGTTTGGGTGTAGGATGTGGTTTACTGTAGAAAAGGAACACAGCAGGGACGTTATAAAAATATATGTGGTCATGAATAAGTGAGAAAAAATAGGGCAAGAGATTTGGATTTTCTTTTTTTTCCTCTTTCTGTCGTGCAGGAATGAAGGGATGCACCATCAATGGTGACAGGATAAGTCAGGGATGACTAAAACGCAATTTTAGGATTAAAGAGCAATTTCCACCAGCACATTTTAGGCTGATTCCACTCTCATATAATCCATCCCAACCCAAAGTGAGTGGTAGCAAACTCCACCACCCAGAGGCAGCAAAGCTGGGTCAAAATGATATGAAACCAGGCAGGGTTTGTTCTTCTGGAGTGACCAAGGGAAAGAAAAATGGAAAAATGGAAAAATGGAGGAATCCCTGTGGCTGATGAACCTCATCATACCCCAGGACACCCCGAGCTGGCCCAGAATGAACAGAATGAGGGCTCTGTGTGTCCTGCAGCACCTCCAGGAGCACAAACACCACTCCTGAAGCTTGGCACACACCTCTGCTGCAGGAAATGCTGCGATGGGAAGTTGGGAGGGAATTCCTGAGGGAATTCCTGAGGGAATTTCCAGCGTTGGATTATTGCTGTGAAGAGCAATGTTGTGTTTCTCTCCTGAGCTCTGCAAAGCCCCACACCTACTGCTGGGGACTGCTTCAGGTTCTTTATCTCTCTGTGTTAATAACAGAAGGAAAAGTGATGTTTCCACTTGCTTTTAAACGTTTCTGCAAAGCTCTGCAGTTTCGATTTCAATTGCTGGAGAAAAGGGGTCACTGGAAAGGCTAAAAACCATTATTTAATGTTCTGTATCAGAGGTGATGGTAGGGATTTCTGAGGGTGGTGGATTCTACTGCAGGAGCCAGGCTGGACAGGGCTTGGATCAGCCTGGGACAGTGGAAGGCGTCCCTCTCATGGCAGGGGCTTGGAATTGGGTGATTTCAAGGTCCCTTCAAACCCAGACCATTCCATGATTCTATGATTTATTGCTTTGACACATCAGGGAGGTTTTGCTAATGGTCGATGTATGCTTTAAAAAAAAAAAAAATTAACCTTGACTGCTAAAGCAACAAAAGTGAAACACTGCTTCCCTCCTGTGGTGACCTCCCTGATTGCACAGCAAGACGCCGCAATAAACGGCACTTTAAAAGCAATTTTTGAAAAATTATTATTATTATTCTGATGCCATTGCAGCCAGGCAGACGCTCAGATCCTGCTGCCATTGTTCCAGCCCTGGATTGACATTTCCAAAGCAGAACAGAAAGCTCAGCTCATGCTCCTGAGCCAGGCTGGAAGCCCTGAGAACCTTATCTCCTCCCGAGCTGCTGTTGTGGCCAAGTTCTCCTCTTTCAGCGCCCTTTGAGTGGATTCTCTGCCTGGCTGGGTGCAGGAGTGTTCTGTGTCACTGTGATTAATAATGAAGGGCTGGGTGACAAAGGAGCACACGAGGATGGGGCTCCCAGCCCCCCCTGCCCATTCCAGAGATGGATCACAGAGCCAGCACAGGGAACAGGCCACACCTGGGCTGTGCTGGTGCCATTTCTGCATTTCCTGCTCCTGCTGGATTCATTTGGGATTGTATTCTTACTATATTAATATCTGAAGGCTCATTCAGGAGCTCACATCTCCATCTGAGGTGTCGAAAGCCAGGTTGATGGAGCTCTGAACAGCCTGCTCTGGTGGAAGGTGTCCTGTGGCTAGAGATTTCCTGATATTCGCAGGAGCTGGCAGAGAAAACAGGCAGACGAGCCCAAGATGGCGAAAAGGGGAACTTTATTTACAAAACCCTCTTTATATATCCATTAATAATCTAGCAACTATTGGTCAGCAGGGAATCCACCTCCTAAAACCATTGGTCACAGCTATACAACACCTAGTACCGAACACAGAGATTAAGAAAGTACAAAAATGCAGCTTATCTCTATTCTCCCTGAGAAAGAACAGAAAGATTTCTAAAACCATGCAACTACAGTGTCCCTGTCACAGCAGGGCCTTGGAATCAGATGATCTTTGAGGTCCCTTCCAACCCAAACCATTCCATGGGTCCATGCCATTGAAGTTTGGGTGTAGGATGTGGTTTACTGTAGAAAAGGAACACAGCAGGGACATTATAAAAATATATGTGGTCATGAATAAGTGAGAAAAAATAGGGCAAGAGATTTGGATTTTCATTTTTTTTTTCCTCTTTTTGTCATGCAGGAATGAAGGGATGCACCATCAGTGGTGACAGGATAAGTCAGGGATGATTAAAGGACAATTCTTTTCATTCTCCCAGGCACCAACAACAGGACAGGAGGAGAGGGAACAGCCTCAGGCTGGGCCAGGGGAGGCTCAGTTGGACATCAGCAGGAATTTCTCCATGGAAAGGGAGGTCAGGCCTTGGCAGGGCTGCCCAGGGAGGTTTGGAGTGCCCATCCCTGGAGGTGGCACTCAGTGCTCTGGGCTGGGGACAAGGTGGGGATGGGCACAGCTTGGACTCGATGGGATGGGAGGGATTTTCCATCAGTGATCCTGGGATTCTGAGCAGAGAGTGGAAGAAATGTGCAATAGCCAGGCCACGCTGCTTCTCTTTGAGCTTTGAGCTCATGAATACTAAAAATTCCTCTGGGAAAGAAGTTTGTGAGTTGCCTTTTTCCTGGATTTTTAGCTCTGCTTCCCAAATGCAAAGCATTTGAAATCAAAGAGCTATCCTAGACAGAATATACAGACAGCCCTCTCGCACAGGACTGAAAATTGGGTTCATTTGAGGAGAAATCAGCCAGCTTTTGGCGGGAGGAGAAGGACGGGTGGAAAAGGAAACATCCTCCCTCCTGTCATAATGCTTTTGATAAAATTAAAGCTGCAGCAGATGGTGATGGTACAGGCTAATGTTCCCATATGGCAGGATCAATCAGGCAAGGAATATGCTGCTTTAAGAGACGTGTGAAACTGATAGATGTTAATATTCCAAATATTTTAGCTTTGGATCTTGAGCATTCTCCCAGGCTGTGGAGCTGGAAGAAGGTTCTAGTGCTCGGGAAGTGTTTGCCTGGCCTGCAGTTGTACTCCAGGGGATCTTCATTCCTTCTCTGCTCTCCTCGGCTGGCTGAGCTCCTGTTTGCTCCCTGCTTGGTGCTGAGGGCTGGGGCTCCCTCGGGAGGGAAATGGAGACAGGGAAAGGAGCAGGGAGGGAAATGGAGAGAGGGAAGTGAGCAGGGAGGGAAATGGAGACAGGGAAATGAGCAGGAATGGAAATGGGGACTGGGAAAGGAGCAGGAAGGGAAATGGAGAGAGGGAAAGGTGCAGGAACAGAAACAGGGACAGGGAAATGAGCAGGAAGGGAAATGGAGAGAGGAAAAGGAGCAGGAACGGGAAATGGAGAGAGGAAAAGGAGCAGGAACAGAAAAAGGGACAGGGAAATGAGCAGGAATGGAAATGGAGACAGGGAAAGGAGCAGGAAGGGAAACGGAGACACGGAAATGAGCAGGAAGGGAAATGGAGAGAGGAAAAGGAGCAGGAACAGGAAATGGAGACAGGGAAATGAGCAGGAACAGAAATGGAGACGGGGAAATGAGCAGGAATGGAAATGGGGACTGGGAACGGAGCAGGAACAGACAGGGAGACAGGGAAAGGAGCAAGAACGGGAATGGAGACAAGGAAAGGAGCAGGAACAGAAAGGGAAATGGGAAAAAAACCCCAAAATCTCAACCTGAACAAACCCCCAGCATGGCAAGACACATTTACAGCACATTGTTGGATGGTTTCACCTGATTGTACATCAAAAGTTTATTTCTTCTTATCACTCATGTCTCTGAGGAGCTTGTTCCATGTGTGCTGTACCACTATCGAGTTGTGGAATTGCATCAGGGATGCCAACCTTGCACCAAAATCGATTTGGGACGCGGGTGATGATATTAAACATCAAAAACAATAACAAGAAGAAGAGATCCAGGCTTGTGAGCGCTGTTGTTTGTCCCCGTGCTGGACACGGCCTCGGGATGTGGAATAGGATCCCATTGTTGTGCTCCCAATAAACAAAGAGGCAGATGCTCCTCGGGCCTGATTAGATGGTCTTTGTGTGAATGGAGGAAAATAAAGTCTGTGTGGGACAGAGCACGGTGTGGAGGATCCTCCTGGGCCAGCCCTGGTGGGGACGTGACCTCCAGGGTGTGAGAGGAGCCCAGGGAGGGGACAAAGAGCCAAGGCTGAAATCCATGGGTTCAGATGGATAAACATCACTTTCATTTCGACTTCAACACTCTGCACTCGACTGCAAATTATTCCCAGCAATTTAAACGGAAGGGATGCAGGGATTTGAGTGACTCTGTCAGGGCTGGGCAGCTCAAAGGGAGACAGCTCAGCAGAGGTGGTGCTCAGGAAGGATCTCCAGCATTCCTACATGAAAATTCCCCATTGTGCTGTGGTGAGCAGCCTGGGTTTGGGACAGCTCCAGCTCCCGTCCCACCTGCAGTGTGCTGAGCAAAGATCCCCACGGCAGGGAGCACCTGAAGAGATGGGAAATGGCTTAAATATTGGTATCAGTAACGTGTGAGCATCATATTCCTGCATATGGAAAAAATAAAGACTTCTGAAGTCTGTGCTTCAGGCCTGTGCTGCTGGCTCTGAAAAAACCCCCACCTTTTTGGGACTGGGAGCTGTAAGTGACAATTCCAGCAGTGTCCTTTGTCATTCGGCTTCACCAGTGTCCAGTGCCAGGTCTGGGGGCTGGGCTGGCTGAGCTCAGTGAGCTCTGTCACAGAATCCCAGACCCCATTGGGTTGGAAAAGCCCTCCCATCCCATCGAGGCCAAGCTGTGCCCATCCCCACCTTGTCCCCAGCCCAGAGCACTGAGTGCCACCTCCAGGGATGGGCACTCCAAACCTCCCTGGGCAGCCCTGCCAAGGCCTGACCTCCCTTTCCATGGAGAAATTCCTGCTGATGTCCAACTGAGCCTCCCCTGGCCCAGCCTGAGGCCGTTCCCTCTCCTCCTGTCCCTGTTCCCTGGGAGCACAGCCTGACCCCCCCGGCTGTCCCCTCCTGTCAGGAGCTGTGCAGAGCCACAAGGTTCCCCTGATCTCCTTTTCTCCCTTTTCTCCCCTTTCCCAGCTCCCTCAGCTGCTCCTGGTGCTCAGCCCTTCCCAGCTCTGTTCCCTTCCCTGGACTCACTCCAGCCCCTCAAGGTCTCTCTCACCATGAGGGGCCCAGAACTGGACACAGCACTCACAGTGTGGCCTCACCATTTCAGCTCTCCCCTCAAACGTCACTTTTTAATTCATAAACCTTGGGGGAATAAATGTTCTTTGTCAAAAATAATAATTCTTTAAAAATAATCTTTTCTAAAAGAAAAATAATTCTTTTAAGTAAAATACTTGCACCATCTCTGTCAATGTCAAAAGTATCTGCACACTTTGTAATCAGAAAAGAAACACTGAGCACAGGCAGAAATGATGAAGTAATTTGTGTCACTATCCTCCCAGCGAGGCTTTGTTCGTTATCTCTCATTTTGCATCCGTACATTTGATTTTTCCTGCCTAAGCCTGCGATTCTGCGTTTGTCCTCGGCGAGTTTGAGCTGACAGATCTCATCCCATTACGCAGATCAATCTGAATTCAAGAGCTGCTCTCTGTACTGTCACAACACCTCCCGGCTCATGAAGCTGCATTATCTCTGCTATCACAAATTATATTAAATTATTATAACAGATCAGTTATTAATGGGCACGAACAAAACAAACTGCTCCGGCCCCACCTGAATTGGGGCTGCATTTTCTCCTGCTGATGCACCCAAATTACAGAGCTTTGTTTGTGTTCCTGTTTTGCTCCCATGGCCCTGATTTGCTCAGGAGAATATCAGCAATCCTGAGCACACAGATTTTTACAGCCAGGATATCTCACATCTGCTTCTCCCCTGTCCATCAGGCCTGCTGCTCTGTCAGGGGAGGAAATTAGATTGATTTGATGTGATTTGCTCCTGAGAAACCCATGCTGGCTTTTTCCTTGTAATTTTATTATCTTCTAGGTGTTTATATTGATTATTTCATCATCTGTCCCAGCATCTTTCCAAGAAACAGAGTTGGGCAGGCTGGGGGATCACTCCTGGGGCTTCTTTTTCTCCTTTTTTAAAGCCAGGACTCTGTTAGTGTCTCCTGTCCCTCGTGTGCTGTCACCTCCTTCTCAGAGATCCTCACCAATCCTCAGAAATTCCCTTGGCTGTCCACAAGTGCTCTGAATTCCTTCAGCTCTGCTGCCTTCAGGCCATGCACACATTTCCACAGGTGCATTCAGCTCCTTGCCAGCACCAGCCGAGGGAAAATGATGGAGCAAAGCAGATTTTCTCCAGAGCAGAGCCCAGACCAAGCCCAGGCAGGGAGCTGGGGAGTCACCATTCCACAGCCCAGGAACAGTGCCAGTCCCACAGATCTGCAGGGAGGACGAGGCTGGGGTTTTGCAGGAATTATCTCTAGGGCAGGGATGATTCCCTGGCCCCTCTGAGCTGCAGAGCACCCCTGTCAGGCTGCTGGGGGATCAGGTGGCTCGGGAAGCTCTCGGAGGTGTTGGCTGTGCACCCAAAGAGAGCTCTGGGGGTCCCTGGGACCCACGGGAGGAGGTGAAGGTGCAGTCAGCACTTGGAACTTCCAGGTGGAACTTCGAGAAGGAGTTGGAGACTCCTCCACACTCCCCACGGCTTCAGTCCTGGGCCAGGGGATAATTCCTGTCCAGGGCCAGGGGTAATTCCTGTCCTGGGCCAGGGGTAATTCCTGTCCCGGGCCAGGGGATAATTCCTGTCCAGGGCCAGGGGTAATTCCTGTCCTGGGCCAGGGGTAATTCCTGTCCTGGACCAGGGGTAATTCCTGTCCTGGGCTAGGGGATGATTCCTGTCCTGGGCCAGGAGATAATTCCTGTCCTGGGCCAGGAGATAATTCCTGTCCTGGGCCAGGGGTAATTCCTGTCCAGGGCCAGGGGATAATTCCTGTCCAGGGCCAGGGGTAGTTCCTGTCCTGGGCCAGGGGATAATTCCTGTCCAGGGCCAGGGGTAGTTCCTGTCCAGGGCCAGGGGTAATTCCTGTCCAGGGCCAGGGGATAATTCCTGTCCAGGGCCAGGGGTAGTTCCTGTCCAGGGCCAGGGGTAATTCCTGTCCAGGGCCAGGGGATAATTCCTGTCCAGGGCCAGGGGTAATTCCTGTCCTGGGCCAGGGGTAATTCCTGTCCAGGGCCAGGGGATAATTCCTGTCCTGGGCCAGGGGTAATTCCTGTCCTGGGCCAGGGGATAATTCCTGTCCTGGGCCAGGGGATAATTCCTGTCCTGGGCCAGGGGATAATTCCTGTCCAGGGCCAGGGGTAATTCCTGCCCAGGGCCAGGGGTAATTCCTGTCCAGGGCCAGGGGATAATTCCTGTCCAGGGCCAGGGGATAATTCCTGTCCTGGGCCATGAAAGGGCAGGAATTCTCTGCATCTTTATTTGGGTTCATTTTCGCTGATCTGAACTCAGCAAATTCCCATTGATGCAGCTTCACAGAAACGAGAGCCCCTGACTCCCAAACCTGGGACACTCCACATCCTCATTTGGGTGCTCAGTCTGGCCCACAGAGACTCAAAAAAAGCAAGGGTGAATTATCATTGGGCAGGCGGGAGGGGAGAGCCCTGTGGCAGCTTGCCATTTCCAAGCAGTTTATCTCATTTATTAATTATTAACTCCCAGCCTGTCAGGAATACATTTACAAGGCCTGGCAATGAGAGTGGGCAAGATTAGATCACGTTCATACCTTCCCGAACAATTCCGCTTTTTATTAAATTTCCATCCAGGAGGAGACTTTATGCTGATGAAATTATTGGAGCGACTGTTAAAAAGAGCCATAAAAATCCCAATTCCGTTCCGTGCAGCAGAAAGAGGAGGGGTCACGAGATTTGTGAGAAAGCATTTATCACCTGGAAACACACCCTGGGTAGCTAAATGCAGTTTGCTTTTAATTTAACTGCTCCAAAGTGACTGGATGGCTTTTTGTTAATACTTCAATCACCTGCAGTAATTACAGAGCAGGACTTCCATCTCGTTAGGCTTCAGACCACTAGAGAGAGCCAGACTAAAGTCAATGCCCACTTGTGCAGCCTGAAATGGGAACCGCAGTTTGGAGCAGCAGATTCAGAGAAAATGAGTCCAAAAATGGGATTAAAGCCATTCTGAGGTTCTTCACCCACCAGGCCGAGGGGAGATTCTCGGAATGGATCCACCTGTGCCGAATGGATCCTGCAAATGTTTGGGAATTCTGCCCTTCCCATGGGTGAGGTGTCCAACATCACCCACTTCTTGTCCTGGGGCTCTCAAGGAGCTACATTTCTGTTATTTATTACGCTAATACTTTATTTATTTATTTGCAATTTCAAGGAGCTGATTTTCTGTGTCTAGGGAGCTCTCTAATCTCACACACAACTCTGCCAGGGAAAAAAATAAACAACCAAGGGGATCAGAGGAATGGAGCAGCTCTGCTGGAGGAAAGGAGAGAGTTGGGATTGTTCAGCCTGGAGAGGAGAAGCTTTGGGGTGACCTTACAGTGCCTGAAGGAGCTGCAGGAAAGATGGAGAGAGACTTTTTACAAGGGCCTGAAGTGGCAGGACAAGAGGGAATGGATTCAAACTGAAATAGAGCAGGTTTAGATTGGATATTGGGAAGGAATTCCTCCCTGGGAGGGTGGGCAGGCCCTGGCACAGGTGCCCAGAGAAGCTGTGGCTGCCCCTGGATCCCTGGCAGTGTCCAAGGCCAGGCTGGACAGGGTTGGAGCAGCCTGGGACAGTGGGAGGTGTCCCTACCATGGCAGGGGTGGAATAGATGAGCTTTAAAGTCTTTAAATTAAAGTGAAGTAAAACCTTGCCCCTTCCTCCTCGTTTTTCCATCCTGGCCATCGAGGTAATTTGCAATAACTCTAAATGGAGAAAATCTACAGATGTTTGCAGTCAAAAACACTGCAGAGCACAGTGGGGCTCCCTTATTTGAGGAAAAACTTCTTGAAACGATTTGACAAAAGCCTGCCAAATATTTGTGTGCAGCATCAGTGCATAAACAAACAGGGCTCTGGGGCTCCACAGGCAGCTGGGCAGCGCCGAGGTTAAACACTCCCAGATTTCTCCCTCTTCATGTCCTTCCAGGCCTGCAAAACAAAGCTGCTCTTTGCTGTTCTTTATCCCCTGATGGCAGTCCCTGGAGAGCTCTTCGGGGGATGAGCCTGCCCTGAAAAGATTGACAAAATCTGTGCTGGTGAGCAGATTGAGCCCTGGATCCTGGGACACCCTGCAGCTCCTGAGGATCCCTGTCCTAAACAAATTGCCAAAATCTGGGCTGATATCTGTGAGGAGATTGAGCCCTGGATCCTGGGACACCCTGCAGATCCTGAGGATCCCTGCCCTGAACAGAGTGCCAAAATCTGGGCTGGTGTCTGTGAACAGATTGAGCCCTGGGTCCTGGGATACCCTGCAGCTCCTGAGGATCCTTGCCCTGAACAAACCACCAAAATCCGGGCTGGCATCTGTGAGCAGATTGAACCCTGGATCCTGGAACACCCTGCAGATCCTGGGGATCCCTGTCCGAAACAAATTGCCAAAATCTGGGCTGGTGTCTGTGAGCAGATCGAGCCCTGGACCCTGGGACACCCTGCAGCTCCTGAGAGTGCTCCCTGCCCTGAACAAACCTCCAAAATCTGGACTGGTATCTCTGAGGAGATTGAGCCCTGGGTCCTAGGACACCCCTGCAGATCCTGAGGATCCCTGTCCTGAGCAAACCACCAAAATCCAGGCTGGCATCTGTGAGCAGATTGAGCCCTGGGTCCTGGGACAGCCCTGCAGCTCCTGAGGATGCTCCCTGCCAGGGGCACGTCCTTGTTCACAGCTTTTCGTGAGCTCCACGGTGGCTAAACTGCTTCAGGGATGGCCTTTCTCTCCCGAATCTCAGCTTTGCTGCAGTCACACCGAGCTTGGAGACTTTTCCATGCAGTGGCAAATGTCCCGGGAGCTGTGGTTTCAGGTCCTTGGTGGCTCTTTCCCTCTTTGACTCATCTCCTGCACTGTAAACATCCAATTCAGAGCTCTTAGCTTTGCAAAATCTGGCATTTTTTATTTGATTTCAGGCATTTTTAGGAATTAGGATTCCAAACCCTCTCCCGAATCTCAGCTTTGCTGTAGTCACACCAAGCTTGGAGACTTTTCCGTGCAGTGGGAAATGTCCCGGGAGCTGTGGTTTGGGCAGGTCCTTGGTGGGCTCTGCTCTGCTCTGCAGCACATTTTCCCCATTTGACTCATCTCCTGCACTGTAAACATCCAATTCAGAGCTCTTCACTTTGTAAAATGACAGATTTCAGGCATTTTTAGGAATTAGGATTCCTCTCCCGCTCTCTGTGACAGTGGGGCTTGAAAGGACTGAGCCACTTTATGCCACTGAGATAAATCTGAAGGGAATCGAAGCTCACAGCCACTGTCCCATTTGTGTCACTTCAGAGGAAGTGATAATCTCACCCTGCAGTCCAGGGTGGAGATTGGCAAACACATTCCAAGGAAATTCACTTCTCCAAGGGCTGACATTAACACAGAATCAGGAGAAAACTCACCCCAGGGAAAAAACAGCATTAACAGCAATCCCATGCAAGTTTTTAACTTGTAAAGCAATATTTACTCATCAGAGCTGTCTGAAAACTCAAAATAAAATGCAATCATCAACAATTTGTATCCAGCAGAGCTGTTTTGCTCTGGTTTGTGGCCCTGGCTTTGAACAGCTCCATCGTTGTCAGACAAGTGGCACTGAGTGCGAGGTGACAAACACAGGATGAGTTGAATTCCAGCACGTGCCTGGAAATGAGATTTTGGGGAGCTTATTTTCAAGAGTGAGCCACCTGCTTTGCTTCCTGAGGGGGGGAAACATACACCAAACGAGCAGAAATCCATCAAATCATCAGTGTGGCTTTCTTGGTGTCCACAGGGCCATTCCACAGGTCGTGGGTGATGAGCTGTGAGCCACGAGAGGCACAAATCGCCCTCTGCAGTGCAATCCTCTCACGTTGCTGTTAACCAGCAGTAAAATCCAATTTCCAGGGGCTCCGTGCTCCTCACCTCCATTCCTCACCCTGCAGGAGGGCACTGCCCATCCCAGAGGTTTCTCCAAGCACCCCCTGTGTCACATCTGGGGAGAGATGATCTTTAAAGCCTTCAAATGAAAGTGAAGTAAAACAGTGCCCCTTCCACCTCGTTTTTCCATCCTGGCCATCGATGTGATGGCCTCTCCAAGGGCAGAGGTGGACAAAGCCCTCCCCAGCTGCTTCCCTGCCCAAGAGGTGCTCAGATCATCATCTCCTCAGGTCTCCTTTCCCTATTTTCCCGTGTACATTTGTGTTTCCTTTCTTCAACACCTCCCATTCCCACCCCACCAACCCTTGCATTTCTCCTCTCTCCCCATTCCTGAGGCAAGACCTGAGGCTGTGCCATTCCCTGCTGGAGCTGCCTCCATCTCCCAATTCCTCCTGGGGCTGCGCTGTTCCACACTGGAGCTGCCTCCATCTCCCAATTCCTCCTGGGGCCATGCTGTTTTCTTCTGGAGCTGCCTCCATCTCCCAGCTCCTCCTGGGGCTGTGCCATTCCCTGCTGGAGCTGATTCTTCCCAAGCAGGTCCAGAGCCCCTTCAGAGACACAGTCAGAGCAGTGGGGATTTGCTTTATTTTGTATTTTATTTGCTTTATTCGGCGCTGGGTGTGGGGATTCACTCCTCCAAACACACACGCCCCGGCACTGCCAACTCACAATATTATGGTGACACTCATGAATATTCATCACATTCCCCGGGATGGGAGTGGTTATACAAATCATTTCTCGGAAATCATTAATATCATTAGCATGTGTGCCAGGCATGCACTGTGTGTCCTGGTGGTCTTTGGGGTCTTCTCGTGATGAAGATCTGTAGTCTTCATCACAATGCACTTTTCCCCTTTCTCTCTGGAGCATGGGCAGTCCTTGGTGGGTGATTCAGGGTTTCTGTGCTGGCCTCAGACAGATTCTTGTCCCTCTTACCTTGACAAGATTAAGAGAATCCTGTTTTTCTAGGTTTTTTAGAATTCAAATATTTTTTCTCTCAATAGTTAACTTGAGTTACCTATTGACCAACTCTTTCTCAGAGCTGCCTCCATCTCCCAATTCCTCGGTCACGCTGTGAGGAGCTGCTTCAGCTCCTGGCCTGATAAACACCATGCTGAAGAATGGCTTTTCCACTTTGCCAGGCAGCGGAAAAAAAGCCTCTCCTGACACTCCTGGAGCCAGGCAGTGCCGTGCACTTAGTGGGCTTTGGGGAACAAAGCATAAATATTTCAGACGGGTGCTTTAATAAGTGTTTGTTTGCTCAGAAGCTGTTGATTCCTTCTTGGGGAGTTGCTATGGTAAAACCACGTTGATTTAAACAGGAATAATGAGTCTGTCCTCATGGCTGGTGTAGTTGCACTGTTTTAAAAATCTTTCTCTTCTTTCTCATGGAGAATAGAGATAAGTTGCATTCTTGTGCTTTCTAATCTCTTTGTTTTGGTGCTGGATACTCTAGAATTGTAACCAATCGTTATGGGGGTGGAAAAACTATCGACCAATAATTATGAGATTATTAATGAATATATAAAGAAGTTTTTGTAAATAAAGCTCCTCTTTTTGCCATCTTGTGTGCTGCCTGCCTGACTTCCCTGCGAGCTTCCGCGAATCTCCACGAATATCAGAAAATGAGAGCAACATGGTTGGGTCTGTGGGAGCTGGTGCAGATCGCGGTGTCACCAGGAAAGGGATGGTTTGGGGAATGTGGGGATGCAAGGACGGATTTTCTGGTCAAGAAAATTCTGATTTCCAGGATCTGATTCTCTGAGCACTTCGCGGTACAGACTTTGTGTCAGAGAACTGAGCCTTCAAAGCTCGCCAGTCTCTCCCCCTCTGAGCACAGCACTCTGAATTCCATCCTCTCAGCACATTATTCCTGGATTTAAGAACACCCAATCCACCCAGGTGGCAGAGATGGGCGATGGCATCTCCTGGGCTCCTCCAGAATCCTTAGGAAAGGCGCTGGAGTTGCTGCTGGAGAGCTGCTGCCAAAAAGCACAATAGACACAGACAAAACACGGCACGGCAAAGAGCCCAAAATAGCAGGGCTGACTTAGATAAGGCACTGATGGACGGTGCCACTTCGCCGTGCTTGTTTAAACCTGTCTTCCTGCATTTATGTCCCGGATTCCAGCACCTCTTCAGGAGCTCTGGCTGATTTCTGCTCGTCCCCAGCACCACCAGGGCTTAGCGAGGCACTGCTAAAACCTGGCCAGGGCAGGGAACATCCTTTGTGCTGCTGCAGGGCTGTTGACATGGGAACCGGAGCTCATCACACGGCATGTCCTCTCTTTCACACCGGCAGGGAACTCGCAGTATTCAGCCCCAAAAACAGGCTGGAGGAACTGCACAAAATGCCCTGTGCCGAGGCCAGGCTGTTCCCCTCGGTGATCACTGCTCGGTGTCTCTGTTGCCCATTTGTATTCCCGTTTTGTGCCAGGGAAAAATGGGAGCTGGCACATCTAGCCTGGGCAGGGGGCTGAGGATGGGATTTTCCTTGGCATCTCTCCCTAGAAATATCCCAGGACCTCAATTCCCCAGGAAATCCATTCATGTGGTTTCCTCCCTCAGGTGGAATATTGTTCAGGATCTCACAGGCTGAGGTGGCCAGGGAGAGTCCCCACTTCCTTCCAGAGAATTTGGACCAGGGCTTGGAAAATAAATAAAGCCCCAAAGAAAGCCATACAGCTTGTCCAGGAGCAGGCTTGGCTGCTGACTCTGCAGGTGCTATTTTTACACCTTAAGCGTTTCCAAGCTCCCGAGAGCAGCTCCAGAGGAGACATTCCCTGGGAAGGGCTCTGCTGAGCAGAAGAGGTTTCTTCCTGTTTATTAACTGCTGACATTGTGCTCAAAAGCAGGAGGGACGGACTTTGTGTCTCTGCATTTCCCTTGCTTGGTTTAGTGGCCAGTGAAAATAATTGCAAAAAATAAACCCCAAACAACCCACATCTCAAAAAAACAAACAAAAAAGCAGATTTGTGCCCTAGGGTTTGGCTGAGGGGATGAAAGATCCCAGGTTCTGAGGTGGGTCCTGTCCTGCCGATGGTGATCCCCTCAACTTCCGTGAGGGGAAGGATTTGAAGGTTTCAGCCTTTTTTGGGGGGAAAGGATTCCTGAGAAACAATTCCCACGGCATCATCTTCCCATTCCTAAGTCCTCAGCAAGTCTCAGCTGCCTCACTCTCAAATTCTGCTGTAATCACAGGCTTTTCACACAATAATTGTTTACAGACAGCTTCTACCTGTTCCCATCTGTGCTTTATCAGCAGCCTCTGCTGGAACAGCATTTTCTGTCAATAACTGCCAGGAGTTCCCAGGATACCAAATGTGGCTGGGCCACGTGGGGGCTGAGGAGCTCAGAAATTGTTGGGGGGAAAAGCAAATGTTAGAGAGTTCCTTCCTAGGGGAAAAAGCCCCCAAAAAAGGATTCAAAGGCACCGCCAAGATCTTCTTTCCCAGCCTTGGTCCCTCCAGGGGTGTGGGATGGGGAAGCTCTGCCAGGAGCAGATGGGAAGGAAAAGGGCAAAAAGAAAAAGGGAAAAGGGAAAAGGAAAAAGGAAAAGGAAAGAAGAAAAGGAAAAAGAAAAAAGGGAAAAGGAAAAGGGGAAAGGAAAAAGGAAGAGGGGAAAGGAAAAAGGAAAAAGGAAAAGGAAAAAGGAAAGAGGAAAAGGAAAAAGGAAAAATAAAAAGGAAAAAGGGAAAAGGGAAAAGGAGAAAGGAAAAAGGAAAAAGGAAAAAGGAAGAGTAGAGGTCCCTCTGGATCCCCTGACTCCAACAAATGCAATAAATCCCCTTTTTCTCAGGAGGCTTATTCAGCTCCTCTGGGCTATTTTCAGTGGGGAAGGGGTTTTTATTGTGGCAGTTCAATAAATTTGCAGGGATTGGGGACAGGAACCTCCTGGCCACTCAGGAATGCACCCATCCCATTATGAGCCTAATCTCACCTCCCCTGTACAGATAACTGTGATAAAGGGTCAGGTTTCCTTGGCTCTTTATCCTCTCCTCATTCCCTACAGGACAGAGTTTTCACCTCCCAGCCCCTCTGTGACTTCTCCCTCTCTGCTGCTTCTTGAAACCTGCTGGAAATGGCTTTATTTACCTGCTCAGTGTTCTCCTCTCCGTGGGTCTCCCCTCATGGGTTCTCTCTGCTCCTTTCTCCCCCTCCTCTCTCTGGGGTTTTCCTGCTGTGCAGTTTGACCTTTTGAAGGGTTCCCAGTGATCCTCCTGAAGGAGCAAGGAGAGAGGACAATGGAGGAACCCTCTGTGCCAGGCTGAGTTGTTTTTAGGGACATCAGTGACTCCCTGCACAGCCCAGGCTCTGGTATATTTATTTGATAGGGAATTTATGGGATAAATACACTTCTGTCAGGGCAGGGGTGGTTACAAACGGGATTGGCTGGCAAAATTGGGGAGTCTCCTGTCAGAATGCTTTGAGGATGGGGAGGGGAGGGAGACCTTACATCAGAACCCCTTCTGGGGAGGAATTCTTCCTGAGAATCCCCTGAAACACCTGAACAACCTTCCTGAAAGGGAAGACACGTTTGCTTTGGCTGCTTTTCCATCCTTTTCCCAGCAGCTGGGGCTGCCCCTGGACCCCTGGAAGTGTCCCAGGCCAGGCTGGATGGGGTTTGGAGCGGCCTGGGACAGTGGCAGGGGGAGGAACACAAGATCCCTTCCAACTCAGGTCATTCCATCAATCTGTGATAAACAAGCAATAAAAATGGATCCCAGAATGGTTTGTAACTGTTAACAAAGGACCTCTCAGTGCTCCACGCTGTTATTTTGCTGCTCCTGATGGGAAAATGGACAGGGAGCAGTCAGGAAACCTGGCCAGAGCTGCTGATGAGTGGCAAATTAACACCGGAGCCAAGCCTGGAACTGCAGAGTCCTGATGTGCAGTGCCCGAATTTAACCACAGCACAGCACAGCTTCACATGTTCCTATTTGCACCTACTTTTGGAAAATTAAGCTTTATTTCTCTACTTTTATTGACTTTGGGAGCCCAGCTTTATTCCCAGAGGGAATGAGAGGGAGAATGTCATATTCCAACAGAGACAGGGGCAGAGCACTGCACCTCCTTCACTCTGTGCCTCTGACATCCCTGCTCTGCACCAAGCAGGAGTGGGACACTTCATTGGCACCTTCCAAGTGATAAAATAAATGATCCCAAGAGCCCAACACTGAATTTTCACTCAGTGCAGAGCCTGGCTGCTGTGCAAACGAGGGAATTGGCAGCTGGCTCCTCACTCTTCCACTCATTTTTTAATGAAGTGTGGTGGCATTTTGGGGGCATACGGCACCCACAGCCCTCAGTGCCCCACAGACGGGGCTGGTTGTGAAAGTGGGATGACATGAAAGGGAAACAGCAGGGCTGTGCCAACAAATGAACGTTCTGTCCTGGCCAGCCTCCCCTGGGCCGCGGGGAGGAGGGTTGGGAATTCACCAGCTGTTCCTCACCACAGATTATTTGCAGTTGCAGAATTGCTCATTTAGAGCCACTCTGCCCGTGGACACTTTGGGCTCGAGGAGATCCCACGTTCCCAAGAGCTGCTGGTTTAGAGCACTTGGAGCAACAACAGATTGCAAGGGCTGTCCCTGCCCAGCTTGTCTGCAAGCCCTTTTGAGACCCCACAGTGTGTGTTCCTCTGCCTCGGAGGCTCCATGGGCTCTGCAAAATCAATTCCTACACTTTGAGGGAGGATTGTGGAGTTTCTCTCATTGCAGCTCACCATGAGGGGAGGAGGGTGTGTAAATGAGCACTGCAGGGGCTTTGTTCATTCCCTAAGCAATGCCAGAGAATCTTTTGTTCCAATTACAAATTAAAAGCTGATTTTCCTATTTATTTTGCCATGGCAGGGGCACCTTCCACTATCGCAGGCTGCTCCAAGCCCTGTCCAGCCTGGCCTTGGACACTGCCAGGGATCCAGGGGCAGCCACAGCTTCTCTGGGCACCTGTGCCAGGGCCTGCCCACCCTCCCAGGGAGGAATTCCTTCCCAATATCCATCTAACCCTACTCTCTGTCAGTGTGAAGCTGTTCCCCCTCGTCCTGTTAAATTCAGCTTGGAAATTCGGGGTCAGGGCCCAGCCATGGAGCAGGCACAGGGAATGGGATGGGATGGGCAGCCCCTGACTGTGGCTGTGTTTTACCCTCCGGGGCTGAGCTGTGCCTGGTGCTGCAGGCAATGTAAGCAGCAGGATGAGGGCAAGCCAGGCTGGACCCACAGAAAACAGCCTGGCATTTAATTCCTGCCATTATTAATTCATTCCAGCACCTGAATGTGAAATGAGAGAGGGATTCAGCTCCTGAGTGACCCAGAGCTGCTCCCTGGGCCCAAGCAAGAGCCTTTCATGAGGGGAGGTCTCTCCATCCCAGCGATGGCTGCTGGGCAGACCCTCCTGCACCACGGTCATTACCCAACTCTCACAACAAGCCCTGTCTCCTGTGGGTCCTGCCAGGCAGGATTTGTCACTGTCCTGCCCCAAATGCCCTCCCCAGCAGCCAGGGGAGCAGGCTGACTGTGCCTATTCACCAGGCTGCGCTCCGTGCTGGGCACTGAACAAACCCAGCAGTGTACCAGGGCTGGGCACCTGCCAGCAGCACCGGGGGCTGCAGCAATGTTCCACGTTGGTCTTCCTGCTTTTCCATCCATCACAGGAAGAACTCCTTGTTCCCATGCCAGGTTGAGTGCTGGCGCTGCTCCTGCTGTGGTGTGAATGCTCTCCTCTGAGAGCAGGATGGGACATAGGCAGGCTTTTATTTGATGGCCAACAGAGAGAGGCTGTGGCCATGTCCATCTCACTGCTCAGGTGAGTGGCTGGAGCCAGAAATGAGTGTCACGATGTCCCTGTGGCTGTGCTGCACACAGAGGGCACGGGGACAGGGCTGGCACCCCGACCGTCCCAGACTGCAGGGCTGGCTTTGGGTGATGCCCAGTGTTCTGCATTTTATTCCCCCACAGCACAGCAGGGTACAGCCTGGAGTGCCAGGACTAGGGGGAATGGCTCCAGACTGACAGAGGGCAGGGTTAGATGGGATATTGGGGAGAAATCCTTCCCTGGGAGGGTGGGCAGGCCCTGGCACAGGTGCCCAGAGAAGCTGTGGCTGCCCCTGGATCCCTGGCAGTGCCCAAGGCCAGGCTGGACAGGGCTTGGAGCAGCCTGGGACAGTGGGAGGTGTCCCTGCCATGGCAGGGCTGAAATGGGATGGTATTTAAGTCCTTAAAGGAAAATGAAGAACAGGGCCCCTTCCTCCTCAATGTCCCATTCTGCTGTTGAGGTGATTTGTAACAACTCGCAGTGCACCATTAAGAATCACATGGTGTTTCCAAATCCAGAGGGGGCGAAAAATCCCTGGATCATATTTCTGGCCTTTTTCTCTCTGTCTCAGCCCAGGTGTCCTGTGTGCCATCCTGCTGCCCCTGCCTGGCTCCCTGGGCCTGCAGACCCTGCTGGTGAGCAGGGCTGAGCTGGGCAGAGAGCTCTGCTGGCTCAGCACCCCTGGCACAGCCAACATCTGCTGCTACCCCAGGGCTCCTGGGGTGTTGTGAGAGAGGATCTGCAGCTCAGAGCTGCCCCAGTGCAGATCCCACGTGGCCCTGGCTCCTGGCCCTCTGCTCCGGCTCCCAGCAGGTTTAAAATATAACCTGGTTCATAGCTGCTATTTTGGGGGCTCTCTGTTTTCCCCTGCTTTAGCTCCCCAAGCATGTGCTGCTGTTTTTTCCTGTCATGATTTCCCCACACACTTCTTTTTAGACTATACACTTTTAGCCCTGATTATGCAATTATTACTCCCTGAAATAATTCGCTGTGTGAGCTGTATTTTTTCCTAAATAAAAACAGCAACAGATTTTGCTTCGTTTATAGCACTGCTAAGTGGTTTTCCCCAGGATTAGAGTGGGCTTCTCCAGGGAATGTGTGCTTCCCAACACACATCACTCCTATCAGTGTGTCTCGGCTCTGATCCCTGTAAAAAAATCACCAAACAGTCCCAGCTTTCATAGTCTTGTACAAGCAGAAAAATATTTATAGGAAAGGAGGACAAGACCACATGGAGCTGTAGGGACAATTGCAACATTATTCCCAATTTGGGAGGCTGGAAAACAAATCAGAAGCAGAGGAAGTCAGTGAGTTAGCAAGTTGTGATGGTGAAAAAGCACCATGGGGTGAGTTTTTTCTGTCCGAAGGAATGAGAGAAGCACTAAAATGTTCAGCAGGGCTATCCCAGCACCCTGCAGGGGTGTCAGCTCCAGCCCTGCTCCCAGTCCAGCTGGGAGCAGCAGCTTCGTGGTTCCAGTGCTGGCGTTGCTGCCAGGCATTGAGGGGGAACCAGAGGGACAGAGTTTGCTGTTGGCAGGGAAAAACAGTCCCCAGACCTTGTGGGGTTCGGTCAGAGCAGCAGAAGCTGAGCCCTTGGGGCAGTTTCATTGGAGGTGTTGGGACAGAGTGAATTTGGGAATATTCCAAAAATATTGGGATGTTTCTGTGGATGTTTCTGAGGAGCTGTGGATGTTCCTGAGGAGCCTGAACACGACCCAGGCTGGTGGCAGATGGCACATGGGCCTGCAGGGAGGCATCTCGGCTTCCAAGCAGGGGAAAGTGAGGCCAAGGGGTGCTTGTGCATCGATATCCCCCAGGCCAGAAGCCAACGAGTGTCATTGACGTCAAACGTGACCCCGGCAGCGCCGAGTGTCCCCTTACAGGCAGGAGCATTTAGCTCCTGGGAAAATGCCTCCCTGCTGAAGCTGGCACTGCTGCCAAACATGCCAGAGCTCCTGGTGGACTGGGTGACTCCAGAGCCCTCAAAGAAAAACAGCACAGAGCTCCTTCAGGGGAAAGATGAGACAAAAGTCCCACGCTGGGCGAAGTGAAGCAGCTCCTGCTGAAACCCTGGAGGTCCATCTGCCTCCAAGCCCTCCCTGGCCTCACAGAACCACTGAAAGTCACACATCCAGAAGGCTCTTTATCCAGGCCTGGAAAGGATGATGCTATCCCATGTTTGTGGGATTTATGGACCAAGGCCAGCAGAGGAGTTTGCCCCAGCACCTGGATGGAGCTGAGCCAGCAGGACAGGAGATGGTGCTCAAAGCCTGAGCAATGCAGCCAGCCCTTTCTGTCCCTCTGGACATCCTAAAGCCTCCTGGCAGGCCGGAGGGGATGCTGCAGTTTTCCTGTAGGGCTGGGGTTGGGCTGGATTCCCTGGGATGTTCCCTGGAGGAGCTGGGTGCTCTTCCTGTGCTCCTCAGCTGGACGCTCCTGCTGCTGGGGGAGGGCTCCAAGGTGAAAGAAAAGAAAAAATATTTTAGACTGTCCAAGCTTGAGGATGTCTGGGAGAGCTCTTTGGAAGTGCCTGTGGCTCCTGTGCATGTCTTGGGCATGACATCCACTGTAAGAAGGAAACCATGTTTGATCTTTCCTTTTTTCTTACCATTTCTCGCCTTTGCAGCAGAATCCACTCCCAGCCCTTTAAAGTGCTTTTCCTGGCAGAGGGGTGATGTGCCAGGGAGGTGCTGGGTGCTGCCCACCCCACCCTGGCCGTCAGCAAATTCAGCGTGGGTAAATATAGGCTCTGAGGGAGGCCTTGGGAGCAGCACCTCAACCTGAGGGCCTCAAACGTGGCTGGAAAAACTCCACTTGGCATCAGGCACTTCACCATATGCTGCTGTTCCCTTCTGCTTTTATCCACACAGGACCTCCAAGCTCTGGGCTGGGGAATAGCTGCTATTTTTGGGGGGGCATTCGATATCTTTCCATTCCCTGGCCATTCCTGAAGGTGCTGTGTCCCCTCCTCCAGGCTGGGACACAAACAAACTTCCCCCTGGATTCTCCAGCCCAGTGTCTTTGGATTGCACTGGGGCAGTGTTGGCTTTGATTTTCTGATATTCGTGGAGGTTCGTGGAAGCTCATGGGGAAGTCAGGCAGGCAGCACACAAGATGGCAAAAAGAAGAGCTTTATTTACAAAAACTTCTTTATATATTCATTAATAATCTAATAATTATTGGTTGATAGTTTTTCCACCCCCTATAATGATTGGTTACAACTCTAGAGCATCCAGTACCAAAACAAAGAGATTAGAAAGCACAAGAATGCAACTTACCTCTATTCTCCATGAGAAAGAAGAGAAAGATTTTTAAAACAGTGCAACTACAGGGCCGGACCAAGGTGTTGGGAGGCTGCGGCTGATGGCTACCCAAATATTCACCATCTGCTTTGGGGTTTTGCTGTCACAACCTCTGGGGCAGCAACTTTCAAGAGCAAGACGCCTACATTTTTATTTTGAACTGCTGTTTATCTGAGAAAGATTTCTTGTCCCTTCTTTTTCCACCCAACCTCCGTGGCTTTGTTAGATATTTTTGCTCTTGGGAGAACAAAATGCTTTGAGCATCTGTTCTATTCTCACACCAAATCCCACCTAAATCACCCACATGGTGTGCAGCAGCCAGGGGCTTTGGCTGGCATTGCTGAGAACACGGATTTCACAGCAGGGCTGATGCAAAGGTGCTGTAGGGAACCTCCCACAAATCCTGGGGGGATATTCCAGCTGGATTTTTCCTTACCCATCACTGCCAGGAAGCTCTGAGCTCTGCCCAGTGCAGGTGTGCAGCACAAAACTCCTTAATTTGGAAGTGTAGGACAAGCCTGGCCTAAAGCTCTCCAGACAAACACAGATTTCTTAAAGGAGAGGAGAAAGGTGCCTCCTGCAGAGGTGTTGGAGGTGTCTGAATGTCTCTTTGGTGACATTGCCCAACTCTGATCCCAAATTTGACAGCCTTGCAAAGACCCTGCTGCTTTTTCCTGAGCTGGCTCCCATCTCTAGGCTTGATCCTATTGCTGTTAACTCACTGCAATACCCACGAGTGGGAGCAGGAGGTGGAGGGGATGCAGCAAACACCAGATGAGTTCTTTCTCCGATTGATGGGGGCGAGTTTGTGCTGTAAAACTGTCAGGAGGGTGGAACACGCAGATCTGAGGAGTCAGGCCTTGCTCCACCACGCTGGTGTCACTGGCAGGGTGGGACAGGGCCTGCTGGTCTCTCCCATGCTCTGATTTTTATTTGTTTGGATGCCTGACACAGCCCCAGCTGGAAAATCCTGCCTGTTCCTCCAGGAGCTTCCTGAACTCATCATTGCAGGGGCAAGAAATCCAGACTTTGCCTCAGTCCCCACATAAATACAACCTAAATACGACCTCATTCATGCCTGCAGAGCATCCCTCTCCTCCTGCTTCCATGGAAAATGCTATCAGGAGACCATTTGGGTATTTTTAGCTCCTTTTAATTGAAGTGGCAGCTGGAAAGCAGGAGGAGAGCCAGCACCACGCTGCCAGCCAGCTCCTCACAGGTGTCCAGCAGCTTCCACACGGACACGTGGGATCCAGGACAGGTCCCTGGGCACCTGGGACATGTTTGGGGCAGCTCTGAGAAAAGCCACAGCAGGCAGGAGCTGTAAATACTGTGGTACACCCCGAGCCATCGGTAATTGGGGCTGTCACCCTCAGTCCCCAGAGCACAGCCAGCTCTCTGCTCTGCACTGCTGCACGCCTGACGAGGCCACAGTCAGTATTTGCCACCCCTTGTGCTCGTTAGTGGGAAGAAAACATCTCACCCGATGTTTTTGTTGTCTGATCTGTGTAAATGCTTCTCTTTTAGTGAGGGAGAGTGAGCAATGAGAGCTGTGCCCAGTGCAGCTCTGCTGTCCCTCCAAACCCCAAACCGTGGGAGTGTTCCCTGTTGTCCCCAAGGAGGAAGAGCATCCCTGCAGTGGGAAGGGCACTTGGGGGCTGGAGCAGCTCTGGGGCTTGTCTGTGTCACCCATTTGAAAACCAGAGAATATCCTGAGCTGGGAGGGACCCACAGGATCATCATCCCATCTCCTGTCCCTGCATAGCCCCAAAATCCCACCCTGTCCATCCCTGGCAGCGCTGTCCAAACGCTCCTGGAGCTCTGGGGCTGTGCCCATTCCCTGGGGAGCCTGGGCAGTGCCAGCACCTCTGGGGAAGAACCTTTCCCTGATCTCCATCCCAAATCCCTCTGACACAGCTCCAGCCGTTCCCGGGCCCTGTCCCTGTCCCAGGGAGCAGAGAAGGAGCTGCAGACCCCAGGGAGTGTCCCCTCAGTCTCCTCCAGCTGAACAATCCCAGTGCCCTCAGCTGCTCCTCCATGGCCCCTCCAGACCCTTCCCATCCCCATGTCCCTCCTTTGGACACTCTCCAGTAGCTTTAGACCTTTCTCACCTCGTGCTCTGGTGAATTGTTCCAGGATTTAGTGCCCATTCCCATGTTTTTAGGACATCTCCAAAGCTCTGGTGAGGACACGTAACCATCCATGACCACTCCTGGGCAACCAACTGTGGCATTGCCAGGCTCGGGGCTGTTCTCTGCTGTGACATTAAAGGTAGCAGAGCTTTTATTGCTGTTGGGGATGTGAGGAGCATGAAACATCCAGCTGGACTCCTTCTGTTTGCAAAATGAGCAGGCTCGATCTGGAAACAGTTTGGAGGAAAACAAATGGGAATCACTGCAATAGCTTCTTTAGGAATTTACCTCAGAGGGGAAAATGTCCTTTCTCAGTTTTTTGTGGGACATGGGAAGCATTCACACCTCTGAAATAAGGTGGTAAATGTGGTTAATCTAAGGACTAACAGCCACAATTAATTCCCTTTGCAGTTTCTAATGGCTGGAGAGGATTTCATCTCGCAGGATATACCCATTCCAAGGCAATTTCCTTTATTATTCCAGCTTGCAAATTGCCTGTGCCTATTGCTCTTCAATGCAGATCTTTTGAAGTTTAACGCATGTGCCAGTTTATAAAGTCATTATTTTTAATTAATAGATAAAGTTCCTCCATTATTCTCCGAATTAACTCCTGCTGAGGAGGAGACAGAGCCAATAAGTGGCTGTGTGTATTCACTGGGAAATTCTTTTGAAATGCTGTGATTAAAGGTGGGGAAAGGGATTTGGGCTTTATTTGGCAGATAAATGGAAAAGCAGAGCAAAAAAAGGAAAGCAGCCTGCCAGGCTTCCCATGGACCAAGGAGGTGGAGTGTCAGAAAAGTGTCCTGGGAATGGCAGGGTCCATTTTCTTGGGAGAACTGGAGGTGGAGTGTCAGGAAAGTGTCCTAGGAATGGCAGTGCCCATTTTCTTGGGAGAACTGGAGGTGGAGTGTCAGGAAAGTGTCCTGAGAATGGCAGTGCCAATTTTTTTGGGAGAACTGGAGAGCTGTCCCCCTGCTCCCCACCTCAGGATCCTCCCCACGGGGCTGAGCTTGGTCTGGGTTCAGAGCACCTTCTCCTCCGAGGTCTGGACACACACGGAAAGGTTTGGGAGGGAGGAGGAGGTGGGGTAAGGATGGGAAGCTGAGGTTCTGGGCTTTGGCTCAGCTGTTGTACACGTGTCCAGTTCTCCCAGTGCCCTGCCATTCCAGGGGCTTTTCAGGAAAGAGCTTTGGAAGAGGGGTGTCCACCACTGTGTGTTTATTCCTGGAGGATTCTGGAAGACTCTCCTGGCTCTTTGAGGACTTTTGTGATGAAAGATCTCCACTTAACCTGGCAGATTTGCTGTCAGTGGTGGAAAGATTAAATTTAGGACAAATTGATTATTCCACAGTGATCTGTCCCAATGGTGAGCCAGGAGAGGAAGGGTAACACGGGCCCTTCTTATTCACCTTTGAACACCCTAAAAAGTACATTATTTATACATCAAAATAATTCCTGGATCTTCCTGAGCCCTGTGCTGCTTCATGACTTGATCACATCCATCTTCATGGGAAGGGTTCTTCCCCAGGAATAGTTCTGGCTTCCAAGGGAGAGGGCACAATAATGAAGAAATAGGGAAAAATCCACAGTGAGATCCCCAAAATCCAAGTGGAGAAGGCAGGGTGTTGGCAGGCACTGCAGCACCTCTCAGAATTCCATCCATGGGGGAATGGGAGACAAGAAGGAAAAAAAAAAGAAAAGAAACAGTGAAGAGCTGGCAAGGTTTAAGAATCTGTTACGGTCAAACATCATTTTAAACATGAAATCCAGCCCGAGCACAGCCAGATCTCAGGAAATCACATTGGCAACTCAAATCTAAACCAAAAATGTGATTGTTTTCTTGGCATCAAATTGGACTTTTCAGGATATTCTTTTCAAGTCAGAAAGATGAAGAAATTGTCCAAAATTGAAGTGGCCAAAGCAAGAAGCACAAGAACAGTTCAAGTCTCGGTTCAGTGACTGATCAGGCTGGGTTTAGGAGCTGAGAGTATTTCCCTGACTGTTCATGGGGCGTTAAATCAATTCAAAATTGTACAGATTTAACATGGGAAGAAACCATGATTATGATTCGATTTTCAGTGCAAGGCATGAAGTTTCACGTGGCACCTCCAGTTCTGGTCTCTCCTGCTCTGTTTACCCTGCGGAGGAAGTTTTCAGGGCACTGTCTGCAGATCACTGGGACCCACCAAAGGTTCCTGAGAAAGGCACTTTCACACATTCTTCACAGCAAACCACATACGTGACATTGATTAAATAACCTCCTTTATCTTCACTGGGAAAGTTTGAGCTGTCCATAAATGAAAACACACTCGAAAAGCACTTGGAAAGACATCAAAGTTTAGGCTAAAGGCCATAAAGGGACAGCTCTCTCTGTAGCTATAAAGAGTGAAGTAGCCAAGCCACAGACAAGGACTGTCACTAAATTATCTCAGAAGACCTCAGGGTGGCAAAGCCAAAAGCTTTGGCCCTAAAATTTGCCTGAGGTGAAATTGGGGATTAGACCTGGGAGAGTTGGGATTGTTCAGCCTGGAGATGAGAAGCTTCAGGGTGAGCTCATTGTGCCCTTCCAGAACCTGAAGGAACTACAGGAAATATGGAGAGAAACCATTGACAAGGGATGGAGGGACAGGACAAGGGGGAATGGCTTCAAACTGCCAGAACAATTTTTCAGATATCCTTGGGAGAAATTCAGGGAAGAAACTGTAAATGGAGTCAGCCCTGAAGAAGGGCAAGAGCTCTGTGAAAGCTTGGAGAGAGGCAGGGAATTGCTGAAGTGCTGCAGTGAATTCCCAGCACAGTTTCACTCCATCCACCCTCCTCCAGATGTTTGTCTATAAAAGGTTCATTTAAGCTCCATTTCTTAGCTAAAAGGGTTGATAGCAAAGATCCTTATCCTCTGCCTGGCTACTACTCTGATGAGCCAAATAGACAAGCCCTGCCAGAGAAGAGCCTGTTCTGGGAGCTATATTTGTAGCTGTGAGAACACAAAAAGTTATGCCTTTGGAATAGAATTGCCTGATTTCTCAGATGTCCTTCTGGATCCTGGCCTGGCAGCTCATTTCCCTATCTCCAGTTTGCATCTCCAGATTCCTCCAGTGGAGCACCATGAGGATTTGAAGGCGCTGGCACTAGGAGTTCTTGTTGCCCTGAAGAAATGCATCCTCAGAGGGTTGTTAATCGCAGGGTTTGTTATCCTGCAAACGGGGGGTGGATAGAGGAGCCTGGATGCGTTCTGGGAGCTGGTGCAGAAGCTGGGGAGCCTGGACTGAGCTCACTTCTTTTCAGAGCACCACAGAGTCAAAGCTCTCCCAACTGTGCAGCTGAAACCCTGCCCATGCCACAGGCAGGCATGGGATGCACCCGTGGGACACTGTCCTGTTCCCTGACACCACATTTAGGGCCAGATGAACACACAGCCCTGTTTAAAGAACAGGAGTGCCCACACTGGAGCCTCAGCACAAGCTGGGGATGTTCTCTGCCTCCCTATCCTGTTGTTTTGTTGTTCCCTCATCCAGCCCTGGCCTCATTTCCCCACCAGCACCCACAGATCTGCACAAAGCTCCTCCTTTCCACCCACTTTATTGTTAAATATCCCAAAATCCCAGACCAGCAGTTCAAGGGATACCTTTTAGGTTTGGTTTTTTGCTCCCCCCAGGCAGGTGGCGAGGAAACTTCCCCTCCTGCAAACAGCTGGGTTGTCTCCTCCTGATCCAGTGTTTTTCCATTTTTCATGGAGTCACTCCCAGCTGTGAGTGTGAGGGAGTGGACAGCTGCTCCTGGCCCCCGAGGTGAGCAGGAAGGATCAGCCAGGGAACATCTGTCAGTGGAGAAGGTTCAGGGCACGGAGCTCAGGGCGTTCGCTCCCTGCAGCTCCTGGCTGGAAGAACAGCCAGGAAGAGCTTGTTCTCCCAGGATGAGCCAGGAGTGGGATACAGGGGAAGGAGGTTCAGTGGTGGCAAAAGAAAAGACATTCAATGCTCACAGCCTGGAGGGTTGGGCCAGGAAATCCAGCAGTGCAGGAGAGGCTGCAGGAAAGCAGCTGGAGGAGAGGGGCTGGGAGGTGAGTGTCTGGGAAGAGCTGGAAAAGCACTGCCTGCAGTGTGTCCCTTCTGCACCGAGGGAGATCCTTAGCCTGGAGAAAAGGGGATCAGGGGGACCTTGCGGCTCTGCACAGCTCCTGACAGGAGGGGACAGCCGGGGGGGTTGGGCTGTGCTCATAGGGAACAGGGACAGGAGGAGAGGGAACGGCCTCAGGCTGGGCCAGGGCAGGCTCAGTTGGACATCAGCAGGAATTTCTCCATGGAAAGGGAGGTCAGGCCTTGGCAGGGCTGCCCAGGGAGGTTTGGAGTGCCCATCCCTGGAGGTGGCACTCAGTGCTCTGGGCTGGGGACAAGGCGGGGATGGGCACAGCTTGGCCTCGATGGGTTTGGAGCTCTTTTCCAACCTCAGTGATCCTGGGATTGTGTGCCCATCCCTGGGGGATGGTCCCGGAGCAAGCACCAGAAGATGGCACTCCTGGCTGTGCAGCCACACTGGGGATGAAATTCCTTAGGTTTGATCCCAACACCTCTCCAAAGCCAGGGACCTGTTCCCAGTTTTTTCAGGGTCACAGTTCCACCCTTTTCTGGTGACAGCTGCTCCTGCTGGCCAGCAGAGCGTGGCTGGAGGAAGCCATTAATTTGTTTTTCTATTGAAGTTTGAAAAAAAAAAAAGTTTTCTTGCAACCATGACCAAGAAAGGAGGCAAGAGCTCCAGGCAAATAAACACTCATGAGTGTCCCTCAGAGCTCTGTTTATGCTTCTCCCCTGAAAAACAGCTTCTCCCCAATGCAACACTCCAGGATAAAGCTGGGAAAGGGGGAGAGCTGGGAAAACCAGCCCCGGCAGAGCAGGGGGGCCCTGTCACTTGCCCAGGCAAGGGGACAGCCACCCTGAGTGAGGTGGAGTCGTGTCCAGATGGGGATAAGTGCAAGAGGAATCTCTGCTTCCCTTTCTCTCTGGTGGAGGGGCTTGTGCACATTCCCGGCAGGAATGGGGGAGAGGAGAACCCTCCTGGATTTGCCCTGAGCCATCCTCAAGAGACAGGAGATAAGGGATAAATGCTGGCATCTGCAGCTCGGGTCTGTGCAACCCAAATCTTATAAAACCCACCCCAAAACGCTGCACTGAGGTTCCTCCCTGGGCTGGGTGTGTTGGCAGCTCTTGCCCAGTTCAGGTGGCACCGATGGGCACATTCTGGGCATCAGGGACTCTCCTGGCTGGCTCTGAGCTCCTCTTCCGTGGACATGGAGAAGATCATTCCACTGAACCAGAGAATTTCTGAGCAGTGACATTCCCAATGATTGTGTTTCTAATCCTTGAGGAGAATTTACAGAGAGATTTGGGAAGGACAAGGTTGGATCCATTTTGGAAGAGCTCTGTGTTTGTGAGAGAGAAAAAATCCCAATCCTAAACAGGATGTTCATCCAACTGCTCTGCATTTCCCATAAGAGGAACTGGGCCACAACCTGCTTGAATCATCCTCAAATCTGTGATTCTTCCCCCAAACTGTAATGTCCTCTCTATGAAACCTCCCAATTCCTGACCTAAACAATCTTTGCTCTGCTCCTCCTCCACTTGCGGTGCTGAGCAAAGCAATCCTCGCTCACAGATTGTGTTTACAGCAGGATTTTGGATCTTCCAGTATGAAAAATGCTGCAACTATGTCAGATATTCCTTTTCCCATCAGTGCAGAGCAGAGAGTTCAGTCCCCTTTAGGAAACTCTTCTCCATAATTAGGAAAGTGTCACGGAAATTGTTTATCTTAATCAGGGAGGCTGGAACTGTGGAGGCTGTGAACTCTGCAAGCTCCCCAAAAACAAACGGAGCTTTTCCGAGAACCCTGATGGGATTTAGTGGAGAATAAGGGACTGGGGGAAGGGTGGGTGGCACAACTGAGGCAGATGAAACTGTTCTGATGTCGTTGGCCCTTTCTGTTCCCTCTTTTTTCCCTGGCATCACAAATGGATCCTGAAAGCAAAAGGTGGAAAAAGGAGCCTGCAGAGCACGAAGACAAAAAGTAAATGTGGGGATCCTTGGTCTGAGGTGGGCTGAGCCATCACCCTGGCTGGCGAGGGACACTCGGTGACACTGCAGATGTGGGCAGGTGGCAGATGGCACCTCCAGAGCAGCTGGTGGGGAAGGTTCCGTTTCCAAAGGCAGTCTGTGGGAAGGCTCTGTCCCTCAGGATTGTCAGGAAAAATTAATCCACAAACGCCAGAGGTTTATGTCCAAAAAGGAGACAGAGGAGTCCTGTAACTTTATTCATGAATAAAGGGAGAGCTCATGGGCATTTCCCATGGGGTCTCTCAAATTGCTAGAGGACACAGCCTCTTTTTATCCTAATTTCCCAGCCACAGATTCCCTCTCCCTTTCCCCATTGGCTGAGGTACTCGAGAGGTACAGATTTTCCAAATCACCTAATACAGAGCCCTTCTAATGCACATTGCCCCCACCTTTTGTTTTCTTTGTGTCTCTGTTCTTTTGCTCTAAGTCCAGGGATTTAACACATCCTTGGGTGAGCAACAGTCTGTGTCAATTAATGGAATTCCTATGGAATTTATGGTTCCTCCCATTGCTTCTGTCACCTATCAGTTTCTGCCCTTATCTACCAGCAGGCCCCACAGTTTGTTTGTAAAGACATCTCCCTCTTGTTCCTCTCAGGACGCAGCTCAGGGGATGTGTGCACATGCCTGAGTCACGGCAGGCACTCTGCCGAGGGCTCCACGAGCTGGATCCGTGTCCTGCACACCCCAGCGACTCCCATTCGAAGCTCTGTGCCAATCCCCACACCAGGATTGCTCTTCGGAGAGCCATTCCAAGGAGGAATCCCACCTGAGGGACACAGGAGGGGCTGATGTGTCACATGGATCTGATGGAACACATTTGGCTGATGCAGATGTACTCAGAGATAGTTTTGGCCCTTTTATTCCATTGCTATTTGTCAGCCCTCATTAAATCCTGCCCTGCCCTGACAAAGCACTGGCAGCAAGACTGCAGAGCTCAGCTTTGTCCCTGGGACAACTTAATCTTCCTTCAGGCTGGAGCTGCTGTGGAATTATAAAGCTTCCCTGCTCGGATGTGCTCTCCCAAAGGTCACATCCTTTCCCCACACCATCTCCAGTAGCCCTGGGCTGTTGTGGCAGGGGAAGGGAGTTTCTGTCCCCACGAAGGGATGTGCTGCCAGTCCCTGCTCCCATTTCAGAGTGTTCCCCCGGCCCTGCCCTTCCAGGCTGATGCAGTTTTGGACTGGCTCCACTGCTGGATGAGCACCAGCCCAGTCTGAGCCCCCACAGCATCACTGGGGCTGCAAGTTCTTGCTGGACTTGTGTCCCTCAGGGTTTGCTTCTCCCCATCCTGTGCATCCCTGCCCTCCCTGGAAGATGCTGCTGGAAGTGCTGGAGAATCCCAGAATCTCAGAATTATTAAGGTTGGAAAAACCTCCAAACTGTGCCCAATCCCCACCTTTGTCCCCAGCCCAGAGCACTGAGTTCTACATCCAGCCCTTCCTTGGACACCTCCAGGGCTGGGCACTCCAAACCTCCCTCGGCAGTTCCAATGTCTGACCACCCTTTCCGTGGAGAAATTCCTGAACTTCCTTCTTCTTTTCTCTGTTTTTGACAAGCACCTTCTCAGACCTGCCTAACTTTCACCCTGCTCTTCACATGGCCTTCATTTGTCCTGAGCTCTGCAACAAATCCATCTCCTCTGCAGTGCCACAGCCTTGATGTGCCTTTGCAAAGTTTAATTGTCCGGAGAATAATTAAGCTGAGCTTCTCTCCTGCTGTGCAGCAGGAAGGTTGTACGAGCAGCTGAGCTCTGGCGCTGGGGTTTGTTCCAGCCCTGTCCCTTCACCCGACCTCAGTGGGGTTTGGGGATCCTGGCACTGATCCCTTCTTCCCACAGGACACCTTTTGCTCCTCATTCTTAAGGCAGAAGTGACAGCAAAACTGCAGCTCCACAAAGACTCTGTGTGATGCCTCCACACCACAGTGGTCAACCTTGAATTCAGGAGGGGAAAACACCTTGTTGTGACCCTGTTTTGGGGAAATGTTCCTCGTTCCTTGCTTCCATCCCTTGCATTCCATGGCTCCTTCCATCGCTTGCTGCTGAGGTCCTTACTGTGTAAAGCCAAAACCAAGCTGTGAGACAGCTGGGGACAGGACAGCTCACTGGCCACAGCCTTGGAGGTGACTTTTACTTTCTACAGTAGCTTGGTGGAGCACAGGAAATATTTAAAAGTAGGAAGCAGTGGAGATGGATCAGGATCCTCCCACACCTCTGTGCCAGGGGAGTGTTTTGTTTACCATTTAAATGATTTATTTTATTCTTTAACTTCATCACGGCTCAGAGAGGGATGTGGAGGCTGTCCTGAGCTCCTCCTGAGACCCAGCACTCCAGAGCCATTAATTCCCAGGGAACAACCGCTGAGAACTTCACCTGGGGTGGCACAAAAGCTCTGTGGGTTGGCAGCGTGGCTGGTGGAGGATAAATCCTGAATGGATAAACAATATCCCGGGAATGAGAGGTCAAAATAGCTGAACCCTGGCCAGCCCAGAGGGAAAAATGCTGGCAGAGGGACTTGGATATGAAGGTCCTGACAGGGAGCAAACTCTGGTGCTGCTGATCCCATGGGCAGGAACTGGGACCGAGAGGTTTGGAGCGAAGCTGTGGGAGGGAATGCTCCAAACCTACTGCAGGGCTGAGTTTCCAGCTGTCTTGGATCTGACAGCAAATGTCCCCCATGGGTGACTCTTCCAAGCCTCATGACATTACATGGCCCTCGAGGTGTTTCCCACATCCCCCAAAGCTGCCTGGCCCAGGGTCCAAATCCATGCGCTGTGAGTGTGATGGGAGAAGGTGGCACTGAGGACTCAGCTGTCCCCTGCGGTCACCTCAGAGCCGCTTGGTCTCTGGAACACCAGGCTTGACTTGAAAGGGGCACAGCTTCGCAGTCACATCTTGGGGGGACGTGTTTTCACATCTTGGGGAGATGTGTTTGCTCTTCTTGCTCGAGGAAGTGGTCAGACCAAGGCTTTTTTCTCAGTCTATTGCACAGTAATATTTCTTTTCAAACCCTTAAATTCTACATCATATTGAAGGCACTTTCTCCCAAGGAGTTGCTGTGTTTGGAAGAATTGTGAGGCTGTGAAAAGGTGATTTGTCAGCTGGGAAATGCTGTCCCCAGCTTGGATGGATTGCTGATAAAATCTGACATTATGAGTACCTGCTTTCCAGAAAGTAATCAGGAGGGTTGCTGTGAAAGCAGGAAGGTTTGGGGAATGTTTGGTGTGAGGGAAATGAGGAATTCAAAGGTTCTTTCCTGAGGCTGAGTGAGGAACATGAGCTGAGCTGGTACTTCTGGAGAGCTGTGTCACCTTTTTTTAGGGTTTCTTGTAGGGTGATGGGGCCCTTCTGCTCTAAACCATCATTTCAGGGTGAAGAACCCTGCAAAGTTGGTATTTCCATGAATATTTTAATTTAATGTGAGCCACAAGAAGGAACAATGTACAGTCAGCTGTGAGTTGATCCCCAGGAAATGGGATCACTTTAGAAAACACATGGAACATGTCACTGCTCATTAATTATGCAAAACTTAATAAATTCCTAGACACAGACTGAGCTCAATTGCTCCATTTTTCCCGTGCACAACAGAGTGGAACTAAGCCCTGCCAGATTTGGGATTCTTGTGTTTTAATTCCTCTGGGGGGAGCATGTGGACATTTCTTATCAGAAACTCAGAGTGAGAAATAACCCTCCCTGCTTATCAGTGACTCCTGGAGCCTGATCAAAGGATGTTTGCTGTGCCATGGAGTTCAGCAGTGCCTGACTTGGAAAGAAACTCCTTTCCTGCCATGAGTTCTTCCATGCCTTGTTGTTGGATGGAATCTTTATCCCTGGATCTCCTTGTCTTTCTATCAATCCTCTGTTCGGATTTATCCCTTATCCAGGGGAATGCTGCCAAGGAGATCTGTGGGATTTTGTCCTCGGTAGATTGAAAATTTTGGGGGAAATGCTGTGCATGGGAGAAGGAAATGATTTACACATATTTGGGTTGGGTTTTGTGTATATTTTTGTCCTACCAAGATTTCCTTTCCCCCAAAGGTGCTGAAGTTTTTCATTTTGACAGCTTGAAAGAAGCCTTTCAGCCTCATCTTTCAGAATCACTGCTTGGTTTTCTTCCTTTTGAAATGTGACCTATATTTTAGAGAAAGAGTGAAAAAGAAGAATCAATGCTCCCCAAACGAAATAAGTCTTTTGCTTTGGGTCTAGTTCATCTTCTTTGTCAGTGTTGTTTTGTACAACAACGGAGGGGAAGACGCAGTTTTGCTTGGGCTTAGCTAATTAATTTTCCTCTGCTTTCTTTGTTCTCCCACCAAACTGAAAAATTGGCTGTTCCTACAGCTCTGTTTGGAAATGGGCTGGGAAAGGTCTTCATTCAAGCAGTGAGACTGTAGGAAATACCCAAGGGATCTCAGGAGGAATAGCACCAGGGGACAGCACTTGGGTTTGGAGCATTCCTCTTGTTCTTTGGTGGAAAATCCCACTTTCTGCAAAAGAGAAACAGAACCCCTGGGAATTAGCAAGGGTGATGGCTGCTTTTTAAGGAGCAGCCTTGAGCAGGATAAATGATCCCAAGTGCCCGAGGTGGTTCCTGTGACCCCGGGAATGTCATCCTGGCGCACGAGCCTCCCTGGGCCTTGCAGTCGCGGAAGGGAGGGAGCAGGGCCTGAGTGACTGCGGGACTCCATGACAGGCCTTTGGCTCTGCTTTCCCGAGTTATTTTTGCTCCTAATGAAGCTCTAGGCCTGGTGGAAATGAGCTCAGGAGCTCAGTGCTTCCTGTGGTCACCTGCCAAGGCAGAGGCGCCTGGCCTGGGGCTGCAGGGCCTGCAGAGCCTGCAGGCCTGGGGGCTGAGGGGCCTGGGGGTCTGGGGGCTGCGGGGCCTGGGGGCTGTAGGGCCTGTGAGGCCTGGGGGCTGTGGGGCCTGGGACTACAGGGCCTGGGGGCTGTGGGGCATGGGGCTGTGGGGCCTGGGGGCTGTGGGGCCTGGGGCTGTGGGGCCTGGGGCTGTGGGGCCTGGGGGCTATGAGGCTTGGGGGCTGCAGGGCCTGGGGGCTGCAGGGCCTGGGGGTTGTGGGGCTTGGGGGCTGCAGGGCCTGGGGGCTGCAGGGCCTGGGGGCTATGAGGCTTGGGGGCTGCAGGGCCTGGGGGCTGCAGGGCCTGGGGGCTATGAGGCTTGGGGGCTGCAGGGCCTGGGGGCTGCAGGGCCTGGGGGCTATGAGGCTTGGGGGCTGCAGGGCCTGGGGGCTGCAGGGCCTGGGGGCTATGAGGCTTGGGGGCTGCAGGGCCTGGGGCTGCAGGGCCTGGGGCTATGGGGCCTGGGGCTATGGGGCCTGGGGGCTGCAGGGCCTGGGGGCTGCGAGGCCTGCCCGACTGTGCCCGCCCCACCACAGGGCCCTCTACGCTCCCCTGTGCTGTGCCACTGTCCCCGGGCTGGCCAGGGCCAGGGGACAGCCCCACGTGTCCCTCGAGGAGCAGGGACAGCCCAGTTCCCGAGGCACAGCCCCTGCGGCCCTTCCCGCACTCCGTGTCCAGCCCAGGGCTCCAGCAGCCTCCCCAAAAACACAGCAGGGCCTGTCTGCATCCTCCCGCGGGACCTTCGCACTCCCAGACCGCTTCCCAAGGGAGCACTTTGCTTTTTCCTGAATTGCTGAGTGTGTTCGAGAGCAGTTCCACAGAAAGCCTGGAATAACTGAATCTTTTCCTCTGTTGTTTGGACTCGTCCGTGGCTTCATTTAACTCTTGGGATGCTGAGCTCGTGGGAGGTTTTAGTTGTTTGGAAATGCTGCTGCAGGAGGTGGGGAATGGAGATGGCTTAACAAGTCCTGCTTTTCCTGGGAATAATGTGCAGCTCGACACTGCAAGTGGATATGGAACATTGTGATTCCAACATGAGAAGGACATGGAACTGTTGGAGCAAGTCCAGAGAAGTCCAAAAAGTTGCTGAGGGGACTGGAGCACCTTCCCTATGGAGCCAGGCTGGGAGAGCTGGGGATGTTCAGCCTGGAGAAGGGTGTGGAAGACCTCACAGCTCCTTCCAGTGTCTGAAGGGGCTACAAGGAATCTGGAGAGGGAACTTCATCAGGAAGTGGGGGACAGGACAAGTGGGAATGGCTTCCCACTGACACAGTAGGGTTAGCTGGGATATTGGGAAGGAATTGTTCCCTGTGAGGTGGGCAGGTCCTGGCACAGGTGCCCAGAGCAGCTGTGGCTGCCCCTGGATCCCTGGCAGTGTCCAAGGCCAGGCTGGACAGGGCTTGGAGCAACCTGGGACAGTGGAAGGTGTCCCTGCCCATGGCAGCGGTGGCACTGGATGGGCTTTGAGGTCCCTTCCAACCCAAACCATTCTAAGATACTGTGACACCTCTGGGAACGAGCCTTGGAGGGCTCTCCGGGGACGAGATGGACATGGTGTTCCCACTGGCCTGGGGATTGCTGCCTGCTCTGTCCAGGGGTGGGAAAACGAGCAGGGAACACTTCAGTATCCTGATCTTTCCCAATGAACCTCTGAAGCGCTGGGTGTGGGAGGGCTGCACAATCAGGTCAATGCCTTTTGGGCTGCAGCAAAATTCCTCTAATTCCCCAGGTTCCAGGAACATGGAAGCTCTATCCTGGAGCAGTTTCCAGCAGGGACACCATGAACAAGTCAGCCTTAATCTTATTATCTCAATGATGCTCTTTATTAGCCTGAATCGGGCTGGCATCCTTTTGAAGTCTGTCCAGGATGGATTGTATCTCTCCCTGTCGGAAAGGCCATGGAGAACTCTATTCCTGGGCTGTAAATAAAGAGGGGAAAAAAAAAAAAATCTTCCTTGTTGATGAAGTTTTTTAGTGGCGAACTGGCAGCCAGCACAAGGGAAACGAGGGAGAAAGTGGAATGATCAGAGGTCAGACCTTCTGAAAATAGGGTGACTTTTGGGGAACAAAGCCCCTGTACTCAGGAAATCCCAGGCCCCAGTCCAGGCTGGGAGGGACCTGCTGGAGCAGGGAGGTGGCACTGGTGACCCAACCTGAGCCATGCTGGGATTCTGGGATGTTCACAGCAATCCATATCTTCACATCTGATGATGATAGATATTTTCTTTTCTCTTTTCTCTTCCTTGTGCCAAAAAGAGTTGAATAAAAGCCGTGTGTAATTCCAGGGTGTGGTGGGTGACAGCACCATGATATCACTGCCTGGCAGTGCCAGCACCCTGCTCCCATGGCACAGCCTGGTGCCTTCCCAGGTGTGGCAGCAGGAGATGGAATCTCACCTGCCTCAACATCCCAGCACGGCCCCAACTCCTCACCCAGGGAAGAGAGGAGAAGTCTTGGCTTCAGCCCCACGCTTCAGACTGATCTCATCAGGGAGGTTGTATAAGTTTGGTTTTTTGTTTTTTTTAAAGGCATCATCTCATAGGATTGTTTTAATCAGCATTTTCATTGTTAGATTTGTTGTCCTCACAAAGCTTGAGCCAAAAAGGGGAATGGATCAGAGAACCTGCCCAATCTCACTGTTCAGGCCAGAGAACTAAAAGTCAGCAGAGAAAGGAAACTCAGCAAGGGCAATCAGATCTTCCGAAGTCTTTCCATGGCATGAGCATTGCTATTAATGGACACTGATAAGGGAAATATTTTTTATAATTTATAATAAATATTTTCTATATGTTATAATTTTTATAATTTATAATTATAATTTATAATAATATATTTTATTATTTATATTTTTATATTTTTTATAATTAATATAATAATTGCCATCTCAAGCACATCCCTCCAAAGTTCTTTTTGCCTCCCCAACGTTCATCCTTTGGCTGAGGAAGCCTCTCTGTGAGAAGGACTCGGTTCCCGTGGGTTTCCAGCTCCCCAGCTCTACACACGGATGTTAAGGTTGCTCAGAGGGTTGGGTCTGCTCAGATTCCTGGGTCTGTTTCCATCCAGGAGAGTCCAGGGCTGTGGGTGAGGAGAAGAACCTTGAAGGAATTAAAAATAGGCAGAACAATTCAGGCTGCAACTGGTAGAAACTCCAGCTGGCATAAGCAAGGGAGATAAATTCCCAGGAATTTCAGGCTTTAGGGCAAAGGATAATTCCTGCTTTTCTCCAGACCAGCAGGTCTGAGCATCCTCTCTTGCTTCTTGTTTCCGTGCTGTGGATGTTGCCTGCTGGCCTCTGCTCTGAGCTGTGCCTCTAATTGTTGTAATTAACTCACCGAGTGTGAGTTAATTGCAACACATCCGTGCCTTGGAGTCCCCAGAGGGAAAAGGGACACCCTGGCACAGCCCATCCCACAGGGCCAGGTCCCTTTGCCATCGATTATCAGCTTCCCCAGAGCACCGATTTGCCATAAATTCTCTGGGGTGGGGAACCCTCCCTGGCCCCAGGGAAGCTTTGTCCCTCAAGTGTGAAATTGCTGCAGAGGGGAAATGGAGAAGGGACCTTAATTAATGGGACAGCTTTGCTACGGGAAGATAATTCATCTTTTCCTTATGCAAATGCTCCAGGAATATTAATGACCTCCTGTAGGGACTGTTCTCAGAGTTATGTTTTGTTGTTGGAATGAAAATTAGGGAGTGAATTTACCCTGGACACAGTGGGGAGGGCAGCAGTGGGATTGCCAGGAGCAGGAATTTGTCCCTGTTATTACAAGAATAATCTGAGTGTGACATTTCACATAATTAGTAAATAATAATAATAATTTTAAGGAAAAATATTAAAAATCCTAACAGGTGGAGATGCTCCCTTGCAATGCAGGTATGATCCCTGCAGGGCTTTCATTTGGGAAGAAGAGGAAAAACAAGCTGGTTCCAAGGGATTTCATTTCACTTTTCATAGAATCATGGAATCATCCAATGGTTTGGGCTGTAAATATTCAAGGCAAGGTTGGACAGGCTTGGAACAACCTGGTCTGGTGCAAGGTGTCCCTGCCCATGGCAAGAAGTTGGAACAAGAAGAGCTTTAAGGTCCTTTCCAAGCCACCCCAGTCTGGGATTCTGTGATTCCAGGAAGGAGAATGCAGCCATGGATTTTTGTCCTCATAGCTCTTGATGTTTATTAAAGATAAATGTTAGAAAGAACAATCTTTTCAAAGCCAACTCAACACCACCAGGTCTGGCAGAAAAGCAAAAATCTTCAGGGACTTGAAAAATGGTTGAGTAACATTAAATTGGTGATTTTTAAATGTGAGCAGGGAGTAGAATGAATATATATAATATATTATAATATAAATACGTATGGCCTGAATTAAGGTCTTAGACTATAGATGTATTAGTTTCTATTTTATATATAGCATTAAAAAAAAACAAACCGGCATCTGCCAAGAGAGCCCAAAAATTGTCTCTGGAAATAGCCCAGATCTTTCCCAATGCATCTATAAAGAGCACCTGCATTTAGTGGTCAGCAAATGTTGCCCAATTGATGGCAACTGTTGTCAACATCAACAAAAATAGATGGAATAATGAAAGATTTCTGCTGACAGTCTCAGATACAACATGTACAGCTTCCATTTGACCACAAACCCCTGACAAATTCAGCTGGCTACAAGCTGAACAGATTTTTTAGGGAAAAATTATCTGGGGAGAAGCTGCCAAAACTCACATTATTCTCTTGGTGACTTCATTATTACATTGCTGGTATTGTTCACGTTGCTTTTTTAAACGTTACCATGTTAATATTATATTTAATAATATCATATTTTATTCTAAAATATAAAAATAGATTTTAAAAAGCAGCAGGGGCCAATACCTCTCCTTCCACTGTAAATGTTCTGAAGTCTTAAAGAAATCCCAAGAGTTCCATCATAAATATATGACATAAAAAAGGGCTGATTCCTGAACTGAGCTCAAACCCTATAGAAGGATGAGCCTCTTCCCTAAACAACTGATCCAAGGGTTGCTGGAGGGGAAAGAAGGGAATAAACTCTGTTTTTTTCCCACAATTTTATTCCATTAATCTTTCCCCCCTGGTATTATTCTCGGAGGTTTGTGATTTGAGCTGGGTGAAATATTCCAGGAGTTTCTCACACTCAACCTTCCACCCTTGCCTGAGCTGCTTTTACATCAGGAGCTTCAAATTCCCCATTCCAAACTCTCCTCTTCCAAAGGTTTTTTTGCCCAAGCTGGGTAAGCCTTGCTTCAGGGGAGGATGTACACAATAAACAGCTTTTTGTGGTTAATTTAATGCTTCCCCAGCACTCCAGTTATTAATCTATCCACAGAGGAGGTTTATTGCTGTGTCTACCACAAACTGATAAAGATTATCACGGAATTAATTCCCAACAAGTGTGCTGTTAGGCTGGGAGCCAAATGCTCCGAGTTATCAGTGTGAATAAATACTTGAACATAATTTCTCAATGAGCCTGTCTTAAATGGACTTCTAAGGCCAAACCTTTGCAAATAAACTCTCGGGAAAGTGAAAAGAACAAACGTCACCGTGTTCTTGCATCACATCCAACAGATCTGACGCATTTGGTGCAGGGCTCAGGGTGTCTGATCCAGAAATACTGCCCAGATTTCCTGGAATGTGGCAGAACTTCTCTGCCCTCATCATCTTCATCCTCCTTGAAGAAGGAGCATGCAGGGAATGCTCAGAGCTTGATCTTCCAGGGCATTTCTGTCTTCTCACTTTCTGTCTTTCCCAGCAGAGCCCTGAGACTTCTCCTGCGCTTTCATTTCCAGTGAAATTCCCTCCTTTCCTGCTGAGTCTTTTGAAGGAGTCACCAGCTCCAAGAGCCACTGAAGCTGCAGGGGCTGCTGATGAGCACACAGTTCAAAAGCAGCCAGAAACATCTGGGCATTGGCCAGAATCATTTTCTGTTTGTGCAAGTGACAGAAAAGTTTCCATCATCTGTTGAAAAATGATCCTAAAAATAACTTTCCCTCGAGTGCTGCACAGCCAGAGACCTGTGCAGAGGACATGGGTGCTGGCAGCCTGGGGACCTTCACCTGCGAGAGGAAGGGGAAGGGATTCAAAAATAGGGAAAGGCCAGGACCTTTCAAATACCTCTTGGAATGCTTCCAATACTTCTTATTTCCGGCTCATCTCTTGCCTGTGTTGCATCTCACAGTGCCAGGACCATGTTCTTGCTGTCCTTATGGAATAATCTTGCATTGAGGGGTGTTGGGGAAGATGAAATAGGAAAATCTTATAAATATGATTACCTGGCAAGAGATGCTGAGAATATAGAAACTATAAGCTAGATTGAAATGAAGACAAGCTCTGAGATACCAAACCCCAGTGACTGAACAACTGGAAAACAATGGGATGGCCAACTGAAGGTAATCCACCCCTTGATTACACAATGCTCTCTGCTTACTCCAGGTCCAAGGGTCAGAGCAGACCCTAGCAACTCAAGCAGAGAGTACAAAAAGCAGTTTTAAGGGTTTAAAATGTAACGCCATATGGTAATACAAGGATGCTCATAGGCTGTATGTAAATGCTATAGAATTTGTATCTTGTCCTAGATTGGTTAGTGAAAATTAGAATATTCAGTACAGAACATGATTTATTGTAAGCAGCAACCACAGGACCCCTTACCCTTACTCTTCTGTATTCCACTTCCCCGATTCCTGTACCTCTCCCTCTCTCTCTCACCTCCCCTGTCTGCCCGGAGCTGCATCTTGCAGCTCCCAGCAGGCTCTTACCCCCGCGCTTTTTATCACAATAAACCTCATGCTCTACCGACTGAGGCCCACGTCAGGCGCAGATTTCTACACAGAGGGGGAAGAGACTTTCCTTTCGTGTGGGTTCTGCATGAGTTTATCCAACCCTTTCCTTCCAGGGAGAGTCACAGGGAGGTGTCCCAGGAAGCTGCAGTGAGGCTGGAAGAAAACCTCTGGGAGCATTTTGGAGCCTTGGGAGCACCTCCAGCTTCTGTCTTTGCTAAAGGCTCCTTCATTTAAGGTGCTGGAGCACCAGAGTGGGTGCTGTCCTGCCTGGGTGCAACAGGGGAACCCCAAAAACCATCTGTAGGTTCCTGGACTGGCCGTGGTGGGGTGAAGGTGCTGGGGGAGAGAAGTGTCCCTGGGCTAGTGGTCTTTTGCAGCAGGGCTCCACAAACACTCTCACGAGTCAGCCTGTGATTTATGAGGAGATGGGAACTGGGCCAAGCTGGGCCCAGTCCCACTGTGGAACTGGTTTCTATATCTTAAACAAACCGGTCATTGAAAAGCCACGCCTCAGCTTTGTGTTGGAAGATATCCCAGCGCAAGGTCTGTTTGCCTGGCTGTGGAAACTGGGACTGAGGAGGAATTTGGGAAGGGGAGCGGCAACAAAGTCAATGTTTTGGAGCAGGAGGGATCCAGCTGACACCTCCATCTGTCCAGCAGGTCAGGCCATGATGACATGGACCACTCTCCAGCTTCAGGGGTGGGGGAAGCAGTGCCTGGAGCTCCCTGTCCCCAAAAACGACACAAAGGAACGATGGAGACACTCAGAGCCACACGAGGTGTGGGGTGTGGGATCCAAAACCAGTCCTGGCAGGAGAGAGGAGCTCAGATTTGGTCGCTCATGGTGATCTCAGAGTTTGGAGAGGGCAAGAGTTGATGTACCCGTGCTCTGAGGGACAGCTTTGTTTGTGGAGCCCACCAAGGCTCCCAGAGCAGCTTCCTTAGGGTTTAAAAGGAGCTGAAGCTGTGACATGACTGCCGTTAACTACAAGAGAAAAATTACACAGCAAGAGCTGCTCAGTTAGGTAAAAAACATAACAAACCCATAAAAAAATCCTGCTGGCATTCCCAAGGTAAGCAGGTCAAAGAAAACGTAAAACTGGGTGACTGGAGGGCTCTTCCCTGAGTGAATCCTGTGGGCTCTTCCCTGAGTGAATCCTGTGGGCTCTTCCCTGAGTGAATCCTCTGGGCTCTTCCCCGTGGCAATCCTGACATGTGTCAGTCACAGCAGGCAGTTCACAGTGAGGTCTCAACACTTGAAGTTTCTTTCCAAGATTATCTCCCTTCTTCACCCGTAAAATTGTGCTTTAAAAAGAAATTTTAATACTTGAAAAAGCCCCTGAGTGCCACAGAGGGTGGGGAGCATCCACACCTTGTTCGTCCTGCTGCTGCCTGGAATGACCTCGGCAGCCCTGGCAGCATCTCCAGCCCCAGGAGCAGCAGTGCTGCTCAGGGAACTTTTATGGGCTGTTTCAGGCAGCAATAAAATATTCTACACCTGGATTTTGGCTGCCTGACTGCTGGAAAATGCTTGGGAAAGCTGCTGGTGAAGCCTTTAATTCTGGCTATTTTGGGGCATCATTGAGTGCTGTGCAACAAACCCTGGCTGCATCCTCTGGTGTTACCCTGAGCAGCAAATATTGGTGATGCCTTTATTGCCTGGAAGGGGAAACTCCTCAGGGTTTGCTGAGGGCACTTTGCAGAGGTTTCCAGAAGCTGAAGGTGGCAAATTGGTTTTTCCACAGTTTTTCCAAGAGAGGAAGCACAGGAGGCGAGGCAGGGCTGGAGCTGAGCCCTCCCGGCAAAGCTCAGTCGGGGTTTTCACACTCTGGGTGCGAGCCAGGCTTTGTCCCCATCCTCCTGCAGTGATTCCCAGGCTGTCCCCAGGAGGAGCAGGGTGTAAATCACTCCATCCGAACCCATTTGTGCTGCCCTGAGATCTCCAGCACAGGATTCCCACTTTGTCTCCATTCTCTGCAAGGATTCCCAGGCTGTCCCCAGGAGGAGCAGGGTGTAAATCACTGATTAATGCCTCCATCCAAACTCATTTTTGCTGCCCTGAGATCTCCAGCACAGGATCCCCAGAGAGGGATTCCCTAATCTGTTCCCAATCCCCGAGGCTTCAAACCCACTTCAAAGGCTGTGCCTGCCACTTGTCCCCATCCAAACATCGATCACTGTCCCTCTGTGCCACAGCTGGAATTCTGCAGCACGGGGGGAGGCTTTGGAGCATTTGTCCAGCATTCCTGACATCCAGCTGGTTTTATTGGCAGTGGGGATGTTGTTTTAGGAATTCCCTGCTGTCTGGAGGGGATTTCATGAGAAGACAGAGCACCAAGAGCAGCAGTTTGGAATTTTAAGTCAGGTTTAATGCTACAAACACATTGGATATGAGTTAAAAACTTTGGGAGGCCACACCTGGGACCAGTGTGCTCAGCATCAATCAAAAATAGAGAAGTTAAAGTAAGAAACCCACTGAAAAATTCTAAGCCAACAAACTGACTCCCAAATAACCCCAAACCCCTCCCTGGTCAAATCTGAGGTGTTACGGCAGCCTTTAGACATTTAAAACTTTAATATTAATATAAAACTTTATTATAAGTGCTTATTGAAATTGAGGCAGCAACAAATCTCATCTATTCTGGCTTTAGCTCAGCTTGGTGAGACATTCCCATGGCAGGGGACACATCCTAGTGAGGATGACCTGGGACAGTGGAGGAAATCACCTTTTTAATTCCTCTTGGCACCGCAGAGCTGCTGGAAAGTGGCATCACCAGTGATCAGAGCACAATCCCAGTCTGTCAAACCAGTTTGCCAGCCTGTCACTGGGAGGAGTTTTCCATCTGTAAATTTATCTGTCTTTTCACCCTCAAATTTTTGGACAGCATTACCAAAAAAAAAAAAAAAAAAAAAGAAAAGAAAAAAAAGGAAAAAAAAGTTTCTAATTTGATGCCTGCAATCAACTGTGAGCATAAATTTTCCCCAGCAGCATTTGATTTTCCATACATCCACTATTTTGCCGAGTAATTGAGAATCAAACTTTCATCCCCAACAGTGTTTTGATGAAGGCAGCCTGGCTGATTTCTTTAATTAGTGACAATCATGCGGCATTGTATTTAAAAATGGACAAACAGCGAAGATTGTGGGACTCATCTTGAGCCAGTGGCATCTTTGATGATTCAAGATGTGGAAGTTTCTTTGGCTCATAAGTGAATTGAGGTTTTGGCTCAGTCTTGTCCCCCCTTTTCTAGGGGACATCCAGTGCTGGAAGGGACCTGTGCATGTCCCCAAGCCCTGCCCAGGGCACCTCACTCCTGCTGAGCCACCTCCAAGAGAGAGGCTGAGAGCCAGAGCATCACCAGGAGCATCCCAAACCAGGCCTAAAACTCCTTCCCTTCCATGAGAACCAAAGGAAATATTTTCAAAGTTAGTTATTTCTTCTCAAGAGATTAATTGCCAGCCAAAAAAAGAGACTTTAAAGCTGTTTGTAATGCCAATGTGAAGAGCTCTGTTCGCGTGGATATTGTGATGATACCTTAATAGGCTCTTGCTCATCCCTGGGATCTGTGGGACTCGGAACACTCTGCTCTTCACATCCCAATTTAGGGGAATTAGTCCTTAATTTGCCTCCATAAATGATGTTTTTTCCTTTGGGGTTGCATCATTTTGGATGTGATCCTCCAGAAGAGAGGAGGCAGGGACCTTGTTCAGCAGCTTCTTAGGAGGGGGAAGGGGCCCTGGATGAGTTTGGAAAACCAAACTGGCTGCTCCCAGCAGTGATGTGGGGACAGAGCACAGCAAGATCTATCACTGCTTGCCTCCATCCCAGTGGGAACAGCCAACCCACCTCCTCCAAATCCCTGCTGAGCTCTCTTCACTCCCTTTCTCCCTTTTCTCTGGAAAAAATGGCCCAGTCCTGACCATCCCTCAATTTGGGCAGCTGATACCCAGGCCTGCCTGTGCTGGAAGTTTGATTTTTGCATTGTGGGAGGGTGTGTCGGTGTTGAAACACTTTCTATTCCTTCAACAGCATTCAATTTATTTAAAAAATAAATAAAAATCCCTATGAGCCACACTGTGTTGTTTAATCAGCAGAGAGCTGGTTAGCAAAGGGAAATGGACGGCTGAGCCAGGTGCAAAATTCTTGGAAACAATTCAGGGATTGCACTGGAAGGAAAATACCCCAGGGCAGATCTGCCCAGAGCGGGGATGGAATTCAGCTTCTGCTCAATTCTCCCTGAATAAATCAGGATTGCCTGGGTGGGTAGTCCAGAGAGCAGTCAGAGAGGAGCTATAAATAAAGGTACTGAGCCACCTCTCCTGCTGGAAGCTGCTCTGCCTTGGAAGCATTTTGTGATAAGCAGTGAAGCTGAGAGATAAGGGCTCCGTGTGTGCCAGAGAATAACTCACCCTCACTCCAGCCCCTTCCATCCCCGAATGCTTTCATCTCCCTGCTCTGCTTAGAGCTCAGGATAACAAAATCCCAAAGGATCCAGGGGCACATTTCAAGCCCAGGGGATGGGGGGAAGGAGCTCAGCGCCAGATCTGAGGTGCATCCATGAGCTGCTCCTGCTGTACATGGAAATTGTGTCTGCAGGCAAAACCTCGGCACCCCTGGCACCTCTGACGAGTTTCTTTGGCTTCAGGGAGTCCTGGAACAGCCCAGGGATGCACATGGAGAGTCTCGGACATTGAATTCACCCTCAGCAGACACTGGTGGTAATATCAGGAAGCTCTGCTGGTGTTAGGAACCTCTGGAAATTGGGGAAACTCTTGCCAAATTGACTTTCATCCATCATCCTGTTCATCATCATCATCCCTTCCACAGAGGGGTCTGAACACGGGCAGAGATGAGTCTGGGACAGGAGGCCAGGCCTGGGATGGTTGGGCAGAGCTCTGAAGGAGGGTTTTGCACAGCTGCTGCCACTGCAGCCACAATTCAGCACGTTCAGCTCTCTTCAACATCCCTGGCACTTCGCAGAGCAAAGAAATTGGTGCCAAACTCACGGTGGCTCCTTTGGATGCTCGGGGAGAGCCAAGGGAAAGCAATCAGTCACAAAATTCCTTCGTGAGGATCTTCTCTCTACACTCGGAATGGAAATTGGGAGAAGCTTTGTGGGATGGGGCTGCCAGAACAAGCTGCACCACCAGTTCCATTTTCCCTGGAAGAAGGGGAATTTATTCATGTTAATTTATTTCTGTGTTTCTGCTCCATGAATAGGATTAAGGAAAAGCGTGGAAACAGTGGGACAAAGTGCCCCTGCACACGGTGATGGACACAGAGATGGAGCATTTCTGTTTGAAGCAGTGGAGGAATTCCAAACCTGTTTTCATATTCTGCATCCTGCCTTTCATGCCTTCAGCAGTAGGAAAAACGTTGTCTTTACATTCCTGCCTGGAAAAACAATTAGGAATGTTAATTGCACTGCCCAGGAGGTGGAACAGGGGCTGGCCAGGAAGGAATTTCTTTGCTTGTAAACAGGAAGACTCAACCTTTCCCGCCATTCTCCGTAGAGGTATCGGGAGGGTTTCAAGGAGCTGGAAAATGGGACTTCAGTGGGAAAAGCAGCAGCAGGAAAAATGAAAAAAGGGAAAACCAGAGAAAAGGCACCGGCCAGGAGCAATCTCTGCTCCCCTCCTGCTGAGGGGAAAACCCATGTGAAGGGTGTAGCACCTCAGCCACTCTTTGGAGGTTCTCCAGGATTTTCCTGGAATCTAATTACCTCTGTGAGAGGTGTGGGAGCACCCAGCACCCTCTCCCCTCCCTAAATGACAGAGTTTTCATGGGCAGAAGTGTGAGTTATACCCAGAGCTCTGTGCCCTGCTCAGCTCCACCGTTGTGGACTGATGGGGATCCCATGGAAAGGGATCTTTGGGAAGGAAACCTTTCTTTGCTCAGGTTAAAACTCCAGTGTTTCTCCTCAGGTTTTGACATGATTGTTAAACCTTGAGCATTTCTTTCAGAAACATTGCTTTTATGGTAAAAAATGGGACACATTTTCCTGATTTCAGGTCTCCACTTCCATTCCTCTGCTGAGTGCAGCACAATGCAGGACACAAGGAATATGAACTCTGCCTCTGCAGGCTCTGAAAGCACCTGAGTTGGTGCTTTTTATTTTTTAATTCTTTAATTTTTTTATATTTTTAGTTAAGATTTTTTTAATTATTATTTTTTAAATTTTTAATTAATATTTTATATCTTTTTTCCCCTGCAGAATTTGTGTAATCTGCCCCACAATTTTCCCTGCCAACAATTGCCAGTGGAAATACAGATATCAAATATGAGCTCTGGTTATCTCTGGGTAACTCGTGTGCAAAACCAAAAGGTGAAGTTGAAGGATTTGAGTCTCTTTTTGTGGTGCATTTCAGGTCACTTATCCTTGGCTCTTCCCAGGACACAGGGAACTAGGGCAGGGCAATTGGATAACACCAAACAAGTCATTTCCCCTCACTTTCCTTCACTATTCCCATCTGGAAAAGGGGGAAGAGGAATATTAACTTCTCCTTGAGGGGTTGGGATAATGAGCTGGCTGCAGAAAGCTGCTGGATCCTGAGCTGGGATTGGGAAAATGAGCTGGCAGTGGCTGGATATTATTATATCCATGTGTTATTATTTAATATTGGATAAACAAAGTCATTTCCCAAGGGTCTTTAGGAGAGCATTGCCTTTTAGTGAGTGCTAATTGACTTTTCTGTAAGGCGCCCAATTTGAGCCTGGATCCCTTCATTAAAACCCTAACTACACGGCCTAAACCTTCAGCCAATATTTCAAAACTCAAGTTTCCGTTCTATCCTGCTTGCCAAAAGTGGTGTTTTGTCCCTTTTTGCGGTGATTCACAGTGTCCATCCCTCTTCCTCCCTCCTGGCAGTGCCAGCCGTCGGCGGAGTGGTGACGTCCGCGATGTTTTGGGAAGCAGCTCTGCCCTCCAGCCCCTGCCAAACAGGAATCGCTCCCGAGGTGTCCCAGGGACTTCAAACTCACCAGTGATGAGGCAGGGCAGGAGCAGAGTTTGGAAATTAAATCAGAGCCTGGACAGGCAGATCCCAAAGGAACGAGGTGCCGTCTGCCCCCTTTAGTTCCCAGGGCCAATTAGTTGGCAGGGAGATTTGTGGGTCAGGTTGCATAAATTCTGCAGGAAAAAAAAAATTAAAAATTATGAAATAGCCCCAACTCAGGTGCTTTCAGAGCCTGCAGGGGCAGAGTTCACATTCCCTGTGTCCTGCATTGTGCTGCACTCAGCAGAGAGATGGAGGCGGAGACCTGAAATCAGGAAAATCTGTCCCACTTTGGGTCATGGCTGAAAACAGATGGATGCAAGCAGATTTCCTGTAGGGATATTTGGCTATTCCCACGTTCCTCCTCCTGCTGTAGCAGCCCCAAGCTTTTGGAGGATGTCCTGCAGCACCCACCATAGGGATAATACCCAACTGCAGGAGAAACCCCTGGGAAAAAGCTCTTTATTCACTCACTAACTGAGGACATGCCCTCATTTGTAACTTTTGGGCAAATCCAAACCCGGGATTCCAAGCAGCACTTCTGAATAGGGAGCAGAGGTGTCCTGGCACCAAGGGGAGCTGCCTGGAAAGGAACATCCCCGTGGAGAAACTGAGCCTCTTTGTGTGCTCCTGGCAGCCCCTGGCACAGCCCCTGGCACAGCCCTAGCACTTTCCATGGGGCTTTTTCTTCCCTTCCTGGCCTTGTGAATTTTCTTTCCTTGGGAAGCTCCGGGAAGAGTTTGGTGCCAGCGGTGCTTCACCAGCTTTAAATAGGGTTGAACCCCAGGATTGCTGTGGGGAAAACTCATTTACACCAAAGCCACACACCCAGGCTCAGGAATGCAATAACTCCTGCCGCGGCTGATCAGCAATGACATTATGGTCTGAAGGCATTTCTGGGACATCCGTGATGGATTTAGAGGAGTCAGCAAGGACTTGGCTCTTCAGGAAGTTTCTGGAACTACTAGTGCACTTCCAAGGCTTTTGCTGAATCCTTGACAGCTTTGAAGGAAGTTAATTCATTGCAGGAGGTAAAACTGTCAGGAAAGGCTCCTGAGGCCATAAAATGCCTGTCTGAGTATTTAACTGGAGCTTGTGGTTCATGCAGCTCCTGGAAGAGCAAGGAGGGATTTAGGACTGGAAACACTGTGCAGGTACTTGGAGGCTCAGTGTCAGAGCATAATTCCCTTCCTGCTCCCCTTCCTGGGCTTGCTTTCAGACACATATTATGGGTAATCCTCAGTGCTCCATTTCTTTCCTGTCCCAGAAATACAAAGGTACAGGATTTAGGATTTTGAGGCTCAGTGTACTTGAAGGAGCTTGCCTGGAGAGTCACACAGCAAAATTTTAAGGATTCATTTGAAATCCCTTCTAATAAGGCCTCCTGCCAAGTCTATCCAAAGCAGCAGGAGCTTTCCCATCGACTCTAATGGGCTTTGGGAAATGTTCTGTGACACAGCAGGGAGCTCTTGTGTAGCAGAGCAAGCTCTCCTAAAGCAAACCCCTGCTCTTCCCTGGAGATTGGATATGGGACCAGTCCAATTTATTTATTTCCTGGTGCTCACTGGTTCCCTTCTCCAGAGGGAGAGCAGAGAGGCTCTGCTGGGAAAAGGCTGCAGAGGGACTGGGGTGGGGCTGCTCAGGTGAGGGGGTGATGCCATATGAGAGGAAAGAAAACATGCAGGGGAGAGAAGCTGCCTGGTGTCTTCCTAATTATCCTTGCCACTTCATTTGGGTGAACTCCATTAGCTGCGCAAGGAAAAAGTCCGGACATTTTATGCCAGGCTAGTGTGGATTTGGAAGTGGGCAGAGCTGGTGGTTCCCAGGGTAAGGCTGCAGGGCCAGGGCCATGTGGAACAGCAACAGTGGAAAAGGGCTGTGCGTGCCTGCTTTGTACCTTTGGAATTGTGATTCAGTCATTTGCCACTTGCTGATGTCAGAACATCATTTCCCCCAGCACTAAAGAGCTTACGAAACATTCCCATTTCCCATTTCCCCAGGAAGAAACACCACAGAACTCCTGTTCTTTTGTGCCTTCTCGTGGCTGAGCTCATTCCAGAGGTCAAGTGGAGCACGGTAACTGTGGACACCTTCCCTGGGATGTGCACATCCCTCCAGGAGCAGAATTCAGGGATATTTCTAGCCTAGGGAGAGGAGAGGACTTGTTTTAACAGAAAATAGGCAGGGACAACAGAAATATTTGGGAGACCTTCCAATTCCAGAGGCGACCAAGGAGGTGAGCTTCTTTTTAAGGCTTCTATCCCACAAATATCCAAAAAAACTGCAGGGAGGTGAAGTAAGGGAAATAGATCCTGATAATCTGTTTGTGAAGTACCTTGGAGTGACACAAACTTCTCCCTGGAGCCCAATGTTCCCAGAGTTGTTATCAAATAATCCTGGCTAGCAAATAATCAGGAAAGGCTAAGAAGAGGATTTTGACTTCTGGCATGAGAAAAGATGACCCAGTTGAGCATCCCAGTTCCTGGGAGAATGAGAGGCCCCGTCCCTTTGGAGAGAGGGAAAGTTGGGATCACAGCAACCTTCCCAATAACGGAGAGGAATTCCCAATTTGGATTTGTGGGGTTTTTTCTCACACACACAAAGCGGCAGTGGCTGATGGGAGGACAGTCCATGCAGGGGAAGGGTTGGAAGGTGGAGGAAGAGGGAACATGTTGGTGAACCAGAGGGAGAATTATCCAGGGAAAGGACTTTAAGGAACAGTGGGGAAGATGGAAGGGAGGAACAATGTGCTTGATGGAAGATCAAGAGCCGAGGCAGGGACAGCCTGGAGAAACAGAGGCAGAAATGAGACACCTCACCCTGAATCCCCCTGGACACTGCCACAACCAGCACAGATTTGGGAACGGCAGCACCCAAAGGCTGTAAAAGCAGCAGATTTGGGGGAGCTTGCTATAGAGCAGCCCAGGGATCCATCCCATCCCATCCCAGGGAACGTGGGCTGCTCTCCAGCCCTGCGGGGTGAAGGGCACTGCACTCGCTGCAGGAAGACGCCAGGCAGCCCACCAGGAGCACGAAAGGAAACAAAACAAAGTCATTGCCATGCGTTCGGGACTTCAAAGCTCCGTGCCACACCCGGCTGTTACTGGTGGTGGCTGGGAGCCAGGGCTGGAATGAAGAGGGGAAAAGCTGCTCTATCTTGTTCAGCTCCAAACCTGTGTCAGCTCTGCAAATGGAGCACCTGAGAGACGGGGAGAGAGGAGAAAGACTCAGAGTTGCATCTCCGAATGCACCAACGTCACTTAGGGACGTGAATCCACCTCAAAATCTGACCTCGGTGTCCCATGGTCTTCTGCGTCACGTCAGCGTCAGCATTCAGCACTCAAATCCATGAAAATTCTAAATTCCCAGGCTGTTGATGCATCCCAGAAAACGTCACCTCACAGCCAACCTGTGGTGTGACTGGAGCTGAATTTAGGGAAGAATTGTTTGGAGGGGAAAAGCTGAAAATCTGCACTTGCAGGAGGGGTTTGTTGGCAGAGAAATTGGGAGTGCAGAGTTTGTTAAATATTTTTAAAAAATATGTCTGACTCATGTTCACAAATGAGTAAAATTAAACTGCTGACACTGCTCCCAGGAGTCCCAAGGGGACTCGCATGGAAACTGCAATGAAAAGTTTATAAATGGTGGCATAAATTATTAATTTTATTAAAATGTGTGCGCGCAGAGCAGCACTCAGGAACTGCTGCCTGCAGGGTTTTAAGGCAGGGCTTGGAGCAACCTGCTCCAGTGGAAGGAGCTGATCTTTAAGGACCCTTCCCAGGATCCTGGGATTGCAGAAACCAGCAGAGGAGCCAAGCGAGATGAAGGCAGCACTTTTTGCCATGGCCCTGTGTAGTTGCACTGTTTTAGAAATCTTTCTCTTCTTTCTCAGGGAGAATAGAGATAAGCTGCATTTTTTGTACTTTCTTAATCTCTGTGTTTGGTACTAGGTGTTGTATAGCTGTGACCAATGGTTTTAGGAGGTGGATTCCCTGCTGACCAATAGTTGCCAGATTATTAATGGATATATAAAGAAGTTTCTGTAAATAAAGTCTCTCTTTTCACCATCTTGAGTTCTCCTGCCTGCTTCCTCTGCCAGCTTCTGAGAATCTCAGAAAATCTAAACCAACAGCCCTGCAGTTTGCCACACGCGAGGTATCAACGCCCAACTGATGAGCAGAGACTTGTTGGGATGCTGAGACTTGTCCATGCCCCCCGGGGCTCCAAAATCATCCCTTTGGGCTGTGGCAGCAGTGGGAGATGTGGCTGTTCCCAGCTCCCTTGGTGTGTTTGGGGTTGGGGGTGGATGGAGCCTCCTCTTTCGCTGTGATCTGTCACCTGCAGCCGAGCTTGTGTCACCCTGAGAGCTGTGACAGCGTGGGCAGAGCGGGGCTGGCTCTGCCTCCTGCTCTGGGCAGGTTTGGGCATCACAAAATAAACGATATCAAGGTATTAGAGTCCAAAACAGAAGGTGGTGAGGCCCAGCCTCGAGTGCAGCCTCCCCTGCCCACCCTTGCCCAATTTATCCCCCAGAGCAGAGGGGTGTGGATTGGGCTCCAGGCTCTGACCCTCAGCCCTGCCAGCCTGAGGGGCAGCTCCTCCAGGGCAGGGGACAACTCCTGAAATCAGCCCTGAAATCAGCCCTGAAATCAGCCCTGAAATCAGCCCAGCTCTGCTCGGATCCTCATGACTCAGAGGTGTGAGGAAATGTGAGAACACTCTGCAGCACAGCTCCTCTAATGGGAACACTCCTTCTTTCACACGCTTTGGAGGGGATTTTTTTTTTTTAAACTAAAATCTAAAGGAGCAGAATATGAGCAACAGCCAAGGAATTTATTTGCCCACGTGCTTTGTACCTCTCTCTCACACCTCTGTTCTCCTGCAGCTTTGCCCATGATGCAGATCTGGGTGGAGTGCAGGGAATAAAGGTAATTTTCTTCATGGGAATATGTGTTTTTTCACACGAGGTGGCTGCACTTGCACACTTTGCTCGGTGAGGGAGGAAGGCAGAGCTCTGGGAGGAGTGGCAAGAAGAAAAAAACAGGTGAATGTTTCTGAAGCAGCATCTGCTCAGAGGAAAAGGCTGTAGAAACCTTAACTAAATATTCCTGGAACAAGGACACATGTCTGTAAATGGAACTGGAATTTAGAGGGAAATTATGATGGGATCGAGGGAGAACACTGCAGAACAGGAGTGGGGTGGGTGCAAGAGGTGATGCAGAGAGCCTGGGAAAGGATGTCCCTGGAAAAACACTGCCTGTGGCACCTCATCAGGTGCCCCACCCCAGGTTAAAAATCAGCTCCAAAAGGGATTTTGGGTTCCTGCTGTCCCCAAAGAGAGGCTGGGTGTGTCTGGTGCCCAGGCTGGCATTGGATTTCTATTTGTGCAAATGCCCCCAGCAGTGAGATCTCTTTGCCAGCTGCCAGGGTGAAATTATTACATTCTGAAGTCCTCACATATGAGACATCTCAAAAGCGAGAGCAAGGAATCTCCAAGCTAAATGCAGCCTGGCAGAAACCAGAAAAAGGCTGTGCATTGGTGTCTGGGTGGAGCTGGGTTTGGGGATTAGCTGAGATCAGCTCCAGCAAGTGACTCCAGGGCAGCAGGAGCCAATTCTGTGAATGGGAGCTGTGAGAACCAGCTGGGAGTGACTCGGGCAGGCAGGATCCCTTTGGAACCATCACACTTCACTTCCCAGGAATGCTGTGCTGAAGGCTGAAAGCAAAATTGTCCAGCAGAGGTGCACCTGGAATCATCTCATCAATGAGACCAATTGCTCTCATTTTTACCCAAATTAGGGCATGGGAATGATCTTGGATGTCTTTATCCAAGGCTGTGGGGGAGCACAACAGCCTGGAGAAAAGGGGACCGGGGGGACCTTGTGGCTCTGCACAGCTCCTGACAGGAGGGGACAGCGGGGGGGATCAGGCTGTGCTTGCAGGGAACAGGGACAGGAGGAGAGGGAACAGCCTCAGGCTGGGCCAGGGGAGGCTCAGTTGGACATCAGCAGGAATTTCTCCATGGAAAGGGAGGTCAGGCCTTGGCAGGGCTGCCCAGGGAGGTTTGGAGTGCCCATCCCTGGAGGTGGCACTCAGTGCTCTGGGCTGGGGACAAGGTGGGGATGGGCACAGCTTGGCCTCGATGGGTTTGGAGGTCTTTTCCAACCAAAATGATTCTGGGATTCTAGGAAGTGCCACTTCTGGGTGTCACCAAACCTGTGCTGGCAGTGGGACAAGAGACAGAGCAGGCACTGGAAGGTTCTGTAAGACTTTATGGATAGCAGGGAGAATAAAGCCAGAGCAACACAATAATTGGAAATAAATGGGAAGCATTGAGCTGTTGACACATGGAGGGAAATGGAAGTGGCACAAATGAAGCAGTGACTAACAGGACACTGCAAACAGAAGGAGGGTCACACACCAACAAGGAAAGGAAGGCAATTAGGGGGTAGTTAAGAGAAATGGAATGACTAATTGAAGGAAAGTGTCAGCTGAATGTCAGGAAATAATTCCTAAGTGGGAGCAGCTCAGGGCTGTGGAACAAGCTCCAAATGAGATTTCCTGAGCTGTTCAACCCTGAGTCAAACACTCGGAATCCACCGTGGACCTGGCAACAGCCCAGGCCTGAGCTGCTTCCATTGGAGCCTCTGATCTTGTCACAGTTGTTTTAAAAACAAAAATGATGTTAAAGTCCATAAAACACAGCTAAATTTCCACTCAGCCTTCACCACAGGAATCCATTCCTTGAAACTCCTGGTCAGGCACAGACCTTTGGTTCCATAAAACAGCCATGGGAAGATCTCCAGCACTGATTGAACATGTTTGCCTTGAACCCTTCCTTCTCCTGAAGTTCACAAAAAGCCAACCAACCTCAAATCTTGATTTTATCTTTATTGTCCACCCTGGAAGGCATAGTCATTTTCTGATTCATTTACTCCTGTGGCCAGTGCCAGCTTGATCCCTGGAATTGTCTGTCTAGGAAGCTGCTGCCTGCCTGGGATGGGTGCTCTGGTGTTTTCCAGCTCGGATGGAGCTGATTTCCACTTGCCATTCCTTTCTCAATGTCCCCTGTGCCATGGGAATAGGAAAAGAGGTGGAGTCCCAACAAAACTTGTGAAATTCTGAGCTCCAGGGGAAGGGAATCACAGAATTGGTCATAAACTCCCAGCACAGGGAGTTTGTGTTGAGCTGGAGTTTGACATCAAGAGATAAACAGCACTTACAGATCTTTCCTTCCATCCCTGATGAACGCAGGACTGCTTTGAAAATCTGGGCTGCTTCCTGAGCTTTGCCAAGAGGTCGCACTGTCTCAGACCACACCGGCAGGAAAATTCCCTGCAAATTCAGCCCATCCTTGATTTCCTTGCTGTGTCACAGGTCACAGCTTCTTTGTGGCCAAGGAAAACTGGAGGTGGCACTCAGTGCTCCGGGCTGGGGACAAGGTGGGGATCAGGCACAGCTTGGGATCGATGATCCTGGAGATCTTTTCCAACCTCAGCGATTCTGAAAGATTTGTATTGTTTTGAGATCTTGGAGTGGAAAGCTTTTCTGAATGGAAATTCCTTCGCAGCCTGCTCTTTGTGGGATGTTTAAATTCCCGTGTGTCTTCAGAGCAGTGGTAAAGGTTGACTGAGAAGTGTCACATGCAGAGGTGTCACTGTCGGGCCGATTTACACAATCCCATGAATTTCCCAATGCTGGAAATTGGGAATACAGCTCAGCAGTGACTAGAGAGGCTCCCTGGGGAAGGTGTGAGGCAGGCACAGGGCCTGGACAATTATCCCAAGGGAATTCCCACCACTCTCCAGTGAACTCTGCCCTGCACACCACACGCCATAGAAAGAGGCAATTAATATTACTTAACTTTTGGCTGTTTTCCCCAGATTTGATGTTGTTGACTCATTTGGGAGCTGCATAATTTCTTTGGAAAGGTGAAAGGTTTCTAATCAGCCAGGGCAGAAACAAAAAGTCACTGACCCCATGGTGGATGTGGACTTTCCTCTGACCTTCAGCTGTTGTGTCTCAAGCTGCTTTTCTGTTCTTAGTCTCATTTTTAATGCAGAGTAACTTTCTTGTAGCCTCAGAGTTTAAATTTGTTGCTGATTTGTGTCATAATGTTGTCAAATTTTATTCTGGTTTTGAATAGAAAAGGCCTAATTTGGGGTGTAAATGAGTCAGAGATCTCACAGATTACAAATGAGATGGAGCAAGAGAGACAGAGCCTGGGAGGGTGGGACAATGACATCCTTTTTTTATGTGGCACTGATGCAATAGCACAGATAAGAAGCCACAAAGGCCTCAGGTGAAAGTAATTTACATTAGTAGAAAATAGAGCATTAAAAATAAAGCTCTTTCTTGGGTGACCCATTCAAAAATGAGCTTCTCCCTGGGTGATATCACCAGTGAGTGGCACGTGCCAAACATCAGCTCAGCATCCTGGGGGCTAAAACCATTCCTGCCACTCAGGAATGTCCCATGTCCCTGTGCCAGGGCACCATCCAGCAGGGCATGGTTTGTCCCTGCCGTGGGTGAAGAGCTCCCCGAGGAGCTGAGCCCTCGATAAATGACAGCTTGTTAGGTTGAGGTGGCCTTGAGCTCTCTGTCCCCTCAGAATGTGCCGTGTGTCCCATCAGGATAAACCCCCAGGCCTTCGCAGAGAGCCCTGCAGGCAGCAGCTGATCCGTGCAGCTCATCTTCCACCAGCACTGCTGCCTCAACCAGGGAATTCCTTGGGCTATCCCTTGGGAAAACCACGGAGAGCCCCTCAGGGAGAGCCCTGTCCCTGTCCTGGTGTCACAGAATGGCACTTCAGACAGGAGCTGTGGTCTGCTCCTCCCTCTTGTCCTAAATCCAGTGGTTCAGTTACATTTTTGGTCCATCAGGATCAGGAGAGCAGGTCCGGGATTCCTGCAGGAGCTTCCCTGGAAGCTGAGGAATTCCTTGAGCCCACTCAGGATCCAGGGGGGCTTTGCTCCATTCCCCACCTCATCTGGAGCTCATTCTGCACATTTCCCTTCCCTGCTCAGGGAGGAACAGCCCCGAATCGCTGCAGCTGTGGGCACAGGTGCTGCCCTGTGTAGTTGCACTGTTTTAGGAATCTTTCTGTTCTTTCTCAGAGAGAATAGAGACAAGCTGCATTCTTTTACTTTCTTAATCTCTGTGTTTGGTATTAGGTGTTATTTGGCTGTGACCAATGGTTTTAGGAGGTGGATTCTTTGCTGACCAATAGTTGCTAGATTATTAATGGATATAAAAGAGGTTTCTTGTAAATAAAGCTCTCCTTTCACCATCTTGGGTTCGTCTGCCTGAATTCTCTGCCAGCTCCTGCAATCCTTGCGGAATCTAAAGCCAGAGCCCTGCACAGATTTGGGCTCCTCACCTCAGAAATCCACACTCTTCCTTTCGCTGAAACCCAGTGGTTATTCCAAATTCCTTCTTCCCTTCTTCCTCCCCCAGCCACAGCCTTCCTGGAAGCTCTGTTCCTGGAAAGGCCTCGCTGGAGCCATGGAGGGACTGATTTTCAGTCTCCTGTGGGCAGCAGCAGCAGAGCAAGTGCTGGCTGCACTCTGTGTCCAGCTGCTCTGTCCCCATCACTGTGTGGATCAGTGCAAGGGCCACATGCCCCCATCTGCTGGCACTCAGAAAAGAAAAATAAACGCTGAATTTTCCCTCCGCCGTTTTTGTGTTGAATTCTGTCCTCGGCAAGGTGTCAGCTCTTTTCTTCCCCACTGTGTGCATGAGCCTGAGGAAAGCCTGGAGAGGATCCTTGGAATCTTGTCCGGGGAAAGATGTTGAAAGAAGGTGCCGTGGTCATTGGGGCTTGGAGCAGGAGCAGGTTGTGTACAGAGCTGAATGATGGAAACTGCTGAACAGAGAGTTCCCCAGGATAAACATCCCCCCATTTCTCAGGGAATAAACTCCAGCTGGAAGCACAGATCTGTGATGGCTCTGGGATGTGCAGTGAGAGGCGCTAAGCTGATCGAGGATCCTAAAAATGCATTTAATTCACCAAACTGTGGTCTCTTTTTAGCTCGGCCTTATCCAGAAGTTCTTTTTGGTGTCAGCAGTGCCTTGGGAAGGTGTCAGTGACCCCATCCCAGCTGTGCCACGGTCACAGGACACAGCAGAGCAGCTCAGGGGGTCCCTGCTCCTGATCCCCTGCTCCTCATCCTACAGCTCCCCGAGACAAGGGGCAAAATCCCACAGGGGCTGCAGGTGCCCTCTGAACTCCTGAGTGTTCCAGCATCCCTGAGCTTGCACTGAGGCTCAGGGGGAGACTCAGCCTGTGCTGAGCTCTGATTTATTCCTCATTTTCACCTGGTTTCCCTCAGGAAAAGATAAAAGTGGTGATAGCAACACTAATCTCTGAGCTCCAGCAGCCTCTCCTGGGATCCACAGAAACCTTCAGCTGCTTTACCTCTGTCCCTTCTCTAAAAATGAATTGAAGCCACAGTGATGAACCCACTTTGCCAATCCTGGCCCTTGGCCAGAACCTGAAAACATCGCTGCTCCATTATTTTGGGCTTGGAGTCCCCTCTCCTTCCCTATCCTGGTTCCCCACCCAAAACACTGAGTTTCAGGAGCAAGAAACACAAACATGAAGTGGAACAGCTCTGCCTCATCCTGTCCTCATCTGTTCATGTGAACGGCTTGCCATGGGATGCTTGTAAAATATCCCCGATATTTTATCCAAACTGTGGATTCCTGTGCTCCCAGCTGCTGTTTATCCACTTCCCCAGGAGTCCTCTGCTCGGGGCCACACCAGGATGTGTCTGAAACCCTTCACTTGTCTGGAGTAGCAGAACCGGATTTTTATCAATGTAAGCGAGACGAGATTCTGTCCAAGATGTTCTAATAAAAACAAGAGTCTGCCCTGGGAACAAAGAGCCCCGTGAGAGGGTTTTTTCCAGCTCATTCAGCACCGAGGAGCTGCAAACAAGGTGGTGCTGCTGACATGGAGGTGCTGACATTGCTGCTGCCCTTCACACTGCAGCTCCGGGGCTACAGGAGGCTCCTCATCCCTTAGGGACAGAGGTTGTGCTTGGAGAGGAACTTTGGTACTGATGGATCCTGTAAAGGCCTCATGGAGCACATAAAAGGGGCAGGATGTCAGTGAATTGTAAGAAAATGTGGATTTGTTGTCTGCACTGAGGCTCAGGGCACTGCAATAACCAAGTGTCTGCAATTTCTAGCTTGGCTCAGTGTTGGCAATGCCTATTTTATTTTATTTTATTTTACTTTATTATTTTATTTTACTTTACTTTATTTAATTTAATTCTATTCTATTCTATTCTATTATTTTATTTTATTTTATTTTATTTTATTTTATTCTGTTCTATTCTATTCTATTCTACATTATTTTATTTTATTTTACTTTATTTTACTTTATTTTGTTTTATCTTATTTTATTTTATTTTATTTTATTTTATCTTATTTTATTTTATATTATTTTATTTTATTTTATTTTATTTTATTTTATTTTATTTTATTTTATTTTATTTTATTTTATTTTATTTTATTTTATTTTATTCTCTGAGTTAAGAGAGGCCTAGTTACGCAAATATTGTCTGTCCAGAGCTTTGTGGCTCATGGTGAAAACATCACTTCTGAGCTGCTGCTGTTCTGATGAAATCCTCTGCCGTGGCTTCCTGGATTGGAGCAAATCCAAGGGGATCAGAGGGATGGAGCAGGTCTGCTTGGAGGGAAGGCTGCGAGAGCTGGGATTGTTCACCTGGGGAGGAGAAGCTTTGGGGTGAGCTCAGTGTGACCTTCAGTGCCTGAAGGAGCTGCAGGGAACATGGAGAGAGACAATTGCCAAGGGATGGAGGGACAGGACACAGGGAATGGCTTCAAACTGAAATAGAGCAGGTTTAGATGGGATATTGGGAAGGAATTCCTCCCTGGGAGGTGGGCAGGCCCTGGCACAGGTGCCCAGAGAAGCTGTGGCTGCCCCTGGATCCCTGGCAGTGTCCAAGGCCAGGCTGGACAGGGCTTGGAGCATCCTGGGACAGTGGGAGGTGTCCCTGCCATGGCAGGGGTGGAATGAAGTGATCTTTAAGGTCCCTCCAAACAGCCCATCCCTGTCCTCTGTGACTGCCCTGCCACCACCCCCTGTCCCTGAGCTTCCTGGAAAGCCAGGACGTGGCTGTGGGAGAGGGCAGGGAAGATTTACAGCTCGTAACGCTGACTGCAGCACCCTGCTCCACTCGGAAAAACTGGTTTGCCCTTTTCCAGAGCTGCCTGCGGAGCTTTCAGGGTCACGGCGGTTCAGCTGCACCGGCTCACAGGCAGAATTTGCTCCGTGGTGAGACCCAGCAGGAATTCCAGGGCATGGATCAGTGGCAGATCCATAGGAGCCAGAGTGGGAACCTGCACGGAGTGGGTTGGTGATGGACAGGGAGGCTGAAGGCTCTCAGGAGTGGGGAAATGGTGTTACAGTGTGGGGGAAGAGAGCCGTGAGGCCATTCCAGGCCTCCACTTCCAGAGGGATGCAATGGAGCCTGTGTGTAGTGGCTGATGTGGGAAAACACCCTGGAAATGATTGGGATTTGCAGGTTTGGGCTGTCAATCCAGAGGTTTCTGGTGTGGATGTCCAGGTCTGGTCATGAATATCAACCTGAGTTTGTCACCTACAGCTCACACACACACAGTGACATTGCCTTGGCATCATTTAATGCCAACACACACAAATGTCATATTCTGATTCTAATTAACGACTTCTAATTCAGATCTAATCCAAAAAACTCTGCCAGGATGAATTTTTTTTGCATGGTCTTTCTGCTCGTTCTCCTTTTAATGCCAAAACCCACTGGATATTGCCCAAACCCATTTGAAATTAAAAAAACATTTAAAAAATTCTGCTTCATCACTGCATAACTTAATCTCCAGAATCTACAGAAGCTTCTGCTTTAAAGATGTGAAGGAATTTGTTCCTGACTTTTCCAAAGCACTTTATCCACAGACACACAAGAAGTGGGAACGTGGCAATGAAGTGTTCTGGGTCTGTTCCCAGCAGTGACCCCACTCTTAAGCAATCCACCCCCAAGCATTCTCCTGATCCTCTTTTCCCACCTGGACAGGGTGTTGATAAGGCAGGAGGCTGCGATGATGGATGGATGGAGCTTTCCCTGTGGAATCACACCACGCCATGACGGATTCCTGACGTCAGGAGGCTGTGGAAAAGCCTGGAATCCCAGAAAACACAGCCAGATCCTGCTGACCTGCCCTGAGAGCAGCAAACAAACACAAACGCCCAGGATAATGCCTGGAAAAGCGTTACCCTGGGCATGATGCTGTGCTCCTGCTCCTTTCCTGCCGGGATTGGAGCTGAGCCGAGCTGGCAGCACTTCCCCGCCTGGTTTGGAGCTTCAAAGCCTGCTGGTATTTCCTTTGAGTCATCTGGGTGAAGAGGCTGATAAGGCTGGGCCCAGGCTCGGGGAGGTGTCAGAGCCTCTCTGTGCCTGCCTGGAGCTGCAGAGCCCTCCGGGGACATTCCAGCATTGGATTTTGGCTCTCCTGGCTACAGAGTGTGATGGCTCCTGTCAGAAAAATCTCCCCAGAAAAGGTCAAGCCACCAGGAAACACTTGAAGAACAGATTTCATATCATGGATGAGGGTTAGGATGTTCCAAACCCCCATATCCCAAAATTTTGAAAACTTCCACAAGAGTGTGATGGCTTCTGTCAGAAAAATCTCCCTAGAAAAGGTCAAGCCACCAGGAACCACTTGAAGAACAGATTTCATATCATGGATGAGGGTTAGGATGTTCCAAACCCCCATATCCCAAAATTTTGAAAACTTCCTCAAGAGTGTGATGGCTTCTGTCAGAAAAATCTCCCCAGAAAAGGTCAAGCCACCAGGAACCTCTTGAAGAACAGATTTCATATCATGGATGAGGGTTAGGATATTCCAAACCCCATATCCCAAAGTTTTGAAAACTTCCTCAAGTCCCTGTGATGTTTCCTGCTTCCAGACCAGGTCTGATGCACATTTCTGACCCTCTGAAGGTTTGGGAGCACTTCAAGGACTTTCTAAGACAATTTAGTTATCCCTGTCTGACCAAATCAAAATGAGTGTACAAAACACATGAACTTTGGAATTGTACCTCTGTGCCAGATTGTGCTCGGATTTTGGTGGAATTCCATTGTTTTTTCATCAGGGAAAAAACTGAGTGCTCTGATAAATGTAGCAGGGATGGAGCCAGGGCTTTGCATTAAAAGAGAATCTCTTGTCAAAAGAGCTGCAGGGAAGCTGGAGGAGTGACAGCTTCCACAGGGCTCATGTAAAAAGCTGCATGGGGTCATTTCCACACTCACTTCCAACTTTCCCTGTGATTCCCTGAAGCTCTTCCAAAACAAACAAACCCCTGTTTGCCGAGGCTTTCCCAATCCTCCCTCTGACACCAGAACTCTTTAGGAGACACAAATTCCCCGAAGCTCTTTGCAGCAAGTGCTGCCTAATGACTCCTGCTGCTGCTCCCTTCCAGATGACTCCAAGGTGAGGGAGATCCTTCCCACCCTATCCAGTTGGTTTCGCTTTGGATGAAGTTGAAGAAAGATGGAAAATGCAGAAAAACTCTCGTGTGCTGCTGAGGAGCTCTGCTTGTCATTAAAGGGCAACTGCTGCCAGGCTGCTGCCACATTCCAGAGTTTTATTTCCTGGAAAACCAAGGGAAACAACAGGGCAGAGCTGCAGCTGGAAGAGGTTGGAGTGGATGTAACTTCCTCAGTGCTCCAGATTGTGTGGCAGAGGGAAAAACCATCCAGGGCACACACAGAGCATCTGGGAAATGGGAATTGGAGGCTCTGCCCTGCTGCTGATTTCCTGTGTGTCCCTGGGCATAATCTTCCCATATTTCCTCTTCTCTTGGATTAAAAAAAAAAATGTATTGATTCTGTTCCTCTACTTCTGCAGGGAGCAGTTAGAATGAGGACCTTGAGAGGTCTTTGGTCTTCTAAGTCCTGTAGATGGATAGAAATTCAAATTTGCGTGTCAAACACTGAACCTGGTGCCAAGCAAAGGGATAGAGCTGGGAGAGGTCATCACGAAATTATGTCTCACTCTGGATTGTGCCAGAAATTCCCTTTGGTTTTCTTTCCGCAGCGAGAGGCTCTGTTTACGTCAGAAAGAATCTTCAGCCTTTCTGCACCAGGCTGGGAAGCTCACAGAAATCCTGGGATGAGGCTGATACTGTCCAGTGTCCAAGTGTGCTGTACAAATCCCGGAGTTTTATGCACGTTTCAAGCGTCTCCAGATGAATTTAAGATGTTCAGGATGGAGGAGACGTGGAGAAAGAGGAATAAACCAGGGATGATCTCCTGTAATGTCAGTGGAACATCCACTCTGCACGAAGAGTTCATAATTCCATTTGTATTCCCAGGTGGCACCAGCAAATGAGAGAGGAAAATCTCCAGGAGCTCCTTGGTTGTGGTTTTTAATAACCCTGATTCCCATTCCCACCTTTCCTTAGTCTGGAAAAAGAGGAGTGTGATATGTAAAGGTCCTTGACACTGAACTGACATTTTAATTTATTTTCTTATAATCTGAAGAGTTACCGAGTCTTGTCTTGCTCTTCTTCTAATCCACCTTCAGTTGGAAAGGAAAAGGAGAATTCCAATAAACACTTCCCAGCAGAAAGAAGGAATATAAAGAAAGGTTTTTATACAGGTGACCAAACTTTTACCTCCATGGACAGTATGGAAACTTTTCCCGTGTTTTCCACCTGAAACAGGAAGAAAAGTCTTTTTTTCTGTGGGGTTTTTTTTCCCCAAGTTGTTTCCATCTTTAAAAAGGGTTTTGGGCAGAGGAGGTCAGCACTAAAAATCTTTATCTATTTGTCAGTCTTATCATAACTGGGCATCAGTGAATGGCTTCTAAATCTTGCCTTTATATAGAAAATAAAGCTATTTCTTCCATGTAGAATAGATTTATCTTAGTGCTGCAGTTTAACTTTTGTGTTTAAAGTAGGAAATCCCCAGTTTTTACAGATTTACCTCTCGGGTTATGAAATATTAATCCTGGCCCTTAGAAACCCATTCAGTTCTGCTTTTCTTGTGGCAAACAAGTGATATCACCCCTATCATATTTGAGTTTTGTTTTTCTTTCACATTAAGTGCTTTGTCTCCTTAGGAAAAGCAGAGACACATCTGAAAGGTCATTTCCATACATTTTTTAATCACGATTTTCCTCATTTCCTGTAAGTTCAGATCCCAGCTAGGATTTCCACAAGTAACTCCGAAATTCTGTAGGATTTAAAATGCAAGAAGCAATTTCTCAGTGCACTGAGCAGCCCTGAGTTCTTTTCAGTGCTCAAAAATGCAAACCTTCCCTGGATGGAGGATAAGGATTCCCCTTCCCTGGCTGCAGGATAAGGATTTCTCTTCCCTGGATGCAGGATATGGATTTCATGTTGTTTCTCCTATTAAAACACTTTGGGACTCTCGACCTTCATACCCTACATGGTCAGATATGAAGACAATTCCCTGCTAGGAGCACTGCCAGCTGATGGCCCAATCATTCCTCAGGGCAGCGTATTCCATGCCTTGAAGATGGAGTGCGGGATGGAAATCCAAGAGGATGAGTTGGATTTCTACCCTGCGGAGCTGCAAAATCCCACTCGGGATCATTCCGAGAGCGGAGCCAAGTCGAGCTCTGCTGGGATGGGGGATTTTGTGGATGTCCCTTGGAGACTCTGTGGAAAGCCACCTTGTCCTGCTGCCTGACAGGAAGCTGTAACAGGATCCCAGAGGAATAACCTTTCCGAGGCAGGGAGAACACAAGGTTCATCCCCATGGAATACCAGGAACACAGGCTCTGGAGCAGGCAAACAGAAGCTTGAATGTCCTGTCATTACAGGCACTGCCTGGGCACTGACAATTCATTATTAGACAATGCTGGCTTGTCAATATTGCAGAAATTCCCTCTAATTGCACATCTCTTCTTTCCTTTCATTCCACCTTTGCCTCTGCTGCATCCATGGGAACCTTTATCCTCACGATTCTCTCTCTGTGAGCTCACACATCCCATCGCATGTGCAGGAAAAGGAACCTTTAACTGAGAGGGAGAAACTCCTTCCAAAACAATAAGGAAAGAGGTGCTCCTCACTTGGAAATAGGTGAAAACATTTTTTCAGCAGCCACATCATTTCTTTCCTCTTTGTTTTTCCTACCCCATTAACATGTTTTAGAGTTAATTACAATATTCCAGAGCCTGATGTCAGCAAGTCTCTAAAAGAGACTCAGTGCAGTCTCTGGTCCATTCTAAGGTGAATTTTCCCTTCCCTCCTGAAACACTGCAGGGTTAATAAAAAATCTCCTACAGTGCATTAAAATTTTCCTTCCCACCTTCAGTTCTGAGTCATGTCCACGCACAGAGGATTTCCTCGGTGAAGAGAGGAGGTTCATTAACACCCACAGCAGCTTCTCCAGCCCTGCCACCAGCCCGTGGTGCTCAACACCCTCAATCATCCCATTTGCCCCTTCAGATCCAATTCCTGCAGTTCTACGTTAATAAAACAAACATTCACCCTTTGGTGGATTCCTCATTTTCTTAAATCTTGTGTCTTCTTCCAAGAAAGGCCCTTCAGGATAACCTGGCTGTCCTTTTTAGTCCTCTGCTGTCCTGAGCTTCAAAAGGGGTTTTAATCAATGGCTCCCAACTGCTCCAAGCCTGGAGCAGAGAGAGGTGCAGGCACCAGGTGCAAAGGTGTGCTTTGGGAATCTGGGGAAAGGCAGCCACAGATTTGCTGACACTAAGGAATTAAAATGTGAAAAAGTGGCTGAATGAGCCAGGAAAGTCTGGAGCATGCAGGGAATCCCCTGCCTAGAGGAGAGAGCCCCAGGTTTTCCCTGGGATGCAGAAAGGATGGCAGAGGTGCCCTGCAGGCCTTTCCCTGCCCGTGGCTCTCCCAGCTCCTTGGCTGAGCATCCATAACGTCTCTGATGTCACTGTTGGTGGCACAAGAACAGCAATCTGGGGATTAAAGGAGCATTTCCTGTGAAAGGGATCCCCAGGTGCACATGGCATGGATCCCAGAGCCCTCCTGCCCCCCAGAGCTCTTTCCCCTGTGGTTGCTGGAGGGCTCAGAACCAAATTCCTGCCCCATTTCCCAGCACTGGTTATGATGGTGACTCACAGAGGGCTCCAGGCACGAATATTGTGTTTCTTACCCACCCTGTGGCACTGACAGGGTTTTGAGTCCCCCAGCTCCAGGCCTTGCACAAATTTGGAAAGATTTTTTCTTTGGAGACGCATGAAAGAGCCGAGGGCAGGGTCTCTAAGGGCTAGGCTAGACGCTGGAATTCCTCCCCCCACAGTGAAATTCCTGTGAACTGGGGTCTCCCACATCTCCCACAAAAGCTGCTGACTCCATTTATAACGACAACAATAACCCAGACTGTGAGGATTGGGTAATTAATGAGCTTTAAATCGTTGGGGGAAAGGAAAGCACAGCTGGCTTGGCTGGTGAAGACAGTGATGGAGCCAAGCCCACGACCCCCTGGTCCCACTCCTGCTCTGAAGGAGGAGGTTGTTACTCTTGGCACCAAATTCCAGAGAGATGCAGCCACTCTGAGCTGCTTACCTGCTCCAAAAAACCATCCACGAGTTGCTTTACCTTCTCCAAAAAACCATCCACATCCACGGCTGGGAATGCTGGGCTCAAGCTGCCAGCAGGTAAAGGATAGGGGTGCTGTTTATTTTAGTTTAGCTTATTTAAAGCCTTATAATTACTTTTCATATGGCTATATCCATTATTATTTATTTTGGACTTTGAGCAGGATTTTCCCTTTTAAAACTGCACCCACTTGAACTCGGCAGCTGCCTTAACTCATGCCATAGGAATGAGCTGAGATTTCCAGGGAAAGGGAATGCAAACCTTCCTATGAAATGTTTCTTACCGGGGTCTAACAGCTCCAGTCACCCTGGAACTCTAAATCTGGACAGGGACAAGGCTCTTTTCCAGAAGAAAAGTCTGGGACACACTGCCTGACACCAGACACTGGATCTGTCCCGCACCTCCCTGTGCCTGTAAAATCCCCCGTGGCCTTTTAACCCCAGCCAGGCTCTCAGGAAGTTATTTAAGATGTTGTGGAAACTAAAGGAGTGAGTTCCTCTCAAATGACAGGGATAAGAGTTCCTTCACCTCAGTCACCTCTTGTTTTTGTGGGACAAAGCCTGGTGCTCCCATCAGTTTGTGATGGTGACAGCTCCTGACCTGCTGAGTGCCCAAGCCACCCTAGCAGGGACATTGTGCTGGGGGTGCTGTGATCTCCTCGATCTTTTCCTTTCAGGAGGAGAGTTTAGGAGGTAAAATTAAGGTTCTGTGCAAATATCTGGTGAGAAACAAGGGATCTATAAAGAGCTGACAGACAACAATTCCTGTTTCCTGCTCCCTGATGTCCCTGTGCTGTCAGTCCTGGCATGGATCTGCTGCTGGAGCACACCTGAGCCCTGAGCACCAAAGCAGCAGCTGGCAAAGGGACCCAGAGCTGCCCTGGGTGTCCTGGGAAGTCCCCAGGGTCCTGTCCCCCCACCCTGCTGGCTAATCCTGCGGGAAGAGAGCCTCTGGAATGCTCAGGGATGCACACAGCTCTCCCGGGAGTGCTGCACCCACCGAGCTCACACATCCCCCTGCCTGCCTGTGTTCCATCACACATGGAGCTGTGCTGACCCGGGAATTCATCAAAGACAGCACCAGCAGGGAGAACGGGGAGCTCGGGGGGTTAAAAACCAGGATAAAAGGTGCTCCTGCTGGGGAACAGATGGAGAAAGGAGGTGGGACAGGGACAGGGCCAGCACAGCTCAGCAGCTCTCTGCTCTCTGCAGCCAAGCACACAGACCCTGGAGCTGCCTCTGCCCAGGATTGGTTTATTTGGAGGATTAAGTCAGTTTGTTTGCATCTGCATTTCTAAATTCCCAAAAAATAATGCGCAGTTCCATGAAATTCTTGCCGGCTGCTCCTTGGCTGGGCAGCCAGGCACAGCGATGAGCTTTTTAGAGCCTTCAGGCCCTGACTCTGAGGGACCTGGCAGAGGTGGGAAGAGCTCAGAGTGATTTTCAGGATAAAGGGAATCTCAGGAGAGAAGCCAGGTGGGCTGCCAGAAACCCCCCGGATGAAACCGCAGTGGCCTGCAGGGAGGAATTCTGCCCCACGAGAGGGCAGGGGCATTTCTGCCTTCCCCCCTCCTAAAATCCCAACCCAGACCTGTGTTTACATCCAGCCCTGCCTTTGGGAAATGGGAAATGCTCCACCTGCTCCTCCAGGACACCTTTCCCTGCTCCCCACTTCCCCCAGAAGGTTACACAAGAGATTATGAAAGCAAATGGCTCTGACCTTTGAAGTGGGGAATCAATGGCTGGGCAGGGCTGGATTCCCTGCAGGAATATTCACAGGCACAGAAGGGAGGTTGCCTGAGTTCCTTTCATCCTGGGGAGAAGGCAAGGAGCCAGCACGTGCCACGCTCACCTCAAACATTCAAATCTTCATTTTTATCTTGGTTTACCCGGCCTGGCCTCCTGCCCTGCCCTGCCCTGCCCTGGGGAGCAGCTCAGCTGCAGGAGGGAAGCCAGGAGACATTTTTGGGGGTGAAAATATTCCTGGAACTGGAAATGTCAGTGCAGAAAAATTCTCTCAGGGATTTCTCGTGGTCCCCAAGGACTCAGAGATGGACGCAGGTGGATCTGGGAGAAAAGCGCAGGCACAAGTTGGTTCCTGGAGAATTTCTCTTCTGCAGCAGCATCTCCAGGGATACAATCAAAAAGTTCTCAGACAGGCACAAGGATGGATTTTTTTTTAAGGCAAAAAGCTGAGCCTTTGATGCTTTGCAGTGAACTGAAGGAGAACATTCCTCTTTTCTGGGGAATGGAGTGAAATTCTGGAGGAGAAAAAGCTCCACAAGTGTTGGGTCTGCGCCTCAGTCGAAAAGATTAATAGTGGGAGTGGGACAGGTGGGAATTGCAGGTTCTCTGGTCGGACTTGGATCCATTTTTTATCCCAAATATTCTGCCGGGAGCTGGCGGAAGGGGCGAATTTGAGCTTGCCAGGCCTAATTTTAGCACGAGACAGCCTTACACCATTTCCCTCAGGGCTGGCAACATCCAAAAAAAATTAAAATAAAATCAACCCCAGATTAAAATCGCCCAATTACCACCGTGCAGCAAATAAAAACCCTCGCCAGAGATGTAATCTCTCGGTACCACACAAAGCCCCGCTCGCAGATACCATCTCCGAGGTGGATGCCGCACACAATAGCCCATCTAAAAGCAATTACTGGCATTGTTTAAGGAGTTAAAAAGGGTTTGTCTGACATTCCGGAGGGGCTGGGGTGGGGAGAGAGCCTGGGTGGTGCCTTTTTCTTCCATGGGCTGCTCTGCCTTCAGCTCGAGGTCATTAGGGAGAAAATGAGAATGGAATACAGGGTGGGATGGGAGAGAGGAGCGGGAATGGGCTGCGGGATTGGATTGCCCCCGAGAAGAGAATAACTAAACCATCATGGCCAGGCTGAGAGGGAGAGAGCAGAGGAAGAGTGGAGAGGGAATTCTGCGGGCTGTACCTCACCCTGATCCCTTCCTGCTTCCCTCCCTTCTTGCAATTACACACGGCCCCCAAAAAGCAAATTTGTTGTCTTTTCATGGTCTGGAGGTGGCTGTGTCCAGGATCCTCAGTGTTATCACCTTCCCTAAACCCAATCCCTTTGAAGGGATCCCCCAAATGTTGCATAACTCAATCACTGCCTTTCTTTTAGGGCATCCATTCACTTCCACGCTCAGAGCAAAATCCTCATGACAATTCCCACTGGAACTGTCCAGGGTCTGTGTAAAACAGGAAGACTGATGGTACACACAGGCTGAGGCTTCAAGAAGAATTCAGACAATTAACCTAAGCTACTTTTGAATGGGGATTTTCTCTTTCCAGCAAAGTGATTTTCTCTTTCCAACAAGGTGATTTTCTCTTTCCAGCAAGGTTTTTAGGGAGAGGATGGGACCCTTTATGTTGTAGCCACAGAGAAAAACAAACTTTTTAAGAGTTGGAATTTGCTCTGAAAGTACTGACAGACATCAGTGGATGTCCTCTTAAGATGCCTGGAGGAAAAGGTGATTAAAGCAAATTAAACCCTTTTGGGCTTGCTCCAGATGAAGCACATCCCTGCAGCACCCACCATGGCCATCCCACCCAGCAGCAATTCCTCCTGCAGCTCTCAGTCCATCCCCTCGGAGCTGAGACAAAGCCCAGCAGCCACTCAGCTATTTTGGGTTTGATATGAGGCAGATTTGATAAGACAGCTCTCAGGAAAAACCAAATTTCCTCTTGGACTCGGCAGAACTGGGCACACATTCCGGCACACAGAGTTCCTTTTCCTACAAGCTCATGAAGTAGCCTTCTAAAATTAGGAGTGAGGTGGAGGTGTGTCCTCCCTGCACACAGGGACCGTGTCCTCAGCATCAGGACTCACCTTGGGGGTACAGCAGACCCTCAGGGATGGAGAGGAGGAGAGGGCAGAGCTCCCTGTGCTTCCCGTGTTGTTTCCATGGAATATCTCCTTCATCCATGCCCGTTGTGGATGGGAGTCACAGCTTTACACCGGTGGAGGTGCCACACAATTTGGCTCCTGCTTAATGACACTGAGAGTTATCTGAGCAGCTCAGGAAAGGGAAAAGGCTGTAAATCAGAAAGCACCTTCAATTCAGCCCAAACTCGGGGCATTTGGCTTGGAATCAGCCTTGGCCTCACACCACGAGTGTGCAACTCCGTGTGGCTCCAGCCCAGGCTCCTGGGAATTTATGGCTCTGTTTGGGTGACCTCATGTGCTCTGTGGCCCCACTGCGCACGAGGCACTTAAAAACTTAAAAAAACCTCAGTGTGTGACAAAGTCCCCCTCTGCAGCCTCACAGCCTGCGAGGAAACCAGAGCCTAGGGACAGGAGAAGGGACCCCTGTGACACCATGGGCTCAGGGGTCACTGCCAGGGACAAGCCAAGCGGGAGGTGTGGGCTGGAGACAGCGATCTCCCGTGCTAGCGAAAACCATGTTCAATTATGGGAAAAAGAGTAACGAGGAGAAAAAAGTGGTGATAAGCATCTTTTATCTGCGGCTGTTACTCTGATGCTCTCTCCTGTTCCCTCTGCTGCCCTCATGTTGTGTCATTCTGGAACCTGGACTCACCAGCAGTGTTGATTTATGGACGAACAGTGCAGTCTTTGGCCCAGGGACAATGAATCCCTGGTGTTCAGCAGTGTCATGTTCCACAGAAAGTGCCTCACTTTTCCCTGGGGTCATTGCTCATGTCCAGCAGTTTCCTTTTCCCTTGGTCTAGCCTAAAAAAAAAGACAATAACCGCTTGCCTGTAAATCCAGAGGCTGAGAGCTGGCGTCTCCCACCCTCAGGTGATGCCCTGGGAGATGCAGAGAGGACCAAAACGAATTATTAAAATGTGGATATAGATCTAATATCGATATCCACCTGAGACGGACAGAGACTCTCTAACTTGTTAAGGTCAGAAAGTGTATGTTTATTTGAGCTGCAGGGATAACTCCCAAATGTACAGCTCCGGAGTAACAATGCAACACAGAACTTATTTATCTATAAAAATAATGCATATTTAAAATACAGACACATATTCATAGCATAAGCGCCTCCCATTCCCCGCTTCCTATGGAAATTAGCAAAAAGTCATTAAGCATGCGCAGTTCCTGCAATGGAATTGGGTCGGTGGTCTAAAACTGAGTCTGAGGGCTGCTTTTGAGGAAAGCATCCTCCAGCCCTTCTTTGCTCAGTTTCCCTTCCAGCCCTGCTGCAGGAGGTCCCTCCTGCCTCAGTTTCCCTTCCAGCCCTGCTGCAGGAGGTCCCTCCTGCCTCAGCTTCCCTTCCAGCCCTGCTGCAGGAGGTCCCTCCTGCCTCAGTTTCCCTTCCAGCCCTGCTGCAGGAGGTCCCTCCTGCCTCAGTTTCCCTTCCCTCTGGGAAGGCAGAGCGAATCCCCTCGGAGCAGGCACTGCCAGGCTGTCCCCAGGGTGCCAGGTGTGGCTCAGGATGGGCACCAGGGCTGCTGTGAGGAGGAGCAGTGACACCTCTGCGCTCTCAGCATCCTGCTGCTGCCTCCTCACACCCTCCCCGCGGCGACACCGCTTCCCTGCAAGGAATTTCACAAATTCCTCTGCTGCCAAACGCTGCTTTTGTCGAGGATTGTCACTTCCAAGCCTTGCCAAGAGCCTGCTCTGGCCAGCTGCTGAATTCCAGTGTTTGTGATAAGCATCTGGGCAGGCAGGGGAAGGCCAGCACCCAGCTCCTCACAGAGCTCAGCAAGGGCTTCCATGCCCAAAAGCCGGGCTGTTTATTCCAATTATGTCACTTGGGCTGATAAAAGTGATTACTTCTCTCTCCCAGCCCCGTTTTCTCATTGATCCCACAGGCCGTTCTTCAAATGTCACTCAGCGAGGAGAGAGCGCACATCCAATTATGAAAAGGGAAAAGATCAGCGTGATGACAAAGCACCAGGGTCAGTGGTGCATGAAACAAATGAGATGGGTCTGGTTTCGACACTTTCCAAGCCCAAGGAAACCAGAAGGAGGCATTTTGGGACTCTCCCTTCCAAAAAAATTCAAACTGAACCGTGTTCATAACACCTCTGAGTTTTGGTGTTGTATTTGTTTAAATAAGAAGCCTTGAACCTGCTGGAAATCTAATAACTGCTCAAAAGTACAGGTAAAGTCATGCAAAGCTCAAAAGCAAGTCAGACTTGGGGTGATGGAATTTGTTTTTATGTGAGGTAAATTGTTGCCTTTCTCTTGAACCTGTGGTCACTTGTCCTACTCAGTGTGGGCTAGGGTTGTGTGGTCAAAGGCAAAAATCAGCTCAAGCCATGGGCCCACCCTGACACACCTAAAAGGTGAGCAAAGATTGCCAAAGAGGAAATCAAGGAGGAAAAATCAGCCTTGTTCTGCTTCCTCTGGCACTGCCTCTTAACCAAACCCCAGGCTGAGTTTTTTTTGAACAGAGTAGAGCAAGGACAATATACTGAGCTGTGAACTGGGCTGGCCGATTCCTGCACCCTGGGCCATAGATTTACAGAGCCCTGGAGCAGCCTCTGCAGAGAGACTGCAGAGATGGAGATGTCTTTGATAAAACACTTGTTGCAAAGCAGAGAACTCGGCTCTGACTGTCCCTGAGCTGGGGTTTCTCACCACATCAACAAATTTGCTGCTGCTTCTCTCAGGGCACAGTGCTTCCTGCAAGGCTGAACATCTGTAGGGTGAACATCTGTCTGTTTATTGGGATAGGGGACTGAATTCATTTGGAGTGCTTTGATTTCGTTATTCTGAATATTCAGAATATTCAGAAATAGCCCAGCAAACTCACCTGACCCTTACCTTGAGTGCTTTCCCGAGCTGTCACATCAGCTCTGACAATAAAAGAGGAAATAGGGAGCTGAGGATGAGGTGATGCTTCCACACCTTCTCCTTTTCATTCTGGTCCTGCTCTGTGCTCCCACCACCACATCTCATCCATGCCCCTGATTTTCCAGCAGTTTTGGCCATGTTTTCCCTGCAAGGTGAGCGCTGCTGGCCCCTGGGCAGAGGGTGGGAACGGATATTGCACCCAGCCAGTGCTCTCTGAGCCCACATGGGCCACAGCCCTGCCGGGGTGAGGGCTGTGAAAGCCTCAGTGCTGCAGAACTCAACCAGCAGCTCACGGCTGGACCTGGCTGTGTGTGCAGGGAGTGATGGCCCCGTTTATCTTATTGTTTATTTTATTTATCTTCTTGTTTATCTTATTTATCTTACGGGCAGGGGAAGCTCCAAGTAATTAGCTCAGGTCATTAGCTCCTCCCAATGGCCCTGCTTTCCCAGATGTCTGCAGGGGGAAGGGGTGACTTCTGGATCTTCTGTTCATGCCTCTTCATTTTTTAAAAGCTCTGCAGAGGGTGCACGCAGAGGGGGAGTGTGGAAAGAGCGAGGAAGCCATCGGTTCCGGGAGGTCCCTGCCAGGACAGACACTTCACACCACTGAAACTGCCTTTTATTTCATTTCCCGATTCCACTACCTCATCTGCCCCTCTGCTTTAAACCACAAAACTTCTTCCCTTCTCTATAAATAGCCCCAGCACAGGCAGGGCATGGGCTGTGGGGTGGGGACAGTGGGGAAAAGGCAGCAAAAAATGGGAAACCCATCCCTGGCACCCATCCCTTGGCACCCCACTACTGCCATTCCATGCAGGAAAAACGAGGCAGAATCATGAAAATGCATCAGACCCCAAGAGCTGATGAGTTTCAGATAAGATCCACCATTGATAAGTGTTTAATTGCTAACGAAGGCAGGAGTCAGGCGCTGCCTGTGCCATGGGAGGGTCACAGTGCCGCACCCAAGCAGGGACAAACCTGCAGCTACTGCTGGTGGCATTGGGGTAATCTGGGCAAAACCAATTCTTTCTTTTCTCCCTTTCTGCAGCACGGGGCAGGTTTAGAACCACAGCTTTCAGCTGCCACCTCTGAAAGCCCCGGGGCCAGCAGGGTGTGATGTGTCTGGGGGAGCAGTGGTGGTACAGAGGGACGGGCAGAAATGAAACTGCAGCTGCAGCGTTATCTGCTGTCAGGATAAAAGGAAGTTTCCAGGATTCCTTAGTCCCTTTTTAGCAAATTTGTTTGTTTTGGAGGGAAATACTTGTGATAATATCTGGCTCTGACCACATGCCTGCTGCAGTGTGGCTGCCACAGTTTCCAGTGGTCACTCCCTGCCTGGTCAGTGCTCCAGGGGTGAGGGCTGTCTCTGTCCTTGACCAGCTCCAGGGTTTCTGTGGCTCCTGCACTTGGACGTACCCCACAGCTGGGGTGCTGAGCTGGGGACCGGCAGGGATGGGGACCTGGGTGACATCCTGTCACGAGGTGTCACCAGTGAGGATGGGGTGCCAGGGGTCCTCCAGTGCCAGCAGCTCCAGAGCCCTCAGGATTTTCCTGGTGCCGTGTGTCCTGGAGACACCCAGGGAGCACCCAGGGTGCGTGGGTGGGGTGGGGACACCTCCGGGCAGGGAGTGTGGTGGCATTTGCGACACGGGGAGTGTGCATGTGGCACTGCAGGCAGAATGCACAGGGACACAGCAGAGCGTAGGAAGCACAGGGTCACCCGGGGCGGAGGACACGCGTGGGCGGGGGGGGACATGAGAACACCGCGAGTTGGGGGAGCACACACGGAGCGGGGAGAGCCCACGGGGCGGGGAGTGCGCGGGAGGTGCGGGAACACGGCGGGGACACGGCGGGGACGGAGCGGGGACACGGCGGGGACGGAGCGGGGACACGGCGGGGATGGAGAGGGACACGGCAGGGATGGAGAGGGACACGGCGGGGATGCAGAGGGACACGGCGGGGATGCAGAGGGACACGGCGGGGATGGAGAGGGACACGGCGGGGATGGAGCGCGCGGGGCGGGGACGCGCGTGGGGCAGGCGGGGGTGGCCGGGGGGTGGCCCGGGAGTGCGGGGTGCGGTGCCGGCTGCCATTGGCTGCAGCGGGCTGATGTCACGGGCTGCTGTCACTTAAAAGCTCCGCGGCGCCTAACGGGCTGGGACACGGGCTGGGACACGGCCGGGACACGGCGGGACGGGGCAGGACGGGAGCGCGGCGGTGCCAGCGGCGCCCAGCGGAGCGGCCCCGCACCTGTCCCGGACCTGTCCCGGACCTGTCTCGGACCTGTCCCGGACCTGTCCCGTATGCGCGGCTCCCGGAGCGGCGCCGCGGCTGCCGAGCCCTGAGCACAGCCGAGCCCCCCCGCCGCCCCCGGGGGCTGTCACCGGGCGCTGCCACCGGGCCATGGCCGCGGTGGGGACCGAGCTGCCCGGCGGCAACGCCAGCGCTAACCACAGCACCGCCGACCCCACGGTGTCGCGGGACGTGTGGATGGTGGGCATGGGGATCCTCATGTCGGTGATCGTGCTGGCCATCGTGTTCGGCAACGTGCTGGTGATCACGGCCATCGCCCGCTTCCAGCGCCTGCAGACTGTCACCAACTACTTCATCACCTCGCTGGCCTGCGCTGACCTGGTCATGGGGCTGGCCGTGGTGCCCTTCGGGGCCTGCCACATCATCATGGAGATGTGGAAGTTCGGGAACTTCTGGTGCGAATTCTGGACCTCTGTGGACGTGCTGTGCGTCACGGCCAGCATCGAGACCCTGTGCGTCATCGCCGTGGACCGGTACTTCGCCATCACCTCGCCGTTCAAGTACCAGAGCCTGCTGACCAAGGGCAAGGCGCGCGTGGTCATCCTCATCGTGTGGGTGGTCTCGGGCCTGACCTCCTTCCTGCCCATCCAGATGCACTGGTACCGGGCTGACCACGAGGAGGCCATCCGGTGCTACAAGGACGACATGTGCTGTGACTTTTTCACCAACCAAGCCTACGCCATCGCCTCCTCCATCATCTCCTTCTACCTGCCCCTCGTCGTCATGGTCTTCGTGTACGCCAGGGTCTTCCAGGTGGCCAAGAAGCAGCTGCAGAAGATCGACAGGAGCGAGGGGAGGTTTCACACCCAGAACAAGGAGCAGGAGCAGAAAGGAGGAGCCGGGCACCGCCGCTCCTCCAAGTTCTTCTTGAAGGAGCACAAGGCCCTCAAGACCCTGGGCATCATCATGGGCACCTTCACGCTGTGCTGGCTGCCCTTCTTCATCGTCAACATCGTGCACGTCATCCAGGACAACATCATTCCCAAGTACGTGTACATCCTCTTGAACTGGCTGGGCTACGTCAACTCTGCCTTCAACCCCCTGATCTACTGCCGGAGCCCCGACTTCAGGTACGCCTTCCAGGAGCTGCTGTGCCTGCGCAGGTCTGCCCTGAAGATGTACGCCAATGGCTACTCCAACAGCAACGGCAGGAGCGACTACAACGAGGAGGACAACGGCTACCCCCTGGCATCGGATAAAACCTGCGACTTGCTCTGCGAGGAGGGCTCCTTCCCTCGCCCCGAGGACTTTTTGCACGGCAAAGGTACTGTGCCCGGCGGGGAGGGTGCTGGGGGCTCTGGCGTGGCACGCAGGGGTGGCACGGAGGAGCCTTTCCAAGGAAATTCAGCCCCCCCTTAATAACAACAGTGATTATTTTCTAGAGAGAGCCTATCTAATGGCTGCGAGAAACGCCAAACTCAAAGTCTCTGCGACTCGGGGCTGGCCCCGGGCAGGGCGGAGGGGCTGCTGGCAGCCCCCCTGATTCGGGGCGCCACCGGGGGTCCCTTAGCAGGGTGGGGGATGCGAGGCTGTGCAGAATGCTCGTCCCCGGAGGGACTTCCCGGCGGTGGCCGGGGCTGAGCTGCCTCATACGGGGAGCGGGGCTGGGCTGGACCCCCCCGCAGCGGTGGCAGCTCGTCGGGACTGCTCCGGTCCCCTTCTCGCCACCCAACCGGTGGCCGTGGGGGCCCTGCAGGCCAGCAGGGCACCTGGGGCGGGGGTGCCAGGGCTGGCCAGCCCCGGGCACCGTGCGGAGGTGGCACTCTGCGACACAAGCGCGGGGAAGGGATGCAGGGAGCGGGACCGAGCGCGGCTCGGCGGGGCTGCCCCGGGGCTGGGACGGTTCCACCAACGCCCAGAAACTGCCAGTGCCTTGTGGAGTTTTGTTTCGCCGAGTGCTGTAGGACTTTCCGCAGGGAAAATAATAATAGAAATAAACGGAGCGTTTGCCTAGAATGGGAGCCTGTGACTGTGGGGCTCAGGAATGTGGCCCTGGGAAGTCGGGCGACACGCGGCTACAATCACAGCCCAGCGCTTTGCATCCAACCAAAAGCTTGGAAAGCGCCCGGTTTGTTTAACTACAAGGCTCGGATGACAGCGAGCCCGGGGAGGTGGGAGGGGAGGAGGGTTTGGATTTTCCATGGCATCTTGGAAGCGCAGCTCCGGCCGCGGTTCGGCTGCAGGTCTCTCGGGCTGGGTGCGGAGCGCTTTTTGCCCCCTGTGCCAGGCTCTGCCAGCTGTCCCCGGCAGGTGTGGGCTGCGGGACAGCACAGGGCTGGCTCTCTGGGGACAGGACAGTCCCTGGCTGGAGGGGAGCAGCGATTTGGGCTGGGGACGCACCCCGGTGTGACAGGCTGGAGTCGCGGCCGGGAGGATGGGCAAGTTCTTTCAGGAATCCTCGGGAAAGGTGCAGGAAAAGCCTCTCCCGGGGCCTCCGTGGGGCCGTGGTGTCCCGGGGGATGCTCGGGCACCGCTGCTGTGCGGAGCCCCCCATTCCCACGCGGTCTCCCCGCAGCACGGGGATGTGCTGGCGGTGTCGCTCGGGCCGTGCCATGCTCTGGGGCGGGTCTGGGGTCGCTGTGTGCCCGGCAGAGGTGGCTTTGGGCGGTGGGTGACCAGCTGGTCCCTCCCGATGCAGGAGGAGGCGGAGGGGCTTTGGGGCAGCGCCGTGCCCCGTCCCGGAGCTGTGACAGGGGTGGAGCAGGGTTTCTGGTTACCGACACCTCTTGGCAGTCCCCGTGTGGCCTTGGCTCTCCTGCCTGCTCTCAGCAGAACTTGTCCCGAGCGCTGGTGCCTCCAGGGCTGGAGGGAATCCCCCTGGATCGGCAGGAGCAGGGCTGTGATTGCTGCTGCTGCAAGGTGTGGGGACAAACTCCTCGAGCTCTCACACCCCTCAGGGTCGAACCCAAGGCCCTGGGAACTCCTAGTGCTCCCTTTTTTTCTTTCCCAAAGTGGTCCTGATCCTGCTTGGGAAGGGTGCTGGGAAGGAGGAACAGCTGTAAGAGCCTTCTCCTCCTCAAGCCCTGGGCTTGACTCTCTGCTCTTGTCACCTTTGCAGCTCAGCTCTGCAGCAGGGGCAGGGAATGTGGCTGAGAACCTTTTCCTTCTGCCTCTGTGTGCCTGTGCCCTCACCTGCTGCCCTGGGGGCTGCCAGCGGTGCCCCAAGTGCTGAGTGTGAGGCAGAGGAAGGGTGTGGTGGCACGGTGGCACGGTGGCACGGTGGCACGGTGGCACGGGGTGGCATGAGGGGCCCCAGGGCAGCCCCTCAGATAAACATTAACAGGGCAGCAGCAGGGCTGGCAGTCAGGTGCTGTTTGCTTCGTGTTGCACAAGGACCGAGAGGCGAGAGGGCAGGCTACTGTGGGCTCGGTGCAGGCACACACTCTGGGTAGGAACACACTCGGGGTAGGAACACACTCGGGGTAGGAACACACTTGGTGTATGTACTCACTCAGTGCAGACACACACTCGGGGTAGGAACACACTTGGTGTAGGCACACTCTCGGTGTATGTACTCACTCGGTGTAGGAACACACTCGGTGTTGGAACACACTCGGTGCAGGAGCACACTCGGTGTAGGAACACACTCGGTGTTGGAACACACTCGGTGCAGGAGCACACTCGGTGTAGGAACACACTCGGTGTAGGAACACACTCAGTGCAGGAACACACTTGGTGCAGGCACACGCTCGGTGTAGGCACACACTTGGTGTAGGAACACACTCAGTGCAGGCACACACTCGGGGTAGGAACACACTCGGGGTAGGAACACACTCAGTGGAGGAACACACTTGGTGTATGTACTCGGTGTAGGCACACACTCGGTGCAGGCACACACTCGGTGGAGGAACACACTCGGTGTAGGAACACACTCAGGGTAGGAACACACTCGGTGTAGGCACACACTCGGTGTAGGCACACACTCGGTGTATGTACTCACTCGGTGCAGGTACTCACTCAGTGTAGGTACTCACTCTGGGGCTGCAGATGCAATTTAGCTCAGCGCAGGCTGTGATTATTAAATAGCATTCAGGGGAAATGAGAATTAACCTCTTGATTGGAGAGATCAATATTTCCTGTGTTTTCCATCTCCTGCATTTTGGCTCTTGCCAGTCATTTCTATTTTGCAATGCCCAGGGCACTGTGGGTTTGAGGGCAGCAAGGGCACAGAGGGAGGAGCAGTCCTGCAGTGATGGGGCCAGACCAGCCCCCAGCAGGCTCAAATTCTCTCCAATTTGAGGCAGGACCCTCTGGCACAGAGAATTCCCACGTCTGCATCTCTGTTGTGGTTTGTGTTTTCACTGTGATTAATTATTTGCATTTCAGTAGCACTTGTGGACTGGGATCTGTTGTCCAAATAATCGCTCTGTTTTTTTGGCTGCCTCTTCTTACTTCAAATATTGTGGCTGTAGGTCGCCAAAGCTGAGAGATGAGCAAGTGATTATTTGCAGAGCCACTCCAGCACCCAGAGCACGTGGATGTGGAAGGGACAGGGAATTTTGGGCTGTTTGCACTGGACAGTGACCTCAGTACAGCAAAGCTCAGCTGCAGTGTCAGGAAACCTTGGGTTTGAAGTGGAGTCTGGCTGTTGAAGAGCTGATTCCTTTCCTCAAAGGCAACATTAGTAAAACTGGTGAAATATAAACCGTGCAGTTCTGGGGGCAGCTGGAATCAAACGAGAGAAATACTGGAGGAAAAAATAATGTGGCACCACCAAAGCCAAACCTTTCCATGGTTGGAAAAAAAAAAAAGCTTTGGCCTGTTAAAATATTTGATATGAAAGAGATAGTTTTATAGACACACTTAAAAAATGGAGCATTGGAGTCAGGAGTCACTGTTTAAATTGGATTTTAGGATTTTACGCTGGCAGAGAGTTGGCTCAGGTTAAACACATCTGATAAAACACACGGTGGTGATTTCATTCGAGGGAAATCAGTGACAAATATGAAATTCTTCCTGCAAACAGAGCAGGCTAAAGCAAATGCTGTGCTGCTGGCTTGTACCTCATGCCACTGCCACAAAGGTGGGGACACGGGGGGGACACAACCCCAGGTGCTGCTGTGCAGCCAGCTGGAGCTTGGCCCTGCATTCACTGCTTTTAGCCACTTTGGCCAAACAGATTGTTTTTGTTTTTAAAGTTTTCATGGAGCGAACGTCACAAGCACAGCTTTGGTGTTGTTACAAAATACTGCCCTCGCTGTGGGTCCTGCTTGGCGTGGGGCAGCTGCAGTTTCCACATCAGGACTTGTCTTTGCTTCATCGTCCAGAACACAAAGCTGCTGAGTTACACCAATCCTTTGCCTCCTGGGAGCATTCCTGGACAGCTTTGGCTGTCTGGGCAGCCAGGGCTGGAAATGCTGCTCGCTGTGGCACTGGGGAGATGTGGAAGTGCACAAGGAGGGAAAAGGCAGAGGGAAAAGGGTCTGGGTGCAGATCCCCATCAGAAGTGTGGCTCACACACCTTCTGAGGACTGGCTGTTCCCCAAGTGTCTCATATCCCAAATAGTTCAGCAATTCCTGAGGTCCAGCCTTGCTCTGTCCTGGGGTGTCAGGGCTGTTCCCAGCCTCCCCTGTGGAACTGGACCCACCCTGGGCTTCAGGTGAAGGTGAGGCCCCAGCCTGAGGACAGTGAGCACTGCAGAAAGATAGGGAAGAGGTTTCAGTTCCTAAATGCACCCAAATGTTTGAAAATGAGCCAGGGATTAGGAGTGTGGAAAGGAGAGCCCGCAGAGGGTGCGGATGTGTGAGCAGCACACGGTGTGCTGCTCCTCAGCTCTGCCCCCTCACCGCTGCTGGGCTTTGGAGCTCAGCTCGGGGTTTATTTACTACAGGGCTGTGTTTGTGCCACCCCCGGGAGGGCACGGCCAGGCTGGCAGGCAGTAACCAGCAGCCTGCAGTTTATCATCTCCCTGCACCTCCTGCCCTTCTGCTCTAGAGTCATGGACTCTTCTAGGCTGGAAAAGGCCTTGAAGGTCAAGTTCAACATTAACCGAGCATTCCCACTGATCCAGATCCCTCTGCAGAGCTGTCCCACCCTCCAGCAGATCAACATTCCCCTCCGATTTAGTGTCATCTGTGAACTGACTGAGGATCCCCTCATCCACATCACTGATAAAGACATTAAACAGGACTGACCCCAAAACTGAGCCTTGGGGACACCACCGGTGACTGGCCATGAGCTGGGTTTAATCCATTCCCCACTCTCTGGGCTTTTAACCCAGTCAGGTTTTAACCCAGGGAAGAATGAACATATCCAAGTCAAGGAATTCAGTTTCTCCAGGGGAATTCTGTGGGAAACGGTGTCAAAGCTTAATGAAAGTCCAGGTAGGCATCATCCACAGCCTTTTCCTCATCCGCTAAGTGGTTATCTTGTCCCAGGAGATCAGGTCCCCATTTTCCAGCTCAGGGGATTGGGTGCCTGGAGGACAACTGGTCTTAGTATTAAAGACTGAGACCAAGAAGGCATTGAGTACCTCAGCCTCTCCCTCATCTTTTGTGTTTCCCCAATAAAGGATGGAGATTCTCCTCAGCCCTCCTTCTCTTCCTGATGTATTTATAGGAACATTTTTAATTCTTTTATGGCGCAGCCAGATTAAATTCTAGCTGGGCTTTGCTCCCTCTAACTTTTCTCCCTGCATCACCTCACGACATTTTTGTGATTGCCCTGAGTTCCTGCCCTTTTTCCCCCTAAATTCCAGTCAAAACTCTCTGTTCTGCCAGCCTTATTTTCTCCCCTGCTGGCTCACCCAGCACTCGGGCACAGCCTGCTCCTGCACCTTCATTCCAGCTGCTGCTGCCAGGAGTCTCAAACAGCCCCAGACTGCGGGCAGGGCTCTGTCCCTCCCTTTGCCAGCCCTCTGCCTCCCGGTGTTTATTTTCCCTGGGTGATGAATCCATTTCCCAAGGAGATGGGTTTATGAGCACGTTCATTCCTCTGGCAGGAGGGAGGATGGCTGCCTCGCCTGTTGCCTTCACTGCTCTCTGTCAAAGTGCCACGCTAAAGGCAGCAGGGAGGCAGAGCTGTCCTGCCCAGGCAGTGCCCGCCTGTGTCCCTGGGCTGTGTCCCTGGGCATGGGGATGGAAAGGAGCTGGGGAAGGTGCTGCTGCTCTTGTCACAGTGCTCCTGTCCCCAGCTGCCTGTGCAGGGGCACCCAGCCCTGGGGACACCCCATGGCTGACCCCACTGTTTGCTAACTCCTCAGGTCTGCAATGGCAGCGGGAGCCAGAGCAGTTCTGCAGGTTCAGGTGAGCAAAGGCTCTTGTGAAAAGCCATCCTGGCCTGGCTATTGTTCCAGCAGACAGGCAGTGACTTCAGGCTCCCTGAGATCAGTGTTTTGCAAGATTGGGTTTCCTTTCATCGCTGTTTTCCAAGATTGGGGTTCCTTTCATCATTGTTTTCCAAGATTTGGGTTCCTTTCATCATTGTTTTCCAAGATTGGGGTTCCCTTCATCGCTGTTTTCCAAGATTTGGGTTCCTTTCATGACTGTTTTCCAATATTTGGGTTCCTTTCATCACTGTTTTCACACTTTGCTTGGTTTCTCAGGTCCTCAGTAGGACCACGGCAACCTTGGCATCTCCTCCCAGAGCAAAAATCTCTTCCAGGGTGAAAGCGTGGCTCTGTCTGAGACTCCAACCCAGCAATCCCAGCACTTCTTCCCCTTGTTGTACTTTTATTGGAGCTCTTTTGAAAGCCAACATGAGCACTAATCTCTCTTGCTGGGGGCAGAGAGAGCATTTTGCAATGAGCACACAGCCCGGGCTGGGAGGATGCTGGCACTTGGCTCCACCCTCTCATCAACACATTTCTGTGGGGCACCAGCTACACCCACAGCAACCTGAAGGTGCTTTTTGTCATATCCCAGAGCAGGGCAGGAATATTCCAGCAGCCCTGACTCCTGGGAGATGCTGTTCCCACAGCTGGTGGCACAGGCAGACCCCGTGGAACAACCTCTCCCTGTTGTGTCCTCGTGTTTGCCTGGCACAAACAAAGCCCAGCCAGCTCAGCTGGGAGCACAGGGATTTTAGGGACACAGCCTGGGTCCAGACAGAGCTGGGAACTGGAGTTTCCACAGCTTGGAAGGAGGTTCTCTCTCCTGGAGTTTTGTAAGAGCAGGACACAACCCTGATCCCTCCAATTTGTGTCTCTGTTGGGATTGCTGTGTGTGAGGGTGCTGAATCAAGCACAGTATTTGAGATTTTATAAACTTTCTCCATCATGAAAAAAATGGATTTGTGGCTTCTCCATGCATTCAATTTCAGTTTTCCCATGTTCTCACTCTGGCAGGAGCATCCAGCTGAATTTCTGTGCAATATTGTCAGCGCCAGTGTGAGAGGATAGGGAAATATTTACTCGATAAGGACATTTTTTCACAAGTGGGTGTATAGATATATGTGTGTATATAACCATTATCTATGTACAGCAATATGTACATAATCAAGGAAATGTAAAGGTTTTCCTGTGCCAGATAAGTACAGAGATGAAGAGCTGTATGTTCAAAACTCAGAGTATTTATTGCAGGTCCTATTGACTGCCATTGTGTTTAAATAAAGAGGATTTATGGTATTTATGCTGTAGTCAAGTGTCCTTGCTTAAAGCCATTTCTCCCATATTTTCCAGCATTTTCCCAGTGGATCCTTCAGGGCTCATTAAAGAAAACCAGCACCTCAAGGAGCAGGGAGGAAACACAGCATGGACAAAAATTTCCTTAATTTATCCAGTGCTTTGAGCCCTGGGAATGGGGAGGGAGTTGTGGCTGCTCAGCACCTCTCTGGTTTTCCCCTCTTCCATCAGGACCTGCAGACAGAGGTTTAAAAACCCACCTGTTTCTGTTTGGAGTGGCAACAGTGGCAGCCTGGGATGGCTCCTGTGCTCCATGGCAGCACCTCCAGCTGCTGGGAGCCTCTAATCCTCTGTTGCTGCTCACCATTCGCTGTGCCTGGGAGGGAACTGCAGCTTCCCCCCCTGGGTGGGGTTGGAGTTTGGGCTGGGAGGAGGCGATGGGGCGACCTGTCCTGCAGGAATGGGGTGGCACAGTGTGACAGGACACCGCTGTCTGCCCCAGGTGGCTTTATCCTGGAAAACCTCCTGGAGGTGTTTCCTTGGAAGAGTACTGATTGGCCCCAAGCAGGCCCAGAGACCCTTCAGAGACACAGTCAGAGCAGTGGGGATTTGCTTTATTTTGTATTTTATTTGCTTTATTCGGCGCTGGCTGTGGGGATTCACTCCTCCAAACACACACACCCGGCACTGCCAACTCACAATATTATGGTAACGCTCATGAATATTCATCACATTCCCCGGGATGGGAGTGGTTATACAAATCATTTCTCGGAAATCATTAATATCATTAGCATGTGTGCCACGCATGCACTGTGCGTCCTGGTGGTCTTTGGGGTCTTCTCGTGATGAAGATCTGTAGTCTTCATCACAGTGCACTTTTCCCCTTTCTCTCTGGAGCATGGGCAGTCCTTGGTGGGTGATTCAGGGTTTCTGTGCTGGCCTCACACAGATTCTTGTCCTTCTGATCTTGACAAGATTAAGGGAATCCTGTTTTCCTCGGTTTTAGAATTTACATATTCTGTCTCTCAACAGTTAACTTGAATTACCTATTGACCACTCCTTTCTCAGTACCCAATCTCCTTTTCTCTGTTTCCTGCTGTCCTGTGCTCCTCTCCCTTCAGGTAGGGTGAGGAAAGAGCTTGGGTGAAGCCAAGCAGGATCCCAGCCCAGCGTGTTGCAATGACAAGGACTTTGTGGCCTTTGTGCCACTCGAGCCCACGATGGAAGCCTTGGCAGCAGAGCCCACTCTGTGCCTGGCACATCTTGAGGCTTCTCCTTTCCCGAAACAACAGCAGGGAATTGTTGTGTGGTTTGGACAGGGAGGGACTGCACCAGGGACTCCAAAACGTATCAGATTCCCAAATTATTATAATTTGTGCTTTCAGGGGGTAGAGAGGCTTGGCCATTGCTGACCGCAGGAAGGAAAACTCAGTCAGACCTTCAGCATCTCCCCACTGCTGCTAAAACAGGACATTCCCAACAGGGAATATTTCCCATCCTGGAAATGTGTTGGTCTCAAGAGATGTTTAGAGCCCAGTCCTAACCTCCCAGCACATGGTGATTGCCCTGAGGGTCCCAGCAGCCCCTCCTGGCTCTGGGAATACCAAAGGCAAGTCCTTAAGGAGCCACAGTGGCCACTGGCAGAGCTACCCGAGGGCTCGCAGGCACAATTCCTGCAGGTGCAGGCACAGAAACCACAGCAAGAGGATCTCCCAGCCCTAAAAACAGTCCCTCAGTGGCTCAGGGAGGTTCAGGCACCCCCAGAGCTCTGCAGCCTCAGCCCAGGCCTGAGAAATGCATAAACAGCAAATGGCCTCTGGGAGGGCCCTGCCAAGTCCTTTTCCCCTCATGTAAATATTTTTTCCTCTTAAGTGTATGCGAGTGTGAAAAACCTCTCCTTAATCTTTTTTTTTTTCCTCTCTGGCTGAAGGAAATGCTTGTTCATCCCTGGGTGGGAACAGCCTCATCTTGATATTTTGCAGCTGAAGCAAGAGCCACACTGCTGGAAACATTTCTTATCACCCCCAAAGCCATTCTGCAAACAGATTAAGTGGTGCCTCCCACGATGGTGCTGTCAGGACATGGTCTCCTCGGTGGCTGTGGGATGGAGGTCCCATGGGACAGCGAATTGGTGAGGCAGCCTTGAAGAAGACTTCAGAACCAGTGCAAAATACCCCCGGGGTCACGGGATTCCAAAGCCTGAAAGTCCCACCCTGTTGTATTGGGCACGTGAGTGGAAATGTGTGGCAGGTTTTTCTGAGAAAAACTGAAGCCCTAAATTAGTTTCTTGGTGCCTGGCCCTGAGATCAAGTGTCTCGGTGGGAGCTGTGAGTATTTTCCGATAGCTGGTAGAGAGAGGAAGTGTGCTGCACGCAGCAGAGCCGCTGGGAGCCCCAAAATATCTGTAGGGGAGCGGGGTGGGGGAGGTGGGGTGGTTCACAGGAGAATCTTCTCGCTGCTCAGAGGTTTTCTCCCTCTCCATTCCCCTCACCTGCTTGGGAAAGGGTGGGGTCAGGCTGTCACCCCTCTGTCACCCCCAGCCCCCTGCCAGCTGAGCTCTGTGTCACCAGAATCAGAAGCTGCTGCTGTTGGTGGTTTCTGAGAGGAAAAATGTCAGCGCTGTGGGCAGCCCTGAGCAAGAGAGTGATGCTGAGATAAACCTGAATCAGCCTGGCCTGGTGCTGAGACCTCAGCACGACCCAAATCCTGCTCTGATGCTCTGCCCTGACACGAGAGTGGCTCGTGACTTCTTTACAGACCAAGCCAGGCTCAGGAGCTGGGGTTCAGAGCTGATGCACCAACAGCTTTGGAGGCAAAAAATCACTTTGGCACAGCGCCGAGGCCAAGGGGAGCTGCAGAGGGCAGGGAAAAGGGAGAGCACAAGCACACAGAGATGGTTTGTGACGCCTAGCAAGGAGGCCATTCCTCAGGACCGGGATTAGCACAGCTCCTTCAGAGCTGCCTGTGCTTCCCTGTCCCCCCGGGGCTCCCTGCTGCACAGAAAGGCCCTTCTTAAAAGGGGATCCTCGGGGCTCCTATTTATAGCATGGAAAGTGCTCCAGGAGAGTCACCCAGCCCCGAATGAACATCTCCCCAGGGCAGGGGATGGACAGGCTGTTCCCTGCAGCCCCAGCCCCTCCTGCTGACATTTGCGAGGCTGGAGGGGACGGGAGGCATCTCCCTGGTGCCACAGGGATGGCACACGAGGTGGTGACACAGCCTGGCAGGGGCAGGAGGGGACAGGGACAGGGACAGGGGCTCCAGTGGGGCTGCCCTGCCCCATCTGTGTGCTGTTCCCAAAAGGAACGGTCACTGAGCAGAGCTCGGGGTGAGGAGCCCCCAGGGCAGAGGTGGCAGCCCTGGGACTGGGATTTCAAGGCAGGGCTTGGGGCTGTTGGCCAGGACAGAGAAATTGTGGCCAGGAGAGACAGAATTCATTGAGGATGGGGGGAAAGGATTGTTGCTTTGAAGGGAAGCATGAAGGGCTTTGCAGAAGGGCTGGCAAAGGGTGTGATGAACAATTCCTGTTGCTCTGGAATGACCCCTGGACCTCAGAGGGACCCAGCATGGGCTGCTGGAATTGCATCTGCTCAGGTTTGGTCTCAGGCTGGGCTGGCTCCAACCCTCCAGCTTTGATTGCAGCATTTCCCTCTCCTTCTCCCCTTCCAAGGGGTGCCAGTGCAATGATGAGGTGACCTAAAGCTGACCTGGGGTGCCCAGCCCTGCCCAAGCACTGGGAGTGTGTGGGTGTGGGTTGGGGTGTGATGGAGAAAGAGGAAGGGCATGGGGTGAGCCTGAGAGCCATGGATGGATTTGGGACCTTGATGTTTTTGAGCTGCAACCGGAGCAGGGCTGGGGCAGCTCAAGGAAAGCACCTTGATTGGAGAGGGATCAGTGTGGGGACACTGGGGAGGGCTGTGCCACGCCAGCCCCACGGTAATTAGGGTCATCAGGGTTTCCCAGATTCCTGAGAAGTTAGGGGAACAAATCTGGTATTTTTTAAACAAGGAGCTCCGTGGATGGGATGAAATGCTTGTGAGGGTCCCTCAAAGTGCCACAAGCAACAGCCAAAGTGCCACGCCATCCCCATGGTGATTAGGGTCATTAGGGTTTCCCAGATTCCTGAGAAGTTAGGGGAACAAATCTGGTGTTTTTTGAACAAAGAGCTCCGTGGATGGGATGAAATGTTTGTGAGTGTCCCTCAAAGTGCCACAAATAACAGCCAAAGTGCCATACCATCCCCATGGTGATTAGGGTCATCAGGGTTTCCCAGATTCCTGAAATGTTAGGGGAACAAATCTGGTAATTTTTAAACAAAGAGCTCCATGGATGGGATGAAATGCTTGTGAGTGTCCCTCAAAGTGCCACAAATAACAGCCAAGCAGGGACCCTCCAAATGTGGTGTTTTTTGGGTAAAACCCAAGTGAATTGATTTGGAAGCTGGGGCAGACAAGTTTGTGTTGTGCTTATTTGTCCTCTGACAGCAATTAGCTGGGGTTTGTGACTTTCGATGCCCACAAGTGCTGAAAGAATCAGGAAGTGGCTTAGAAAAGCATTTTTAATGTGTTTTCCGCTCGGAGCCTTCACATGTGGATAGGGGTGCCCAGAGAGAAGCAGTGATGGGCAGCTGATGGAGAAAGCCTGGTGTCCATTTCCAAGAATGTCTTGTCTACATAAATATACATTTTTATTTCCCTTGTCCCCTTCTGGATCTGGGGTTTTTGAGTCCTGCTTCTCTCCTGGAGCATCTTTTTCCTCCTCTTCCTTGTAGAAGCCGTTTGGGAAGTCCCCTCCCAGCCCCTGGGGCAGGGCAGGATTACCCACAGCAATGATTCCTGATTTCCTCAGAGCCCCCAGGGTCCTCTGGTGGCCTCTGGAACGAGCAGGAGCTTTGCTGCCTTCTCGGAGCTGCTCTGCTGCCTGCCAGGGCACGGCTGGGAGGGCGTGGGGCAGGCGTTCCTGTCATTCTGCAGGAGGGAATGCCTTTGGAGTGAGTATGTGACAGGTATGGAGACAAACCGGGACAGCCGTCCTGTCCCTGTCCCCTGTCCCCTGCAGGGGATGGCCTCGGGCATGAGGAGGTGCCAGTGGGGAATCACAGAACCATTTAGGTTGGGAAAAACCTCTCAGATCACCGAATCAACCTTTGGCTGATCGCCACTCTTCAGGAGCTGAAGAGGAAATGGAGTTTTCCCAGCTGAGGAGCCCTGGGAAGGGGTTGGGACCCTGGTGGCACCAGGGACAATGCCAGGCTTTGGCATCAGCGTCGCTCCCACAAGTTCTGCTGCTCTTATTTTGCTCTTTATTTGTCATCCCGGGGGCTCTGCACAATGCCAGCCAGGAGCTGGGGATTGTTTGGAAGGGACAGGTCAGTGTTGTCACCTCCCCGGTGTGTCCACCACTCTTGTCCCCATGGTGACCGGGGCTGTGGCCATGCTATTTCCAGTGCCCCTGGGGACACGAGCACCTCTGTCATTGTCACCCTGCTGAGGTGATCTATTCCTGGGCAGCCCCAGAGAACGTGCGGATGGTTCCACAGGGAATTCCAGCCTTCCCATGGGAAAGTGGCAACCACAGGATGGGGACCTGGGCAGGACCGGGGTTGTTTTAGGGGTGTAAATCATGGCCCAAGTCTGGACAGGAGCTGTCCTGCTGTGCAGGGAGCCCTTGGAGCATGGAGATATCTGTCCAGAGTCCATATCCATCCTTGAGAAACAGCTCCCTGGGTAATGCAGGCCTCGGGTAGAGATTGTGCTCTTACCGACACACACGGGACTTGGTGGTGCCAAAATGTTCCCTCGGGCTTTGTGTGGAATTCCTCAAAACCTCAGTCCTGTCTGAGGCACAAAGGCTTTTGATCCAGGGCTTGTCGAGTGGCAGGAAGGCAGAAAAGCAGTGTGAAGGTGTCACCCTGCTCTGCGGTGACAAACAGCAGGGCCTGAATTAGAAACGGGGCTGTGCTGAGGTCACTCATGGCCCTACCCAGTGCCACCTGCCAGGACCTGCAGCCTGCCAGGACCTGCAGCCTGCAAGGGCACTGCCCCTGCTCACCGTGCCCAGCAGCTGGGAGAGGAAATGCTTCCCAATTACCACATTTTGTCTTTCCTCAGCTTCATTCACCTAAGGATGAAAGCCTTCTGTTGCCATGCCAGTTTTGAGGATGTCTGTGAGAAACTGCCGTGAGATCATTCGGATCACAGAGGACATGAGACACCAGGACCAAATCCCCAAAGAATAAGACACAATCCTCTTCTCCAATCATGCAATCCTTGCCTAGAAAGCCATTTTATGTTGGATTTTTTAGTCTTGAGTAATCCTAACCTAAAAGGACTGCATCCCCTGCAAGTTTATTTCATTAACATTGAGCACCTGCTACATTCTCTTCCTCTAACCGCTGATGAAAAAGGTTGTGTTTGCAGGAACTTTGGTCCTTCTCCTCCCTCCGGTGTGATTCACCCGAGGATGTCGCATTTCTCGCATTTCTCCAGCGAGTGGAGAAGCAGAGGCGATTGCATCAATGCAGATGGGGCCGGAGAAGTCTGGGGCTGATAATGGCAATTTCTGTACAAATGCAAATTATAGTAACAGCCAAGCCAGGTCTGTGCTGGGGCTTCGCACCAGGAATTCCCCTGTGGGTTTGGCCAGGAGTTGCAATTCCTTTGTGTTACAATTAATAAGGGAAACTTGCAGATTTCTGAAGGGTTTCTCTGCTGCAGTGCAAACACAGGGATGGTTTATCCTGCTCAGAAGTTGCCTGGAAGTTTTTCAAGCTGTGTCTCTGCAGAAGGAAGGGCTGTCTCCCTCCTTCCTGAAGAGAAGAGTCTGGGAAGGGCCAGAGGGACATCACCTCCTAAATCTGTGTCTCCTGCCCCTGCCCTGCCCTGCTCTCACCACAGGAATCCTCACCCCCATCCACGGCTCCTTCAAAGGATGGTGATGGAACACCGAGCACTTTGTTGTTAATAATAGAGCCAATTTAGGGATGAGCTGCTGAGGGATTAAAGGGCTGCCCGACTGGTTTCGGAGGTGAGAATAATGGAGCTGAATAAATGGTGCATCCCACCCGCTCCTCCTTTCATCTTCCTTACATGGAATTTGTTAGTGTTTGACTTCCAGTAATTTATGGGAAGCGCAGTTATCATTTCCACACCCCTCTTACGGATTTCTGCTCACATAAACCACTGTCTCATTGCACAGCACAGGTTTTTATTGGCCATTTTATGTGATCCTGAGCCCTGCTCTGTCCTCCTGCCATCGCACTGAGCCCTTCAGGGCCAAATGTGGAGGAATCAATGTCACCCAGCTCTGTAAAAAGCTGGGGTCCTTCAGATTTCAGTGCTGTCATACCTACAAAGCTGATTTAAAATATAACACCGCTCAGAATCTTCCATGTCAGATCCTCGGGGGGCTGTAGATGAGCTGCTTTACACTCCTCTCATTCCTGCACAAGTCTTAGGACCATCATTTTCAAATGGGGTCTCAGGTCCCAGCTGGGCTTCTCAATCTTCCCAAACAGGAGGGGAATTACAGTAAATAAGTGATGGAAATGAAAACCTTGTGTCTCCTTTGCATTCTGCCCCTGCACTTCTGCTCATTCCTGGACTTTTCCTTCCCCAGGGGGTGTGTGTCTCATTTCCAACCCCCTCCCTGGGAGTCAGGAGGACAAACAGGGCTTGCTGTTGTTGTGTGCAGCTGGGATTTGCCCTGGCAAGGGTGGGTAAGGCAACCCAAGCTCTTGGGCTGCAGACAGAAGTGACAGGGGCACCGCAGGAAGGGCCACATCCATCAAGAGCGGCAGGTCACCGCGACTGAAACCATGAGATCATCAACGAGCCGAGCTCCACCCCGCAGGGAAATCTTTTTATATCTCCCTGGCAGATGCCAACCATTCGCTCACTCCCTGGAGCAGAGCAGCAAAGCCCCCGCGGGCTGCGGTGCCGGTGCCGTCACCAGCGGAGCTGGGCTCTGGGAAAACGCCTGGTGTTTACCCAGGTGTGATGCCTGCCCCACCCATGGGTGCCAGGCCCTGCCTGGGCTCTGTCTGAGCTGCAGAGCTTCTGCAGGGCTGTGTTGTGTCTGCCTGAGATACCATCAGCACCCCGGGGCCAGCCCCGGCAGCTCCGCTCGGCTTTGGGGAGGGAACTGGAGCTTGGTGTGAACCCAGCCGCGGTGGAGCTTGGTGTGAACCCAGCCGCGGTGGAGCTTGGTGTGAACCCAGCCGCGGTGGAGCTTGGTGTGAACCCAGCCGCGGTGGAGTTTGGCGTGAACCCAGCCGCGGTGGAGCTTGGTGTGAACCCAGCCGCGGTGGAGTTTGGTGCGAACCCAACCGCGGTGGAGTTTGGTGCGAACCCAACCGCGGTGGAATTCAGTGCGAACCCAACCGCGGTGGAGTTTGGTGCGAACCCAGCCGCGGTGGAGTTTGGTGTGAACCCAACTGCGGTGGAGTTCGGTGTGAACCCAACTGCGGTGGAGCGTTTTCCACGCAGGTTTGGCCTTGTAAAGCCTGGGAATGCTCACCAGGCCTTGGCACAGGTCCTGTGCTCCACCCTTTGATGTGGGTGAGGAGGATCAGGGAAAAAGGATTGGGATTTACTCTCATCAAGTAGCAGCTACTCCTGAGCGAGCGATTGCCTGCGGCAATTTGGGAATCAAACTTCAGCTCTGGAGCGGCTTTGGAAAGAGTTAGTGAGGATGTGTTGCACAAGAGGCCAGCCCGGGCTCTGTCTCTCTCCCTGCCCCATGGAATTGTGCATTTCTCGTCTGCTTGTCACTGCTTTAATGGGATGGTGGATCCACAGAACTCCTCAAGAGCAGCATCCTCCAAAATCCAGTGACCTAACCATCAGGAGTGCAGGAATTGCCATTTACACTCCTTCAGGTTGTTTGTGTGAGTCCAGCAGGGATGAAATTAATGTTTTCTATGGGGATACTTCTGTGGGAGGTGAAAAATAGGGTCAGTTTTAAACCATGAAGTTCTGTGATGAGAGGGGATGGGAAGGAGAGCCCATGGATGCTCCACACTGGGCAGAGAATGTCCGAGGGGCATGAAGTCTTCAAAAGCAGAATTCCTCTTGTCCTCAGGTGGGAGAGAGCAGCACGAGCAGATGGAGATGACATCCCTGGTTTTTGTGGTGGGAAGCAAACCCCTGGCTGAGCACTCATTTACCAGACAGCTGCCCCGGGACACTGGTGGACTTCCTAAAATAAAAATCCTTCTGCACTTTCCCCTGACACCAAGGTGTTTTGCATAAAACAGTCAAACCGACCACCCCAAATCCATGTACAAGTTTTCCAAGAAATCCTTGGAGCAAGTGGGAGAAATCAGAGTTCAGAGCTGAATTCCACAAGCGATGACACTGAGTCTAGGGAAGGATTCTCATTGCTGGAATCCAAATGTCCACAAATGCTTCTTTCTTAAAATATGGGATGTTTTTGGTGTGGATCCCCTCCAGGCATTCGCAGGCACCTGCTGATATCCCACTTCTGTCAGATCTCTGGCCCTTTCCTACCTGGAGGATCATTGTTTGCTATTTTCATGGGAGGATTTGGTGTTGTCTCCGTGTTTTTCACATTCCATGATCTGGGCTTGGCACAGAGCAGTGCTCCTGCCTCTGTGTTTCACAGGATTGCAGGAACTGGGAGGGAACTCTGGAGATGATCCCAATATCCCATCTGAATTCCCTGCTCACAGCAGGGTCAGTAAGAGCAGCTTGTTCAGAGCTTCGTGCTCGGATTGTGGCAGGAGGGAGCTGAAATCTCATCCTGGATCTTCCCTTGTGTGGAGTCCAAAGGCAGGTGGAGGAGAGAGTCCATTGTTCCTGCAGGGAGAAGGTTGTTCTGCTCATTGTTAACTTGTTTGGCTTGGGTTTAAGTCTGTGTGAGTTGGAATACCTGCAGAGGAAATTGGGTGTAAGCCAGGCTTAAGGACAAGTCTACACTCGGCTGGCATCACACCAAGAAATGGAAATTATGCTGTGCCCAAACCAAGGGAAAAGCGTTGCCTGTGTTGGTTTAGATGGGATTTTGGGAAGGGATTCCTCCCTGGGAGGTGGGCAGGCCCTGGCACAGGTGCCCAGAGAAGCTGTGACTGCCCCTGGATCCTGGCAGTGTCCAAGGCCAGGCTGGACAGGGCTTGGAGCAGCCTGGGACAGTGGGAGGTGTCCCTGCCATGGCAGAGGTGGCACTGGATGGGATTTAAGGTCCCTTCCAGCCCCAGTCATTCCATGACTCTATCCCTGATCCTTCCTCCCTCTGTTGGGAACAACATTCAATCTGTCCAATGATTAAAAAACCCCATAAGACCCAAAGCAAACAGTGTCCTTCCACTTGCCCAAAATTCAACAAAAGAAACCACAAAAACCCTCAGAAGGGCTGGGACAAGGGAAGGAGAGGGAAATAGGATAACAGAGCATTTAAAAGCCTGTTGCTTTGCAGCTGTTCCCATCCTGGCTGCTTGCCAGAGGCACTTGGATGATCATCTGCCAGGAAAAAAGAAGTCCTTCAAACCCAACATTTGATGGGGATGTTATTTCTCAGAAAGGAAAGGAAAATCAAGGTCTGGGATTTAGGAATGGACCTGCACCAATGCAGGAGGCAGGGATTTCACTCAGGTAGAGCTGAGGGATATCCCAGGGCTGGGAGGTTCTTCGGGTGGGGATTAAGGGCATAGAGGGCTCAGATCTCTGGAGAAGGGAGGGTGATGGGGAAGAAGTGCTCTCCGTGATGATGGGAGCATTGTAAAGTGTCCAGAGGCATTCCCGAGGCTTGGGCCTGGAGTCAGGGATGAGCTCTGCAGGGAAGGTGCTGAACAAACCAAGAACACTCCATGTGTCACCGGAACATCTCCAAGCACAGAGATGCCCTAAAGCACAGCAAACGGAAAGGAATGAGACGGAATTCTTTCCTCTCCTAGATAAAAGTGATCATAAAACAGACTAAATCTGGGATTAGGACGCCCTGGGTTTTTTTTGTGTTACACCTTGGCTTCTTATCAGGCGTCATCAGGTTTTTCTTTTACCTTGAGCTGTGCAGGAGCACCTGATGGTTCCTCTCCTGTTGCTGCACCCCAGGATTCTTCTCACTCCCCGCACTTGGAGCAGATGCTGTTTAAAGGTTCCGGGAGGAGCTGTTGGCAAATGGGCCATGACAGGTTGCAGAAAGAGGATAAAATAGCAGGAGTTTCCAAGGAGAGGCTGGAGAGGCAGGAAAGGAAAGAGAGGACAGTCTGGAGATGATCTGTGCCAGGCTGACTGGGCTGCGAGAGCCCTGCTGAGGTGCAGACCGTGGAGGGCAAGGCTGGCACATTTTCCTGGTTCCTGGAGGGCTGGAGCAGGAAATTCTGTCTTGCTCTGCCCTCATTCCACCTTGAATCCTTGGGTTGCTTGGGGAGGAGCTGCTCAGATGCCTTGCAGAGAGCTCCATTTCCACGGACATCCAGCTCCCACGGAGGTTTCCACAGGATGCAGCTTTCAAATGGAGTGAGGCAAATCTGAGATTTACGGAATCACAGAATCATGGAATGGTTTGGGTTGGAAGGAACATTAAAGCCAATCTCATTCCAACTCCCCTGCCACAGGCAGGGACACCTCCCACTGTCCCAGGCTGCTCCAAGCCCTGTCCAGCCTGGCCTTGGACACTGCCAGGGATCCAGGGGCAGCCACAGCTTCTGTGCCAGGGCCTGCCCACCCTCCCAGGGAAGGATTTCTTCCCAATATCCCATCCAACCCTACTCTCTGTCAGTTTGAAGCCATTCCCTTGTCCTGTCACTGCTGTTCCTGCTGATTTGTAAAACCACTTAGTGCAAAGCACTGAGACCATCCACAGGGAATTATTTTCCTCTTCATCCTCTCCTTGACCCCTTGGGAAATGTCCCACAGGAGCCATTTCAAACTCCCGCTGTGACTCTCTGGGCAACAGTCCATTCCCATTGACTGGAAAGGGAATTTTGACTTTCTCATCAGCCCTTCACCCTGTGGAATGGCTGTCCTTGAGCCTGGGATTAATTAGGACTGATGACCAAAAATGTCATCATCAGCCTTCCACCTCTCCTAGGGCTGCCCTGAACCGGAAGAAGGGAATGTAAAGGAGTGAATTCCAGCTGGGAAGACATCAGCAAGACTGTGCATCCCTGGCTGTGTGGGATGTGGCTGATTGATCCTGCAGAATCCAAGATTCCCACAGGTGAGCAGGCACCGGTCAGCAACAGAGGCTGCAAGGCTTCCTCAGCCAATCTCTGTTTTGAATATTAAGCTTTGCCTCGTGACCCTTGCGGAATTCAGCTCCCAGGGCAGAGGAAATGTTGGAAGAGGTCAGGCGAGCTGTGCTGTGTCCGTGTCACTGGGAGCAGCCAGCAGCATTCCAGGACGACATCTGATTTTGTGCTTTTACGAGGCAGATGTTTGGGAGAAGGGATGTGCTGTTTATTTGAGTCGCCTCCTCCTTCGCCGCGCTCACACTCGGAGCCCATAAATAAAGATTCCTGGGATTATGCCGCTGTTTGGGCAGCCCTGTCTTCCATCAGGGCCGGGACAAACTGCAAACCCCACTCCCCCTGCACCTCAGTTTTACTGGGGAATAAATCAGTGAGGGCTAAATCCTCTCTCGGTGACACGAGGATAAATCCGGAACGGCCGTGCTGCCGTCGGCGCTGTGATGGAATTCTGAAGGAGGGCTCGACTCCTTGATTTCAGAGGGTGCTGCTGATTTACACCACAAGAACTCGGGCTCAGCACGTCCTAGGACTGAACAGCAGGGCAGGGTTTGCTCTGGGATGCGGTGCTGGCGGCAGAGCAATTCCCTGGATTTTGCTGGAATTAAGTTGATGGAAATGAGTTGTGGCTCCAGCACAGTTTGAGCCTCAAAGAACTGCAGATCATTAACGAAAGAAAGGATAAATCCTGTGTAAAGTGATTAATCCCATTGCCTGGCACTGCTCCAGGAGAGTCCCCCAGGGATGAATGCCACCCTTTGGCTTGTGTTGGGGTGATGATGATGATGATGATGGAGAGGAAGGCAGCGGTGCCCCCATATCCCCATGGACATCAGGGAGATGTCCATGGAGGACAGGAGATCGCAGCTGACCCCAGCACGTGGAGGAGCTGTCCCTGGAGGTGGTGCCAAGAGCTGCTCTCGGCTGCACTTCTCCAAGAGGACACAAGAAGTTGTTGAAGGCAGCAGTCAGGGTGTCAATCCTTACTCACTCGCTCTTCTAAATTTTCCCACCTTTTTTTAATTAGAAGTGAAATCATGGAAAAGAGGCGCTGGTCCCTCTCTCTGCTGTGGCTCCAGCCTGCAGCTGTGGGTTTGAGCAGTCTGCGGGTATTTCCTCTGGAATATTATTATTATTATTATTATTATTATTATTATTATTATTATCATTATCATTATTATCATCATTATTATTATCATTATTAATATCATTATTAATATCATTATTGATACGAAGTGGATATTTCCTCTGAAGCTGTAGGGCTTCCCAAACAACCTCGCTGCTTATAGAGACGTCACAAAGGAGTGCCTGGAATTCTGGTGACTTCTTTAGGGAAGCTGGAGAGCCCAGTGGTCACCTCAGGGTCTGCCAGCCTCACCCCATAAATGCCACTGGGCACAGGCTGATTTACACCTCCTTTCTGGTGGCACCTGACCAGCTCTGAATTGCTCAAAAGTGACTTTTTAAATGGCTCTGAGTGGCTTGGGCTGCCCAGGGTGAGATGCAGGCACGTGTGGCACTTCCAAGGTCCAGGAGAAGCAGCAGGTGACCTGGAGGTGCCACCGAGCAGGACGTGGGGTCAGCAGCTCCGGCTGGACCTGGGACCTCCTGAGAGGGACCCCCGAGGTGCCTCCTCGTCCCAGGTGCCCATGGAGGTGCAGTGAGAGGGAACAGAACATTGTCCTGGTTCTCCCACCTGTTTTGTTCTCATTGAGTGACTCTGCCAGGGGAGAACCCAAACTGGGACTATTGCCATGGAAACAGGAGTTTGGATGGGAAGCTCATCCCATGGGCAGCAGGAAGAGGCCTTTGGGCTTCTGTCTCCTGTCAGACTGTGTGGCTTGGTGTGGAACGCCACACAGTCATTATTACGATAATCTTGTCATGAGATTTTCAGAAACATCGACTTTCTTTGTTTTCCTGGGAAAAACGAGCCAGGATCTCAGTCCCTGCCCCGTGAGCGATGGGGGTGATGAGCAGCACCACCCCAATGAGCAAAGCTCTCTAATTACGACAGCAGCAATTAAACCCCAGTGGCTGAGGGGTGCAGAGCTGGAAACACAACCTTGCTGTGCTCCGTGGCTCTGTTTCCTGAACGCACACATGGAATTATTTTGGAGAATTCCCTTTTCCTTCCCGCCTGAACTGCACGAGTGGCTTTGCCCAGGGAGCTCTGGGGATGGTTTGGGTTCCCTTGGAAGCTGACAAGCACCATCTATAGGATCGCTGCAGAAGAGCCCTCTGGCTTCCAGCTGATGAAAAAGGGCAGAGGAGCTTCACTCCGAGTTTCCAGATTTGTTCTGGAAAAACTCCAGCGTGCTTAGCATTCCGCAGTGCACAAAGTCACTGCTTTCATCACCCGTCCTTCATGTTTGGGTGGGTTGTCCACCCTGGAGAAACTGCTGGTCCTTGATCCCACGGGGGACTGTTCCCTGTGGAAATTGCTGGAATTTCAGAGCCACGATTATTTCACGCAGGGATTTGCTAAAGAGCTCGTAACACGCAAAATTTCCAGGCTGCAGTTTTCCTCAGGAACTGCAGGGATGGGACGAGGGGGAATGGCTTCAAATGGAGAGAGAGGAGGTTTAGGTGGGATGTTGGGAAGAAATTCTTCCCTGTGAGGGTGGAGAGGCCCTGGCACAGGTTGGGAGGGAAGAAGGAATGGAGGAAGGATGGATAAACACTCTGTGCAGGGCAGATGGAGTGCAAATAATCTTTTTAAAGAGATGCTGGCAAGGGACGCTGGTGCAAATCATCTCTGTCACGTTGGAACTTCATCCCTGATTTGCACAAGAAATACAACTTCGGTTTGGATACCCAGAATTCTTCTGAGAGAGGCATTGTGTTCCCAAAGAACAGATATGGTTTTTTTTTCTCTCTGCAGATCCAGTTTGGCTTTAAAGCTGTTTTCTTCTCCTACACACACAGATGATAATCTTTTACATGTCCTTATTAAAAAATATCACTTCCAGAAAATAAAAACACAGCATATTCTGTACTTGTTCCTTTCTCTATCTCTGAATTAATTTCCCATTTTTTCATCAGACTTGTCAGTCATTTGGGTATCTCCACAATCAAGGAAAGAGAATTCTCTCTCCCAGCTTTTAAATTAATACTTTTTTCTTTCTTTTTTTCCCCCAGAGATCCCTGGATGTCCAGGAATGGTCGAGAGCTGAGTGATCCAACCTCTTTTTCTCGGCACCCTGAGCTCGTGAGGGCTCTGGAGAGATGGAGTGGGAGCACGGCCTCGCTTCCCTGAGCCGGGGATGCTGTGGGAAGTGACGGCCTTGGCAAACGTCCCCATCCCAACCCATCGCCCATCGCCTCGGGAGAAGCTGGGGAGGGACAACAGGGGACCAGGAGAGGCTCCAGGAGCCTTGGAGGACACTGGGAAAGAAGCCACAGGGAACTGAAGGAGGGGATGGCCAAAGCATCAGAAGGTGCTGAGGGGTTCCTCTCCGGGGAAAACCCTTTCCAAAAGGGAGCACCAGGACCACGTGTGGTCTCCAGTTGGTTTGGGGGAGGCACAGCCAGGTGGTGGCCAGGCCAGGAGAGCAGCAGGACATGCTGGTGGCAGCCTGGCCACGTGCTGGGTGTGGATCCAGCTGGAGCAGGAATCTGCCCTAGACCAAGAGAGAGGAGCATGGAAGATTCCTCCCATTTATTCTGTGCTTGTTTCTCCTTCTGGTGTCTTCTCTGTCTACCTCTTCTTCTCTGCAGAGAGCACGTGGGGCCCTGACTGTGCCAAAGGAGCAGAAGGACTGGCACAGGGCAAATCCAGATGGGGCCTTCGTTTGCTCCTTGCTGCAAAAATTCTGCCACTGTCCTGCCTGGACCTCAGCCATTGGAAAAGGTGGGACCTGGCAATCCTTTTCCTTGAGGGAGTCACATTTTAGCAGGACCAGCCACCCTCGGGAGCCAAGATTTCCCACCTGAGGCTCAAAACGTGGCAGAGCATCCATCCCTCTCCTGCAGCAGTGGGAAGGAGCACACTGAGCTCCTGATTTTGGATTGTGGAAAACTCATTGAGCAAAGAGACAGAGATGGAGGGAGTGATGGTCTCAGGCAGAAAACAGCAGGAAAAACTGACAGAAAACCACAGGAAAATGTGCACCTTGGACTTGCAGGTGGTGGCCCAGCTGCAGCTCTCTGCTCACGGGGACGTGGGCAGGAGCTGCTGGTACTGAACTGTGGGAGCTCCACCTCAGCCCTTCCCCTCGGCCTTCCAGCCGCACAGCCCTTCCCTCCAGTGCAATCCTATTTATTTATTTATTTTCTCGCTGCTTGACATGAAGCTGCTAAAGGAGCCCCCTCCCCACAAAGCCCAGGTGTGCGTGAGGGGACGGAGCAGAGGGCAGGGCACAGGGACAGCTCCCACCGGAGCAGGAGCAGCCTCTGCTGAAGGTGTCCTGCTGTGCTGGGGCACTGGGCTCGGTGCTCCTGAAGGTTCCTTCCAGCCAAGACTATGGAAGGTTCTGTAAGGTTCTGTAAGGTTTGAAAAGGATGTCCCATCCCTGGGGGTCTGCAAGGATGGTGGGATGGGCTTGGAGCACCCTGGGATGGTGGAAGGTCCCTGCCCGTGGAATGGGAGGATTTTTCAGGTCCCTTCCAACCCAGAGCATTTACAATTCCGTGGACACGGAGTGGGCACGTAAGGCAAGAGGAAAAGCTGAGACCAGAAATGCTGTCCCTGGGGCGAAGGTGCAATTTTGATCTTTCAAGGACTGAGAACAAGCCGGGCAGAGCTTTGTTGGGAAGGACAGAGGTTGCAGGAGCTCGCAGGGCTCCTCCATCCCGATTTTATTTGTGCAGGGCCGTGTCTCTGTGAGAGCTGCTCACCTGGGGGGCTCTCCAGTGCCCTCCCTCACCTCCCAAAGCTCAGGAGGGACCCGGGATCCCCTGAAACCCCTTGGCTCAGCTCCCAGCTGCTCCAGGAGAACCTGATTTCTCCCATACCCTTCCCTCTGAAGTGGCCCACTAAAGGCTTTGTCCAAACCTGCTTAAAGGAGATATTTCCCAAAAAACCTGTTCCTCAGAAGATTCCTGGCTGGCCCCAGTCCCTTACGATGCACTGGAAACGCTGTCCTGGGGATTGTTTTCAGGTTAGGGATGCGCACAGGACTGTGGCAGTTCTTTTTCTCCCCAATCCCTGAGGTGCAAGAGCAGGGAGTGGAAGGAGGAACTCACTGCGATCATTTGCCAGCCCCAAAGCAGGTAAAGGATCTGCTGCTTGCTGCCTTGCAGAGCTCTACAAATCCCTCTGCCTCTGACCCTTCAGGCTGTTCCACGGATTCCACTCGCTGGTGGATCTATTTTTAACGCCCTGACCCCGCGGTTGTTGTGCTGTCCTTTGGGAGAGGGCTCCGTGCTCCACGGCAGGAGCTCTGTGAGTTTCCCACCTGCATTTTCTCCTGGAAACTCCATTCCGTTTTCCCCAGTGCTGCTCCTCAAACACCTGCTGTCCATTTTGTCCTGCCTCTTGACCAGCGCTCCTCTTCCCCTTCCAAGAGCTTCCCTGGTTGCTGCCACTCCCTGTCCTTGCTGTGGCTCGGCACAGGATGAGCCTGGTCACTAATGAGTCTGTCAGGGATCCAAACCCACCCCCGGAGCAGCCTCTGGCAGTGCCCAGGCCCCCAGCAGCCCTGGAGCTGCTCCCTCCGTGATGTGGGGCTCAGGGAAGGGGCAAACAGAGCCAAAAGAGATCAGCGTTGGCACTGAGCACTTGAATCCCAAAATATCTGGAAGAAATCCTTCCCTGGGAGGGTGGGCAGCCCTGGCACAGGTGCCCAGAGAAGCTGTGGCTGCCCCTGGATCCCTGGCAGTGTCCAAGGCCAGGCTGGATGGAGCTCTGAGCAGCCTGGGACAGTGGGAGGTGTCCCTGCCCATGGCAGGGGGTTGGAATGAAATGATCTTTAGTGTCCCTCCCACCCCAAAGCAGTCTGGGGCTCTGTGACCCCGTAGGGAACAATCCTGGTGGGGACAATGCCCAGCCTGACGATGCTCCAGTACAACCCGTGGAGCTGTACTGGGAGCGGCTGGGGACAAGGAATTGGGGTCTGCCCTGCCTGGAGATCCCACCCAGCACTGGAGCTGCAGCTCTGCATGGAGGGAGAGCTGGGAGCACGCAGCGAGCGCGTGGGGAGCTGAGGCACCGCGGGGAGGGTCCGAGCTCTGCTCTTGTCACCGAACAAATAAAGAATGGAAAGTCCTGCTCTTCCCTCTCTTCTTCTTCACAAGTGGCACCGGAGGGAGGGGCTGCCCTGGCTGTGGGGTCAGGAGGTGCCAGGGCGGCTCGGGAAGGGCTGTGGGGACAGGAGGTGCCAGGGTGGCTGTGGGGACAGGAGGTGCCAGGGTGGCTCGGGAAGGGCTGTGGGGACAGAGGGAGAGGTTGGATGCAGTTGGGATAACCAGGGGAGTTCGGAACACAGTGCAGGGAGCAGGGGCAGAGCCTCTCCGTGGGCTCCTGGTGCTGGCGGGTGACAGATGGCAATGTCCCCAGTGGGAATGGGATGGGGACTGCAGGGGAGGCGGTGGGTGTGGGGCTGAGCAGGAGAACACATCAAACAAACCCAGGAGGAGGAAAAAAACAGCTAAAAGAGTGTGCTGAGCCTCGCGAGGGTTTCACAGCATGCCAGCAGAGGACTCTGAAGTCCCCTGTGGGACACTGCGCTGTCCCCTGGGCTGGTTCCTCACCCAAATCTCAGATCAGCTCCTTCATTCCTGCCCTCCATCCCAGCTGCTCTCCCCCTGACCAGGGCAGGGTGCCACTGACAGCATTGTGGCTTCTGCAGCGTTTGTCAGGGGAAAAAATTGGTCCCCAAACAAGGAAAGAATCAAAATGACGCAATTCCAGCTGAATTAATGATGAGACAATTAATCATCCCAATTAGAAACAGTGGAGATCCTGGAGTGCCCTAATCCATAAAGATGCTCCAGGCAGCACCCAGCGCCCTGGGGTTTGCACTGCTCTGGAAGGAATTTGGGAATTTGGGAATGTGGGAATTTGGGAATTTGGGAATCTGGGAATTTGAGAATTTGGGAATCTGGGAATTTGGGAATTTGATCCCAGGACAGCCTGAATAACTGTGGTGTCACAGCCCTGCTTTTTACTGCCACTGAGACCCCCAAACACTCCGCAGCTCATCCCTGCTCTCTGTGGACGTTCCCAAAGTCACCTTCTGTGCCACCCACCCTCATCAGAGAGCTTGGCCAAGCTCTGCAGGCCTCCAGGATGGATCTTCTCCAGCTCCCAGCCTTCGGATCTGGATTGACAGAGCTCTGGGGTCAGCCCTGGCTTTTGGGAGTGGAAAAAGCGTGAGCCTCATTTGCCAAGAGCCCACACAACCTCCAGACAGCCCAGGAGGTGTCCAAATATCTCCCTCAAGTTCCTAAAGCTTGCAAGCAAAGAGCTGCGAGGAGATGATTGCAGCACATGGCTGCAATAAACCCTTTCTTCATCCTTTCATGGTCCGAGGTATGAACATGAATTATGGCAGTGTTAAACCTCCCGAGAGCAGCATTTCAAATCGCTCTCTCAGGCGGCTGCTAAAGAGCATTGTTAAGCCAAGATGTCAGCGCTCGCTGCTGAATGAGGCTGTTTTACGAGGCACTTTAATCCTTCCAGGAATCCAGGGACCCCTTTTCCACCCCCGGATCCACTCCTTGCTCCCTCTTTTCTGTCCTGTTTGTTCCCCGAGGCCCTGGCGCTGTCACCTCTGGCAGCGTCATCGCTTCCAGATGTAAACAGGTTCCTAAAACCCCACATCTGGCCAGGTTTGGGGCACAGGGAAATCAGGGATTCTCTTGTGGCTGCTGCAGGTTTCAGGGTCATTTTGTCAGCAGGGCTGCCACCCCCCTGCAGTCCCTGTAGGACACCTTCCTGTGGTGCCCTGTGGCTTCTGGGCATGGATTCTGCTGGGGGATGGAGGAGGATTGAGGGGCTGTGCCCTCAAAGAGTCACGGTCACCCCAGCCCCAGCCACGTCCCCTTTGGGATGATCCTTCAGTTTCCAGCACCCTTTTAAAATCCTGCTTTAAACTAAGCAGCAGGTGCTTTCCCTGACCTCCTCATTTCCCTTATGGGGCATGTGTCCCTTTCCTTGCTTTCGCTATTTCCCTTCTGCAGGATTTATCCCTTTCCCTTTTCCCCCTATTTCCCTTCTGGGGTATATGTCCCTTTCCCTTCTTTCCCTATTTCCCTTATGGGGGATGTGTCCCTTTCCCTGATTTCCCTATTTCCCTTTTGGGGGTTGTGTCTCTTTCCCTGCTTTCCCTATTTCCCTTCTGGGGCATGTGTCCCTTTCTTTTCTTTCCCTATTTCCCTTCTGGGGCATGTGTCCCTTTCCTTGCTTTCTTTATTTCCCTATTTCCCTTTTGGGGGCTGTGTCTCTTTCCCTGCTTTCCTTATTTCCCTTCTTCCCAATTTGTCCCTTTCCCTGCTTTCCTATTTCCCTTCTGCAGGATTTGTCCCTTTCCCTCCTTTCCCTATTTCCCTTTTGGGAGCTGTGTCCCTTCCCTGCTGCCATGGCACCAATATCATTCCTGAGGTTTTCCCACCACCCCTTCCTGGGGCACAAACTAATTTCTGGGTCTCACAGCCACATTCATTTCATTTCAAAAGGCACAAACCCCAGCAAATGTTGGCTCAAACAGCTCCAAGCGGGTGATTTACCGTTATTTTCATTGCTATAGGAGAGTGTTGAATTCCCAAATGCTCCGGATTGGTCTCCATGGAAATTGGTAGGAAGCTTTGGATTGCACAACGCTGAGGCTGAGGGGATGGGTTTGGCTCATGGGCTGCTCTGCTTTGCTTTTCGTGTCACTGAAATTCCTAATGAAATCGGGAGTGTGCCCAGCCCAGGCTTCACCTGACAGCAGGAAACGAAAAACAGGAAGAAGGGGCTGTACAGAAATGGAAATTGTGGTCATTAAAGCACAAAAAATCCCATCAAAATAAATCTGGGCATTATAAACACCTGGCTGCTTTATCCATGCTGCTCCTCCAGAGCTTGTTGTGGCTGCAGACTGGAAAAGCAGGGAATTACCAGTGCTGCTGTTAACCATTAACCACTTTGCTGCGGGTTCTGGCTGCAGCCTGTGTGCAGAGCCCGTGTTTTTATGAATTAATCTCCCTTCAAAGGCCATCCAAGGCAATGGAAAGGCTGGACGGGCTTCCAGGGGTGCAGGTGGCAATGAGCTGTGTTTGCAATGGCAATGGCAATCGGAACAGGGAGCTCCAGGGGGCTGCAGGTGGCTCCAGGTGGCTCCAGGTGTCACAGCAGCCAATCCTGGAAGTTCAGGATCTAAATGGACAAGAAGGGAAAAGAAGGAGAATAAAGATAGCCGGAGGGGACATTCCAGAGGCAGCAGCAGCATCCAAAGGGATCCCTGGCTCAGCAGAGGTCAGGGAAACATGAGGAAATGAGGAGCAAAGGAAAGGATGGTTCTTCATCAAGGACAAAGAGGGATGGGATCGAAAAGGAGGGGAAATTTAGGTTGGATGTTGGGAAGGAATCCTTCCCTGTGAGGGTGGGCAGGCCCTGGCACAGGTGCCCAGAGAAGCTGTGGCTGCCCCTGGATCCCTGGCAGTGCCCAAGGCCAGGCTGGACAGGGCTTGGAGCAGCCTGGGACAGTGGGAGGTGTCCCTGCACCTGGAATTAAACATCTTTAAGGCTCCTTCCAACCCAACCCAACCCAACCCAACCCAGCCCAGCCCAGCCCAGCCCATGATTCCCTGGCTCCATGGCTATCCCATGGTGGATAAACTGCCTCTCCAGATGGGCTATTTCCCACAGAAGAGCTTTGGGGCAGCTCAGCTGGAAACATCCATCCAGGTAAATCCGGGCCACTCTCCCTGCCCTCCGCAGCCTTTCCCATGGATCAGCACTGGCACAGGATCCTGGCTCCTGTTTGCCCCTGGTGCCAGCATTCCCTGGGCTGAGAATTCAGCAGGGCCCTGCTCTGGGGAGCAGCACATTCCCATTTCCATCCCCCCACATTCCCGATGGCTGCACAATCCCACAGCAGCATCAGCTGCTTCCTTCAGCTTCTTCCTGCGAGAAACTTTGGGAAAATCGTAGAACCAGAAAGGAATTGCACAAGGAGTACCAAGCAAAGGCAGATCTGGGGGAAGGTTCTGTGTTTTGTTTGTCATCTTTGAAAAATCATTTCAGATGTTTCTTCCGAGAAAACAAAGAAGTCACAACTTCGTGGTGACTTCGTTCCCCTTTCCAGCAGCGAGGGGTGTGCACCGACCCAGGGATTGTTCCACTTCCTTCGCCTTTCTTCAGCTGGAGAAGTTTTGTGATTCTGATGGGTTTTAAACAGCAGAGGAGGGGGATGGGGAGAAATGAGAGCACCCTCAGCATCATCTCTCCACAAGTGCATTCCAGGACAGAGCAAACAAAGAGGAAATTAAATTTTCCACTTTTCTTTTATCATCCAAACCAAAGCGAAATGAATGCGTCAATCCAAAATGAACTTTTCCATGTTTCAGAAGCCTCCCACAAGAAAATGTAATCAGAAATGATTTTTTTTTTCTTTTTGAGAAAAAGGATGGTTTTGATGGAATCAGACTCTGATCCCCAAACTGTGGCTAAGCAGGATAGAGTGGCACTTCCAGCTCTCCCTCCTGGGGCTGCAGTTGGATATTTCCTGCTGGTCCTTGTGCAAACTCGGGATGGTTTGGATAAAGAGGTGGAGAATCCCACTTGGCATTGAGCCACAGACATCCCACGTGCCATGGGAAGCCAAGGACAGGGCAGATTTTATCAGGATTTTGTCAGGATTTTGTCAGGACAGGGGGCAGAGGGGGAGCCCCTCCTTGGCCACCTCCAGCCCAGGCTCTGGTGCATCCCAGGTGCTCCTGTGGGGATAAGAGAGGAGAAATTCCAGAGGACTCTGCCCTGCCCCAGCTCCAGGACATCACCTGTCGTTGAGGCTGCACTCGGAGGGAGCTCAGAGCTATTTTTGGAGCTGCTTGAGGGCAGGGAGGATTAACGAGCCCCAAATGCACAAGAGAGAGCTCAGATTTGCTCAGCCACAAACTCTTCCCCAGCTGGGGAAGGGAAGGGCCGAGCTGGAATCCTTGAGAAATTTAGGTTAAATATTAGGGAAAAATTCTTTCCTGTGAGGGTGGGCAGGCCCTGGCACAGGTGCCCAGAGAAGCTGTGGCTGCCCCTGGATCCCTGGAGGTGTCCCAGGCCAGGCTGGATGGGATGGAGAAGGTCCAGAGCACAACTCACCACTGACAGCACTGGGGACAATAACGACAAGGGACAGGCATTGCAAAAAGCAGAAAAACCCACAGAGGAACTTCACAGTTTGGGATTTTCTCGCTGAGAGGAGCCAGGTCATGTGGTGGCACCCATGGATGCCAGAGGAGCTCCAAAGCTGACGTCCCTAATAAAGACACAGCGCAGGGCAAGTCCCTGGAAAGCTTTCAGAGGAGATCTTTTCATCCTCCCACAGACAATCCTGACCCTTGTGTCCTGACCCTTCCCCTCTCCTTTGGGTCCTGCAGGGGAAAAAGGACCTTTAGCCCACAGGATGCTCTCAGCAGGTCCTGGAGATTCACCAGGGCTCCTTTCCACGTGGGCACTGATCCCAAAACCTCCAGCAGCTGAGGGGGTTCCCCCAGTTAAAAGAGTCAAAAAAAGAGGTGATGACTCCACCACTTCTGCCTGGGGAGGATTTGGAGTCCCCATCCCTGGAGGTGTCCAGGGAATGACTGGACAAGGTCTGGTGCAGGGTCACAAGGTGGGGACTGGTCACAGGTTGGAATCGATGATCCTGGAGGTCTTTTCCAGCCTCAGCGATCCTGGGATTCTGTGGAAAAGGATTCCTCAGAAAGGGATGAACAAAACACAGCACCAGTGAGAAGGTAGTTTTAATTTAAAAAAAGACAAAAGAGTATCTCTGGAGAGGGAGAGAAAAGAGAGAATTTCCACTTTTGCTTCCAGAATGTCTCTACCAGCTGAGGGATGTCTGGGACACTGGAAAAAAGGCTGGGGAAGAAAGATTTCCAAAGAGCCCTGAGGATGAAACATCGAAGAGTTGAGTTTTACCCAAGAAATGCCTGCTGCAGCAGGAATCCAGGCTGTTAATTGGATTGACAGCCCCTTGGATCTCAGATCTCCTGGCTGATTCATGCTGAGCCATCCCTGTGACCTTTGAAATATTTGGCTTTTTGGGGAGAAGCAGCTCCTTTGAAGAGCCTGAGTCACTGGGGAGCCCTTCTCATTTTCTGCAGTGAGATGTGTTGGTATCTGAGGGATGAATTCATCAATAACTGAGTAATGACACCTGCAGGAGCCTGGCCCTGCCCGGGGGTGTTCTTCCATGTGGAGACATTTACACGTGGATTACAGATTACAGATTTACAAATTACACGTGGATTATTGTATAATTTGTCTTTTTGTCTTGTGTTGTGATGCTATTTGTGGATTTGATATAGGAAACTTTTCCTTTGTTCTTTTCTTTCTGTTTGGTTCAGTTGTTCTTTTGCTTTTTTGTTGTTGTAAGTGAGAATTCCATGCTGAATGTAGACTTTAATGATTATTAATTGATGAATTAATGATGCCACACTGTCCCCTGGCCTGGCATTCACCGCATGGAGTGTCCCCTCAGGTCCCAGGGGGGTCTGGGAGCCTTCTCCTTCCTCTTGGGGTTTGTTTGCCATGGGAGCTGTGCTAATGCTCCCCTGGGAGAGACCCTGGGAGATAAAGAAATCCTTATTGTTTCTGCAGCAGCCATTTATCCTTCATGGCTTTTCCCAGTATTTATTGCCTGGCTTTCTTCTGGAGCAGCAAACCTCGGAGGTGGGGGTTCCTGTGCCTGGAAATGTCCCTCTGCCTGTTTTTTGGGAGGTGTTTCCTGAACCCAAACTGCATTTCCCCTCTCATTTCAATGGTTGCAAACTCAGCATCGCTCCAGCCCCTGCAGGACTCACACGCAGCCTCCAGAGTTCCTAAAGCTCTGCTTTTTCCTGGAAACCTCTCCCAAGACCTCACATAACCCATCTTCCAGGGCCCCTTCTCAGGGGATTATCGGAGGGCAGAAAAAAGAGCCTGACTCAGCGTGCCCTGCACCTGCGGCTGCAATTCCCTCCAGACCCGGGGCAGGGCTGATTTTCCATCTGCTTTTCAGGATTAACCCCCCCAGGGCAGTGCCCGGACTCCATCCTGCCGTGGGCAGATGTCTCTGTGGTGACAGAAGTGTCCCTCACGCCCGGCCTGGCACCTTCACCTGGGGCAGGGGGTGCCAGCAGCTTCATCCACTCTGACACCTCTGTTCTCTTCCATTCCCCTCCACCCTCAATGGTTTTGAACCAAAACCACGGAAAATCAACAGCAGTTCTGAGTGGGAAGTTTCCTTCCAGAGGGTCTGGATTCCCTGCCCGAACGCAGGGGTAAATCCCAGTGGGAGATGTATTTTTGGCTTTTAATGATTAATGCAGCCTTCAGCAACATCAAATACTTCTGCTGATGCAAGAGAATTTATCAGCAAGAAAATAATCTACTGCATTAGGGACTGAATAACTGTTCTTTCAGCCATCCCATAAATAAATGAAATTAATGGAAGTGGTCATTCTCCCCCACTCAGGGAATCCCTGAGTGTCCAAGGCCAGGCTGGACAGGGCTTGGAGCAACCTGGGATAGTGCAAGATGTCTGTGCCCATGGCATGAGATGATTTTTAAAGTCCCTTCCAACCCAAATGATTCTGTGCTTTCTGAAGAGAAAGTTTTAGTCTGCTGAAGTCTTGTAGGGAGAGAGTGGGACCAGAACAATGAGGAGGCTCTGACATTAAATCACATTAATTGCAACATAACCTTGCGAATGTGCTCCTGGCTGCCAGATTTGCTCACTCCATGAGCCACTGCACACCCACTCCCCTCCCCAGGAGCTCATTCCCCACGTAAATCACAGCAGGCTCCCTCTGCAGCCTGGAGGATTCCTCCTGCTTCTGCATTTGTTGAAGTTTCTGGTTTAAAACACACTCTGTCCCTCTGGTTTGTGTTTTTTCTTGGTGTTTTCCTGGGTCAAACAAAGATTAATCCAACCAAATCTTGACTCTGCATGGAGCCCAAGCCCAGCTGCCTATGGAAAGTTGCCTGTGGTCAGTTTAGGTCCTGCCGCTCAAAAATCAGGGCAATTGTGAGCTAATTAAGGAGATAAAAAATGAGGTAATTCCAAAAATAGCTCCTGTGGATGGGCAAACCCTGCCCAGAGCCAGGCTGGGCCCCCAGGCCATGAAGGTTTAGGGAATTCAGCCTCTCTTGAGTTTGAAATCAAAACCCACACCTGAAACTCACAGCACTGGGTAGCTCAGGTCAGAACATTCGTGGGAATGTTGTACTCTGCCCTTCCGTGTGTGCCCAGCACACAAAACCCCACAGGAGCCCAGGAGCTGTTCCGCTGTGCCAAGGGAAGTGTCCCTGAGCACACACCGAGCTCGTTTCCCTCCCAGCCCGGCAGATCTCTGGGAAAAGCCCTGTCCCTGTCCCTGGGAATGGGCACAGCTCGAGGTGACCCCACCAGAGCCAAAACCTGAAGGTGAATGTGCACAGAAGATGCCAATCCCAACCCCCAGAGCCCAGGCTGGCCCCGGGTGGGACAAGGGGGTCAAAGCCACTTTCTCATCCAGGTTTCCACTGAATCATGACTTCCCTGAGCCCTGCCCCTGCAGACCTCGTCTGACACAGAATTCAGTGCTCAGGGGCACAGGCAGGAGCCTCTGTTCCCTAAAATAGCCCTGACAGGTGCCCTTAAAATCCTGGCACCACTGACACTGCCGAGCGAGATCCCAAAATGGATTTCATCCCTTTGAGCCCAACCAGATGCAACCCTGGAGCTCCAGGTCACTTTTATTTGTCCATCTTCTCTCGGGCACAGGGATTGGAGAGCAGCAGCATCCCCATGCCCACAGCTCCGGGCTGGGGCAAGCTCTGGATCCCCACAGTTAAAATCCTGTTATTAAAATTATTGGAGAGGTTTCTCTGCCCCAATTAAGGTGCAAACCTAAAGTCCATAGCAGAGATTTTTATTTATCAGTAAATGTGAGGTACAGAGGGACACTCCCTGGTGGATGGGCAGTGTTTGGATGGATGAATTCCCGAAGAGTTTCTGGAAGGCAAAGCACTGCATGGCTCTGGGTTTGGGGGATTTCTTCCCAGCGCTGCCAAGGGGAAATTTGGAACACGGACTCAATCCCCTCCTGCATTTTATCTTCTGAATTCTTCCCAAAAGGCAGGAAATTCTCTCCAGGACAAGCACCAGGTTTTCCAATTGTTATTGTCCCTAGGGATGCCACCCACAGACAGAGAGGGATTTTGTCATCTGCCTTCACTGGGAGCTGCCCTGTCCCCTCTCCTGCAGCCTGAGATTCCTGGGAAGAGCCAGCTCAGGCTGCAGGAGCAGCAGGAGCAGAGGAGCTCAGGAGCAGCAGGAGTTGCAGGAACTGCAGGAGCTGCAGGAACTGCAGGAGCAGCAGAAACAGCAGAAACAGCAGGAGATGCAGGAGCTGCAGGAGCAGCAGGAGCTGTGGGAACTGCAGGAGCAGCAGGAGATGAAGGAGCAGCATGAACAGTAGGAGCTGCAGGAGATGTAGGAACTGCAGGAGATGCAGGAGATGCAGGAACTGCATGAGCAGCAGGAGATGCAGGAGCTGCAGGAGATGCAGGAGATGCAGGAGATGCAGGAGATGCAGGAGATGCAGGAGCAGCAGGAGCAGCTCTGCCCGTGGTGGCTGTGGGACCCCAGAGGTGACAGTGGCACATGTGGTCCATCAGCTGTCTGATTGCACAGGGTGGGAATCCTTCAGAGCTGCAGGATTTCATTCCAAGGTGACAGGGTAATTCCTCACTTGTGAAATGACACCACGTTCCACAGCGAAAAACATAAAAAAAACTCCCACAAAGGAACTGAAACCAACCCAATCTCCAAGAGCAAATCCAATCAAGTTTTGCTGTTAAGCACAGGTTTGGAGAACATTGGATTGAGTCATTGACGGTGCAGAATCGATGGGAATCATCTGGAGTGGCTCTCAGCAGCAGGGGCAGCCCGTGTGTGCAGGGAGATGAGCATTGGTGCAGCCCAAAGCTGCAATGCCCATCCTGCCATGGCCCCACGGGGGTGACACAGGACACAGGCCACCAGGGGAGGGACCCCACAGCGTGCCAGCTGGGGATAAACGCCCTGGGAATGTGTGGGAGGCTGCTGCGTGCCAGGTGTGGAGCCAGGATGTGGTGACACCGAGCACAGCCCACATCATCTCATCAGGGCTCCTGATAGCGAAACCACAGCACCCGAGGGCCCAGAGTGGGATGGCTTGGACGGGACCTTAAATCCCATCCAGTGCCACCCCTGCCATGGCAGGGACACCTCCCACTGTCCCAGGCTGCTCCAAGCCCTGTCCAGCCTGGCCTTGGACACTGCCAGGGATCCAGGGGCAGCCACAGCTTCTCTGGGCACCTGTGCCAGGGCCTGCCCACATCACAGGGAGGAATTCCTTCCCAATAACCCATCTAAACCTATTCTCCTAAAGTTTGAATTCCTGTCCCTCCAGGCCCTTGTAAATGGTCTCTCCCCATATTTCCTGCAGCTCCTCCAGCCACTGTAAGGTCACCCCAAAGCTTCTCCTCTCCAGGTGAACAATCCCAGCTCTCCCAGGCTCTCCTCCCAGCAGAGCTGCTCCATCCCTCTGCTCCCCTCAGTGCCTCCTCCTCCAGGACCAAAGGATGCTCTCCCCATCCCTCTGCCCTCTCCATTCCCAGGCTCAGGCTCTCAGCTCCCTCACCCAGACCTGCTGCCCACCCCCAGAGAGCTCCAGGCACACTTGGACCCCTCCTGCTGGGACTGTGCCATGGGCAGCATGTCTGAGTTCACTTTTACAATTCCGGTTGCATTTGCAGGTTCAGAGCAGCCCGACTGCCTTCATCCCTTTTTTCCGCTGCCAAAAGGAGAGTCCCAGGGAATTGGAGTGATGCAATCCCTGAATCATCCTGAAAAGAGCAGAGGTGGGCGAGTGCAGGGCTGTGAATCACACAGCTCCTAATTGCAGCCCCCACTCGGCAGCCAACTGCCGAACTTGTTGTTTGCTGTCCTATTTTTCCTTTTATTTGGCCATTTGACAGTGGTTGTTCATTCCAGCTTTTTTTGATTTGGACTTTCTGAGACGCCCGTTGCCTTTGGCTCTGGGGTGCCAGTAATTTTTTAATGAATTAATGAGTTTTCCCCAGATCGAGATGAACAAAAGAGCCAGAGGAGAGGGTTTGATTTTCAGCTTCTGGGAGAGCTTTATAAACAGCTCAGATGATTAAAAAGACAAGGGTGCTCTTTTAATAACAGGTTTTGTCAGGGTTCAGCTAATTAATTTCAGAGAAAAATGGACTTTTTTGGTAAAGCAGCCACTTGAGCTCCCTGCTCCGTTCAGCTTCTCTTTGGTTTCATGATGAAATTTCCATGTCTCATTTGAAGGGGAATTGAAGTCCTTGGAAATTAAGGATGGCTAAGGTCCCTTCCCGCTTGGCCAAACCTCAACCTGCTGCCCATCTCCCTGGAAAATGTGGGCAGGGTGAGGATGAGGAGCTCTCCGTGCTGCAGCCTTGGCATCCTGCGGGATAACACAGAGGAAAAATTGCTGGCCAAATTAAAAAAAAAATAATTAAAAAAAAAGAATTAAAATTAACCCCTCCTGTCTTCTCCTTCCTGGTAAGAAATCAGGCATGAGAAGGGAATGGAGAGAATGGGCATGGAAAATAGGGATTTATGCAGTGGGGAGAAGCAGCAGGGAGGCTGTGACCTCCCAAAGGTGAGGTCCGACCCCATTCCCAATTTTGCTTGGTTTTCCCTCAATTCCTGACCAATCCCCACTCTCCCCTCCCCAGTGTGTTGCACACCCAGGGCTGGGAAACACCAGAAAACTGAGACAGTGCCAGGCTGGGGGAGCTCAGAAGTGCCCAGAACTCCTTCCCTGGGCACAGCAGACACCAAAAAACACAGGATATTGCATCCAGCAGGTCCTGCTGGCCAAAACCAGGCTCTTTGCCCTGCAATCTCCACCTTGTTTAGAGGCAACCCTGGCCCCGTTGCCCTCCCCTTGCTCCACTTGTTGGGGAAATAAATATCTATTTTTGTGCTCAGCTTCTGCCTGTTCCCCACGTACTGCCGGGGAAATGAAGAGCTGTGTTTATTCCGAATGGCTTTATTGAAGCATCAGGAAGCACAAATCAATTCCCAAATGTGGTACCCCAGGAATCAGAGCTGACAAACGCAGGGATTTGCTGAGTTAAATTAATAGCAAGGCAAGATAAAAGGCAAGGCAGGCCATAAAATCAGTCAGGCACAATATACTCCCTAAAATGTAGAGCTCAGCAGTAAATAACCTGCAGAGTGTTTTAAAAATCAACATGGAAAAGCAAATTCTGGGAAGGCCTTGGGTGCATTTTGCTGTGGAGGAGTCACTGCTGCCTTTCTTTACTGCCCATGGTGGAGGCAGCAGGAGGAGAGCACTGGTGGAAATTTCACAGCAAAATCTTCCACTTTTCCAATTATTTCGGGCAGAGGCAAGTTCAGATCTCCTCGTGTCCTCCTCCAGTGCTGGTGTGACAGAGAGCTGGGGCTTCCCTCTCTGGCTGTGGTTTCCTGCAGAGCTTGGGAAATGCTTTTGGCAAATAAATGATGAGATCAAGGCCTGGGCAAGGCAGGAGCAGAGCAGTCACCACCCAGCCCTGCAGGATTCACCTTGGGGAGCATCACTCAGCTCCGGTGCTGAAGAAGTGATGTCCTGCTGGGAATGACCCGGGAACGCTGGAGGATCCAGGCTGTGGCACCAGGGGGGCTCTGGGGATGTTCCCTCCACCCTGCTGCAAGCAAAAGTGGCAATTTTCTCTTTTCCCTCCTTCCCCAGAGATTCTGTCTTTTTTTTTTTTTTTTTTTTTTTTTTTTTTTTTTTTTTTTTTTTTTTTTTAATTTTTAATTTTGATTAAAACTCCCTCATTTTCCCATTGCAGTGAGGTGCTCTCCTACGTGGATTTTCATGCTGGAATGTCACCAGCAGCCAGCCCTGCTCGCTGCTCATCCCCAGTGACAGGGACAAGCTGCCCCGAGTGTGGCTTTCCCCCGGGGCATCACCTCTGGCGCTGCTGGCTGAGCTCGCTGAACATTTTCACACCTTCTGTGGGGCTGCTCCGGCTGCTCCCACCACTCTTCTTGCCTCTAATTAACTAATGAGCTGTGATGAGGCCGTAACATGCACTAGGAGTGACAGGGCCACCGAGTGTGGCATTTCCCTCGGGAGCTGTGACAGGGTTTCGGAGGGGATGTGGTAATAAACACTGAAATGTGAGCGCTTGGAAAGGGAGACTTGCTCAGAAAGACTCAAAATTCTCTAACCCCGTGGGTTCTTCTGCCTTTCTAAGCGGCCACTGCTGGAAGGAGGGGTGGGAGAAGATCCTGTGAGTCTTTCCTGGGAGTCTGTCCCTGCTCAAGGCAGTGGGACACAGACCTTTTAAACCCTTCTTTTTTCTTTTTTTTTTTTTGAGGATGTAGCTAAACCTCTCCTGGAATGTTCCAGGCTCGGAGCTAATAAAGCTCTTCCAACATAAATCAAGTTACAGGTATCTCATGTTCATCCCTTTGGGATTCATCGCCTTTTGTTTATGAAACTCAATCCAATGATGCATAATAATAACAATAATAATAATTATTATTAAAGATTGGCTGACGAGCAGGAAATCAATCCTTGTCTCCTGGGCAGCCACTGAATATCAGCCATTTTTAAAAACCCGTTGTTTTTTTATAAACATGTAATTATTGTCTAACTAAAATGGAATTAACAGGTTTGGCCGACGTGTGCCTGGATGTGAAGCAGCTCTGGCTGGTGCTGGTGAATTTTTCAGGCTCCAGCTTGGGCTGGAAGAGATCCAGGGACTGGGAGCAGCTCCTTGCCATGGTAAGCCCTTCCCACCTGCCAGCCCTGGCTGTGTTTGCCTCAGGCAGGCTCTGAGTTTGAGATGTCCCTCAAAAACTCATCCCCTGGGCCAACCCACGGCCTTCCCAAAAATCCTGCCTGCACCTGGAGAGCATGGAGAAAATGCAGAATTGCCTCTTCAGAGAGAAGCTTTGGGCATTGAGCCGGAGGATGCAGCAGCCGAGGTCTCTCGCCCTCGTTGAGGGCAGGGAAAAGGAAAGGGCTCTTTTCCCGAAATCCCACAGGAATGGCAGCTGTGGTTTGGCAGGGATGGGCTGGGAACGCCTGGAGAGCCCAGCAGTGTCTGGGAGGCTCCTCGAGGTAAGGACCTTTAGCCTGGAGAGCAGGAAATATTAACGAGCTGTTAATCAGCCCCGAGTTTCTGTCACATCCACACCCTGTGCCCGTGCACTCGCACAGGTTTGGGCCAGAGGGTGTTGGCAGCGCCTCAGCCTCCCAAAAAAAAGCGTGAGCAGGACAAAGTTTGGTGGAATTTTCAGCTGTGACACCTGCTGAATTCCACAGTCAACAGCTTTGCTGCCAAAAAATAAATCACCAGAGGTCCAATAGGATTTTTGGAGTATCCCACAGGAGATCTTTCCTAAGTGTCATTTAGGCTGTTGCATTTTTCCATGTGAAAATACAGCCAGACCAAGGCCATCTCCAGTCAGAGATGAATTCAGAGAGAGCAGAGGGACACATCACAAAAAAAGTTTGTGATGCCAGTTTTTAGAGCAGGTTTGGAAAGAATCTGAGAACAGACCAGCTCATCCCTGGGAGTTTGTCAAAACACCATCGAGATGATTTCAGAGGAAAATCTGTCAATCCCAACAAATGATCTTTAAGGAGGAGTTCAGCTGAAGAAATGACTGAGAGAAGGCAGGACAGGGACAAAGCCACCTATGTCATTCCCAAAGTTTCTGGGGTACCAAATAACTCCCAAAATAGACATGGTACAGGCACAGAAGACAGAGATTACTCCAAAGGTGATGAAGATCCTGCCAGGTTTGGCTTCGCAGGGATTCATCCCTGCCCCTCAGGTGCTCTGCCAGCACAGCCACCCCCAGAGCGCACAGCTCATTCTTCTGCCAGATCATGAAATGAAAATGGGAAAACTCAGCTGGGAAATGTGGGAGAGACTCCGGATGCTCTGGAGTCATATAGGAACCAATGCAATCCTTCCCAAAGCACTGGAAGATTTTTTTTTTAACCTGATCAATATTATACAAATACTTCAGGATAAAGCCTGGCTTAAATTTTGAACAGGGCTAAGAAAAAGTCGTGCTGCCATTAAACAATCAGTTGCAAGGAGCTGAGGGTGTCCCACGCAGGATTAAACTCCAGAGCCAGCCCATAAATCCTGCAGCTGCTGCTCCCTACACACCAGTGCAGGTTTATACTCCCGTGTGGCCCCAGTGCCATTTTCAGAGCAGGTGTAAAAGAAAGAAAAAAACCCCAAACAAAACAGCAAAAGAAAACAACCCTTCCATAACCAGGGCACAGAGGGAGTTTGGTTACGTAAGGATTCATTCTTCCTTCCTCAAAACCCATCTGCTGCTCAGGAGCTCATTTCTGTGTATTCATCCTGATTCCTGGACTGCATTCCAAGAGTCTTCATGGCCAAAAGCGGAGTCTTTTTAATTTCCCTCCCATCTCCCGCAGTGTGACAGGAATTGCTGGCATTTGTGCTGCTTCCTACACTTGTCCTGTTGAAGGTTGGGGAGGGAGGTGGGAATTTTTCCCCATTCTGTTTCTAGGTAACCAACGACCAGATATATAAGGACCATTTACTCTTTTGTAAGAGACAAAGGATGTGGCCAGGGTGTGGTGAGGGGAGATCTGGCCATCGGTAACTCACTTGCTCACCGGGATTTGGAAGAGAGAGCAGTGAAAAAACTGCCTTTTCCTTTTGGTTGTGATTGTGGAAAAGCCCAGCTCTGCACTGCTTTCTCTACCCGGTGGGTGAGCTTTCCTTCGGGAAAGGGGCACGGGGTTCCAAGCCCCTTCTCCCTTCCTGGAGGGTGCATTTTCCCGGCTGCGCTTGCAGCTGCTGCTGCCCCACGCCATCCCTGCCAGAGCGCACAGACACAACTGCGGTGTTCCTGTCACCTCTTGCTCTCTAGCCCAGGTAAGCCCATCCTGTCACTCCATCTCCCTGCTCTGAGCTCCCTGCCCAGCCTGTCCTGTTCATGCCATCCCTGCCCAGCCTGTCCTGTTCATGCCATCCCTGCCCAGCCTGTCCTGCTCACACCATCCCTGCCCAGCCCCGTCCTGCTCACGCCATCCCTGCCCAGCCTGTCCTGCTCACGCCATCCCTGCCCAGCCTGTCCTGCTCACGCCATCCCTGCCCAGCCCATCTGCCATTCCCCATGTGACACACACCTGACCATGTGACACAGCCCTGACCATGTGACACTCACCTGACCATGTGACACACACCTGACCATGTGACACAGCCCTGACCATGTGACACTCACCTGACCATGTGACACACACCTGACCATGTGACACTCACCTGACCATGTGACACTCACCTGACCATGTGACACAGCCCTGACCATGTGACACTCACCTGACCATGTGACACACACCTGCCCTCACCCCACAGCGCCCCCTGCAGCTCCATGGCAGTCACTGCACCTGCCCTGCCAGGCCAGGAGCCAACAGCGCCCCTGCTGGCTGTGACCGGGACTGCACCGAAGGGACAGTGCCTGGCAGCCCAGGGACATCTGCCACCAGGGTTGGGTTTTGTTTGTTATTGCTGCTGTTGTTATTGATTGTGTGCCTCGTTATAGATACTAGTAAAGAATTGTTATTCCTTTTCCCATATCTTTGCCTGACAGCCCTTGGTTCCAAAGTTATAATAATTCAGAGGGGAGTCACATTCTCTATTCTAAGGGAGATTCCCACCTTCCTTAGCAGACACCTGTCTATCAAACCAAGACAGTGCAACGTGTGTGTGAGATGTGAGGAGTGACACGCGAGTGACACACTAGTGGCATGCATGTGACACGTGACTGATATGCTTGTGACACGCATGTGACATGCATGTTACATGTGACTGACACGCTTGTAACACGCATGTGGCACGCTACTGACACGCATGTGACACGCAACTGACACGTATGTGACACATGACTGACATGTGAGTGACCTGCCACCTCTTGCTCGCTAGCCCGGGTGACCCACCCTGCCACTCCATCTCCCTGCTCTGAGCTCCGTGCCCAGCCCATCCTGCTCACGCCATCCCTGCCCAGCCCCTCCCCCATTCCCCACATGACACACACCTGACCATGTGACACTCACCTGACCATGTGACACACACCTGACCATGTGACACTCACCTGACCATGTGACACACACCTGCCCTCGCCCCACAGCGTCCCCTGCAGCTCCATGGGAGTCACTGCACCTGCCCTGCCTGGCCAGGAGCCAACAGCGCCCCTGCTGGCTGTGCCCGGGATTGCAGCAAAGGAACAGTGCCTGGCAGCCCAGGGACATCTGCCACCAGGGTTGGGTTTGTTTGTTATTGCTGCTGTTGTTATTGCTTGTGTGCCTCATTATAGATACTAGTAAAGAACTGTTATTCCTTTTCCCATATCTTTGCCTGAAAGCCTCTGATTCCAAAGTTATAATAATTCGGAGGGAAGGGGAGTCACATTCTCTGTTGTGAGGGAGGTTCCCACCTTCCTTAGCAGATGCCTTTCTTTCAAACCAAGACATGTCCCCAGTGCTGAGGAGAGAGGAGCTGCTTGTGCCTGTTTTCCTTCCTGTTTCTGGCCTATTTCCTTCCCATTTCTGGCCTACTTCCTTTCTATCTCTGGCATACTTACTTCCTATTTCCGGCCTACTTCCTTCTCATTTCCTGCCGGTTTTCAGGGGCAAGGTGAGCTCTGAGGGCAGGGCCAGCAGCAGTGCAGAATTCCAGGCCTGTTCCAGGTGTTTCCATCCCAACACACCCCAGTGCAGAGAGGGAAAGTTCATTCAAGCCCCTGCAGCCTCAGCTGGTGACTCCTGGCTCTGGCTCAGCCTCAAGCCCTGCTCCTCCTCCTCCCATCCATATTTATGAGCTCAATTATCACTGAACAAGCAGGTTGCTGTGCAAATAAATGATTTTTAATCTAAATTACCTGGTTTACACACTCCTCCCAGCCCTGCTTAGCAGAACAGCTGGTGTTTACCAACTCCTCATTACTGTTCCAGGCAACACCAGGAGAGGCTGCCCAGAGAGGAGCAACCATCTCGGTGATAAGCCGAGCTCAAGGTTTATCTCAGCCCCTCTGCTCCTCCAGAGCAGGGCTCTCATCCAGCCCAGTTCGCACCACTGTGCCACGAAAGAATGATAAAAACACCTGCAGATAACAACTGCTATTGTTGGGTGCTTTATTTCTGCAGGAAAGAGTCATTTCCATGAAAATCCAAATCAATCCAGCTCTCTGTATTTCCATTTATCAGCATTTCCTCTCTCCTAATTCCACGGGAGGCTCACACCGGAGCTCGGATGATGCAAGAATTATTCCTGCCGCGGTATTTCCACTGTCCAAGAATGAACATATGTTAGAGAAATCCATCCCCTCGTTATTCCAGGCCTTAAATGGCCCCCTGAGGCACCAAACAAACACGGGATCACGGTGCCAGCGCTGGCTCTGGGGGTGTTTGCGTCAGGGCTGGGAGCGCTGGTGCCTGGAAGGTCAGACTGGGCAAGGATTGGAGCAGCTCTGGCCAAAGCAGGGATGTTCCCGCGGCTCCCATCCCCTCTGGAAGCTCTGGGAAGGAAAGGAAGGGGCTGCTTTTAGAAGCATGTGCTGCTGCACGTGGCTCCCACCAGGACTATTTCCAGCCTGGCTGGCTGCAGGAAGGAAGGAAAACTCCTGGCCTGGGCATGGAGCAGGAGTCACATGTGGCTCCGAGTGGAGTCACGAGCCACAGCACACCTGGTGTCAGAGAGATTTGATCCATCCTTTCCCTTTCCCCTATTTCTGCCTCTGCCTGTGGGGAAGGAGTGCGCTGGTGGTCGACGTTTTCTGTAGGATAATTCCTGTGTTTCCTCTTTCCTTCTCTCCCACCTTTTCCTGGAGCAGCAGCACAGCTCTGGGAAAAGGAGAGCTTTTCCCTCCACTCTCAGCACTTCGAGTGTGCATCCTCCTGCTCATCCCAAAGAATGTTCCAGGAATGAGGACAACATTCCCCATCCTGGGCAGCCTGGAGGAGATAATCCCCAACCTGGCTGCTCCAGGAGCTGAGCCACCACCTGGTGACCTCCTCTGGCACAAAGTCCCCAGATTCCTCTGCCCACAAAACTCTGCTGGTGGCTGGAGGGATGGAATATCCTCACCTTCTCTTGGGCACAGGCTCAGGATCAGGTGCACGTGACCAACAGCTTTAAATTTCATTATATTCCGGATTTTAATTAGCCCTGGGCACCCTGAGCTCCCATCCCACTGTATCTCAGCATTTGGGCTCAGTAGGCAGATGAAGGAGAGGGAAAATCATATTTTTTGGGATGCTGCAAATGAGGAAGACTGTTTTCTACCCCTGCAGGCCCCACAAATATATTTTGCTGTGATTTAAGGAGGACACATTTGGTTTGAAAGCAGCTCTGGAGTCCCTGCAAATCAGAACATCTCTGTCTGACTCCTGGAGCTGGGCTGAGCGAGGCCAGCTCAGACACTGAGCCTGTGAGCTCCAACAAAGCTCATTTTCTCTCCCTGCTGCTGGGCAGGACCGAGCTTTGGCTCTGCAGGGAATATTGTGTCAGGGATGATCTTGGCATTGATTAACCCTCCACTCCAAGGACTGGGGCAGCCTCTGGCCATGGCTGTGGGACCGTGGGCTCTGCCAAGGGCTCTGCTGAGGAGCAGAGGGTGCAGAGATGCTGCTGCGGGGCTGGGAGCATCCCTAAGGGAGGTGCTGGGGAGAAATGGGTGGAGATGTTGGTTCCAGGGGAGGGGAATTGTGCACCACACAGACCCTCAGGGCTTCCAGAGCCATCAGAGCTCCTCTCCACAGCCTGATGGCCAATTGTCCATCTTCCTCCTGGCTCAAGGATGTGAGGCTGTGCTGTTCCCCGACTATGAAAAGATCCTTAGAACGTTAAGGCTTGGAATGGTCCCTAAAGACCATTGAGACCAAAAGAAAAAGAGGAATGGACTGGAAAACTGCTGGAAAGATCCTGCCCTGGCTCAGTGAGCACCAACCACCAACACTGAGACCAAGCAGCCCTGTGGGGTGGGGCAGGAAGGTTTTGGGGACCCCTGAGCTCACTGGGTTTCATCCAGGATGAAGATTTCCCTCCTCTGGGCTGGGGGCTGGGGCTGCCCGGTAACACCACAGTAAACAAGCGGTAAATAGTCATTGCCCCGGTGACAAACGCCTCAAAGGGATTTCAAGAGGAAGCTGAACTCAGCACTGCAGAGAGCAGGGAGGAAATAAATATTCTGCATTTAACAATCCCAGGCAGGGCAGCACGGGCAGGGAGCTGGAGGAACTAGGAGCAGGGTCTGGCTCTGAAGCCCCAGATGGGTGTCTGGCCACTGGTTGTCAAAGCAAAGGGATCAGCTGGAAAAACTGCTCCTTCTTCCCTGTGCTGCAGCCCAGAGTGAGAGCCCAGCTCGGGGTTTGCAGGGAAGCGCTGTCGCTGCAAAAATGAGCACTTATTGCTCTCTGGTGGTGAGATGGGCTGAGGAGCAGAGCTCCTGCACATTCCTGCCAGGTGCCCGGGAGAAGCCTCCTCGGAGCCTCCCAACCACTCATGTTGGAAAAGCCCTCCAAGATCATCGAGTCCGACCATTGCCCCACCACCAAACCGTGTCCCCAAGTGCCACATCTACATTTAAACACCTCCAGGGATGGGGACTCCAGCACTGCCTTGCTCCAGAGCTCTCTTGCTGTGCTCCTGATTTAGACCCTGAGTTGGATGGCAGGGCAGGGGTGAGGGGGGCTCTGCCTCTCCCCCAGCAGGTTTTGTCTGCCACCACACGAGGCTGGACCAGCCCCTTTCATTCCTCCTCACGTCCCTAATTCTGCCTCTCACTGCCAAAAGCTCTGGTGGTGCTTTTACAGAAGAGGGGTTTGGCAGAGTTGTCATCACAGCCCGCATGGAGCAGACAAACATAAAAACCAGGCACAAATAGAGGAGTTGCTATTCCAAACACGTTTGGGTGGGGCTGAGCTGCTCCAGGGTGAGGGGCAGCTGTGGGGACAGGCAGGCACATGGCCCTGTCCCCATCCTGGGCAGGGTGAAACCCCCCAGGAGCTCAGTCCTGCTGCACCACCAGCTCCAGCCCCACTGCTGGGGCCTCACCCTGCCCTGGCTGTGCCACCCCCACCGTGGGGCACAGCCCTGCTCCTAAAAACAAGGGCAGGGTCCCAAGAGCTTGGGACGAGGACCCCAAACCCTTCCAGCTCCTCAGGACGTGGTGCAGGAGCTCTCCTGGGCTGGTCCTGGAAAGCACACGGACCTGGCACGGCACTGCTGGATGGCTCCGCTGCTGTCCCTGGGTCACACCACGTGGCCACCTTCGCTCAGCCATCGGGGCCGGCCCGTGGCACAGCCTGGCGTGCCCTCAGGTCCCCCTGGGGCTCCGGGGATGGCTCCCAGCTTGGCACAGAGCAGCGCTTGCAGCTCCTGGTCTCCCAGCTCGGTGGCTGCAGCGAGGGCCAGCAGGAAGTAGGAGGCTGCGTCCTGTTCGTCCTGAGCAGAAACACAGGGCAGGCGTCAGGAAGAGGCTGAACTGGAGGTCACAGGCAGCAGGGAACTGGAGCAGAGCCTGGGGGTTCCAGGCAGGACCCAGGGACTCCTGATTTCACTGGAATGGGCTCTGGAGTCACAGCAAAGAGCCAGCGCTTCTTTCCAAATTCCCTTCCCCCTTCAAAACCAGGAGATGTGACCTCCACCCTCAGCTCTCCATCCAAAAAAACCAAGATAACCTCATTTCTCACCTTCAGCTTGTGCTGGGTCAGGTTGCCCAGGTGCCAGTAGACCTTGCAGTAGTACAGGGCCTCTCCCGAGCCCTGCAGCACCGGGGGACGCATGGCCAGGGTCTTCAGGTAGCAATCCTCGGCCATCTCGTACATCTGCAGCAGCTCGTAGGCCGTGGCCAGGCGGTGGAAGGCAACCAGCTCCTGCAGCTGATCCCCTGCAAAAGAGAGGGCAGAATGCAACCTGTTCCTGCCATGGATCTCCTGGAAAAGGGTGGAATGCAGCCTGTTCCTGCCATGGATCCCCTGGAAAAGGGTGGAATGCAACCTGTTCCTGCCATGGACCCCCTGGAAAAGGATGGAATGCAACCAGCTCCTGCCATGGATCTGGAAAAGAGGTGAGTGGAATCAACTAGTTCTTGCCATGGATCTCCTGGAAAAGGATGGACTGCAACCAGCTCCTGCAATTGGTCTGGAAAACAGGCAGGTGGAATCAACCAGCTCCTGCCATGGATCTCCTGGAAAAGAGCTGCTGATCCAGTTCAATGCATCCCCAGCACTGCTGAGCCACTCTGGATTCATTTTCTCAATGGTCTGGGACATGAATACCTCCGAGAGAAACCAGAGCCATGGGCAGGGTTGTTGGTGCCACAGCTGGACAGATTGGCCCAGGAGTTTATCATCAGCCAGGGGATTTTTTGGGTGCTGGAAGGGGCTGTTACAAGGCTGGTCCCATCCCAGACATTTATGCTGGCATTTTGCCCATCCAAACTATTTCTGTCATGGGAAAGGGTGAGGTTTTTAGGAGGACGAAGGCAGAGAGGAACTGCTCAGTCTTGTGCCTTCAGCAGACTTCCTGTGCTCTGGGGTAGCAAAAACCCTCTGCTGTCCCAGCTTAAAAAAAGGGGAAGTGGCCTTAAAAAGATGTCATGATTTAGGGTAAGAATAGGTCCGGCAGCCTTAGGAAAGCAGGAGATCCCTTTTTCACATGGACACTGCTCTCCTCCACAGGAGCCAGTGACTCCCAGTGCCCTGGGGGTGTCAATCCCTCACCCACCAGTAACTCCCAGTAACTCTGGGTGTAAATCACTCACCGACCCTGAGGCTGAGCCTGGCTGCCAGCGTGGCAAACTCCAGAGCCTTCTCGTAGCCCTGCAGGCTGATCTGCAGCTCTGCCAGTTTATTGAAGAGCCGCAGCTCTGTCTGGGTGGCCTTGAGCTTCCTGGCCAAGGGCACGGCACCTCCCTGGGGAGAGAGAACAGTGAGCCCAGGATGTTCCTGGAGGGATCAGTGCTGCCTGAGAGGGGGGACAGAGCAGCAGGACAAGGACCAAGGCAGAGCATGAGGTGGCTGAGCACTGCAGGTTTAGGTTCTAGTCCCTTCTTTCCCTTGAAAATGAAAATCAAAGCCTGACATCTCTGCCCTTCCTTGGGTGCCTGGAATTGTGACTGGGTGTCCCCAGCAGTGAACAGGTCACATCTAATACCACCTGGGTTTGTAATGGAAGGAGCCTGTTCCCAATCCCAAAAGATCTCTGGGGTTTTTTTGCAAACCTGTGCTCCAGGCTTCTGCCTCTCCACCCTCCATCCTTTTGCCTGCCCTGGGGCAAAGCCCTCCCAGCCACCACCTTGAGGGGACACAGGGACAGAAATGCCATACCCTGTAAAACTCCACCGCTCGCTCCCTGTTCCGGCCGCCGTTAAAGAAGGTGTCACCTGCTTTCTCGTAAAGGTCCATGGCCAAGGAGAAGTTGTCCCATTTCAGAGCAGTCTGAATGGCTGCCTGGAAGGAAAAGGGGCTCCAGTGAGATTTGGAAGGTCAGAGACATTGGTGTGAATAAATAAACCCCAATTTTAGGAGCTGCTCTTCCACTTTGCATCTCAGCTGATAAAATAATGCTGGAGATGGAGAGAAGCCAGAAGCCTTCTACTCCAAGAAGGACTTCCTTGGCACTTATCCGTTATTTATGGGTATTTCAATTTATGGATATTTAAATTTATGGATATTTCAATGGGAACTGGTCACTTAGCACCTCCAGCTTCCTTTGGCACCCCTGCATCACTTTCTTAGCCAATGAATTCACTTATTTTCACCCCAAAATCCTCTAAACTCAGAGGATGGAAAGAAAGAGGAAATTCAGGGCCTGAGGGGAAGGCAAGAGCTCCTCCTTCCAGCAGCAGGTTTACAGTGCTCAGAAACTTTCCCTTCTGGGTTTTCCAGCCCCAAAAGGCTGCGATGGGAATGCACCCGGCCAGGGTGGGAACGGGACAGCTCCAGCCACCTCCTCCGTACCTGGAAGTACATTTCCACCAGCTCGTCCTCCTGCAGAAGGTAGTAGAGCTTCCCTGCCTGCAGCCAGGCCTCTGCTGCCTTCACAACCTCCTCGAGGTCGATGAAGATCCTCAGGCTCTGCTTGGTGCAGTCCAGGGACTGTCTCAGAGCCCTGTGATGGTGACAGGCAAAAGCCATTTCAAAGGAGGCACTCTCAGCTGTCCCCACACCTCCTCCCCACGGCACTGACCCCCTGCCCTCTCCTCCTGTCATTACCAAAGGCTGGGGACAAAAGGACAGCCACAGCTCTGAGCAGTGTGTCCCGGTAGGATCTCCACGCTTTAGTGCTCAGGCTTTAATGGTCATTTGGCCACCTCAGGGCAATCCTGGACACCAATGGTGCCACCCAGGCTGCTCCTCAGCCTGTGTGATAAAGAGGGCTTTGTCCAGGTCACCTGCAAACCCAATTTTCCCCCCTAAAGCAAGTCCCAAAGTCACTCCCAGCTCCACATGGGAGCAGAGGCAGGGAATGTTGGTACCTTCAACTCCCAGACAGCACCTGGCACCCAAACCCACACCTCTGCCCACTGTTTGTCCCTTGTGCAGCCCCAGAGAGATCTCTGGCTGCTGTGCATGACCTCCCAGCCCTTTGCCAGCCCCTGGTCACCGGAGGACACAGTGGGATGAGCCAGCAGGTTGGACACAGAGTCAGCTGTGGGGACGGCAGAGTGTCCAGGGCAGTTTGTTTGCTTGGTGTCTCTGCTGCTGGCAACCAGGCTGCAGCTGTCCCGGGAGCCCAGGGAATGGGTGCTTTGTGATCCTAAATAGCACTGTCCCCATCACAGGCATCTGCTTCCTAAATACCTTCCCCCTGAACTCACTGGGACCTGGCTGGGAGGTGAACATCCCACTTGGGGACAGCCCTGCATTTGTCCTTCTGGGCCATGGGAGCCAGCTCTCCACTCTTTGATCCATTCTCCTCCAAGGACTGAAGCCTGTCCGAGCCTCCTTCTCTCCTCCCCTGCCCAATCTAATCTGTCCCACACAGGTGTCAGGCAGGATTAAAGGTGAGCTGATATCGAGTCTTAAGCACCTCCTGTGGGTGTAAGTCCCTCCCTGGGGAAACTCTCCCAGCAGATATAGGAAGGGCAGCCTTGGCAGCTGGAGGCTGAAACCAGACTCACTCAAAGAGCAGATAAGGAGCCTATTTTTACCGGGAAATGGTGATTAATCATTGGGATAAGCCTCCAAAGGAAGCCACGAATTCCCTATCACTGGGTCCACTCAGCTGAAGGCTGGATGTCCTGGAAAACTGTCTGGGACAATGTTTCCCTGGCTGCTGTCACTCTGTGGTCGACATTGAGCTATCCCCTCTTACAGCACAGTGACAGACAGCTCACAAATCTCAGATGGAAGAGATTTATGGGGCAGCTGGAGCCACCACACCCCTCCCCACCCCACCCCAGGACACCCCCAGTGCACCCTGGCAGCATCCAACAGCCCCAGCCACTCACTCAGGTGTGCCCAAAGCCTGGTAGAGCTGGCTCAGGGCCTGCCTGGCGCTGCCCTCCAGCTCCCTGTGGTGCAGCTGCTGTGCCAGGGACGCCCAGTGCTCGTGGTAGGTGATGCAGACCCGCAGGTCGGGACACACTTTGCTGTAGAAATGGCACAGACACTCAGTGATGTGCAGCTGACCTGCGTGGCACACGGAAAGGGAGAAGGACAGGTCAGGGGATGGCGCTGGGGACCTGGCAGGGTCCTGTTCAGAGGTGACCACTGCCCTGCCCCCCTCTGTACTCACTGCTCAGGTTCTGCCACTTCAGGGCAAACCCCAGGGCCAGCTCATAGCAGAGTTTGGCATCTTCCATCCTCTCCCTGTCCACCACGGCCTGTGCCAGCCACAGCAGCACCTGTGCCAGCTCCATGTCCAGCTGTGGGTGTCCCTGGAGCTCGGCGTAGAGCCGGACTGACCACAGCAGGTAGAGCTCGGCCAGCTGGGCGGCCCCGCACGAGAGGCTCAGCTGGCCCAGGTTAGCCAGGGACACCGCCTGATTCCTCCTGTTCCCTGTCTCCTTGGCCTTGTGCAGGGCCCTCAGGAAGTGCTCCACAGCCTCCTGAACGTGCCCTTGGCCCCGCAGAGCCATGGCCAGGAGGTTGTGCACGGCTCCCCGCTGGGTCTCGCTGTCCGTGCCGCGCAGGGAGCGCAGCAGCGGCCGCAGGATGTCCCCAGCAGGACCTGGCTGGTGCTGCAGGAGGTACATCCACCCCAGCGACAGGGAGGACTCAAAAGCCTCCTCCTCGCCCATCAGTCTGCCCAGGGCCGCAGCCCTGGCCGCATAACAAACCGCGCCGTGCAGCACGCCGTGCTGCAGGTACAGCCTGGACAGGATGGCGCAGAGCATCCTCTGCGTGGGCACGGCTCTGCTCTCACTGCAGAACTGCAGAGCTTGCTTGAGGTACAAACAAGCCAGCGCTGGGATGCTGCTCCTATCCAGCTGCTTTCCCAGGAGTTTGGAAGCATTTTGGAGGATGAAGCCAGCTCTCCAGAGAGGGCTCGGTGTCCCCTTGGCGCTGCTGGGAGCAAACAGCCTGGCGGAGGCCAGCGCGATGTTGGGCAGGTACTTCTTGTCATAGAGGTGGCACAAGGTGGCGGTGGCATCCAGGGGCCCAGCACGGGTGCCTGGGCTGAGCCAGGTGGTGCCGAGACACTGCAGATGCTCCAGAAAGGGCAGCACCTCCTCGGTCTTGCCCAGCTGCAGGAAGAGCTTGACGAGGAGGAAGCAGATCCGCGCCTCCAGGGGAGCATTGCCCACGGCGATGGATTCCCTCAGGAGGTACAGCAGCAGCTCCAGCTCGTTCTCCGAGCTGAAGGAGTGGCCAGGCAGGCACACCAGCAAGGCCACCGTTTTCCCCAGCAGGGAGGAGAACTTGTGCCTCATGTTCTGCTTCAGGTAGATGGAGGCGAGGCTGACGTGCAGTGCTGCCAGCAGGGGCAGGTCCCCAAAGCCCCTGTCCAGGACACTCAGGGCTTCCTCAAAGTACACCCGAGCCTGGGAGAACTTGACCTTTTTGATGCAGAGCTTACCCAAGAGGAAACAGAGCCTGGCATGAGCCCAGACTGAACGAGTCCTCTTGGCCCAGTTCCGGGATGTCTCAAGGTACAGGACCAGTTCATCCTCATCAGAGAAACCATAAAAAGTGGAGTGGAGAAAGGAAAAGCTGAGATCATAAAAGCTTTGAAAACTGGGCACAAAAGAGTCTTGGTTGAGGAAACTTAGTATGGGATCAAAGACATCAGCATCGTCCATGTGTCCAGCATTGAGGTCAACGAAGAACTTGGGATAATCCAAGTCGTCCAGCTTCTCCAGGAGAACATCTTCCAGGGTGCCAGGGGCTGCTTCACTGCCCGGGCTGGACAGCTCCGAGGTGCTGCTTGTAGCCCAGTCATTTATTTCCTCCCACGATTGGAGCACTTGGATTTCGTTACTGCCACCGAGAGAAGCTTCTGGAAGGGACAGGGAAACCATGGTGGGATTAGGAAGAAATTCTTCCCTGTGGCTGCCCCATCCCTGGAAGTGTCCAAGTTCACTTGGAGCAATGTGGGATAGTGGAAGGTGTCCCTGCCCATGGCAAGGGGTGGGTCTAGATGATCTTTAAGGTCCCTCCTGACCCAAGCCATCCTCTGATCTTTCCTCATGCCAAAATTCACCCTCAGAAGTCAGCGCCAAAGCCTTCCCCTCCGTCCCCTCCTCACACTCACCTGGTGGCACTTTTAGGAACATGGCTGTGGGTTCAAAACCATCTGCATGAAGAGACAAACAGAAAACAAAACCCCAAAGCCTTGGTCAGTGCCAATGTTCAGGAATCAGCTGAAGTCCCAAAGCCACCCAGCAATCCCCGAGACACTGAGAGCTCCCAGGAGCCCTGGCCCTGCTCCTGCAGGTCAGGCTCAGTGTAGAACATCTGCCAGGGTGAGCCCCAGCTCAGGAGCTGCCCCGGAGCAGAGGACATCCCTACAAACTGCAGCGTGGCCAGAAGGACACCTGAGGACACCTCCAGCCTCCATGGCCAGGCTGAGCACGGCTTTGGAGCTGCCTCCACCCCAAAAGGTGTCTCCAGCCTGGGGCTGGGGATCCAGGGAGAGGGGACACTCACCCAGCCTGTACACAGAGGTGATGTCGGTGCCTGCCAGCTCCCCCAGGAGGGTGCCAAAGGGCTGCTCCTCACCATTGCAGGGCACCTGCAGCAGGGGGGACCTCTCCTCCTCGCTCAGGAACACCAAGCCCTTTCCCCTGGGTGGGCAGGAGAAAAGAGTCAGAGTGGCCCCAGCCCCTGACACTGTGGGGTGGCATGGGATGGGATGGGATGGGATGGGATGGGATGGGATACAGGGATGGGATGGGATGGGATGGGATGGGATACAGGGATGGGATGGGATACAGGGATGGGATGGGATCCATGGGATCCATGGGATGGGATGGGATGGGATGCATGGGATGGGATCCATGGGATGGGATGGGATGGGATGCATGGGATGGGATCCATGGGATGGGATCCATTGGATGGGATCTGATCCATGGCATGGCATGGGCTTTCCCTTCCTCCCACCAGAGAAGTTCTACTGCAGATGAACAGAGGATTTTGGACACTTTCCCCACCCATATTCTCCATGAAGGAACAGATAGATCCCTTCCTCTTGTACCTATTGGTCCTTTTTTTGAATCCAGAAGCCTTTTCTGAGGCCAGGACAGCACCTGATCTGCTCTGTCCCCTCTGGAGTGTCAGAGAAAAGTGCTACAAGTCACCTTGAGAGGCTCTGAGGGAGGAAAGCCCAGCAGACCTTGGTTCAAGCCTTGTCCTCCCTCACCCACTCCAGGAGGAGAAGCCTTTTGGGGTGGGCATCGAATGGAAGCCACCAACAGAGACAAGTGCCCGAGTCAGGGTGGGATTTGTCACCCTCCCTCCCTGGACAGCTCCTGCTGTGTCCCTGGGAGGGTGTGGGATCGTGCTCCGTGCCATGGCCATCCAGGGCAGAAGGAAGCAGAGCAGGACTGCGTTTCCCCAGCAGGGAATGCTCTCCCCACACTCGCCAGGCTCACAAAGCTACAAACTGAAGACATTTCTAGGACAAATTGGGAAGCCAGCTTGCAGGAAGCCAGATTAGCCCAGGGCTGGATTTTTTCCTCTCCAAGAATCACCTGAGGCAGGTGAACAATTCCTTTGTCTGTGCTGCAGCAGAGTCTGCCCAAGGCTTCTGGTCCCACCTCAAATCTGCCCTCTGGATGGAGGCAAAGCAAATCACCTGCCCCAGGCTCTCATCCGGCCCTGAGGTGGGATTTGGAGTCTCCCCTCCCTTTTCTCCTGAATTTAATTGAACAAATAAACTCACAGAGGTTCACAAGCCTCGGGGTTCACATGTCGGGTGGGAACAAAGCCGATGGTCCCGGTGCTGAGGGATTTGCCCACAAACCACGGGAGGCCAGGGATGAAGAAGCCGATGATTTCTATGGGGTCTCCTTTGGAGAAGCTCAGCTCATCCCACGCTGCTCCTCTGTGGTCCTTGGTGGCGATGCACTTTCCTTTGACTGGGAAACCAAGGGAAAAAGGGAATTTCAGTGGGATCCCTGCTAAAACTTCCTCACTGGAAAAGACCTGGGCAAGGAGAGGCTGTGAGCTCAGCTGGAGAGGGCTGCCCCTTTTTCCCCTAAGATTTATCCTGTTCTCTGCCATATCTCCTTGAGAAGGGGATTACAAAAAAAATAAAAGAGTGATGGAGAAACTCCACACCTCTGAGAGCTGAAGCCTGGAAGGTGACTGGAAACGTGGAATTTCTCAGGCACTGCCCTGTCTCAACTCCCTGCGAGGAGTGAAATCTTGGACAGTGCAAATGTCCATCCCTACATGACAAATTCCCACCTGCAGGGACCTCCCGTGTCCAGCATGCTCTGAACTGGACTGGACTGGGGTTACTGGGTGGATGGTGGGCACAGGTTCCATGTGAACACACATTGTTGTGATTTAAAAATGATTTTGATGATGTAAAAATTCACTTTTGAAAGAATTAAATGAAACACAAAATTGGAGCGGGAGAGGAAAACCCAGCGGCAGAAGGATGTCACCAGCAGCTCTCTGCTCTGTGTTCCTCAGATTGTTCTTCTAAGCACACACAATTTGCAAACTCTGATAATTCCAGAGAGTTCAGAGATGGAGTTGTGTCCAAACCCAGGTTTGGAGCTGTGCCCACCCCAGGACAGTGCCCTGCACAGGGGTCACTCACCGATGGCCTGAGAGCTGCTCCCGCTGATCTCCTGGGAGAGGCCAAAACTCACGGCATGATTCTTCAGAAACCACCTGCAAGGTGAAAGGGACCCTCAGTGCTCCTCCCTGGGCAGTCCTGTCCCCAGGCCAGCCCCAGGGATGGTGGCACAGCAGCAGGAGGGATGTTCTGTCCCCTGGGAGCTCCAGCACAGCCCAGTAACTCCCTGGAATGGTTTCACTGGGCGCAAAGGGCAGTCTGCAGCCCCACAGGGTAAGAGCAGGATAATTTTGCTATCTCTAAGGAAGTTTTCTCCAAATAAAAGGAGCAGTGGGTGTCCCTGAGGCTCAGCCAGGTGACCAATGTAAAGCCCCACTTTGGCTGGCATTGCCTAAATTTTTTCTGCCACGTCTTCATCTGTAAATCAGAGATAATCTGATGTACAACCTGAATCAATGCCTTACAGAAACGACACCTGAAGGAGGAGCATGTCCTTGCTCTGTCCCATTGACAGCTCCTGCATTGATTCCAGTGGCTGTCTTTATGCCTAACGTGTGTCCTCATGGAATTGTGAGGCTCCTGCCCTTTGCCAGAGGCGAGAGCATTTTCCCAGCCTGGCCTTGGTGCTGGTCCTGCATCAGGACCAGGAAAGAATCCTGGTTTGAGCCCTTTCATTGCCCACTTACTGGTAAAAGGGGTGAGGTATCGGCTCCAGGGCTGCCAGGGGCACCACGCCTCGCTGCCCCGTCCGCAGGGACATCCCTTCCCATCTGGAATCCTGTCCAACGCTCTTCACATGGAGCAGCTCATCCCTGCAGAGCTGCAGGCCTTCCTCTCCCTCCTGCTCTGACTTCCAGGCTCCGGGCAGTGCCCTGGAGAAAAAGTTCCCTGTGGAGAGAGAGTCACAGATCAGGTCAATGCCTCAGCACAGGGCTCCAGCACAGCCCTGCCAGAGGATTTTTGGGAATTCCGTGCGTTTGCATTCCCTTCACACCTTCCTGGAGGAGCAGCTCCATGTAGATGGTGGCCAGGTGCTCTTCATCCACGGTGACCCTGAGCTCCGTGTCCTCCACCAGGGCACAGTCCAGCCAGAACTCCTGGCCAAAGAGGAGCTGCTCCAGGCACGTCCCCACGTACCCTGAGAGGTCAAGAGGAGAGTCGGGGTCAGCCCCTCCTTCCCTGAGCAGCAGGAAGGGTCTGGGGGGATTTCCAAACGTGAGGCAAAAGCCTGTAATTTTGTGCCCAGAATTTCCCAAAAGGAACCATCCTGAGTCTCCTTCACTGACCCGAACAGAGGTTTGATAAACAATGGACTGCAAAGTTTATCAGTTCATATCCTCACTGTCCACCCTGCACATCACAGTTCTTTAGAGTCAGACAATGCCTTCTCCAAAAACCCTTCTCACACTGCCTGTTAGACCTTGGAAACATTACCTAAAGTCAGATACGTGGAAAACTTCCAGACTTCCTCCAGGGTTTTGAAGGTGAGGAGGAAGCGATCCTGCTGTGCCTGCATGCAGACCAGCCTGGCTGACAGCTCCTGCACAGGAGACAAAGCAGCATCAGGGGATGGCCCTGGAGCCTCGAAATCCAGCAGGGAAGGAGAGCTCAGTCCGGGCATGGTCTCCAGAGCTGAGATTTATTTATATAAAACCCAGCCTGAGAACCTGGTGCCTGTCCAGAGCTGTCACCTCCACCAGGGACACAGATTTGGTGATCCCAGCCCCGTGATTTCCTGGCTCTTTAGGCTCAGATCTCCCAAAATGACACAAAGCTCAGCTTTGCCTCTCACTTGCCACCAGATCATCTTCCCCATCACTCCAGTCCCCTCCAGAGTCCCCTGCAATGGCCTTGGAGGAGCTTCCCAGCTGGGTTTGGTATCCCAGCACACATCCCACCATTCCAGGAACATCCCAACATGCTGGGATGGGGTTTCTACCTTGAACAGGTCACAGACACTTCTGGCATCACTTTCCAGGGCCCACAGCTTCTTCCTGGCAGCTTCCTGGAGCTGGGAATTGCGGCCCCGGGAGGAGCGGCTCTCGACGGAGAAGGAGAGTGAGATCTCTTGGAAAGGAAAATAGAAGGATTAAATGGGAGAAGGAGCTCCAGAGCCACCTCTGCCACCCAGAGCCACCTCTGCCACCCTGCCAGGCCCACCAGAGCCTCCAGCCTGGCTGTGATGCTCAAACAGCACCAACCCAGCCCATCCTTCTCCTCAGCCACCAAAATGAGACCCGAGGCACTGCAGGGGTGGATTCAATCACAGGAAATCTGGGAGATCCCACAAGCAGCACCTTACCTGGTGGGAAGCTGTCCCTGAGAGCCAGCAGCGTCACAGAGGGGTCTGGGGAGCCGTGTCCTGCCTCAGGAGTGGGGCTGCTCTGCTCTGTCACCTCAGCCTCACCTGGAGAGGAGGGGACACAGCAGAGCTGCTGGAAAATGCTGTGGAAGAGGTCTGGGATGTCCTGCCTGAGCTGAGAGCTCCTGGGAGCACAGCCCTGCAGAGCTGCCTGGGGATTGTGTGCATCTGGAGCCACCCTGCAATCATCAGCGCTGGAGGCAAGATCCTTGGGATGGATGTGGTCTAACTCCATCATTCCTGATAATTGGCTTTTCTCCATGCTGGAGTGGCTCTGGAGTGAGAGGATTTCCCCTTCTGTCTCCTCGACAGACCTCACTGAGCACATCTGTCAGAAGGGTGAATCCCCAACAGGGATTTTTCTGGAGACCTCAACTCCCCAGCACAGGAGCGCCGAGGCCTCGCAAAACTCTTCACTGAGGAATTAGACAATCAAAATGAGATTTTCTCCCCTCCCTGTGCAGGTGGGTATCCAAAATCCAGGCTGCATCTTCCCTGCTCCCCACAGCATCAACTATTGCCATAAAGGATTCAGGGCCTGCAACTCGAGCTGCTAATTATGTTAATGAAGGCTGAGGCACACAAAACTCCGCCCTGCTCTCTCACAGCTGCATTGGCAGTGGAGGGATAACCAGATTAATGCCCAATTTCTGTCAGTAATCAGATTGGATTTGTAAGATAAACACGTACCTGGAGATGTGGAACTGGAATGTGAAGCAGCTTTTTAAAGTCACTTCCATGACCAGAACTCTGCTCTACAGCTCATTTTATTGAACCAGCTCTGCCAGTCACTCAGATAAACTTGTATTTGCTAAGTCACTCAAATAAACTGGTATTTGCATGTAGAAATGTAATACTTTAGAGAAATATAATTCTTTAGAGAAATATAATTATAATTATAGAAATAGATTAAATATATAAAGTTATTATAATATGAAAAATATAATTCTATTATAATTATTTCGAGAAATAGAGTTCTCACTTAGCATTAGCGAGTAGAAAAGAACAGCCCAAGGCTGGACATGTCATGAACAAGCTTTGCTTTGGAAGAGAAGGCTCTGCATTTAACAAAGTCTTAACCGAGGAGTTCATGTGGCAGCTCCATCCCTTCCACTCACGGGGGAATGGAGACAGGGAAGTGAAAGGAGGCCGAGGCAGAACTAAATCTGAGCTTGTTCCTCGGGGTCACCATGGCTGCCCTGCTCCCCCCCGTGTCCCCATCCCCTGGGATGTACCTGGTGCCATGGTCTTCTCCTGCCACCATTGTCCCCGGCGCTGCGGGCGGTCCCAGCGGGGTGGCAGCTCGGGGGAGCGGGGCCAGCAGGACTCACACTCCTCACCTGGGGGACACGGAGGGTGGGCACAGTGCGGATCTCCGGCAAGGCTCTCCCTGCCCGGGAGGTGTCCGTGGGATGTGCCACGGGAGGTGGCAGGTGGGACACTGCCCGTGTCACCTCCTGCAGCGGCAGCACAGGGCCTGTCCATGGGAGCCCAGGGCTCACTCTGCTTGCTCTCACGGGTTCAGTGTTTGTTTTCATTCGGGCCCGGCTCAGAAAGGGAACTGAGAGTTTTATTTTCAAGAGACCAATTGAAACTGTGGCTGGGGAGCTGTTCCCTGCCGTGCCAGTGACTCAGTGACCTCCCCTGTGCCGAAAGATTTTGTAACATGGGCAGGAAACAGCCCCAGCCCCAGCCCAGAGCAGGTCCCACACTCAGGGCTGGGTGCTCAGGGCACCTCTGGCCCTGGCTCTGCTGGGGACACGTGGCCACAGAGGCTGGCCCTGAGCCACGTCCCTCCTCCTGCTCAGTGGGACACGCTGGAATGGCACTGGTGCCTTGGGGGGCTCCTGGGCAGGGAGGGTGGCAAGGGGCAAAGCAACAGCTTGGGAATAAAGCAAGCCCTGCGTCATCCTGTCCCCTCCCCGCTGAAAATGTCCTGCCTCATTCCCTGCACACCCAACGCCAGAGGAGGGGGCACAGGAGCCATCCCAGGAAAGGCAGGCAGAGGGGCCAGGGCTCACCCCAGAGTGTCCCCAGAGGTCCCATCCCATGGGAGGAGCTCCACAGCCACAGCTCCCACAGCCCCACTGTGCCAGCTGAGCCCCACGGGCACCTTACCTGTGCATCCCAGCGCCAGGTCCTGGTGCCAGGGGGTCCCCAGGCAGCAGCCCATGTGTGCAGTGACAGCAGCAGTGGGCTGGCAGAGGCAGGGGCTGCTCCTGCCCGCCCGGCACCGCGGCTGGGCACGGCCACAATGCACAATGTCCCCTTTGAGCAGGCACTGGCACGGCGGGGGCGGCGGGCATGGGCTCAGGGAAGGGCTTGGGTTGGACTCACATCAGTTGGGTTAGAAAAGGCCTTTAAAGTCATCAAGTCTGGCCACAAACCCAATAGTGCCAAGGCCACCACTAAATCATGTCCCCTCAGTGCCACACTGACAGGTCTTTTAGATTCTTCCAGGGATGGGGAGTCCATCACGTCCTGGACAGTGTTTGGCAAGTCTTTACATGGAGGAATTTTTCCTAATGTCCAACTTAAACTTCCCCTGGCCCAGCCTGAGGCCGTTGCCTCTCCTCCTGTCCCTGTTCCCTGGGAGCAGAGCAGACCCCCCTGGCTGTCCCCTCCTGTCAGGGGCTGTGCAGAGCCACAAGGTCCCCCTGAGGCTCCTTTGCTCCACTCTGCCCTTGGGAGGGCAGTGCCCATCCCACACGGCACATTCCTGGCATTCCTCCTCGGGAGTCCCTCGCTCTGCCAAGCCTGCCCCAGCTTCAGCAGGTCCCTCCAGAGAGCTCCAAGCTGATGTGCCCCCAATTCCAAAGGCAAAGCTGTTCCTGACACCATTTCAAGCACGTGCCTCACCTGCAGGGACACCCAGCCGGGGCCCCTCCAGCATCCTCCATCTGGGGCTGGCTGTGATCCTGGAGCTCCTTCCCACCCGACGCTTTTCCTGTGTCACCGTGGGGGCAGCTGGCAGCACCATGGGCATCTCAGCAGCCACATCCAGGTGAGTTCCTGCAGCCCAGGCACTGCGGGCACCGCAGAGGTCAGGGCTGGCCGAATCCCAGATCCACCACCAGCAGGGATGGGTTTAGCTGTTCAGGGTCCCTTGGGCTTCCCAGGATGAGGATGAGTCTCATTTCCTCCTCGCTCACATCCTCAGCCCTTCCCCTGCCCCCAGGATCAGGATTTGGGATGGCTGGGTGGGCTCACTGCACTGTGGGTGATCTGCAGAGCGTCTCTGGACAACAGCAACGCAACTCCTGCAAAGAAAACCCAAAAGGTTTAGGGAGAGCACTTGCAGGTAGAGAGGTCTCTTAGGGATGGATTTTTCCTCCAGGAACCAGCCAGTGCCACCACTGCAGGGATTTGTGTGCTGGGGCTGCTCCAGCAGCAGTGCTGGCTCTCCCAGACATCCATTCTGCATCCCTGCCGTGCCTTGAACTTCTCCAGAGCCAGGAGTAATTAATCTAGGGAGTAATTTAGGCCGGCTTGGATGGGGCTCTGAGCACAGTGCTCTGGTGGAAGGTGTCCCTGTCCGTGAGCAGAGGAAAACTTTGAGGTCCCTTTCAACCACTCCTGGCGTTCCCTGTGGTTCCATGGTCCCGAGAGGGAATTTCCCTCCAGACAGATTCCCATGCCTGGCACAACTGCGATACCCCTAAAGCATAGCATGAGGAATGCCTGGCTGTGGGAATGGCAGCATGGAATCCACCTGCGTGGAGCTGGGCCTGGAAAGTTCCACAGTTAGAAAATTCCCCCAGCTGATCTAGGGAGGCTCTGAAGGTGCAGGAACCAGAGGGGGAGCTCAGCCTGCCTGTGTTCAGAGCACACAGAGGGAATTTTGTGATGGATTCAGGCACATCTTTACACAAAAGGCGTTGCTGCTTTGGTCCCGTCCTGTCCAAGTTGTCAGAGCTCAAGCAAGGCACTGTTTTCAAACAAAGCTTTTTGCTTTCCTCAGAAAGTTCTTCATTTTAGCAATACCTGCTCACCAATTAGCATAAATTTCCTTTATACAGGAGAAATTCTTTTTAATCAACAGAATGGATTTTTTTTTTTCATTTTCTAAACACAAATGTCTTCCTTCGTGGTTGCGAAATTTCTTTTTGTTTTTAAGTCTACCTTAACAGCTTAGCAACCAAACCCATCCCTGTACAAGCAAAGGTGTCACCTCCTGTTTGACCTGAACTGGAATTTGCCTTTTGGTCAGCAAGCTGAAAACCTCTCATTCTCCTCCTGCTTCCCAACAAACCCTGGCTCTCTCCTGGAGAGCCCCATTGCTGCTGCTGCAGCCACTCAGCCTGGAAAAGCCCGGACCTGATAAGCATGAATATTTCCTGGGATCTCAGCCTGTTCCAGAGGGGCTCTCTGCCTGTGCCAGCTCCCCAGGATCCCTGCTCCCTTTGCAATCCCAGTGCCAGCCAGGCACGCTTCTCTCTTCTGGGCATGGAATGGGATGAGCGAGGCTGTCCTTGGCTTGGGGACAGAGCTGCAGCCCCCAGGGCTGGCACACAGCCCCACCCAGCCCTGGCACCAAACCCTGCTCCCCTTTCTCCTGGCACTTCACAGTACCCAAACCAAACCTGTGCTTCCCCCTGCTCATCCCTGTCACACCTGAGCCCCAAACCCAGCCTTGGCCAACCCCGAGCCCCGCATTTCCAGGGGCGCTGATCTCTGCAGCCACCTGCCACCAGCGCCGTGTCCCGGCCGTGTTTGCTCAGCTGGCGACGAAGGGCACAGGCTGGGGACACCCCGGGGACAGACGGCGGCTGCACTGACCTGCTCCCAGCTCCGGAGAGCTCCTGGATGAAATTCCAGCCTCTCCAAGCCCCGAGGGAAGCTGCGCTGCCGGGACGGAGCCCCCAGGGATGCGGACGTGTTTGCGGAGCGGGCGAGCGTGCCCAGCACTGCCGCTCCCTCCACGGGGGAAGGAATTCCTTCCAGGAGCTCCTTATCATCCTGGGAACCTCCGCTTCCCAGCAGAGGTCAATGAGTTACCCGAAGAGTGCTATAAACAGGAGACCGCCGGCTCCAGGGGAAGCATCACCTTCGCCCTGCTCGGCGGGCAGCGTTCCAGAGGGGCTCCCCATGGCCAGGGGGGACCGTCCAGCCCCAGGGCTCTCCCATCCCGAGCAGCTCTCACCTGTGTCCTTCTCGGGGCTGGGAACCTCCCGTCCTCGCTGCGCGACACCAAAATCCCGGGAGAGGCATTCCCTCCGGGACTTGCAGCTCCGAACCCCAATCCTGCCGTGCCGAAATGCAAATACAGGCGTACAGAACAAGAGATCTGTGCACCCAGCAGAATTTGTGCATCCCGGCTAAAGTCCGCAGCAGAGGGAAATGCAGGGAGTTTTTTTCCTCTTGGGAACAATGAAACAGTTAATCTCAAGCTTTCCCGATATTTCTGTTTCTTCTGAAGTCGGCCATTCCTTGGCAGGTTCAAAAGCGAAGCCTCGTGGCTTTTCAGCTTGTTATTTCAAACTGAGCCTAAAAGCAAAGGAAATCAGCCCAGACCAGGCTTCACTGGAGGAAAAAGCAAACAAAAAAGATAAAAGGTTTTGTTTGAGGCCAAAGAAATTCTGTTCGTGGGTTTGATCCTCTGGCATGGGTGGGGGCACCCACTTGGGTGTGAGGTGGAGCAGAGCTTTCCTTCCCTCCACCTCTGGAATCCCATCCAGCCCAGCAGGGAGCCCTGGGACCCTGGCAGGAGCGCAGGGGTCAGTGGGGACATTTCCCTGGGGACATTTATTTCCTCATTCCAGCGCTCTGCTTTTGCTTTCACCCTGTGCAGACGGGCACGGAGCAGCGATAAGCACCTGCCCCCTCCGGGTTTTCCACCCTCCTGGAGTCCAGAGCCCCTCGGGCTGCACACCTGGAGAACCTGCCCCATGTGCCTCCATCCTCAAGCCTGGGTGGCCTTGGGACAGCATTTTCCCAGTTTGCTGGCACTGGGGCAGCTGGGGAAGGGGGGTTCATGCATGGCTGAGGACACGGGGAAATCTCAAGGCTTTCACAGCCAAACTGGTGTGGCCAGTCCCTGAATGCAGCCAGACTGGCCTGGCTTTAAGATCTTTCTTTTCATTGATGGCTCTCACCGAAGAATTTTCTCCCACCTCCAAGACCTTTTCTACTTTTCTCAACACAAGGCAATCCAAAGCTGCTGCTGCTGTGCTGAGAATTCTGCTCCATCCCACAGCTAAAGGGTTAAGTGGCTCCGGGGCTGAACTGAGCTGAACTCAGCGCTTCATGTTCAGAAATGCTGAGTCCTGCTCCTCTTGCATTGTTTTCAGCCAGAGCTGGAGGAAGTGAGTGCTCTTGGAAAACTGGAAAACAACTGGAAAATTGGAAAACTGGCTGTGTGTGTGTGTTTTGGATGGATCCGTGTGGGTCTGGAGGTTGTGCCAGTCTTTGGCACACTGGGAGCTGTGGTTTGAGGTCTCCCTGGCACTGGGAGGTGAATCCTGGGAATCCTCCTGCACTCCAGAGGCAGCAGCTCGGTGTCACCACCCAGGGGAGCCTCCAGACTGCTCGGAGACAGCCAGGGAAGTGAGGCCACGGGTCAGGCATGGGAAGGAGGAAGGGAGGAGCAGAGGCAGCCAGCTGAGCTCCAGGGCTGGAAGATCGCTGCAGTCCCTGCCTGGGGCTGAACTGCTGACAGGAATCACCTCTGGGGGTGAAGCTTTGGGGTTGTTTCCAGTTCAGCTTGTGGGAAGGTTGGAAGGGAAGGCCCCATGTGGTGTTCCATGTGCAGGTGTCTCAGAGGAGCTGGTTCCACCATAGAGAGCTGAACGGTCAGAGAGTCATGGAATGGTTTGGGTTGGAAGGAATCTTAAAGAGCCTCTCATTCCCATGGGCAGGGACACCTTCCACTGTCCCAGGCTGCTCCAAGCCCTGTCCAGCCTGGCCTTGGACACTGCCAGGGATCCAGGGGCAGCCACAGCTTCTCTGGGCACCTGTGCCAGGGCTTCCCCACCCTCACAGGGAGGAATTTCTTCCAGATATCCAATTTAACCTACTCATTTCCAGCCTGAAGCCATTCCCCCTTGTACTCTCACTCCATGCTCAAAATAAGGTGCAGGACAGCAGTCAGGAATGGCTGCCACAAATGTCACACACTGTGGTCCCACAGTGCTGCCTCTGCCAGGATTTTTGGGTTCTCCTGCTCATGGCACAGTCACTGCTGCAGCAGTGACTTCCCGGGGCAGGCAGAGCTCCAGCTCCCTCCTGCTTTGGCTGTGGGGGAACAGCCACAGCACGTTTGAGGCACAGAATTCCCAGGGAAAACCCTTCTGCCTCTGGAACTGCTTCTCCCAAGGTCACAGAGGGAGCCTGGACCTCGTGTCCTCAGCAAGATCTGAGCTAACAGCTCCTGAACCCACCGGGCACCCTCAGGGTGCTCTCCCAGCTCCCCCTGCCCCGGTCAGGAGCCCCCTGCCCACACCACAAGGTTGGAGGGATGAGGGGTGCCAGGCTCTGCCCCACAGCAGCTCCATCCTGGCCCCGTTGTGATTCCCCACCCCAGGGATCAGCCCCACAGGGACAAACTCACAGCTCCAGCCACATCCACCCAGTTTTCCCAGCAGAGGAGGGTCCCCAGGTGATGGACGGTGTCTCCTGGCCGCCTGAGCTCTCCTGGCTGATGGAAGAGCAGATGTGAAGAGGTCCTGCAGCTCCTCCCTTCCTACTGCCCCATCCAGTCACGGCTCCTCTGCTCGCCCTCTCATCCCTGCTCTCCCCCCCGGATTGGAATTATCCCTACCCAGCACTGGCCAGAACATCCAACGTCCTGAAGTCTATCAATAATGCAGGAGAATCGATGGCATGAGCTGTGGACAGCCGCCAGCCTCGGAGGGACACTGAGACATCCTGAGGGTGGCCAGGCAGGAGACCCCGAGGGGAGTTTGGGATGCAGGGAAATCCTGCTGCTTCCATGGACCCCAGGACACGGCATGAAGGGCAGGTTTAGGCTGGAGATCAGGGAAAGGTTCTTCCCCAGAGGGTGCTAGGAATGGGCACGGCCCCAGAGCTCCAGGAGCGTTTGGACAGCACTGCCAGGGATGCTCAGGGTGGGATTTTGGGGCTGTGCAGGGCCAGGGGATGGACTGGATGATCCCGTGGGTCCTGCCAGCTCAGGATATTCCCCAATCCGTGCATTTTCAGGGTGTGAGGATCACTCCCCTGCCCCAGGAAGGGCAGAGCTGCTGGGACCAGAAGTGTCATCCCTAAGGAGCTTGTGCCAATCTCTGCAGTGGCAATGCCAGACCCTGCCCTTCCCCCTGTGCCCAGCGTCACCTCAGGGGCACCGTGCTGTGATTTGGGCTCCGTGTGGCTCCTGCAGCCCTCGGGAGAGCCCCTGGGCTCCCCAGCCCAGCAGAGCTCACCCAGCCGGGCTCTCCCTGCTGGGTGTTCATGGCCAGAGCCATTAGATGGCAGCAGGAACCGTTCCACAGCATCCCAGCGCTGGGAAAACGGGACTGGAGCCTGTCCCCAGCCCTGCTGTCCCCAGCCCTGGTGTCCCCAGCCCTGGGCACCAACAAACCCCAAGCCCTGTGGGGCTGCAGAATTGGGATCACCGGGAAAAACAAGGGAAGGCTCCAAAATATTGGAGAATCTTCCTGGGCGGCAACAGGGGCACAAGAGGCAGGTCTGGAGGGCATCTGCAGTGAAAATGACCCTCCGGAGCCCTTCTCCGAGGGGTTTGGGGAGCTCACGGCTGGGCAGTGACTCTGTGGTGGCCAAAGGCAATTCCAGCAGGGGTTTTGTCGTTCCTGAGTTAAGGACACCCCAGGTCAGGTAATGCACTGGCAAATCCCAAAAGGTTCATTCAGGTGCTGCGTTGGATGGAGCTGACTGAAAATCAGGAGGAAAAACTGCTCCAAACATCAAAGTTGTTCTCCTCGGAGAGGTTTCCAAAGGAAATGTGTTTCACTTGGATGTACTTCGAGAAAATGAGACTTTCAAAATATTTCATTTTCATGTTCAATTTCCCTTCCAGTCTCTCATTTTCTTTATTATCCTCTGCTTTCACCCTGGTCCTATTTTGCTGCTGAAACAGAAATAAACAGGACAAGGAGAAAGAGAGATGACAAAGAGAATTTATATTAACAACCCCATAAAATTCCCACAGCTCAAGCTCCAGCTTAACCATCCAGTGAGGGGATCATATTTAAAGAAATCTTTGGATAAAATGGAAAAAATCAATATTTTTAGACTTCCCTCTGGAAGAAAAAGAGAAAAACTAATTAAGAAATTAATTGCTTATGCTGATCTAGGGGGGTTTTTTTGAAGTGCTTAATGATCCAAGCATCTTGTAAAGGTGTTGGTCTTGATGCCATTTTCTTTTAGAAAATAACAAAGCAGCTCAGCAAGGCTCAGCATCTTGTTTTGATATTTCCAGGGTGGAACATTCTGATTTTTCGACTTCCAAAGCTTTGCTGCTTTAATTTTTTGTCCATAAAGCCGAGGCTGAAATCAGAATGAAAGCTTTCAGTTTAAGCTAATTAATCCAAACACTTTGAATCAAAGCCTGGGATGTTTGCACAGTGGTGTTCTCTGGGAATTTATTTTCAGGGTCTGCATTCCATTTTTAGACTGAGGGGAAAAAAAGGAAGGTGAGATTTCCTAGAAAAGAGATAACCTGCTGCTTACCTGGGGTGAGCCATTCTGCAGCTCAGAAGTGGAAAAAGAAATTATCTCTGCTTAATTACAGCATTTGGCCTCCTCCTGAGGAACTGGAGACCTGGCCTGAGCTCAGTCCCTGGAGGTGCCCTAAATTCTCCCAGAATCACCCCGATTCCCAGTTTTTCCACGGAACAATAAGAGGAACAAAAGGAAAACTGAATTATTGTGATAATGCCACTGCGGCAGTAAGAAAGCAGCAGCATTTCCCGAGGTGGATCTCTCTTTCTGAGCAGTCAGTGCTCTCCAAGGAGCGCTGGGAAGGCAGGAGGAATTCCAACAGGAGGAATTCCAGGGAATTTCCAGGAGCGCGGAGATCCCAGAGCTGGGCTTCCCACAGGTGGCTCCTGCTGGGCAGGGCTGTCCATGGCCAGCACCTCGTGATCCCAACCCAAGGGATGAGGGAGGCAGGAATTCCTTCTTCCAGCAGCCCTCGCTGCTCCAGGGCAGCTTCAAAGGGAAAACTAAAAATAACCCCGACTTCCCCTGCCCCCGAGTGGGGTGAGCCCAGCTGGCAGGGGGAAAGCAGGGCAGGCTCCTCGGGGCTCCCTGTGGAATTGGGCACGGCAGGAGCTGCTGGCTGGGCTTGGGGCGGTGGCTGTCCCCAAAGGGTCACATGCAGGGTGTGACACAGAGATGAAGCAGCCCTGAGCTGTGGCAATAAACCCTGACAGAGCCTGGGAGCCCCAGCCCTGCTGGGTGACACAACAACCGCTCCTCACCTCTTCCAAAGGGCTCCAGGGTGAGAGGCTTGCAGGTTTTTGGAAAACCACTGGATTTTGATGCCCTAAAACCTTTCTCCTCGCTCCTCCATCAGTCCGGGTCACGCAGCTCTTCTCCTCTCCTGATCCTGGAATTTCAGGAGGGAATGTGAACAACAAGCTTCTGCAGTGCTTGTTTTCACTCACCTGCTGTTGGTTTGGGAATATTTGTTGCCCTCAACAAACATTGGAAACACCTCTAGAAACTGAGACTTTCAAAATATTTCATCCCATTTTCAATTTCCCTTCCAGCCTCTCATTTTCTTTATTATCCTCTGCTTTTACCCTGGTCCTATTTTGCCACTGAAACAGAAACAAACAGGACAAGGAGAAGGAGAGATGACAAAGTGAACTCAGCCTTGGTGAGGATAAGAAGGAAGGAGGATGCAGGAGGATGGAGCCAAAGGATGGAGCCGTCCCTTCGTGCCTTTGCAGGATGGCTCCAGGTACAGATGGGCTGTGGTGCATCAGCTTTGCCTGGAGCAGATCCACATCCCACCCGTTCTCCACTGCCTGGGTGCTTTTTTCACCGCCTCTCTTCGCACAGCACTAAAATTAATGCCTGAAAATGAGAGTTTGCTTGAAAATAATCTATCATTTGATTATCACTTTAATGCAGGCAGCCCGGGGAACATCTGCCTCTGCCAGGCTGTGTCTCCTCCTGCTGATGTGGGGAATTGCTGGGAAGGGCTGCTGGGGAAACTGGAAGAAAGCCAAACCGCTGGGAAATGCCTTGGTGGCTGCTGTGCCTGAGGAGAGGAGTGGGGAGCTGTGCTGGGTGAAGCACCAGGGCCCCTCAGAACAGCCGTGCCCAGGTCACTGCTCTGCTCCCAGCCGTGATCCAGGGAGCCACAAAGTAAATGCTGATCTCCATCATGAGGAAAATTATTCTGTCAGCACTAGGAGAGCCTGGCTTTGCACTGGGGCAGTGGGCAGCAGCATCTGAGCACTCCTGACCTTACCCCTGCCAGGTCCCACCTCCCAGGGGAACCAGGGACAAGAGAAACAGGGATGGGGAACTGCCCAGCGAGGCAGAATTCCCTCCATCCCATGACATAGCCCATGTGCCGTGGTAGAACAGGGTCTCCAGCCCCCTTAGGCTTCTCTGCTGCCTGCTGGGAACATCACAGCCCTGGACTTAGAGGCTTTTTTTGGAAAATGTCACCAGCTTGCGATGAGTCAGTCGTGCCTCTCTGCAGCCTGCCCACTGCTTCGTGCGAGGCGTGGGGCTGTCCCCACGGGCATCTCCCTGCTGCTCTCTGCTCTCCAATCTCCCTGCTGAGAGAGGAGAGGCTTTTGCTGGCAGCACCGAGGCAGGAGCTGTGCCGGGGGCTGGGGCTGGCAGGGCTGTGCTTGGCCAGCTGCAGTCCCGGGGACAGACGGACACGGTGGTGCTGCAGGACAGACGGACACGGTGATGCTGCAGGGACAGACGGACACAGTGGTGCTGCAGGGACAGACACGGTGGTGCTGCAGGGACAGACGGACACGGTGGTGCTGCAGGGACAGACAGACACGGTGGTACTCCAGCCCCAGGGACAGACAGACGCACCCGGGGCCAAGGCATTGCCGCTCCTCCGGGGGTTCTCAGAGCCCGGCAGCAAAGGCTGTGCACCCGAACAGCTCCCAGGGCAAGGGGAAGGAAAGTGTGTGGAAAGCCTGGAATTACAGCAGGGAGACCTCAGAAATCCGGTCCTGCACACACGGATGTGTGTCTGCAGGTGAGCAGGAAGGGATGCTCCAGCTTCCAGAAGTGCCGGAGCTAAGGCTGCTGCTGGGCCATCCCCCTGTGCCTTGAGGACAGAGATGTTTATGTGATCTTTGAACTCTCTGACCTCTCCTAACTCTGTCTCTCCCGGCCCTGGGACCTGCTGTCCAACATTTCCCTTGTAGCCTCACCATTCTCATCTGTCCCCAAGTCCCACGGGAGTGAGGAGGGACCCCCTTTCCTGGGGGCTGTGGGAGCAGGATGGGGGCTGCCCCTCGAGCCCTGGGGACCAAAATCCCCTCCTAGGGACAGCATGGAAACATGGAAAACACACTGCAGAGACACATGGAGAGGCTGTGAGTCTGATTCCTCAGAATTCCTGGTGCAGGTGTGGCACAAGATCTGTTTGAACCCAGCTCCGGGTGATTCCACGTGAAACCAGCAACTTCCAGCTCTCCAACTGGTGTCAGGCATCAGGGAAAGAAGGAACACTGATTGACTGAGCGGGGGAAGTTTGGTTCAGGTGCCTCTCAGCATCTCACAAGGGCGTGGAGGTGGGAATAAAAAACCCAGTGTCCAGGGAAGGAAAATTAAATGGAATTAACACCTTTTTTTCCTCTGTCCTCTTCTCTCCATCACTCCTATGTCCCTTTTCACTAAAGGATGCAGAGTTCCCCTTCCTCTGCACAGCCTGAGCTCCGTGGGACCTGCAGGTGCTGAATGAAGCAGGAGCCTTGTGGGAAAAACACATCTAATAATTGCTGTGGAAATCTGTGTTGCAGTGCACAGACACAAAGGGATGAAAGGAGGCTGCCTTAACATCCTGACGTTTCCTCCTTTCTGACTTCTCGTCTCAGGCATCCCGAACATCCTTTTACGGCAGCTTTTGCAGTCAGTTTCCTCAGACAAAGGAAAGGAAATGGGATTTCCAAAACACCCTGGGATGGTGCTGATGGTGAGGGGCTCTGACCTCTGGCTGAGGTGGGGAGGTGACAAGAGTTCGAGCTCCTTGTTGTCACTTCCCCAGCACCAAAACTCCCAGATCCCACACAGGGAGCACCTGATACCCTGCCCGGCTGGCAGTGCCCTCTCCCCTGCCCCACAGAGCAGCTCTGGCACCACCCAGCTGGGAGGGGATGGAAGGGAAGAGGTTCTGCACTGGTGCCCCCTGAGCTTCAGCAGAGCACCCCATGCTCCTGTGCAGCCCTCTGCAACCCCAGCCTGTCTGTGCTGGAAATTTCAAATTGTTCTAAAAGCAGCAAGTTAACAAGATTTGGAAACCAGGTCAGCGGAAGAAGCTCAATCAGCTGCTGAACCGTGGGGACCAGCTCACGTCGTGGCTGCTTCAGTGGCTCCTCAGACGGGCGTTATTGATACCACACACGTCAGCCTGGCTGGGATGGGGTCCCACCCTGAGGAGGGGACACCTGGACATTCACCAGGCATGGGAAACTTCACAAAAGGCCAAAATCAGTGCCACAGGACAGTCTGAGCCATCCCACTGTGCTGTGTCATGGAATCAGCATAGAGTTATAGAATGGCCTGGGTTGGAAGGGATCGTTTTGTTCCAGCCCCACTGCCACGGGCAGGGACACCTTCCACTGTCCTGGGGTGCTCCAAACCCCATCTAACCTGGCCTTGGACACTGCCAGGGATCCAGGGGCAGCCACAGCTTCTCTGTGCAACCTGTGCCAGGGCCTCCCCACCCTGACAGGGAGGAATTTCTTCCCAATATCTAATCTAAACCTCCTCTAAAGCCACTCCCTCTTGTCCTGTCACTACATGCTCTTGTAAACAGCGTCTCTCAATCCTTCTTGTATCAGCAGCTCTGCTCCCCCCAGCCCTGCAGGAACCTCCAGGCTCCCACTCCCACTGCTCATCCTGCCGCCTCTGGGGAGGGGACAGCCGAAGGGGACAGGCAGCAGGGCTTGCAGAGAGCTGGCAGCACAGGCACGGCTCACGCGACCTGCTACCTGTCTTGTCACGTCACCACAAACATCTGCTGCAAATAAAAGAGCGAGAGAAAGGCAAAGCAAAAGGGCCTCTCCGAGCTGCTCTGCAGCCCCAGGAGCGGGAGAGATGCGGCGCCTGTCACGCTGCATGAAAAACCTCTTTCATTAGTGGCAGGGCTGGGCTCAGATCCTGGAATCACAGCAAGAATCACATCGTGGAATCACAGCGTGGCTTCCCGGGGGCTCCGCAGGCAGGCGGGCACAGCCCCGGCTCCGTGGGCACCTGGGGAGCAGCCTGGGTATGGCTTCATTCTGATAAAAGAGCGTTTCACCCACAAAACAAGGGGCTCGGGGCTTTGGAGCCCGTGCAGGAATCCTGAGGTGCTGCCAGAGGGGCTGAGGGCAGGGCAGGGAGCAGGGCAGGGAGCTGAAAACAGGGCAGGGAAGGGAAGGGAAGGGAAGGGAAGGGAAGGGAAGGGAAGGGAAGGGAAGGGGATAGGACTGAAGGCAGGGCAGAGGAGAGCAGCGGGCAGGGCAGGGCAGGGGGCAGGGCGGGGCAGAGCAGGGCAGGGCAGGGCAGGGCAGGGCAGAGCAGGGCAGGGCAGGGCAGGGCAGGACAGCGCCCAGGCTGAGCATCCCGCAGCCGCCCCCGGGTCCGTGCTGGGGTCCGTGCCCGTGCGGCCACCGCCCTGCCACGCCCCGCCAGGCCCCGCCCGGCCCCGCCCGTGTCCCCGGGCCGGGCGCTGGCCGCGGGCGGTGCCGGGGCGGTGCCGGGGCGGTGTCGCCGGGGCGGTGTCACCGGGCCGGGGCGGTGTCGCCGGGGCGGTGCCGGGGCGGTGTCACCGGGCCGGGGCGGTGCCGGGGCGGTGCCGGGGCGGTGTCGCCGGGCCGGGGCGGTGTCGCCGGGGCGGTGTCACCGGGCCGGGGCGGTGTCGCCGGGGCGGTGCCGGGGCGGTCCCGGCGCTGCGCGGCCCCGCCGCCGCTCCCAGCCGCTATAAGCGGGCGGCCGCGGCCGCGCTCCGCAGTGCATGGCCGAGCCCCGGCCAGCCCCCGCCGCTCCGCCGGGACCCTCCCCCGGGCCGGTCCCGGCCGCCCCCCGCGTCCCCTCCCCGCCGCCGCCAGCCGTGACCTTGGCATCCGCCAGCCGCGGGGACAGCCCTGGGGACAGCCGCCGCGGGATGCGTTAGGCGGCGGATCGCACGGGAATATTCCTCCCGGGAGAAGGAGAGAGGCAGCCTCCTCCCGCGGCCGGGGAGCGGCAGGAAAAGCGGATTTAAAGAGCATCTTTGCCCCTTTGTTGGATGAGAAGGACGGGGAAGGAGCGGCAGGATGAGCACTAGCAGTGAGTACGGCGTCCTCTCGCCTTGGCTGTGGGAATGGGGCTGATACCGCACCGAGCTGGCGGGGAGGAATTGGAAAGAAAATGTCATAACAGCGCTGACAAGCCTGGTGGGATGGAATTTTGGGTTATTTTCCTGCCTGTCTTTTGCTCGCCTGCTTTCTGACAGGCTCTGGCTCGGCTGGCCTGTGTTTGATGTGGGCTGAGCCGCGGTGCTTATCTCCACGGAGTACTTTTCTTGGCTTGGATTTCTGGGGTTTGGAGGGCAGAGCATCGACTGAAATGTCGATACGCAACATGGTGAGAGGCAGCCAGGAGCACTCTGACAGCCACAGCCTCACTTACTGCTGCCTCTGCCTGGGAAGAAATGGATGTGAGGGGAGGAGAAGGGTGAGGAGAGACCCAGAAACCTGAGCAAAGCACAGGTGCAATCCTGAAAAAACCCAAACCTGCTGCAGCTGGGGATGTGGGTGTTCCTATTGTGCGTGTGAGACAGGGACAGAGGCACTCATGCGCTGTGGATGAATTTCTAAAGAAGCAGAGCTCGGAAATGTGCTGCATAAGATGAGAACTGGCACCTGGCACTAGGCTGCTCACTTTGGATTCTGTGCCCTTGTTGGAAAGTCTGGGAAGATTGATCAGGGCTGAGCGAGTCACAATCAATTTCTTTTTCCTTGCTGATGTGCTGTGTGAGAGCTGTGCCCACCTTGCTGGCACGGCTTTGATCCCTTCCTTTAGAATCAGCAAGCCCTTAACCAAAGGAGTTGAAGCTGATGGCCACCTGAGGGGCTTCCTCCTGGGGTAACCTCCCCAGGGACCCCCCCTGCCCCTCCCGCGGGTCCTGGAGCCGTGTGAGGAGCGGAGCCCTCCCCCAGGCAGAAAACAGCAGAGCAGCAACTTCTCCATTGCACTGCCGTGCTGAGGTTTCTCAATCCGAGGGCTTGGGGTGGTTCCCGAGCAAAACACCGTGAAAAATGCCTTGGCACGCTGCGAGGCAACAGAACAGGTGATTCCAGCTCTGTTGGGCTGTGTCAGAGGCGAGGAAACTTTCCCGGTGCCCTCTGCCCAAGCCACACCTGGGACAGGAGCAAAGCCCCCTCTCCCGGGGGAGCAGGGCCGGCGCTGCCTAGGTAGGAAACAATAGGGACTGATTCTTTCCGAGCCTGCAGGATGCCTGATAACAAAGGGTCCTCCCTCTGCTCCTCTGGTGAGCAGCTCAGGTCTGATGCAGAGGACTGGTGGGATCAGTGGCCGCTGTGGTCAGGTGGGACTGCTAAGCTTCCTCTAAGCCAATTTTGACAAATGCCTGTTGGTTCCTTTTGGGATTCCTTCCCAGCTCTTAATAGCTGGCTTGGCTGCTGCTGGAGATAAGGGCTGTTTATGGCACCGGTGTGTTCTAACTATCTGATCGTGCTGCAAAACTCCTTCAGCGGGGCCTCCCACACGCAGCGAGATGCCAGGGAACCAAACTGTGCTGCCTGCCCGCTGCTGTGCCACCGGGCAGAGCTGGGAGTCCCTTGGGAGCTGCTCCTCCTTCTGCCACCGCCTGCCTCGGTGGCCTTGGGCACATCACTCAGCCGTGCCTCAGCTCCTGGAGCTGCCAGCAGCAGGCAGCTGCCAGGGCTCTTGCCAAGCCCTCTGGGGGGCTTTGCAGTCCTTGCCTAAATGGTCATTGCCCCTTTTTAAGTAGCCACATGGTTTAGTGAAGGTTTGGCAACTCCGTGACATGTCCTGGCCACTCGCCGTGCTGGGGGTTGGTTATTTATGGGTCACTCCAGGTCCTTTTGGGACCACCCCAGGGGTGTGCAGACCCTGCAGGGCACTGGGCTCTGCCCTGTTGGGCTTCCAGTTGTTTTCCCAGCAGCTGGAGTGCTCCAAGCAGGGCTTGCCATGCCCAAATGCTGCTTCATTCCTGTTCCCAGCACTGGGCTCTGTGAGCCAGGCGGGGGTGCGGGGCCATCTCTGCCGTCAGCATGTTCTGGGACTGGTGTGAGCACTGCCAAAAGCTGCCTCTCCCATCGCTGCTGCCTCGCCCAGCTCTGGCCATCCCTCCCCAGCCTGTAGCCCTCAAATCCATCTGCCCACGAGGCACAAAAACCCAAATCCTGGGAGCCTTGTGCCAGCGCCATCTCTGTTTAACCCCCTGATGCCACCTGGCGCTGACCTACCATGGATTTTTTACCCCTCTGCTGGTGGCCAGTGGCTCAGTGGAGCTCAGTGCCACTTGTCAGAGGCTTCTCAGTCCTGCCAGCATGGCCAGCTCTGCTGCTTTGATTTTTTGGCTGTTGTTCCCCCAGTCCCTGCAGTGCCTGAGGGCTTGGCTGTGGTGGGATCCAGCAGGGACACTCCAGCCTCCCCAGGCTGGTCTCTCTCCTGGTGCCCAGGAGACAGTGAGGAAGAGGAGGAGGGATGAAGAAGCCAGATTGTGACAGATTTATCATGTCCAGGTGTACCTGTGCCTGCAGGGCTAAAATTTTGGGGCTGGCAAGCCAGGGAGATGCGCAGCTGAGGATAAAATGCCACCATCTGATCTGTGAATTCCCACCACTGCTCCCCATTCTGCTGGGCGCATTTTGCTAACACTTCTCTCCTGTCTGAAGCTGATGTGAGGCAGGAAACCTGTGGCTGTGGGCCACGGCTGGCCCCAAGCCATGGTGGTGAGCAAATCTGTGAGGCCTCCAGGAGTTCTGGGCAGGATTTGCTGGGTTTATCTCTGGAGGTGCTCCATGCACAGCACACCTGCCCTTGCTGAGGAGACAGGGGGTGGATTATCACCCTGGGTTTGGAGGCTTTGTGTCACCATCTCTCCCGTGATGAATGCGAAGCCAGATGGAAATTTTGTATTTCAGGTGAAGAGATAAATCCCCTTGATCTCAGGCATAAACTCCTATCCTGAGGCTGCAGAGCAGCTCAGGTGGCCCTGAGGGTGGAAGGGTGGGAAGGTGGCCTCTCCTCCTGGGATTCCAGGTGTGCAGGGAGGGTTTGGAGGGCACAGTGTTGGCGTTTACATTCGTTAAGCTATCACTGCCTCTCACTAATTGCTTACAATGGGTTCCTACATTAGTAAACAGGTCTGTGGTGCTGCTTGGCATTTCCATGGGAGCTGGAGCTTGTAGGACAAACCCTTGGCCAAGAGAACATCCCGTAAAATCACCCCCTGGAATCTCCTCTGCCTGCAGTCAGCATCTCCCTGGGAATCTGTGCGGGGAGTTTGACATGACTGATGCTGTGTTTGTGCCGAAAGGGTTGGAGCTGTCACTGCCCCAAGGATTTCAGCCTCTGGAGTGAGTAGGAAGAATCCCTTCTGCTGGTTTGGGGGGAGCTGGCAGGTTTGGATGCTGCAGGTCCGTGGAGTGCTGTATCTGAGTCACCCAGTGGGATGAGCACATCATCCCTTTTGGCCCAGCTCTTCCGGGGTGGGAGAGGGGCTGCTGCCGGTCTGGGCACTGGTTTGGTCAGGAGCAAGGTGCCCCTGGTTGTTCTGGGCCTGACAAAGGACATCCCAGCTCCTGGGGACATGAAACCCTGGTGAGCTCCTGGGTGGAGCCAGGTCTGGCAGGATCTGGATCAGTGTGGCACTGGGGATTGGGGCTGGGTCACAAACCAGGGATCTGCCAGATTCCTTTCCACCTCCAGCATGCACCTCCAACTAGGACACCAGAATCTGTCCCAATGGCGAGTTGATTCAGGGTGGGCTGAGCCAGAACCGTTTATCCTCATCCTTGGAGCAGCTGAGAGCACAGAGAGCTCCCGAAGAAGGTTTGGTATGCCAAGTGGAAAGTTTCATCCCAATCCCTGCCACCTCTCAAATTCCTGCCACGAGGCTCCCCTGCTCCGGGAAGGAGCTGTGAGGAAATTCTGGACAGAGAAGCATTTGGGAAGGGAGACTTCCTGACAGATCCTGAGGAATGCAGCATGTTTGCGTGGTTATTTTTGTCTTCCCTAAATCATGCTCCCTCTTAGATCGTGATCCTCTAAGCGTAATTACCCCGTAATCTCCAGGCACATGTGGTTACAAGGTGTTTACCAGCAAACTCCATTAAGGGCCTGTGTAATTAAAGAGGAATCCCATGGTGCTGCACATCTCTGGGAGTTGCAGCGCTGCTCCTCGGGCAGGTGATTCACCAGGTGTCCCCACCCTGTGGGGCAGGACCTGCTGGGGAGGACAGTGAGTATTTTCCTGTGTTCAGAAGCGCAGGGAACCCAGAGGGATCAGCCTGTTGATGTCATGAGCAGGGTGTTTTCCAGAATTTGGGCACCAAGGGGAACTCCCAGACTCCCTGGCTGCATTTCGGTCCTCTCAATGCCCTGACTCTGACAAACAACCAGAAACAAATCATTCCCTGTTTTCCCGGGCAGCCTAGCGGAGGGATTCTTGCATTCACTTTGCTGCCAGAAAATTCCAGTCCCAGCACAGCATCTCTGTGTCCCCGGGCTGGTGGATGGGCTCTGTCCTCTCCCCAGGCTCTTTCAAGCTCTCTCTCCTGGCAGCTGGCCCTTGGAAGAGCAGGAGCCATGGGAAGCAGCCCCGCAGGCCCGAGCAGTGTGTGCTGGAAGGTCAATTGAAGCAATTGAATTCTTTCAAGGGCCTACCGTGCTCTTCTAAAATAAATAGCACATTTTCTAATCATCAAGTGGCGATTGGTTTAGCTGGATAATGGCATTTGTGATACCAGCAGGAGCGCAGGAGTCCTTGTGGTGCTGCCTTTGCTGGCAAGGAGGGAAGGCAAACCCACCCAGTTCCTGCAGTCCTGTCGTGATGGGGCCATCACGAACTGGTTGGAACAACTCATTCGATATTTTTAGTTCTCAAATCCATCAGTGCCTGGGTTGTGAGAGAACGCATCTGGGGGTGGAGTGGTCATGGCAAAGACTCTGGTGAGGAGTGATGGAGGAATTTGCAGCATGGAAGGGAATGTGGAGGGAAGGGCCAGGTGCCTCAGGCACAGGGATTTTGGTTGTGGACAAGGCTGGAAGGGGACTGGGAGCCTGGAGCAGGGAAGTTAGTTGTGCCAAGTCCTCCTGTTCCCAGCACCTGTGAGCTCAGAGCATCCCTGGGGGAGCAGAAAAGCTGGAATGCACTTCCCCACAGCCCCCACAGGCACATTTTTCTTTCCAGGAAAGGACTGTGTTGAGCTTTACCAGGCCCAAAATGAATCTCTCATGGCTGCACAGGTCCCATCCGTTTGCTGGTGGCTCAGGTATTTGATAGGCCCCAGTTTCTCGGTGCATTTTTCAGCTCAGGTGCAGTTTTCTGAATGCTTTATCAGTATCAGCCATAAGCCCTGGCCTGGGAATTGATGAGCTTTCTCCACTGCCTGGGGCAGAGAGCGGAAAGAAAAAGGAGCTGCTGCTGTGGTTTCCTTACACAGCCTGTCTGACCTTCCTTTCTTCTTACCCTTGCTGGCCTGGCAAGGTCTGCAGAGCCCCAAGGATCATTTGTTTTTCTGTTCATGGACATTTTACTCTACTTCCATTTTGAATCAGCTTCTTTCTGAGTCTTGGAAAAGGCTCAGAACTGGGGAAGTCCTCGTGGGAAGGTTTCTCTGAGGAGCACAGCAGTGTAAGAGGGGAGCAGGTGCTCGAGGTTCGAAGCCATCCCGTTGGCTTCTGGTTTTTCTTGGCAACAAGTGGCACATTGGGGAGAGCTGTGGGGCAGGAAAGGTTTTGCTGCTGCAATGCCAGCCTCAAAAACCTTTCCTCAGCACAGCCTGAGCTCGCTGCAGTCTGAATTCCAGGGTTTGACCTGTCCTCAGAGCAGGGAGTTACGTGACTGTTTCCCAGCTACGCGGCCAGGCTGCAGGATCAGACAAACCAAATGTAGAGCAGGACTCGGTGTGAGCTCCCAAATCCACGTGCCAGGCGCTGTGGAACAGCCCCCTCAAACACCTCGCGCATGAAAGCACCTTGCAAACCCTGCCTGTCCTTCCCAGCTGTGCCACCAGCCCTGGAGATCCTGAATTGCAGGATTGGAAGGGACCTTAAAGGTCTTGTTCCAGCCCGTGCCATGGCAGGGACACCTTCCATAGAGCAGGCTGCTCCAAGCCCTGTCCAGCCTGGCCTTGGACACTTCCAGGGATTGCTCTTGCTGGAGAATGGGAGCTATTTTTAAATCCTCTGGGGGCCTGGGTGGGTCCTTGCCCAGCTCAGAGGCACTTGCTGGGACATGTGGTGGGGCTGTGCCAGTCCCAGCTGCTCCCAGCCTGGATTCCCAGGGCAGGCACAGAGGGTCCCAGCAGGGTGGAGGGCCCAGGGTGGCTGTGCTTCACCCCCTGGCCAAAGACCTTGAAGCTCTAGGGGAGGAGGAGGAGGGAACAAAGCTCTGTGTGAAACCCATTCCTGAGGGCCAGCAGGAGCTGCAGCCCATCCATGCCCCAGAGCTGCCTCCCTCCAAAAGAAGGAGATTCCTTACCCTGGGCACGAAGCAGGGCTGGTTCAGGGCTTGTCTGGCAGCTGCTGCTGCTCTGCCTGTCTCCTCTGCACTGAATCCCTGAGGGCTCTTCCCTAAAAACAGGAATAAAATCCCCCCCAGCTGTGCTGGCTGGGGCTGGGGCAGTGAGTGGCTCTTTCAGACTGGTGTGGCTGCAAGCTCTGCACCACCTGGGCTGGCCACAGGACCAAACAGATCTCTGGGCTCGCAGGAAGGACCTACACCAGGTCCCCATGGTGAAACAGAGATGGATGGTCAGGTGCTGAGTCCAGCAATGGGAAGGTTCTCCTCGAAGCCAAACCCAAAGAAATTAGGGCTGGGGTGGGCAGAGGTCCCAGAGCCCCTCCAGGATGGTGCAGAGCTTGCAGCCAGGGCTGGGCTCTGCAGCTTGGTGCCGGGCAGACAGCTCTGCTCCGGATTTTCCCTCTCTCTGCTCCCATGGCAGCAGCCCCGGGCTGTGGTGGAGTAGAGGCTTCCCCGGCTCTCGTGTGCCCCCGGAGCACGGCTTGTCCTCGCGGACCCTCCTTCCCTGCGCTGTGCCGGTGTCCGGGATGTCCCTCCATCCCTCCATCCCTCCATCCCTCCATCCCTCCATCCCTCCATCCCTCCATCCCTCCACCCCTCCACCCCTCCATCCCTCCATCCCTCCACCCCTCCACCCCTCCACCCCTCCATCCCTCCCCATCCCCTGCCGGCACCTCCCGCACCAGCTCGGGCTGCTCGGAGGATGGAGAAGGTGGAGCGAGGTAAGATGAGCTCGCTCCCAGCTCCTATAAATAACCGTGCCAGCCCAGCCCGGAGCGGGAGGCACCGAGCCCGGGCTCCGGGGAGCCGCCGCTCCGTCCGAGGCGCGGGGGAGCAGCGCTGCGGTGACACGGAGCGTGTCCTGCGGGGACACCTCGGCTCCCGCACAGCCTGATCCCGCCGGGGATCGTGCCACACCTCGCTGGCACTGACAGCTGGCACCGCGGCCGGAGAGGTGTGGGCATCCCTGTCCTGCGGCGCGGGTGGCCGGTCTGCTTTTAGCTGGTGCCAGGCTGCGGCGTGGATGGGGTGTCTTTGGGGTGTGGGGCAGGTTTGGGGCCACGCTTTGGAGCAGAAGGGGAAGGCAGCTATTCCACAGGGAATAACCAGGTTTGGGAGGGGAAAGAGGGGCTTGTGGGGCTGATGCAGTGCCGGTGTGGGTCAGGAAAGCCTGGGTCCTGTCTGTCTGTCCAGGCTATGCCTTTGGAGGCAGTTTTGCTGGCATTTCCCCCACCTTTTGCCCATGAACCGAGCAGCAGAGCAGCTTCGAGGCGCGTGGGCACACAGGGAGATCCACAACCCTCCTCTCAGCAAGGAGGATTCCTTCATCTGGTGGCAGCTGCTGAGGCACGATGCTGGATGATCCCAGCTTGGAGCCTTTTATCAGGGAGCAAAACCACCCCTTCATCCACCCCCAGATGTGACCTTAGAGAACTTGCACTGGTGTCCCACCATCTGGCCCAGCTGCCCCACTGGGAGAGGAGTGGGCTGGACCTGATCCTCCCCCTCTGGAAAAGGAGGTGCCGTGGATGAGCTGGCCAGGGAGAGCTGAGAGATTGAGTGTGGATTTTCTCCCCTCCCCTGCTTTCGAAAAAAAAAAAAAAAAGGAAAGTCACTGCCTGCATGGTGAGTTATGTGGTGATGACTCCTTCTGATGGGCTACATATAAAATCCCTTGCCTCCCTGAGGATGCTCCCCGTTGAAAGCTTTTATGGCATCTTAAAAATAGCCACAGAGGGGGAGAGAATGAGAAGATGGATAGGTAGGTGGATCCCTAATAAGGAGAGAAGAGGAAGCAGCTCGAGAGGGAATGGAAAGACTTTGGTGAACGGCATGTGAGTGATTGCTGAGGGAGGGGGTGGTGTGGCCATACCGAACCGCTGAGCTGCGTGCCCAGCGGGAGCAGGAAACCCTATAAAAAGCCTGCCTGGGAGATATGTGCCTTGCACGTGCTGGGCAGAGGGATGGGGTGAGCATCAGCTCGGGCTGTGTCTCCTGCAGGCGCTCACTGCATTCTACAAGTAGCCGTTAAAAATAATCCGCGACTCTTGGCGGCTGCAGCTGCTGCTCCTGCTCCTGCGTGATTCCCAAACAGCTCCTGGCTCATCCCTGTGCCTTGCCTGCCTCCAGGCTCGGGCTGAGCGCCCTGCCTGGGAGCTGAGGGGTGAGCTTGTTCTTGGATTTCCCTGAGGTGGCCTTTCCCACCTGGGCAGTGCTCCGGGAAAGGTGCTGGAGCTGCCTCTGCTGTGGCTTTGTGCCACCTGACAGTTTGTAGTGCCCAGGGGTGACATCTGGGGATGGTGGGACTGGGATAGGGCTCAGTGAGGGCACAGCTCCCCAGGGCCTGGCTGGAGCAGCATTCCCAGAGCTGCTGGCAGGAGTGCCCTACGCTGGGACAGTCCTGCTTGGCTGTGTGGCACTGCCAACACAGCGTCTCCCGGACCCGGAAAGTGGCTCCAGGCCCTTCGCTGTGCTTGTGGCAGCTGTCCCCATCGCTCGGGGAAGATTACCAGAGTGTCTCCAAGAAATGCTAATTGCTTTGGCTTCTCTTGGTACAGCAGAGCCACTGGGCACAAAGGGCTCTTAGTCAGCCGAGAGATCTGCCAGATCCTTTCTCTGGATCCCCTGGAGGCCCTGGGGAGTCTGCTGTGAGCACTGCTGATCCCCACATCCCTGTGTCCCCAAGTGTCCCATCGGGTCCCCAGGCTGGCCCAGACCTGTGATCCCAATATCCAGTGGCACAAGGCACTGTGAACTCTCTTTGGGATGTGAAACCACCCAAACTCAGCCCCTGGCAGGCACAGCGTGGAGTCAGACGCACCCCTTGTGCTGCAAGAAGAGTGGCTGGAGGGAAAACAAGAGATTCCAGTCCTGGGAATGAGGATGGAGCTCGTGCTGTGGCCATCAGTGGTGCTCTATCTGTCCTCCCAAACCCCCGGGGTGCTGCTGCCCACCCCAGCTCTGCCCCTGGCTAGAAAAGCCCTGTGCAGGTGGCTTTGTTTGGTGCAGGCAGCTGGGAAACATTCCTTGGCTTTGCCCCTGCTTGAACTGCAGGGAAAAAATGCTGCTAACAAGGCTCCTCTGTCACATCCGCCAGCCTGTCATATCCAAGCCATCTCCTTCTTGCTTTCTCGTCTTTTTTATCTTTTTTTTCCTCCCTCAGCTAGACAGGAACCCAGGGAAGCAGAGGCTGTGGTGTGTTAGCCCTGCCCAACTCCAGGGAATAGTGAGGCTGGAGAGATCCTGGCTGATCCTTGCAGGTGGTTCTGAGTCTATTCTGGCTGGAGAATGTCCATCACCATCCTGCCCTGGAGTGCTGCATCCTGCTCTGGGATCCCAGCACAGGACAGGCTGGCAGAGTTGGGATTGTTCAGCCTGGAGAAGAGAAGCTTTGGGGTGACCTCAGTGTGGCCTTGCAGTGCCTGAGGGGAGCCTGCCAGAAACGTGGAGAGAAACTCTTTACAAGGCATGGAGTGACAGGGAATGGCTTCAAACTGACAGAGGGCAGGGTTAGATGTGATATTGGGAAGGAATTGTTCCCTGTGAGGTGGGCAGGCCCTGGCACAGGTGCCCAGAGAAGCTGTGGCTGCCCCTGGATCCCTGGCAGTGTCCAAGGCCAGGCTGGACAGGGCTTGGAGCAGCCTGGGACAGTGGGAGGTGTCCCTGCCCATGGAAGGGGTGGAATGAGATGATCTTTAAGGTCCCATCCAACCCCAGCCAGTCCATGATTCTGTCCCTGGTCCCTGCTCCCTCCTTGGCTGGGAGCACCCTGGGGGTGTTGAGAGGCAGGGCTGGCCAGGAGAGGACACCTGCAGCTGGCCCAGCCCTCCCTGCCTGCTCAGGTGGCAGCAAGGGCCCAGCTTGGGACACAGTTCTGTTCCCTGGCAGGCAGGTTTTGGCTCGCTTACCCAAAAGCACAACAAAGCACATGTTCATTTTTCCCCTGTTGAAAGGGGACTTGTTCCCTGGAAAGTGCCAGCTCCGCCGGGCCCATTGATTGCCTGTTAATTGTCGCTAATGAGGAGCTGGGCGAAGTGGCTTGCAGAGGCTGTTGGGGACAGACTGTCGCTTCGGCTTGGGAGGGACATCTCAGCGGGGAAGGGAGCCGTGACCTCGGCGTGGGTGAGCTGAGCTGCATGAATGGCTTTGTTAACGAGGAATGCTCCAATTCCTGCGCCCGCAGCACGGGAGGGCAGCGCTGCCCCGACTCGGCAGCGGCCAGGGTTAAGAGGATCTCCGGCGCTTTCCTGTACACAGATGGATTTATTTCCACGTGGGGATGCGATGGAGGGGGCTGAGCCCACCCTGGCCAGGAGGGAGGGCTCAGTCTCTGCGGCCCACGGCAGGGGCACAGGGCTGCAGCAGCAGGAGCCGGTGCCAGGGCTTGGCCCCTCGCCTCCAGCCTGCCAGTCCAAGGTTCTTTTTTCCCCAGCCCTGATGAAAGGCACCAAAGGCTTTTAGCAGGAGCCAGCCGTGTCTGCCTGCCTGGAGCTCCCCCTCTCCTTTTGAAGTCGGGATTCTGGACATCCGCGGGAGCCAAGGAGAGCACGAGCTTGGGAAGGAGGAGGGGAGGGCATTACGTCTGTGCCGACCCCCGTGTGCCCAGGGGAGTTCATTGCTCGAGGGGTGCCTTGTCCTGCCACATCCCCACCATGCCCAGCCTGGTCTGGCCCTGCCCTGCTTGGCATCTCTGGCTGGGCAGCCTCACATTCCCCCAGCTGAGGCTCACGATGTGGCTGGGGGGATATTTAAGCCCCCTTGGGAGTGTCTCACTGGTGCAGAGGTGTGTTTTTATTTGTGGAGACTCCTCAGAGCTTCCTGGGTGCTCATCCCCTGCTCCAGCAGCTCCTGTGGCACCCCTGCCACTCACCTCAGTGGTTCCTTTTATCTCCTCTTTGCTAAAATGGCTGAGCTGCTTCACCAGTCCTTTTCCTGGGAGTTTTCTCAGCTTTTCTCCCATTCCTGCCAGGTTCCTGTGTACCTGTGACCTCCTCCTGCCCCCTGGGTACACACTCCTGTCCTCACAGCTGGTGGCTGAGGCACCAGCCCAGCTCCTGCCTGCAGGAGGCTGTGTCTGTGTTTGCTGCTCAACCACAGCCAGGGTGGCTCTGCAGAGGGGGATCTCCCCTCTGGGATTTGTTATTTCATTAGAATAAACAACCAAGTGGGATGTTATTTTCCATTCCGGCTGAGAGAGGTTGGAGTTGCTGCTTTCTGACCCAAACTCTGATGTCTGTTTTTGGATTCTCTGCCTTTGAAGTGGGGAGGAGAAGGGAGAGTGGAGCATGTGGATGCTGCTCGTGTTCTTGCAGGACAAGGGCTGATGTCAAGGGATTGGTGGTTGTGCCTCTGCCTCCTACTCTGACCCTGGTTTGGGGTTCAGCTGAGCCCCAAGCCACGAAATGAAGTGTTTAGTGCTTTGTCTTCCCTGGTTCCAGGCTCCTTTCACAACCAGCCATGGCTGTGGATTTGGAACTGGCTATTGTTGGTATTCTGACCCCTAAAATACCTTTTGGGGGCTCAGGCAGCCCTGCTTCACTTGGGAAGCAGCAGGACAAAGAGCTGGCACAGCTGTGCTGAGAAATGTGCCTGGACCCCAAAACTGGGGCAGAGTGGGAGAGACTTGAGCTGGTGTGATGTGTGTGCTGTGCTGTGACCCGAGAGATGAGCCAACCCATCTGTGCTGGGACAGGGAAGGTGCTCGGTGACCTCACCCTGACTCCATCCCTCCATCCATCCATCCATCCATCCATCCATCCATCATCCATCCATCCATCCATCCATCCATCCATCCATCCATCCATCTATCCCTGTCCATCCATCCATCCATCCCTCCATCCATCCATCCATCCATCCATCATCCATCCATCATCCATCCATCCATCCATCCATCCATCTATCCATCCATCATCCATCCATCATCCATCCATCCATCATCCATCCATCATCCATCCATCCATCCATCCATCCATCTATCCCTGTCCATCCATCCATCCATCCCTCCATCCATCCCTCCATCCATCCATCCATCCAATCCATCCATCCATCCATCCATCCATCCCTCCATCCCTCCATCCCTCCATCCATCCATCATCCATCCATCCATCCATCCATCCATCCATCTATCCATCCATCCATCCATCCATCCATCCATCCATCATCCATCCATCCATCCAACCTCACCCTGACTCCATCCATCCATCCCTCCATCCCTCCATCCATCCATCCATCCATCATCCATCCCTCCACCCATCCATCCCTCCATCCATCATCCATCCATCCATCCATCCCTCCATCCCTCCATCCCTCCATCCATCCATCCTCACCCTGACTCCTTCCATGGAGTCAGGTTGCTGAGGTTTGGAGCTGCCTTGGGGGGTGGAAGGGCTCCTCCTGGGGCTCTGGCAGGTGCCACCTCCTGCACCGCAGTGGGACATTCACACTGGCGGGGGACAGGTCGCGTCCTGGAGGGATCCTCTGCTGGGACAGTGGAAGGAGACAGAAGATGTCTCAGTGGATTTTGCTGAAGGTCATCCCAAGGTGAGCAGTCTCAAGGCAGCTCCATCTCCCACCACAGTTGTTTTCCCTCCCCGTCGCTCCCTCCTGCCCCAGCCTTTGCTCCATGACTGTTTGCTTCTCCTCCTTTTTTTCCTGCCACCCCACCTTCCTTTTCTCTTTCCCTGTTTCTCTCCTGGCAGCTTTGTTCTCCTGGCTGTGTACGGGGGTTGCCATAGTGACTGCCAGAGCATCTCTGCATCCCGCAGGAGTGGTCCTGCGCCTGCCCTGGCCATGGCGAGTGGCAGGGCACCCTCCTGCCCCTCCCAGGGCCATCTGCCCCCGCCTCCCAGGGATGGAATTCCCTGGGGACATGCCTGTGGCACATCCTGGTGCATGGGGAGAGGAGGACCCAGCCTGGGGTGGCCCTCAGCAGCTCAGGATGGGGCTGGGGTGCAGGGCTGGCCGCGTGGCACAGCTTCATTGCTGCCAGAAACATTCCAATAAAATGTTCCATAAATATTTTTTAATGAACAGACACTACTTGAGGAAAACAGAGGAGCTGCAGCACAGGGAGTCCCTTTGGGTGTGGAGGCAGAGCTGCTTGTGGCCTTCTGGTGGCGATTTGCAGATGACAATATCTCCTTGCAGTGTGTGTCAGGATTGCTGGGCCCCTTTCAGGAGATAATTAGGATGACGTGTTATTAGCTGATTACTGGGGAAACATACATTTACTGAGGATTTATTCTGCAACCAGCATTAATCTCCTGTATAGCTGCTAAACCCCCATAAATAATCTGATTTTGATAATCAATTGCTATTGCAAGTTCCCCTATAAATCTCAATTAAATGCACATTTAACTCGCATCAAGTTGCCAAATTTGCTGGTAGATGTGTGTCCTGCTGCTTGCCTGGGGCAGATGTCTGGGATGTGCAAGCTCAAGTCTGTTTTTCAGACAGCCTGAAACCAAAATGAGTTTGGCAAGGCAGAGCAGCCCTAGGAACAGTACCGCTCCTCTGCTGCGGTCCCAGATGGGCAATCCAGCACATCCCAGCTTGCTGCTGCTGCTCCAACGCTGCTGTGCCTGGCTCTCCCCAGCCTTGTCTTGGTGCTGGGGTTGGCATGAGGGCAGCAGGAGGGGACTGTGCCTCCGGAGCATCCCAGGGAGGGGAGACGGAATTGCCAAAATCCGTGTGGGGGCTTTCACCAGCACTTCCTGGAGTGGAAATTGAGATTGGCTCGGGCTTGGCTGAGTCCTGGCCACCCTCGGGCTGCTGTGGTGACTTTTCCAGCCTTGGTGCTGGTGGATGGCTCGGAGGGTGGGGACATCCTGCAGGGAGGGGGTGACCAGCAGGACAAGGTGCTGCCTTTGGACCTGGAAGGAGACTCCAGGCATTAATGGGCTCTGTTTGCTGCTGGGGCCACACTGATTTATTTTATCATCTCGTTTTGGCAACAAGTGCACCTGAGGGAGGGCAGAGAGCTGGGTGGCCGTGGCAGAGCTCTGGTGACGTGTTCCATGCTGGGGACCCGCTGGGGGCATGGAAAACCTCCTGCTGCCTTTCAGGGTGTGGGATTGTGGCCTCACCTGGGCTGCTGGACCCCCCAGGTGAGGGTGGTTTTGGATTTTTTGGAACATCCTTGCTGCCTGTGTGGGTGTCAGGAGTGTCAGTGTGGCCTGTGATGATCTTGGTGATGGGGACTGCACTGGGGGAGCCACAAAAGAAATTACCAAGCTGTTCAAATTGCTGGGAAGATGTCTGAGAGCTCCTCCTGAGCCTGGCTGGAGCCCAGGCTGCTGATTGTGGTGGTGGGGGAAATACACAAACATACAGATGGCAGGGAGAGCAAAACCTGCTGCCTTCTAATAGCGAGGGCTTCATCTCCGGCCAACTGCAGCCCACGGCAGGCAGAGGCTGAGCAGCAATGGCTTTGGGCGAGAACAGGCTCTGTGGGGCAGCACGATGGATCTGAGCCTGGGGAGGAGCAGGAGTGCCAGGCTGGGCACACCTGGGTGTGCTGGTGACAGCCACAGGCAGGGCTGGCAGGTGCCACGAGCCCCAGATTGGCTCCCAGGGGTGGCTGTGACCACTGCAGCCTGCTCTGGCCCTGGCACTGTGGGGTGTGTCCTCCCTCTGAACCCACCTTTCCCCTCTGCCTCTCTCTGGCTCAGAGAGGTCTGGGATGCTGCCATTTGTCACCAGCCTGGCATCACCTTGCCCAGGTACTGCTGCACCCCTGGGTCCCCTTCTGCTGGCCCTGGTAGTGCCAAGGGGCTCTGGGGGCTCCTCAGAGCTCTGTCCCATGGGGTTTTATTTTACCCCAGTATTAAGGGTGGGGTTGGAAAGATGGAATCAGGCACCGAGGGGCTGGGAATGTGGGGTTTTCCAGCAGTGTCCCCAAGATCCTGTGGATCAGAGAGCCTGTCCTGAGGCTCTGTGGTGCCTGAAACACTGCAGGGGGAGTCCCCATCCCTGGAGGTGTCCAAGGAAGGACTGGACATGGCACTCAGTGCTCTGGGCTGGGGACAAGGTGGGGTTTGGACTTGATGGGTTTGGAGGGTTTTTCCAACCCAAATGATTCTGTGAAGCGTTGATGGCCATGGGGCTCTCCCTGTCCCCCACTGCCTCCCCCACCTGAGCATTCCCCTCTCTGCCACCCATATGCAAGGCCAGGTGTCTCAAATGAACTCCCTGCAGGGTGGGGACAATCTTTTTAGGGCCACTTAAAGGCTCCATTTGCTGCCTTTAACAGAATTAGAGAGGGGATCACGATAGATTAAAAAAAGCAGTAAACACCCTCTGTGCAGGGCCCTGCAGAGGCTCTGCTCAGCTCTGCCCTGGGAGGGGATTTACACATTTTTGGGGGATGCAGGAGCAGATTTCATCTCCTCCAACCCCACAATTTGCAGGGAGTTTGGTTCAGGAGGGCTCCGAGGGGATGTGGCAGTGCCCTTCCTGCGGCAGCCCTAGATCTGAAAGAGGTCCCAGTTGTTTGAGAAAGCACCTTCCCAGGATATAAGAGCGGCTGGAGGAATTTGGAGCCTGCCTGGGAAGTTCCTGCTGGAGTTTTGCCCCCAGCCCTGAGCTGTAATTCATCCCCTGGAATGGGCCTGGCTGGGGGATTGCTGGGCTGGAGCTTCCCATCCCTCTGAGCACGTGCTGGTGGCATTGAGAGGGCTCTGTAACAAATATCCCCTCCCTGCAGCCTATTTCTGGGGACATTGTCCCCTCTGTGATGCCAGGGCCTGCTTCGCCAGCTGTCACCCCCAGCCCAAATTCCCGTTTCGTTGCATTAATATCCATACAGTGCCTCTGGATGGGGATTTGATTTCATTTGGCTCCCCGGAGGAGAAAGAGTTAAAAATAGCAAATCCAACACCCCTCATTCCCTGGCTATGACGCAGTCTCCCAGGTTGGAGTTACAATGCCGACAGGAATAAGGTTTAAAATAAAACAAGGGAGTGTTCTGCACTCTGCAGAATGGAAGAGAAGACATGGAGGAGCCTCTGGTTTTGTAAAACAAGCAAGAGTTTGTCTCCCTCGCAGTGCTCGTGGCCAGATAAAGGATGCTGCGCACACAGAGTGATCAGTGGGGGATTCAGGAGGTTCCCAGCCCACCACAGGAGAAACCAGGGAAGAATGAGCTCAGCGCACTCTGCTTCGGAGCAGCACGTGCAGAGCACCTCGCCAAGGCCCAGCTGGGCTCCAAACCCGGCCAGCAGGGCAGGGATGTGCTGGAGGCAGAGCTCCTCGGCTCCTCGGAGGCTGCAGGGTGCAGGCAGGGACAGAGCAGGCGGATCCTCTCCCAAAAGTGCTCCCAGACGATGGAAGCAACAGTCTGCTGCAAGGTGGCGAGGTGCCAACCTGGCTCTGCCTCATCCTACGGGGCTGCTGCTCTGATCTGGCAGAGAAAATCCTAAATCCCCACTTTTCTCCCTCTCAGACGCTGCCCTAGTTTAAAAATGTCAGCTCCTGGCTTTTCTTTTGTAATATTTTAAATATAGCACCCTTTATGTTTCTGATGGATGCGCCATATGTTTGGGAAGCGGCGCCGAAATCCACCGGGCTCGTGGGTGGAGGTTAAAGGGAAAAAGCATTTCCATACGGGAAGCTGCAAACACAAAACACAGCAGCAGCAAGCAGCAAATCCCTCCTGCAGCAGCCAGGAATAAGCTCCTTTCTGTCCCGGCTGTCTCCGGGTGTTCGTGCGAGGAAGGAGCCTGAATGTTTCCATTGTGTCACCTCCTGTCCTGGCCACCCTGGCACTGCCTCCGCAGCCCCTCCAGTGCCCAGCGGGAGATGCCACCATCTGACAGCTCCTTTGCCCTTCCCCTGCCTCGGAAAGCCCCTTTGCTGCTTTCTCTTTGGGGGTTTTAGGAGTTTTTTCCAGCTGGGATGGGTCCCTTGCGCTCCAGCTCGCCCAGACGGCTGCGGCCCTGGCTGGGGGTGGTGGTGGGTGGGCTTTGGCAGCCAGGGGACAGTCCCCCCGGGTCCCTGCACTCCCACACAGCCAGGACTGCCTCCCAGCACTAAACACAGCCTCTGTTTAGCAGGAAATCTGGCCTCAGCAAAACTGATGAGCTCAGGCTTTTCATCTTTCGGCCAGGACCTGGAGTTTAGATTCTTCTACTCCACACATCCCTCAACTTTAGGACCCAAGTGTAGCCCCTTGCATGGACCCCCCAAAACTGTCCAAAAGCTGAAAATAGCATCCTGTGGGCTGGGGCTGGGTCCAGCCTCAGTCGAGGTCGCCCCTCCTTCTCTGGCTGAGCTGGCTGGGGGTCCCCACTTGTCACACCTCAGCAATCAAACCCAGGGAGGAGATGGGCTTTGGCCTGGCTGCCAAGGGGGCTGTGCCCCTCGAGACCACCCTGCCAGGGCAGAAGGAGAGAGCCTGGGGTGGCCCAAAGCTCCCACTGGCTGTGTTTGGCCCCACACCCCGAGGGTGGGTGGGATGCAGTGGGGGGTCACAGAATCCCAGAATGGTTTGGGTTGGGAGGGACATTAAAAATCATCTCATTCCACCCCCTGCTGTGGACAGGGATGCCTCCCACCACAGCAGGGTGCTCCAAGCCCCATCCAACCCAGCCACGGGATGGGCACAGTGGAGGAGGGGATGTGGAGAAGCCTTTCACAGGTGCTCTTGCCCTGGAGATTTTGGGCTGTGTGCCTTGGATGTGGCAGATCCAGCAGCAGGGCACGGGGAAGCTGCTGCCAAGGGCTTGGCTGGACACTGGCTGCAGTGTGGTGTCCTCCAGAGTGTGGCCTCAGGTGGCTCTGCTGCCCCTAGGATCCACAGAGGGCCACCAAGCCCAGCCCCGTGTCACCGTGACTGCTCGGACGGATTTGTGCTCACCCAGATCCTATCCCAGGGTGTGTATTCCCAGCCCAGCCCTGCTGTTGTGCCTGTGCACATCCTCCTCCTCCGCCTCCTCCTCCTCCTCCTCCTCCTCCTCCTCCTCCTCCTCCTCCTCCTCCTCCTCCTCCTCCTCCTCCTCCTCCTCCTCCTCCTCCTCCTCCTCCTCCTCCTCACTCACTCAGTTTCTTTGCTTCCACAACAGCTCGGGCCAGAGTTTTTAAGCTGTACCAGATGTAAGGACAAAATCCCATCTTCAGCCTCTCAGCAGGCTTCCCTCCCCACCCGGCTCCAGTGACCCTTCCTGCAGCCCAAAATGCTGATCCCAGCGAGTGCTGCACATCTGGCAGGGCTGCAGGAGCTGCTGGAGCCACGGCAAACGCCGGGGGCGGGCAGGGGATGGCTCCTGCTGCAGGGAGAGGTGTGCAGTGAGAGGGCAGGAAGGTGCTGGTGGCTCCTGCCATGGTCATGGCCATGTTGGTGTGGGTTTTGGGTGTAAAAGGGCTGGTTTGGGGTGTAAAAGGGCTGGGTTTGGGTGTAAAAGGATTCGTTTGGGGTGTAAAAGGGCTGGTTTGGGGTGTAAAAGGGCTGGTTTGGGGTGTAAAAGGATTGGTTTTGGGTGTAAAAGGATTCGTTTGGGGTGTAAAAGGGCTGGTTTGGGGTGTAAAAGGATTGGTTTGGAGTGTAAAAGGGCTGGTTTGGGGTGTAAAAGGGCTGGTTTGGGGTGTAAAAGGGCTGGTTTGGGGTGTGAAAGGGCTGGGTTTGGACGTAAAAGGGTTGGGTTTGGGGTGTAAAAGGGCTGGTTTGGGGTGTAAAAGGGCTGGTTTGGGATATAAAAGGCCTGGTTTTGGGTGTAAAAGGGTTGGGTTTGGGTGTAAAAGGGTTGGGTTTGGGTGTAAAGGGCTGGTTTGGGGTGTAAAAGGGCTGGTTTGGGGTGTAAAAGGTTGGTTTTGTGCCACACCTGGTGTCACCTGTCCCCTCTGTGACTGGGACTGAGCTGTCCCCTCCTGTTGGGCACAATTCCCTGCTCCGGGCTCGCCACAGCTCCTGCCCAGGGCAGCCGTGCATTTCAGCAATTATTAATTAAAATGCAATCTATCCTTTCTCATCCTCTCCCCGAGACACCAAGAACTGCTAAAATATTCTCAGGGATAATAGGGAGGGGAATTAAGCAGTTCCTGGGAAATTCGAGCTGTGGCTTTCGGAGATTTATCGCTGTTCTGAGCCTGTGATTCCCTGTCGGGCTCTCCATCTCCACACTCTGGAGATACCAGGCCTGCTGGGAATGCAGGGGGAGAGCACTCTGGGTGTGATGCTGTGTGAGGATGAGGATCTGTCTGTCCCATGAGGGATGTGGGGGGCTCAGCCTGGAGAAAAGGGGATCAGGGGGGACCTTGTGGCTCTGCACAGCTCCTGCCAGGAGGGGACAGCCGGGGGGGTCGGGCTGTGCTCCAGGGAACAGGGACAGGAGGAGAGGGAACGGCCTCAGGCTGGGCCAGGGGAGGCTCAGTTGGACATCAGCAGGAATTTCTCCATGGAAAGGGAGGTCAGGCCTTGGCAGGGCTGCCCAGGGAGGTTTGGAGTGCCCATCCCTGGAGGTGGCACTCAGTGCTCTGGGCTGGGGACAAGGTGGGGATGGGGCACAGCTTGGACTCGATGGCCTTGGAGATCTTTCCCAACCTCAATAATTCTGGGATTCTGTGGATATTCCTCATGGAGAGCAGTTCCCAGTGCAAACACAGAGTTGGGAGCAGAGCTGGGCAGCAGCCAGGAGGATATTCCCCAAATCCTGATTCCATCCCAGCTGAGGGGCCTGGCATGGGCAGACAGGCAGCAGCATCCCTTGGGGGTCCCAGTCCCTCCCAGTTTGGGGGTCCCAATCTCTCCCAGTTTGGGAGTCCCAGTTTGGAGGTCCCAGTTCAGGGTCCCAGTCCCTCCCAGTTTGGGGGTCCCAGTCCCTCCCAGTTTGGGGGTCCCAGTCCCTCCCAGTTTGGGGGTGCCAGTCTCTCCCAGTTTGGGGGTCCCAGTCTGGGGTCCCAGTCCTTCCCAGTTTGGGATCCCAGTCCCTCCTGGTTTGGAATCCCAGTCCCTCCCAGTTTGGGGGTCCCAGTCCCTCCCAGTTTGGGATCCCAGTCCCTCCCAGTTTGGGAGTCCCAGTTTGGGGGTCCCAGTTTGGGGCCCCAGTCCCTCCCAGCTTGGGGGTCCCAGTTCCTCCCAGTTTGGGGGTCCCAGTCCCTCCCAGTTTGGGAGTCCCAGTTTGGGGGTCCCAGTCTGGGGTTCCAGTCCCTCCCAGTTTGGGATCCCAGTCCCTCCCAGTTTGGGGGTGCCAGTCTCTCCCAGTTTGGGGGTCCCAGTTTGGGATCCCAGTCCCTCTTAGCTTGGGGGTCCCAGTCCCTCCCAGTTTGGGATCCCAGTCCCTCCCAGTTTGGGGGCTGTGGAGCCCCGAGCTCTGCTGGGAGGGGCTCCCGTGGTGTCTGCAGACAATGTGTGAGCACCAGCAGTGCTGGCTGCAGCTGCAGCTCCAGGAGATGCTGTTGCCATGACAAGCCGTGCAAGTGTTATTGGGGAAAAGCTCTTGTTGAGCTTCTGCTCTTCCAGGGTTACACCTCCAGGTGCTGCAGCCCTTCCTGAGCTCTCTGCCCCCCAAATTCCCACACGGGGGGGTGCAGAGCCACAGTCCTGGCCCCTCGCCCTCCTCCAGTTCCCTCACAGCCATCCTGGCAGGGTTCTTTCAGGAAGGGGAAGGTGTCAGTTCTCCCAAATAGTGACAGGACAAGAGGGAACGGCCTCGAGCTGGGCCAGGGGAGGCTCAGCTTGGACATCAGGAGGAATTTCTCCATGGAAAGGGAGGTCAGGCCTTGGAACTGCCCGGGGAGGTGGTGGGAATGCTGAAGGGGACACTCACCCTCCTCCAGGACCTCTTTTCCTGGAGGAATGCTCCGGGAGTGTCCCTCCCTGTGAGGATGCCACACACAGGTGGTTCTTCTGCCAGGGTGGGAATTCTTGGGATCCAGAGGAATTCCTGGCACACAGTGTGTCCCCGGAATTCTTGGGATCCAGAGGAATTCCTGGCACACAGTGTGTTCCCTGGGTCTGCACAGCCCAGGGTGGAGCTGCCAGGCTGTGCTGGGAGCACTGCTGTGCCTTCCTGGTGTCAGGCTACTCTGCACTCAGCTCAGCAAATTTCCTTGCAGCTCTGAGAACTAGAAGAGCAACTTTTTCCTCTTTTTCTTGGGAATCTGGGAAAATCACAGCAGCAGCAGCAGCAGCCAGCGCTTCCAGCAATCCAGGCTGGTCCCAGATCCCTCGCTCAGGACACCCCAGGGTGCTGCTGGAATGGGGTTGGGGGTTCCTGCAGGCAGGAGGTGAAACCTGCTGACCTCCGTGGGGTTTTGGGGTTTCCCTGGCACATTCCAGCCCCTCCTGTGTGGGAAGTAAACATCCTGCAGGGAGGCACGGGCAGCTGCCTGCGGCCAGGTCAGCGTGGGAAGACAATCACGGCTTCCTCCACACTCATTTGGAGAATAATTTCCATGAATGCAGCCAGAAACAAATTCTGCTGTGCAGGCAGGGCCCGGGCTGTTCACTGCTCCGTTCTTTTTTTTTTGTTTTTCCTTCTATCCTCCTGATTTTTCTCCTTGTCTCCTTCCCTCTGTCTCTTTACCCTTCTCCTCTGTCTCTGGGTGTTCTGGACCTCCCTCCTGTCTCTTTTCACCCCGTGCCCCCATGTGACCCAGCTCCCACCCTGGCACGATGTCCTGCCGTGCCCTTACCACGCTTTGACACCTCTTTGGGCACCTGTGACCTCCAGCCACACTCATCCCGGCCCTGCCTCCAGCTGAAGGGTGTTCCCTCCCTCGTGTGATGCCAGCGCTGGCCCAGCATCGCCAGCTCCGTGCCCTCCCCCATGGTGGCATCTGCCACTCCCTGGTGCCATCCTCGGGGCACCCACGGCTTGTTTGTGCCCTCTGTGACACCAAGGAGGGGACAAGGAGTGACAGCCATGACGGCCAGCTTGAGGCAGGTGGGAGCAATAATTGGTCCTGATCTAATTAGGGAAGCCTAGGGCTGGATTAGGAGCTGTGGCAGTGGAGGGTTTTTAGCTGTAAGCCACAGATGGCTTTGCTGGGAGCCGGGAGAGGAGAGGAGAGGAGAGGAGAGGAGAGGAGAGGAGAGGAGAGGAGAGGAGAGGAGAGGAGAGGAGAGGAGAGGAGAGGAGAGGAGAGGAGAGGAGAGGAGAGGAGAGGAGAGGACAGGACAGGACAGGACAGGACAGGACAGGACAGGACAGGACAGGAGAGGCTAGCTTGGGCTGGAGTGGGTTCATAATCCTGCCTGGAATACGCTCCAAGCTGACTGACAGAGCTGCTTCCTGCAGTTTGGGGACAGCCCAGAGCCTGCTGTGGGGGAGCTGGGGGGTCCCCACTGCCCCCAGCCCCCTGCCCCACACTGCCGGTGCCTGTCCCTCATGGGGACAGAGATGGAAACGGTGGCAGAAGCAGCCGGGGCTGCTCTAGGCTCAGCCTGCCCCACAGCTGACCCTGGTGCCTGTCCTCAGCCCATGGGGACTGCTCAGACTGCCCCAGCTTAAAAATGTTAATGTATTAAGCAAGGAGCCATGGGATGCTTCTGGATTTTACTGAAGGGAAGGATCAGAAGGGAAAATCTTTTGTCCAAAGGTGAATCTGGCATTTTCTCCTTGATGGAAATGGCTTTTATCTGTGGAAGCTCCACGGGAAGCAGTGCAGTCCCTTCCTTTATTTCAGGGGTGATTTGGCTGATCCTTCACCGGGGTCCCTCAGCCAGCTCAGTGCTGCTGCCACCCCCAGTGTCACCTCCTCAGCAGGGAGCTGGGCTCGGTTATCTCAAAGGTCTTTTCCAACCTCGTTAATTCTGATTCTGTGTCTGGAGCAGGCACGTTCCCCCATGCCAGGGTCAGGGCAGCCCTACAGGACTCAGGCTGAGGCTCTCCCATGCCTGCCCGAGGAACCAGCATCGTCTGGCTCCAATCCCATCTTTCCCTTCCTTCCCAAGGCGTTTTTTCGGCTGCAGCCAAGCTCTGGCCGCTGCAGGACAGCAGGCAGGAGCCTTTGGCCCCGCTGCTGATGAGAAACCCATATCCCGTGGCCCTGGAGTTCCCACCCTTCCTCCCCGGCCACCCCTGGGACACAGCACAGCTCCTGCCTGGAGGGGAAATCCTCCCCTCGCCCTCACCTCCCCTTTGGAGCCAGCCAGGCCCCCCGGGTTCCCGCTGCAGCAGGAGGATTTGGGGTGCAAATCCTCGTCCCCATGTCCCAGTGGGGTTTCTTTATCTCTCTCTCTGCCCCCAGCCCGGCACACTGTGTCCATCGCCGCTGCTTCACCCCAGCCTCTCCCTCAGCCTGCAGAGCTTCCAGCAGAATTCCTTCCTGGCCACTCACTGCCGCCCCTCAGCCTCGACGCCTCCGGGGCTGGGGTGCTGCCAGGGCTGGGCTTCCTCTTCCTCAGCCTCCTCAGCCTCCCCAGCCCCGCTCCTGACCCTCTCCTCGGCCCTTCCCAGGGTCTGCTGGCCGTGCCCCCCGGGAATGCCCAGCTTTGCTTGCCCTCCCTGCTGGAGCTGCATCCCTCACCTGTGCCTCGCTGCGCCCACCAGCCAGGGGAGAGGAGGATCTCCAGCCCCAGGGACCGAGCAGGGCATATTGCTCACTGCCAGGCACCAGGGAGCAGTGGGAAGCTGCTGGAAGGAGTGCAGCCTCACGGAGGTGTGAAAATTCCTGCCAGCATCGTGTGCCGTGCTGCCCGAGCATCCAACTGGCATCCAGCACTCCAGGGGCTGGATCCCAGGCTGGAACACACACTTCCCTACACATTCCAGGCTTTGGATCCCGTGCTGGAACACCCATTTCCCTACACATTCCAGGGGCTGGATCGCATTCTGAAACACACACTTCCCTACACATTCCAGGGGCTGGATCCCATTCTGGAACACCCATTTCCCTACACATTCCAGGCTTTGGATCCCATGCTGGAACACACATTTCCCTACACATTCCAGGGGCTGGATCGCATTCTGAAACACACACTTCCCTACACATTCCAGGGGCTGGATCCCATTCTGGAACACCCATTTCCCTACACATTCCAGGCTTTGGATCCCATGCTGGAACACACATTTCCCTACACATTCCAGGGGCTGGATCCCATTCTGGAACACCCATTTCCCTACACATTCCAGGGGCTGGATCCCATTCTGGAACACCCATTTCCCTACACATTCCAGGCTTTGGATCCCATGCTGGAACACACATTTCGCTACATATTCCAGGGGCTGGATCCCATGTGGAACACACATTTCCCTACACATTCCAGGGGCTGGATCCCATTCTGGAACACACACTTCCCTACGCATTCCAGGGGCTGGATCCCATTCTGGAACACACATTTCCCTACACATTCCAGGGGCTGGATCCCATGCTGGAACACACACTTCCCTACACATTCCAGGCTTTGGATCCCATGCTGGCACCCCCTTGCTCAGCCCTTGCTGCAGGTGGCAACTCTCAGTCCCTGCATCACCCCTGGCACCCCCCAACCTCAGCTTCCCGCAGTGGCACTGCCTCTCCTTATTTGCTTTTCCACAGTCCTCTTCACCTGTGGCTCTCCCAGCACTGTGCAAGTATTAATTACTGGCAGTTAATTAAGGCAGGCGTGCCCATCCTCCTGTGCGGATGCTGTGTCATGAACACGCTGACAGCCGTGTCAAGGCATCCGAGCTGGGTGGGAGTTTCCAGTTACCTGCAGAAAATGATCCAAACCCCACCTGGAGCAGCTTCTCCCTGATAGACCTTCCTGGAGAACCAATGAGCTGGGAGAGAGGTGGGAAAAGAGCAGGACGTGCACTGGTCCCAGGAAGGAAAAAAGGAAGGATGGATCTTTAGAAATGCCTCTGGACAGCCCTGGTGTGCTGCTGCTGGGGTATGTGGGTCTGTGGGGCTGCCTGGGGGGAACCCAAGCTGCTGGTGGAGCTTGTCTGGAGCCCCCTTGGGGGCTGTGCCTTGTTATTTGTGTTGGTGGTGAGCAGCAAATGGAAATTTGGTAGATGGAAATTATCCCGTCATCCTTCCACTCCTGAAGGGCTCAGGGTGTTCCAGAGGTTCAGCATTTCCCCATCCTGCTGCTGCCTGGACACCGCAGGAAGAGCACAGGAAGACAAACAAGGTCGTTGACCCTCCCGAAATGAAGGAGGGGATTGCCCAGGGAGCACAGGGGGAATTGCTCACTCGGAGCAGCCCTGGGGATGTGCCAGAGCTGCCCTGCCCAGCCGTGGGGGTTGTTTGGGGGGCTGTCCCCTGGCCAGGTCACACACTCCTGAGCACGGCCACCGCTGCCTGACCCTGGGGCTGCGCGGGGCAGCAATCCCTGACCGGAGGTGCCACCTTAATCCGGATCAGGGGGAATCTGTCGAGTGCCCACGCAGCCCCGTGGCAGTTCCCTGCCCGGCTGTGCCCACAGCCCCTCCAGAACCAGCCAGGACATGGGCACAGCCCCACAGGAGCCTGGCCCTGGGCGAGTTCTGCACTGAGAGTGGAGCACAAGCACATGAACTGCTGACCAAACCAGCTCTGAGCAAAACAGGAGCAAGCTGGGGGCAGATTAAGGCATTCCTTGGGCAGCTCCCACCCCCTCTCCATGCCCGCTGTCTCCCAGCCTGCGAGGCCACTAATGCTACTTACATTATTAGTGGATTATTTGGGTGTAATGAGCTTTGCCCCGCTCAGCTGGCCCTGTGCTCGGGGCTGTGGGATGTGTAATACTTCCTGCACGGGGCCACGAGGCGGGCAGCTGCTGCCTGGAACACAGGCACACAATGCAGCAATGTTCCCGGACAGAATTCCAGCCCGGGCTGGAGGTTAAGCACAAATCAGAGAGCTTTGGGTGCAGAGCTGAACAAAGCAGGAGGCTGATCGTGCCCCGAGCCATCCCCATGGGCACAACCCACAGGGACTGGATCAGATCCATCCCTGCCCGTGGTGGAGCACAGCTAAAAGCATCTTTTCCATCCCCAGCTCCTTTCCCTCTGCCTTCCTCCCATCAGACCAAGCCAGGGCTTGGCGATGTGTTGCTATGGACACCAGGAAGTTTTCCCTGGAGACCAGAAGCCCGCACTAAGTGATGTCTGCATTTTCTGACATAGATTATTATTATTCTTGTCTTCCCCCTTTTTTTTATTGTGAATGTTCAAGTGTGGATGAATTCCTGGCCTTCCCCCCCACCTCTGTCCTGCTTTCCTCCCCCAGCTTTGTGCATTTCCATGGCTGTGTCCCAGGGCTTGGCTTCGGCTTCATTCTGGGCCAGGGTGTGAGCAGTGGGTGCGTGGGAGGAAGTTTCAGCTCTGTAACTCTTGCTCTGCTGGAGACCCCTACAGAGGAGATCCCCCATTTATTCCAGCCTTGGGAGATCCCTCAGGTGGCTGCAGCACTCATGGGCACCCTTTATCCTCAACAGGGATTCCTGTTCCCATGGCTTGTGCCTCTTGGGTGAGGATTCCCTGCTCCCTTCATTGTGTTTGGGACCTCAAAGTGATTTAGGTGTGGACTAATTAGTGTCCCTGCTGGGCTGAGCCCCAGGCCTGACTCCCATTTTGTCACTGCTCTGCTGGCACTTGGTGTCCTTTAGTGTCTCAGGTACCTCTGAGAGCCCTTGGCTTGCAGGGAAGGGAAGTCCCAGCAGCTCTTGGAAGTTCTTGGAAGTCAAGGCTGAGCTCTCTTTGCAGGAGGGCACTCGGAGCTTCCCTCGCAGCCCATTCCCAGCAGCTCCAGGGACGGAGCCGTGCTCAGGGAGGGTCAGCCCATTTCCCGGAGGGAAGCAGTGCTGTGTCTCTGGGCACTTGGCACAGGCAATGGGATTTTACTGTGACACAGTCTCAATGTCATTTTGACTTCTCTTGCTTGGCTTTTGAAGCCAATAATGGGCTGTTTCTGTTCCCTGTCACTTGATCTGCCCCTTGGTGAGCGAGGAGCCTCTGATGAGTGATCTCCTCTGTCCTGTGCCCCTTCTTCCCTGCTCTGGAGGGACTTCACAGGCTGCCTTTCAATCAGCTGCTTCTCTTGTTCCTGGGAATGCAGTTCAGCACTGGGTCAGAAAAGCTCTGGCCCATTGAAATCCTGCTTTTTGCTGCTCCAGTTGCCTGAATCGTGACACCCTCTCGGAAATCTACAGCAAATAAATCCTGCACTGCTCGGCCCCTGCCCTCAGTGGCTGGCGTGGTGTCAGCCTGGCTGGAGCTCCTGCACAGCCCAGGCACTCGCAGGTGGGGCAGGGAAAGCAGGAGCTGCTCTGGGTTTGCTCTGTGTGTTTGGGAATGGCCTCGAGGCAGCAGAAGGATCCCTACGGAGCAGGGTCTGACCCTGGAGCGTGGGGTGAGGCTGGGACCTCTGTGGTGTTCCCAGAGCAGGCGAGGAGCGGAGCTGAATCCCAGCACTGTCTGCAGCAGGAGAAAGTTGTCTCTTGCCCTTCCCTGCAGCTCCCAGCTCCTTGCAGAAGCTCCACGCGCCGCGGGGCCGCTCCGGAAGGAGCCGCGGCACTGGGATGCTGCTCCTTGCTGAGGAGGTGACAGTCCCACCAGGGGCAAGCGCTGGCTTGCTGTGATGTTTGAAAGCTCCCTGACAAATGACTTCTTCCTCCAGTTCCTAAGCAAACAAGTGGAAGCTCCAAAAAAGCAGCAGTTCCTTCCCGTGCTGCTGCCAACCCGGAGCTCGCTGGGCTGTCTCGGAGCTGCTCAGCAGCCACCAGGGCTGGGCAGTGGGGGGCTGGAGCCCCCAGTGTCCTCCTGCACCTGCCGTGGGGACAGGAGAGCATCCAGGGAGCTCTGGGTGGCTTTGGGATGGTGCTGGGACTTGGCTGTCCGTGCAGGGACAGGGAGCAGTGCCCAGGTATGGACACTGCACAGTTTGGGATTGCAGACCACTGAGCCACACATGGCAAGTGGCTCTTTTGTGGGGCAGGGAAATCCTAAATGCAGGCAGGCCTGGGCTCCCATCTCAGGGTCACTGGGTGCTGTCCTTGTCACTGGGTGCTGTCCTTTGCCCTTAGTGCTGGCCTGATGTGCCGTGGCCGTGCCACTGCCACTGGACTGCACTCAGTGCAGTGACACCCAGCTGTGTCCCAAACCCTAACAGACCCTTCCCCTCTCTCCTGTTGCCCTCCCTCCTTTCTGCCAGCAGTTCCCTATCAGCAAAACCCCTACACCCCCGGGAGCAGCTCCTCTGTCATCCAGTGCTACCGCTGTGGGGACACCTGCAAGGGCGAGGTCGTGCGCGTGCAGAGCAACCACTTCCACATCCGCTGCTTCACCTGCCAAGGTAGGATGGGGCTGCCCAAAAACCTGGTGGCCAGGTTGTCCCACAGCCCTGGGTGCAAAGCAAAAGGCTGGGGACAGACTTACGTGGCTCCCTGAGATGTGGTCACACGCCTGGGTGGCAGCTCCCTGCACGGGGGATGTGGCACGGGTGGCACGGGGCAGGCAGTGCCCCTGAGTGATGCCACAGCCACAGGAGTGCCACCAAGATGCCATAGGATGTCACGGGATGCAGCTGGGACTCAGAGGCCCCCAGAGCTGGAAGGAATGGAGCAGAGAGGTTGCTTGGCTCCTCCTGGAGCACCAGAGGAGAGCTGCAGAGCTGTAAAGCTCATGGCGCAGAGCTGCTGCTGCTGAAGGGCTCCTCAGCACCTTTATTGGAGCAGCTGCTCTCACCCAGCTCTGCAGGCTCTAAAATATCCCATTCCAGGGCTTTTTAAAGGCCTCTGCTCTTCCACCTCGTGCTGAGCAGGACAATCCCCCTCCCTTGGCCATGCTTTCCTGCTCCTCTCCAGGGAACAGCAGGTTTGGCTGGAGGTGGCACTTCCCTGGGCTGTCCCCACCCTGCTGCAGCCCCGGATTTTTGGGAAGAGGGATGTGTCCCGGGATGCCCTCAGGGCTGACCTGCACCTGCAGGGCCCCGTGCTGAACATGCTGCCCTTTCCCAGCTCGGCCGTGGAGGATCCAGCAGGGGCTGAGCATTCAGACAAAGAGCTCAGACAGCCGCCAGCTTCAAAGGGCACGGCAGCCAGCAGGGAGAGCCTGGCAGTGCTCGCTGCCCGATTTCCAAGTGAAAGGGAATAAATAATGAGAGGAAATCCTCCTGTCTCACCTTCCCTCGTAGCTCTCACCTCCTGCCACCTCTGGCTGGCTCCAGCCCCACTGCCTGTCCCTGACGTGTCCCCAGGAGCTGGCACGGGAGTGAAGCAAGGGATGTGCTGTGGGTCCCACAGCAGACAGGGCACAGAGCAGCCTCTTTCTGTCTTGTTTCTGCTTCCTGATGCTGTCCCAGGGCTGCTGGCCTGTCCCTCGTTGCTCACAGGATGTTTGGGAGATGTCACTGGGTACCCCCAGCTCCAGGGAGCAGCTCGGCCGAGGGATGCTCCACAGGACAGGAGCTGCATCTCTGCCCCCATGGCCCTGCAGCAGCGGGTCCAGCTGTCCCCTGTCACCCTGGGCAGGGTGGCTGCTGTGTGGGCTGGCCCACAGGTGCAGGGACAGGACAGGGTGGGCTGAAGGACAAAGCAGAGACCCTGACAGGCTGTGCCAGCGGGTGCTCAGTCACTCTGTGGTCCCCCACCACTGTCACCCCACAGGAAAGGTGGTGGGCATCATGCACAGGCCCCAGGAGCACCCCGTGCCAGCCCACTGCCAGGCTCTGCTGCTCTCCAGGTCTCTCTGTGGCTGGAGAAGCTGTAGGAGGGAGATGATGCAGAGGCCAGGGCTGGCCACGTCTGCTTGGATTACTGTGATGGGCTGTGCACCACCCACACTTCCCACAGCAGGGAGGGAAGCGAGCTTGGGCTGGACACCTATGGAAAAACAAGCAGGGAGAGCTCCAATCCCGGTGTTCCCGGGACCTGCTCCGGTCGGGGCAGGGCTCCGTGTCCGGGCAGCGGAGATGGCTCATCGCAGGGGCAGCCGTGCCCCAGGGCGGGGACAAGACCCCAGCTGTCCCTAGGGCATCCCCAGCTCTTTGCCAGCCTTGTCCTCATCTTCCCGACAGCACGGGAGTGCGGGGCGGAGGGGCTGAGCCCCGGGCGGGTGTAGGGGGTCCGGGAGGGGCTGAGCCCCGGGCGGTGCCGCGGGTCCGGGAGGGGCTGAGCCCCGGGCGGTGCCGCGGGTCCGGGAGGGGCTGAGCCCCAGGAGGGTGCTGTGGATCCGGGAGAGGCTGAGCCCCGGTGGGTGCAGAGGGTCCGGGAGGGGCTGAGCCCCGGGCGGTGCCGCGGGTCCGGGCGGGGCTGAGCCCCGGGCGGGTGTAGGGGGTCCGGGGGGGGCTGAGCCCCAGGAGGGTGCTGTGGATCCGGGAGAGGCTGAGCCCCGGTGGGTGTAGGGGGTCTGGGAGGTTCTGAGCCCCGGTGGGTGCCGTGGGTCCGGGAGGGGCTGAGCCCCGGTGGGTGCCGTGGGTCCGGGAGGGGCTGAGCCCCGGTGGGGGTAGGGGGTCCGGGAGGGGCTGAGCCCCGGGCGGGTGTAGGGGGTCTGGGAGGTTCTGAGCCCCGGTGGGTGCCGTGGGTCCGGGAGGGGCTGAGCCCCGGTGGGTGCCGTGGGTCCAGGAGGGGCTGAGCCCCGGTGGGTGCCGTGGGTCCGGGGAGGATGCCCCAAGCCGTGCCGAGCCGCCTGTGCGCGCTGCGGGAGCGCTGAGTGCGGGGCTCCCTGCCGGCACCGGGATTCCCTCCGGAGCCCGTCCCGCCCCCGCCGCAGCCCGACACTGACATCTGCTGGTGCTGGGGGGGCCCAGAGCCCGGCTGGGAAGGGAAACCCTCCGAGATACCTGCAGGAGGCTGGAGGGGCGGCAGGGGGGCTCGGGGATGCCGGGGTGCCGTGACGGTGCGGGTCCTTCTCTGCAGTGTGTGGCTGCGACCTGGCCCAGTCGGGCTTCTTCTTCAAGAACCAGGAGTACATCTGCACCCACGACTACCAGCAGCTCTACGGGACCCGCTGCGACAGCTGCGGGGACTTCATCACCGGCGAGGTCATCTCTGCCCTGGGCAGGACCTACCACCCCAAGTGCTTTGTCTGCAGCACCTGCAGGTGAGTGGGACTTGTCACCAAGGGTTTGTGACCCCTGGAGAAGCCTTTGCCCGGAGCCCCTCCGCTCCCTGCTGGCCCCAGGGCAGCCCCGAGCTCTGCATGGAGGGCACTGAGCCCCTGACCCCTGCCCACCTCTCCTTGGCCGCAGGAAGCCGTTCCCCATCGGAGACAAGGTCACGTTCAGCGGGAAGGACTGCGTCTGCCAAAACTGCTCCCAGTCCCTCCTCAGCACCAAGCCCATCAAGATCCACGGGCCCAGCCGTAAGTTGACTGCTGTCCTGTGAGGGACACAAGGAGAGGGAGCAGTGCCCCTGCAGAGGGTGACAGGACAGGCTTTGGGGCCAGCGTGCAGCCCTGCACAGAGCCATGGGTGTCGCTGGGGTTTGGGAGGAAGGACAGGGCAGTTCTGCAGCTCCACCCAGAATTGCAGCTCACCACTGGTTTTGGAAACTCCCCTGGCCTGTTTGTGACCTGGGCAGGTGCCACCACCCTGGCAGGTGCTGTCTGAGCTCATGGGGAGGTTCTGGAGCTGGGTTTGCTCCGAGTCAGTTGCTGTGTGTCCAAGTGGCAGCCCTGGCATTATTCACGGGACTGTCACAGTGCTGGCATTCCTCATTGTGTCTGTGAGCACTGAAAGGTTCTTTATGCTCATCCCCTTGCCCTGGTGAACCCCTGGTGAGCCCCTAAAACTCAGCTGGAGCAATGGACAAGCACTTTTGGGTGGATTTGGCCTTTCGACCCCAGGCTGGGAGGACCTTCCCTTCCTGCCATGCTCGGCAAGCCCTGGAGATCAGTGCCTGGAGCAGAGTCCTGCAGCCAGGCCAGAGCCAGGACCGTGGTGTCACCCGTGCTCCCCATGGTGGCACTGCTGCTGCTGGCATTGGTGCTGATGGACGCCTGGGAGCCCCCAGGCTGCCTCCCTCCCCCAGCCCTCACCGTGGCCTCGGTGGAGGGGACGTGGCAGGTGTGGAATGCCCCAAAGGACAGGGCTTGCCCATCTTCCTCCATGGGCTCCTGGAGCTGCCCAGAGCCAGGCTCTGCCTCCGTCTCCCTTCCCATCCCCTTCCTGGCGCTCCTCCCAGCCCTGGAGCGGGGTTACCTGAGGACACCATGCCTTATTCATGGCAGCTGCAGGCAGACAGAGCCTGCCCCTCCTGAACGCGTCCCTCGCCACGCCGGTGGCCCTGGCAGTGCCACCAACAGGGTGGCAGGGGAGCTGTGCAGGCTGTGGTGCATTCCATAGGGAAGGCATCCCTAGAAGGAGGATATGGAGCCTCTCCCTGCAGCCCCAGCCCTGCCAACAACCCCAAACCAGCAGGAACTGAATGAGGAAACAAATCTTGCATTTTTCCAGGGCTCAGAAATCTTCCCCCCTTAGTCGAGCAGGCAGGGATTTGGCACGGAGGAGCCTGGGATGGGCCTGGCTGCTCCTGCTTCCCGAGCGGGGCCGAGGCAGGGCGGGGGTTAAGGAAAAACCCCCTCCAGGCAGCCCTGCTGCCCAGGGGGAGGAGAGGACAAGGAGGAGTCAAGGTCAGGGGTCCGAGGCCCATGTGCTTCCTGCTCCCAGCCTTGATGGGAGCCAGGGGAAGGGGGAAGGAAGGGAGTCTGGTAAATAGTGACAGGACCGGACGTGGCTGCGGACAGCACAGCCCTTCCTCTGCTGTGCTCGCCGCCGGACACTTCCCACCCTTGGGGACCTGCCAGGGTCCCCTCAGCTCATCAACCGGCCTGGCTCAGGCTGCTCACCCCGAGGGAGACCCAGCTCTGAGCCGTGCCTGGGTGCCGGCAGTACCCCAGAGGTCCCAGCTCCAGCTTTTCTCCTGGTTCTTGTGCTGGGAACAAGCAGAAGTGACAAATTTCCATAAAGAAATGATCCCCACGAGGCTGCCTCGGGAGCAGGGTGTTTATAACAGCATCATCCCTGGAAAAGTCCTCCGGGGCAGGGCTTTCCTCTGGGTGTGAGGGGAGTGCCAGGCCAGCCAGCCAGGGTGCCTCGGGGTGTCCCTGCTGTGCTATCGTGTCCCACGTTCCCTCCTGTCCCCCCAGACTGTGCCGGCTGCAAGGAGGAGATCAAGCAGGGCCAGTCCCTGCTGGCCCTGGAGAAGCAGTGGCACGTCAGCTGCTTCAAGTGCCAAACGTGCGGGATCATCCTCACCGGCGAGTACATCAGCAAGTGAGTGCCACCCTGCTGTGACATCCCGGGCTGGCCCCGGGGCTGGGGAGTGGCGAGGGGCTCCCCTGCCACGCACCCCTTCTCTCCCTCTCCCAAGGGATGGCATCCCGTACTGTGAGTCCGACTACCACGCCCAGTTCGGCATCAAGTGCGAGACCTGTGACCGCTACATCAGTGGCCGTGTCCTGGAGGTGAGACCGGGCTGCAGCCACCCCGTGCCGGGCTCTGGGACAAGGACATGCCCTGGGGAGGTGGGGGAGTTTCAGCATCCTCTGTCTCTGGGGCCGTGGCTCTTCCTGCAGCAGCTCTGTGCTCACAGCCTGAGCACCTTGTCTGGAGGGTGGGGATGGGGGAAGGAGCACCAGACCTTGGACAGCAGAGCTCGGGAAACAACCCGAGCCTCGGTGGCCTGGGGGTGCTGGGACATGTCTGGAGGTGTGGGGACATCAGCCCTAAGCCCTGCTGCCGTGCCCGGCTCGGGGTGTCCCCAGCCCTCGGTGAGCGCATCCCTGTGCCGGCAGCCTGCCTGTTGCCTTGGAAACACATCCCGCACCGCTGCCGCTGCCGAGCCTGCCCGAGGGGCTGCAGCACCCTGCCCATGGGCAGTGGTGCCCGAGAAACACCCCCTGGCAGGGCAGAAACCAGAGCAGGGGGTCCCGTTCGCTGGGGGAGGCTTGGCTGGGCAGTGGGAGCTGCCCTGGCAGAGGCACAGAGGGATGCAGGGGCTCCCCAGGGATCCCACCCTGCCTGCAGCTGGCTCTGGGATGTGTTTGGGACAGCGGTGGGGCTGCACAGCTGGTGAGGGGAACGAGGAAGGGTTTTGGGGCAGAGGTCCCAAAGGTCCAGAGGTCCATTTTGCTCAGAGGTCCATCTGGGCTGGTCCTCCCCATCAGGTGGTCACCTCCTGCCTATGGCTCCTGGAAGTGATGTGTTCTCTCGTGCTTCCTGTTCTATCCCAGTGTTTGCAAGGAAATTTTTTAAAAGGCAGAAAATCCAGTCCGAGGGTAACCTAAATGCTCAGGAGGCACAGAGAAGGAAGCCTGGTGTGATTTTTAGACCCTGTGATGGCACAGAGAGGCAGCAATGCTGGAATTGTGCTCAGTCACTCCCGAGACCTCCTCTTCCACACAGCTGAGCAGGAGGGAAGGGCTCCCACACCTCTGCCAGCCCCAGACTGTGGCAGTAGGGAGCTGCATCCCAAAATCAGAGGTACCGTGGCTCCACGGGGAGCTGTGGGCTGGCGTGGCCGTGGCTGTGAGGGTCTCCAGCCTGCTGAGAGTTGTCCCAGGATGTCTCCAGCCCATTTCACTCACAGCCCCCAAGAAGGGATCACCTCCCTGGTCGTGCCAGCTGGGCTGGCCTGGGAGCACCAGCCTGGCCAAGGAACATCTCCTGAAGCTGGAGCCGGCTGCCAGGAGCCTTCCAGCATCCCTCCCCAGCGCGGGGGGCTGTGTGTGCCTGGGAAGGCTTTGTGCTGACTGCAGGCTCCGGCAGCAGGCCCAGCTCCGCTCGGGAGCATGAGCTCAGCACTGCAGCAGCTGCCCCAGGCTGGCTGCCCAGCGTGAGGTCACCGGATCAGCAAATCTGAACGGAGCAGGACAGAGCCAGAGGCTGCCCTGACATGGAATCCCTGCTGCTGCTCCTGCCCTGGGCAGCTGCAGCCCCCAGCAGCCCCGTGCCAGGGTGGAGCATCCTCGGGCACCCACGGGTGTGAGCAGGGTGCTGTTACCTGGTGGGTATGGGGGGAGAGGGGCCAGAGGGGAGCTGGGATTCCTGTCATGAAATCATGGAATGGGTTGGGTTGGGTTGGAAAGGGCCTTAAAGATCATCCCATTCCAACCCCTCTGCCCACCCCCCACTGTCCCAGCTGCTCCAAGCCCCATCCAACCTGGCCCTGGACACTGCCAGGGATGGAAGCCTGAGCTCCCCACCCTCCCTGGGATGTGCCTGCTCCCAGTGTTGAGCCATCTGTGAATCCAGAGGTTTTCATTGTCCTCTCTGTCAGCGTGTGAAATGCAAAGGGCGCCTTTAAATAATTTTAGGCATTAAGGAGCCTCCTCGTGCTGTCCCAGCAGCCTCCAGGCGTTCCCCACTGCTCCGAGCTGCCCAGCCAGGCTTGGATGATTAATGAATCTTTAAGGGACCCAAGTGATAATGAGCAGGTCCCTTCCCTCACAGCCTCCACCAGCCTTGCACAAACTGGAATAACAACCAGAATCAAAGGAGCAAGGTTTGGGCATGGTTTGGAGAGTTGCTGGATGTTGAGATGGCTTTTGGAGAACGTGTGTGATGAAATGAAAGTTGGGAATGCGCTGGGAATATTCCTGGGGGAGCAGCCAGTCTCCCTCCACATGGAATGGTTTGGGCTGGCACAGGGCTGTGCCCTTCCTGCTCTGCAAGGAAAGGAAGAGGGGTCCAAACTCTCCAAATTCATTTCCCCTGCCTCTCCTAAAACCTTCCACTCCTTTTTGGCATACTGGAGGGACTGGCTGCCATCTGCACCCCAAGGACACTGAATTCCAGGTTAATTTTTATGGACAACCCACAGGCAGGTTCTCAGTTATCCTCACAGCAAATTTCCCTGTTGATCCTCCTATTTCCAGCCCCCTCTATCATAACCCTCTTATTTTTAAGCAAAAGCCTCTTCTTCCCTCTGCCACCTTCAATTTTCCTCCCTCTTCTCCTGGATTATTATGCGAGTAAAAAGTTCTTTCAGGTCGAGCTGGAACAGCCCCGATTCCTCCTGCCCTGAGCTGGCTCCCAGCTCCCAGCCCAGCTCCCAGCCCGTAATTGAAATGCTAACAGACACTTTGAGGGGGAGCAAGCTCCCAATTTCAGCTGTTAGCCCTGTCAAAAGAGCCAAAGGAGCAGCTCAGCTTCCTCTCAGCTGGGAAAGAGTCTGTGCCTTGCACTGAAATTGGAGCAGAGAAGGAGAAAAGTTCCTTTAGGGAGAGGAAATGGCAGTGATAGACAGGGAGGTCTTTGGGGTCCTCCTTCTCCCTTTGCCACTTCCGTGCTGTGGCATTTGGGACCAAATTTGCTCTTTCTCTTCAAGTCTGTGGAGAAGGAGCTGGTGCAAATCATGGCTGTGGAGGGTCTTGGCCATCCCCAGAGCGTCAGCTTTGCAGGGACACTGTCCTTGGGGGTTTGGGACCTCCTGGTTCTGCTCGGTGTTGAATATTTCAAGGAGAGCAGAAGGTTCCTGGTCTGACTCGTAGCCCAGCAGGTTGAAAACAGGGATGAAGTGGTCTCTGGGTTTCTCCATGGGATGTGGGGGTCTCCAAGGCCACCCCAGACAGTTCGTTGACCTTGTCACTGCAGCGAGGGCTGTCGGGGTCACTCAGGGACAGGGACAGGTCACTCAGGGACAGGAACAGGTCACCGTGTCCTGCCTTGCTCAGGGGCTCCTCTCTGCTCACCCTGCAGGCAGGAGGGAAGCACTACCACCCTACCTGTGCCAGATGTGTGCGCTGCCACCAGATGTTCACAGAGGGAGAGGAGATGTACCTGACAGGTAGGGCTGTGCCCAGCACGGCTGTGGGGGTGTCCTGCTGGGGGCAGTTTGGGGTTCAGGTCCTTACAGCACTTGGAAGGGTCTCTTTGTGCAGCAGTGCCAGAGAACCTCCCCCGTCCAAATCCTGTGTGCAAAAATCATTTCTCTCCATGAAAACTTCCCTGCCACTGATCTGGAGGAGATTGTTCCTTGTCAGAAGCTTTTTGTGTCCCTGCACACCTGGGCAAAGCCCAATCTTTACTCATTCTGCCCAAAGGATGGAGGTTCTTGGATGCCCCAAGCTCAGTGTTACCCCAGTTTAACCAGCAGGAGCTGCTTGGGCCACCCCAAATCCATCCAGCTGAGGTTTGGCCCCTGCTCTCAGTGCTCATTCCTTGTCACAATCAGTCCCCACTGCCCTGCACATCCCCGTGGCACTGCCGGAGGTGGCAGGGACAGGCTGGCACTGCCCCATGGCTGATCCCTGGCAGGGGGGTGACTGCAGAGCTGAAACGCTGTCCCTTTGCTGCCTTGCAGGCTCGGAGGTGTGGCACCCCATCTGCAAGCAGGCAGCCAGAGCAGAGAAGAAGCTGAAGGTAGGCAGCAGGGTGAGGGGCATCTCCAGAGGTGGCACGTCCCAGGTGACTTTGAGTCCCTCCCTGGAACTGCTGGGGCAGCGCCCAAACCTGGAGTGGTATCCTGAGGCTGCCCAGAGGATGATGGGTGGCCATGGCTGAGGCTGTGAAAGTGAAATTCAGCCCCCAAAGCAACAGTTTGCCTTCTCTGAGGTCCCTCCTTGCCCTGCTCTCACCTGCCCTCACCTTTCTGCCTCCACAGCACAGAAGGACATCAGAAACCTCCATCTCCCCCCCTGGCTCCAGCATCGGCTCCCCGAACCGTGTCATCTGCGTAAGTGCAGCCCTGCCCCTCGCCCAGGGCCCTGGGGATGGGAACAGCAGCCTCCAGTGCCACTCTTCAGTGGGAAAAGCCCAGAATTTGGGGACAGCACGGACAGGCCGTGTCCCTTCGTCCCAGCAGCGTGCCGTGCCACCAGTGCCATTGGCACAGCTCAGGAGCACTCAGAGGGGCACAGTCCTGCCCTCCGAGCCACTCTGCCCTCCCCACTGCTGCCTCTCAGGCCTCTCCTCTTACCTGTCCCTGCTGCTGGGGTGACAGTGGGCTCTGTCTGCCCTGTGCTGGCTCCACACTGTGCGCTCCAGCCTCGCTTCCCTTCTCTCCTCCTCTTCCTTTCCGTCTCTCTGTCTCTGTCTCTCCCTCTCCCTAGGCTAAAGTGGATAATGAGATCCTTAATTACAAAGACCTGGCAGCTCTTCCCAAGATTAAAGCCATCTATGAAGTGCAGCGTCCTGACCTCATTTCCTACGAGCCCTATCACAGATACACGTCGGATGAGACGCTGGAGAGATATAGCTATGGGGAGGTACTGAGACTCCGTAAATCCCACGCTGGGATGTGCAGGAATGGGCCCCAGTTTGGGGGAGAACTGTGTGGGGGTTTGTTCAGCCCAGTGGGAATAGTGCAGGGAGGCACGAGTGGGGTAGGACCTCTCCCAGAGCCTTGGGGCCACTGGAAGGGTTTGGGATGGAGGTAAAGTGCAGCTGCTGCAGAGTCAGAAGAAACCAGTGACCTTAGGACATGTGCAGGGACAGACAGCGCTGCGTGAGAGGAGGGATGGGCAGGGAATTCGCCCATCGCAGCCCAGAACCTGGCCCCTGATGAAAATCCTCCAGGCCACCCAGCACAGCACATCTGGAGCACCTCTGGAGCAGGGCTGCCCTGCAGGGTGCAGCCGGGGAAGGGGCCTGGGCAGTGCCTTTCCCCAGGGTGTGAGGAGGGGCTGTTCAAGCAGCACACAGCACAGGACTGTCCTGCCTGCCCAGCTGGGGCTGCTGGGTGAGTTCAGGGAGCCCATGGAGAAGAGGGCCTGAGCAGCTCACCCAGACGGGGACCTGGAGCGGTGCTGGAAGAGGACGTGGCAGCACCAGCAGCAGCATCTCTTAGGTCCCCAGTGCCAAGGGTTTGTCCCAAGCCTGGTTCCCTGCAGCCCACCCAGGACGGTGCAGGCAGCACGGCCATGGCCTCTGTGCCTTCCCCCTCCACAGAGGTCTCTGAGGAGTGACAGCTGCTGATTCCTCCTGCCAGTTCCTCCCCTGGCCGGGGGCTCCCTGCCAGCATCCTGTCCCGGTTCAGCTCCGGCTGACACCAGTCCCCCTCTCTGCCTGGTGACATGGGGAAAACGAGCTGCAGTGGGACCCCAGCCTGTCACTGCTCCTCTTAACCGTGTGCTGTCTCTCTCTCTCTCTCTTTTCCTCCTCACTTTGCCTCCTGCTGCCTCCAGTCCCTGGGGACCCTCTCCCCATACTCGCAGGTAATGCCCCTGTGGGCACCGGGGGTCTGTCACCTGCTGCTGCCACAGGACATGCTCTGCCCAGGGCCTGTGCTGATCATCCCCCTGGGCTGTTGGCTGCCCCAGGCTGTGGGGAGATGGGGGGACCCTGTCCAGGAGGATCCCATCCTTCAGGCCCCAAAGTGAGCAGGGTGCAAGCCCTCCCTGGCAGAATGGCCCCAGGGTGCAGCTTCCACCAGCAATTGGGAGCAAGAGAAGGGGACAATCTCCAGGCAAAAAACCTCTGGCTGGACATTGTCACAAAGTCCCAAACGCTGGGCTTTGCTGCCTGTGCCTTGGCATGGGGGAGGCAGGGCAGGCTGGGGACCTCTCCAGCCTCAGAGGACACAGAGTGTCACACAGAGCACCCTCCCCAGGCATGGCCCCCCATCCGTGGGACACCTCCTGCCAGCTCTAACCCCAGTCTCTCCACACCTTCCCCACCCCAGGACATCTACGAGAGCTTTGACACGCGGCAGAGACGAGCCTCCAGCCCTGGCTACATCGACTCCCCCACCTACAGCCGCCAGGGCATGTCCCCCACCATCCCCAGGTCCCCCCACCATTTCTACCGCTCAGGTGAGGATTTTGGCTGTGACTCCAGGCTGAGCTGAGCTCAGACCACCAAGTGGAGCAAGAATCACAAAAATATCCCTGGGACTTCTGTGCCTGCTCCTCTGGCAAGCAGCAGGAGGCCTGGGGTGGTCCATGATGGGAGCAGTGCCCAGCTCTGCACATCCTCTGCTTCTCCAAGCTCCTGCGAGCAGCAAGGAGAGGCCGAGGGGAATTTGTGGCTCAGGCATGAGCTGAGGCTCATGGAGGATGGGGTGGCATGCAGGTGACCTTCAGCTGTGGTTGGTGGCTCTGGGAGGGGTGTGCAGGAGAGTGCTTGTGCCCAGGCAGGTCCTCGCACACGCGCATGCAGGCACAGCCCGGAGCATGGCAGGGGAGCAGAGTGTGCCGGGCCGTGTCTCCCGTCCTCCGGAGCTGTGCAGGAAGGACTGGAGCACCCTGAGGCCCCTGAGGGTCCCGCTGCACCGCAAGGGCTCATCACCGTTTGCCTCCGCAGCACGCTCGGCTTTGCTGTCCGCGCTGGGCAGCAGCTGCCCCGGGCCAGCCCCGCACCGGGGATTCCTCTGCATCCCGAGTGCCTCCGGAGATGCGGGAAATCTGCCCCGCTCCATCACTGCCACTCCCGGCCCGCAGCCCGGCGCACGCCCCGTCACCTCACCCCCTCACACGGGTCGCCCCTGCTGTTCTAACACCGCTGCATTTAACACCCATTTTCTTCTGCCTCTTGTTCTCTCTCTCGGTCACTCACGGCTGCTTCTGCTCGGCCCCGCGTAGGCACCGAGAGCGGGCGCAGCTCCCCCTACTATAGCCAGTTAGATGTGAGGTCCTCCACTCCAACCTCATACCAAGCGCCCAAGCATTTCCACATCCCAGGTAGGCTCCGGAGCTCCCCGCTGCCGGGGGAGCGCCGTGTCCGTGGCATGCCCGCATGTGCCGTCCCCGCTGTGTCGCATGCGTAGCTCCGCCGCCTGCCTAGAGCCAGCTGGCAGCAGGATCTACCCCTGGTAGAGGCCATCCATAAACAGGACCTACGGCTTGAACCCTCCTCCTTCTTTCCCCCCGTCACCACCCGGAGGTCCCAGAGCCGCCCGGAGTCTGCTTGATCCTTGCAACATCCCTCTTCTTCCTCCTCCCTGCCCTCCCTCCACTCCCCACACGAAGATGAGTCCCCTGCTGAGAGCCTGTCCCCTCCCCTGCCTTCCCCCCAGGACCACCAGCCGGAGCGTGTGTGCCAGAGGCGTTTCCACACGCATCCGCTACAGATGACTATTTTATACTCCCCCTAGGGCCCGCCGCTCCCTCCCCCCAGAGTCTTCTGGGCTTGCCAGATGCCTGCTCCCCTTCTGCAGGGATTGCAGGGGGCCACCAGGTAAGGGCCACCCCCCGCTCCCGGCCACGCAGAGCCCACGGGGACGGGGACGGAGCGGGCAGGAAGGGAGAGTGGGTTGGGAAGCAGGCAGAGCTGCCCGTCAGCCCTCAGCGGGGTCAGAACCCCAGAGCATCCACTCAGCTCTTGGCATCTCCCCCTGTCCCCGTCCTCCAAAGCGTGGCACCCTCCCCGATGCATCGCCGATGCCCTGGGACAGCACCGTGAGGACCCCCAGAGGCTCCCCCAGCTCTCCTGCCATCCCTGCCGGGGTTCGGCCCCTCTGCCCTGCCCTGCCCTGCCCTGCCCTGCCCTGCCCTCCCGCTGCCGCTCGGTGCTTTATGGATGGCCCCCTCCCTGCTCCGCCTGCCCAGGCTCCAGTTCGCTTTCCCTCCCGACTCGCTCTTTTCTCTCTCTGCTGCGGAAAGAGGCTTTGGCTGATGTTGGCTCGCCCCAGGTAGCTCGCAGGCGGTTCTTGCCGGTGCTGGCACCCCGAGAAGCCGCCCCGGGTGCCTCGCTGCCGGCTGGCAGGCTGTGCCCGCCCCGGTGCATGCTGTCGCTGGGTGCTCACTGCATGTCCTGTCACACCGCGGGCAGCCGGGACCGTGCTCCTGCTGCCCCAGCCGCCCTCCCGGGGACACGTGGGCCCGGAGGCGGTCGTGTGATGGAAATGTGGCCTTGGGGTGGTGGTTCCTGCAGGACCCGTGTCCTGTGCGCTCTCAGCACGCCCACACTGACCTCCCTTTCTCCTTTCTTTCTTCCCTTTCTCTCTCTTCTCCCACCAGCTGCTGGCGAGAGTAACATCTACAGGAAGCCGCCCATCTACAAGCGCCACGGTACGGTCTGACTGCCGTGTCCCTGTCCCCGTGTCCCCCCGGGGAGGGGACGGGCGTGTTCAGGGGCAGGGTGGGAGATGGGGGCAGGCATTAAGGTTTGGGTGCTGGGCTTTGTGGGGTGCTCCTGCTTCCCCCCTGGGCAGCAGAGTGGGTTCAGTGGGGGACAGATGTGACTTTGGACCACGTCCCTGTTTTGCAAGGGATGGAGCAAAGGCTGGCAGTGACACCAGGCATAGCTGTGGGAGGGGGAGCAGGCCGTGGTGGGTGGCAGAGGGGACAAGAGTGGCCGTGGATTGCTGATACCAGGAGCCAGAGCAGCCTCAGAAAAGGGATGAAAAAGGCAATTTGCAGTTTCACACGCAGCCCTGGAGAGCAATCACAGCCCATCCTGGGTGGATGCTCCAGGGTAAAGCAGGCCTGGGGGTGTTGCAGGATGGGGAGGGTGTTTGGTGGCTCTCAGTGTTTGGTGGCTCTCAGTGTTTGGTGGCTCTCAGCGGGGCTGGCTGGCACTGTCCCCGCTTGCTTCTGCTCAGGGAGGGACAGCAGCTCCCCCTGAGCAGTAACTGTGTCTCCTCTCTCTCCCTGGGCTCTCCCTTCCCTCCTGCCCAATTCCCACCGCCTGCTGCTGGCTGCTCCTGCTGCTGTAAGTACCTGCTGGGTCCCCTGTGCCTGCAGAGGGATGGCTCTGCCACCTCCTGTCCCCGGTGCTCCTTCCCCTGTGGCTCTGCTGGCCTCTGGTGCAGCAGGATCCCCCCTGGGCTCCCCCCTGTGCTGCTGAGGCTCTGTCCCCACCCTGAGCACTTTGTGTGTCCCTGCCACGGGGACCAAGCCCTGCCAGAGCCCTTCTGCTCCCTCCTGCTGCCACCTACCCCCGGCAGAACCCAGAGAGCCTTTCCCTGCTGTGTCTGAACCTTCCTCTGTCCCCTCCTTCACCTCCTGGTGACAGGACAGCACAGGGAGCTTGGTGGCACTGGTGGCACTGGGACGAGCACTGTGCAGGAGCCAGCACTTGTGGCACTGTGGGCTCTCAGCCATTTGGGTCCCTTCCCAGCCACATCAGCGACAGCCCCTGCTTGTCACTGTCCCCACCGTCTGCCTCGGCAGCCTTGTCTCAAGAAGGTGTCAGCAGTTGGAAAATGATTATTCCCAACTCTGCTCCGCGCTGTCCTGGACATGAATTGTGGCAGTCACTGGGGAGGGGAAGAGCATTTGCCTTCCTTTGGGGTGGATCTCAGCAGATCCTCACCCTGGCTCTGCCTGCTCCTTTTGCAGACAACCCCTCTGCAGCCACGAAAAGCAAAACCAGCGAGGACATCGCGCAGTCCTCCAAGTACAGCCCTGCTTACTCCCCGGACCCTTACTACCACTCCGAGTCGGAGTATTGGTCCTTCCAAGGCTCACCCAAAGGTAACCCACCCACGGGGCTGAGAGAAAGGGAACACATTCCTGCCTCCAAATGTTCTGGGAGGGAGCCCTGCTCTGAGTGGGGTCTGGATCTGAAGGTGGGGTTGGGCTGAGGCACCTGCCAAAATGACCCCAAAACGCGGGTCCCTGGGGGCCAACTGTCCCCATGCACTCGGGGAATGTCTCCTCCCTGCCTGCCCCCACTTGTGTCCCCATCTGAGCCCTCACATGTCCCCTTGCAGCCCCCCGAGCCCGGAGGTTCTCATCAGGTGGTGAAGAGGATGGGTACGACCGGGGCATGCACAAGGTGAGTGACAGCCCTGCTGGGCACAGAGCCAGCAACAAACTGGTCCCATCTGCCTCTGGGGAGGAGGCTCAGCCCAGCCCTGCCACCCGAGAAGGTGCCACCACCCTCCCTGCCATCCGTCCCCTCTTGGCCATCCCCAGTGTGGGCTCTGGAGGAGGAGGAGAGCATCCCCTTGCCGAGGCACCCCACCCCAGCACCTCATCCTGGGGACATGCCAAGCCCATGCCAGGGGAGGCTGTGCCCTTCCGTGACGTGCCAGAGAGGGCTGGGCAGGGAACGGAAGGCTGCAAGGTGGCTTTTCCCCCCTGCCAGATCCAGACTGGCATCGGGAGGCTGATCCTGAGGGAGGAGATGAAGGCTCGGTCCAACTCCTACGCAGACCCCTGGACCCCCCCTCGGAGCTCGGCCAGCAGCAGAGAGGCCCTGCACACAGCTGGCTACGAGGGCTCCCTCAACGGCTGTAAGAATGTCCCTGCCCGTCCCTCTGTCCCACCCGGCACAGCCCCAGCCCCTCGGGAAGTCTGTGGGGTGGAGAGGGAAGAATGGGATGAGGAAAGGGCTGATGAGAGGTGCTGGGCACTGAGTTGGGCTCAGGAGGGTCTTTTCCTCTCCGGAGGGCTCCATCCATTCCCTGTGCCCCAGCTGGGTGTGCCCTGTGCCCGGTGGGTGTCTGGGCAGCCTGAAGTGCCTCATGGCTGAAGGATCCCTTGGGAATCAGCCCAGCCAAGCTGGGGTTGCTGTGACCTGTTTTGGGCTGGCACCTCTGGCACCTCCTGGTCCCCCAGAGCTGCTGAGCGGCCCCAGGGCTGCCACGCTTGCCCTGCTCTTGTCACACAGCCCCGGGGCAGCCAGCCCTGTCCCTGGGGCCACAGAGAGGCTGGGGGGCACTGCAGAGCCTGGCAGCACAGATGGTCCTGTCCATTCCATGCTCTCATAGCACATATGCCCTCTCGGAGCTGTCCGGGGGTGCTCAGGGAGCCCCTCAGCCCTGTGGGATCCTGTGGGGCTGGGATTGGGCAGCTCTGCATGGCGTGGGGTGCTTGGTCCTCCCTGACAGCCGGCTCTGCTCTCCTTGCAGCTCCCCGAACCCACTACCTGGCTGACAGCGGTGAGTGTGTGACCTGAGCCCTCCCCAGCTGCTCCCCGAGCTGGAGGAGGTGCTGGGACCAGGGAGGGGAAAAGGGAAGCAAAGAAGGAGCCCTCGGAAGCCTGGGATAGGGCAGAGCTGAACCAGGGCAGAAGATGAGCTGGAGAAACTGAGAATGTGTTGCTCTGAAGGGTGAGGTGGGAGGGCTGCCACAGGAAAGGGATTTTGGGGAGAGGAATATCCGCACGGGAGGCAGCCAGGCTGGAAATGAGCTGGAGCTGGAAGGAGCCAGAGCTGGGTGACTGTGGAGCTGGGAGCACAGAGGCAGAGGGTGCCCAGGGGGGCTGTCCCGGGGACTGAGGCTCACTCCTGCTTTTTCCCTTATGCCCCTTGGTGGCTTCTTTGCAGATCCCCTCATTTCTAAGTCAGCCTCCCTTCCTGCCTACAGGAGGAATGGGCTGCACAGGGTAAGTGCCTCCTGCTGCTGCCAGGCATTCCTCATTCTCCCCAGGCATTCCTCATTCTCCCGGGCTCCTCAAACCCCCAGTGCTCTCTTTCCATGACTGGGATTTCCTGTTTCTCCCTTCTCTCATCCATGCTGTCACTGCTGCCCTGTGCCAATCCAAAATGACCCTTATTGGGGTTCAAAGTTTCTTATCCAGGCAGTGCCTGCCCTGAAGCTCCCACAAGGCAATTTTCGGAGGGATGCTGGTGTTGCTTTCCAGCAGAAGAGCTTTGCTTTATATCCTGGGCTGGGGATTGCTTGGGATCAGGAGTTCTGCTCCTGCCTCCCTCCGTGTGACCTGGGCTTGTCACTTCACCCCTCGTGTCTCATTTGGGGATGGAGACCTTGGTGTCCTGCCCTGGGGATGTGGGAGGTGCCACTGTGAGTTCCGGAGGAGCCTCCCTCTCACTCCACCCTCTCTCCATCCCTCCCGCAGCCTCCCAGCGCGGAGCTTTTCCACTACGACAGCACGAATGCCGTCAACTGGGGGATGCGAGGTAAGGGGGGCACGGGGCTGGGGACCCTGCAGGCATCCCGGGGGAGATGCTCTGGGGCTGCCAACCCCCCGCAGGCAGCTCGGGGAAATGGGGCTGCAGGGAGAATGGGGGACACGAGCAGCCCCTGGAGGAGGGTGGTGACAGCAGGGAGGGGTCAGTGTGGCTCATGTCTCTCTTTTCTCTCTCCCCACAGAGTACAAGGTAAGAACCTTCTGCTGCAGAGGTGGAAGTCCCAGGGATGTGTCCATGTGTCCCCAGGCTCTCCAGGGGGAGCTTTGCCCTCTGCCTGCAATGCCCTGCCTTCCTCCCCCTCCATCCTTCTCCTGACATCCTCCTCATCCCAGGATTGTGGTGCTCGGACCAGAGTCCGTCCCCTCCTGCCAGGTCCCAAGTGCGTGGCTGAGCAGAACTGTCCCTGGCTGAGGAGCAGAGCAGGGGATTGTGCTGCTGCTCCTGCTCACGGGTCACTCCTGGTGCCGCAGAGTGGGCAGGTTATTCCAGAGCCACCATGGAGACTCAGGGTGGATCAGAGTCACCCTGAGAGCAATTCCCACCTCTGCCTTGTCCCATCCAAGCCCTGGAGTCAGCCGTGCCACCCAAATCCTCTAAACACGGCAGGAGGCTTTACCTCGGTGGCCCACAGCCTCATTCCCATGGGTGCCCTGAATATCTCCTGGCTCTGGAGCTGCCCCACGCTCTCCCTGTCCCTGTGCAGATTTACCCCTACGAGCTGCTCCTGGTGAAGACAAGAGGGAGGAACCAGCTGCCCAAAGATGTGGACAGGACTCGGTTAGAGGTGAGAAGAGCCTTTTCCCCTGGGGACAATCTCCTCAGGCACAGAGGGAGCTGATCCCGCGGGATGGCCCTGGCAGGCAGCGTGTGGCTGTGAGGGGCTCGTGGCTGTGTGAGGAGCATCTCCACATCTGCCCAGGGGCACATGAGTGTCAGGGCACTGTCACCGTGCTCCTGCTGCTCCCCTGGCCTGGCAGAGCTGTCCCTTGTGCCTTTGGCAGGGGCAGGAGGGAGGCAGGTCCCCCCCTCACCCGAGGGAGCAGTGCTGGGGGTTGTGTCACCCCATTGTCCCTCAGACCCCTCCTCGGCCCTGGCTGGTGGCCAGAGTGCCCAGCTCTGGCCCAGCATCCCATCTCTCCCCAGAGGCACCTGTCCCAGGAGGAATTCTACCAGATCTTCGGGATGACCATCGCCGAGTTCGACCGCCTGGCGCTGTGGAAGAGGAACGAGCTGAAGAAGCAGGCCCGGCTGTTTTAAATGCAGTGCACTATAAATATATACATACCTATAAATATATACATAGAGAGATCTCTATATGGCAGCTCTGTATGATTCTCGGGGCTGTACGGGGCACAGGGGCCCTCTCTGCACCCCTGAGAGTGAATTGGAGTCTCGCAGATCATTTGATGCTCTGTGTTTGCTTTCCTTTTCCAACGTGATTTCTGTATCAAGCCCTGGGTTCTCCCAGGGGTTAAAGCCACTTGGTGTCTGTCACTGCTGTCCCACAGGGACACGAGGGGTGGGGGAGGATTTTCCTGCTGCAGCCATGGTGCCTGGGGCTGGGAGGGAGCAGGAGTTTGGGATGGGGGTGGGATAGGGGTGTTCCATACCCTTCTGCTCAGCTGGGCTGTGGATTATGGGTAGAAAAGGCCCTGAGCACAATTGAGGGAAAGTGGGATCTCACTTCAGGCTCATAAATCCCTCCGTGCCTTTTCATGGCCAGGGCTGGGGGCACCTTCAGGATCTGAAATGCAGAGCTTGGGGCAGGGGACAGGAGTGGGGACCCCACGGGGCCAATGTGAGAGCCTGAGCCCCAGTCCCTCCCGAGCTGGTGGTTTTCCCCACAAACCATGGGTTGCTCCAGAGCCAGTTTATCCTCCCAGGGTACCGGAACAGCCACTTTCCATCCCCAAAGCCAGCCCTTCTTAAGTGGGACAGCCACAGCCACCTCCTGCCTTGAGGGCTTTGCTGGGGAGGGACAGTGACAGTGGCATGGGCACCGTGGCCAGGGAGACGCTGGGCACAGGAGGGACACCAGGAGGGAGCAGATATGGAGGGGGTTTTGGGGAGGGGGACACAAGGAGAGAGGGGTAAGGGGGAGCTGTGTTTGCTACTGGGTGTGGGATTCCAGGTTTTTTTCCCCAAACCGAAATTGCCCCACCCGGGCAGGTGGAGGTGAGACCCCCACCCTTCCCACGGGGGTCTCTGGGGATGCTCAAGGCGCGGTGCGGGGAGGATGCAGGGGTGGCAGGGTGGCCGGGCTGTCCCCGCCGGCTGTCCCCGGTGCCGTGCCGGGCCGGGCCGGTGCTCGGCGCTGCCGTGCAGCGGGAGGGAGGGAAGGAGGGGCGGATGAAGGGATTGGCCGCCCCCAGCGAGCGCCGGCCCCGCCGGGCTGCCGCTGCCCCGCACATTCGGCCGCCAGCAGCTCCCGGGGCGGCTGCAGCTGCCGCGGCTCCGGACCATGGACCGCCTCAGCGGTAAGGACTCGGCACGGCACGGCACGGCACGGCACGGACGGGACGGCACGGGACGGGATGGGAGCGGCACGGGACGGGACGGGACGGGACGGGATGGGATGGGACGGGACGGGACGGACGGGACGGACGGGATGGGAGCATCACGGCACGGAACGGACGGGACGGACGGGACGCGCAGCCCCTTGCCGGAGCAGGGCGCGGAGAGCAGGGCGATGCCCGTGCCAGCCGCAGGGAATCCCCGGTCGCGCATCCCATCCCAGCCGGGTGCATCCCACGGGCTCCATGTGGGACTCTGCTCCCAGCCGTGCTCCCCACCAGTCCTCCAGCAGGGCCGGTCGGGACACGAACTGGAACCAGTTTCTCCTTGCTGGTCGGATGGGTGAAACACCAGCAGCCTGCAAGGGAGGCTGTGGGGTGTAAGCACTTGTTGGGGGAAATTGTGGTCGTGGAAAGGAAGGTGGCGTTTCCAGATGGAGCTGATCGGGTTCAGAGGGTTTCCCTGTCTGGGGAAGACGCCGGGAGTCTCCCAAAGCCACGGAGGGCCTGATCCCACCCTGCTGGGAAGCAGCTGCCTCCCCACACGTGTGTGATTCCCGCCTGCAGCCTGTGGCACCGAGCTCACGGAGCTCCTGGGCTTTGATCTGGGATCTGTATAAACCTGCCAGGGCTTTGGGCCAACTCTGCAGAGAAGGTCCTGGCTTTCTGCTGGGGCTGCCAGCTCCCTGGAGGGAGCAGAGGGAGGTTTTCAGGGGGATTGCTGCTTGCTGCTGCTGCTGCTGCTGATTGCAGCCTGGGGCTGCGCAGGAGGAGCAGGTGGTGACATGATGGAGCGCGGGGGTCCTGGCCCTTGACCTGTCCTTGGAGGTGCTACAGAAACACTGGCCAAAACCGATAAGAGAGTGGCCAGGGGCCTCTCCCTGGCTCCACGGGCTGAGACTACGCTGAAGTCCCAGGGGGGCTCAGCAGTGCTGTGTCTGCAGCTCTGGGTCAGCACCACAAAGACCCAGGGGTCAAGAGTTCCCCTTGCCGATGTAAAAGGATGGGGTGGCGTTTCCGCAATGGAAACGCAGCAATGAGGAGTTTGGGACTGCTGGAAACACAGGCACGGTGTCAGTGCTCGGGGAGCAGTGCCAGTGGCCTACAGCCCGGGAGGGGACAGGGATGGTGACAGGGACAGCCATCCCCTGTGGCTGTATCCAGCCAGGGTGGCTTTGCCAGCTCTGAAGGAGGGTGCAGTGTTGTCAAGTGACACTTGATGCCAGAGCTGTCCTTCGGGGTCCCAGAGGACATCACTGCTGGGGACAGGGGGAACAGAGGGTCTCAGCTTCCCTGTTCTCTTGCTGTGTGAGCTGATAGGAAATTCCCTGTTTGCATCTCAGCCCGACCTGATAACCAAACCTGGCACCTCATGGCAGGGAGGAGGGGATGCCCAGCAGTGGAAGCACCACGGAGCTGTGTCTGGGCATGGTCTGTCCTCTCCACAGGCTGACCCTGCCAGGGAAGAGCTGTTTCATCCCCTCCTTGGTGCCTGCTATGGCAGCGACAGCAGCGCCTGCCTGCTTTGTTTTGAGTGCTTGTGATGAATTGCTGTTGGCACCTGCATGGCTCTTTGCTAATGTAAACCTCCCCCAGCCCCTCCTGCTCATCCTCCAGAGCTGCTGGATCCTTCTGGGGGCTGAAGGTTCCCTGAACCCACTGAAAGGGTGGCTCTGGCGTTAGGCAGGAGCTCTGTGCCCATTCCCAGTCTTCCCCTGCCCTCTGGCAACCTCTTTCTTCACCTGGAGCTCTGCTCTGGCCCTGCTGTACCCTGATTTTATGATCTGCCCGTTTTTTCTCATTGCTCAGCAGGCTGGGCAGCACCCAGTGTGGGGCTCAGCTCTGCACCAGTGGCTCACTGTGGGGAATGGCGCTGGGGAATGGTGCAGAGCTGTTCCAGGTTGTGCTGGTGGAGAGAGAACCCAGCTCCCAGTGTGTGACCTGGGAGGTGATCCTTTGCTCAAACAGGCCCATGCTCACACATGGCTTCTCCCCACTCATTAGTGTCTCTTCCCTGACCTTTTGTGCCACCAGAATTTAGGTCCTGCCCCAAACTTATCTGGGCTCTAAATCCAGCAAAGCCGGAGGAGATGTGTCAGGGATAAACTTGGCTCCAGCTCGCCCACAGGAATGGGGAGGCTGCAGGAGTGGAGGGAGGGAGCCGGGATCATTCCTGCCCCGCCGCCTGCGAGCTGGCAGCAGGAATCCTGCCGGTGGGAAGGGGTTTGGGGCGGTGAGAAGCACAGCCCGGGCCAGCTGTTAGCGCCGGGCAAGTGCCGAGCTCTCCTCCACATTGCAGCCATTCCTTCCGCTGGAAACTCAGCCACCGCCTGTTTATAGCCCGGGGGGTGTGGGGAAGGGGCTGAGCCCCCCTGGGGCTGCCCCAGTCCCTTACTGGTGGAGTGGGAGGGTGGCCTTGGGGATGCTGATGCTGATGAAGCGCTGGAGTTGGTTGCCCCTCTGGATTTTCCAATATCCTTGGTGTGCAGCGTTGGCCTTAGCAGGGAAATCCTGGATCCATGTGAAGCCTCCTGGCAGCTATGGAGGGGCACAGCCCTGGCAGAGGGGCTGCTGGAGAGGGGAAGGACACTGCAGGACAGTGTCCCCCTAGCCAGGAGCCCTGGGGACTGTCCTATCTGCCTGCACTGCCTGGAAAACCTTCCTCTCTCCCACTCTTGACCTGGAAATGCTGTTTTCCTGTGCAAACGTGCAGAGCTGCGAGGCTGCCGTGCCCTTTGCTATGGAGCAGAGCCTGAGCTCCCATGGGCCTGCAGGAGGTTCCTCTCCCTGCCCAGGAAAACTTTGTTTAAGGTTTTGAAGAAGTTGTCTCATCCCGAGCAGTGGGAAGCCTTTTCAGAGGAGAGCTCTGGGCTCAACCCAAGCTGTGCCTGTTGTTCAGATCACTTGCTGGGGACAGGAGATAACAGTTGAGCAGAGTGGAGGCTTGAAGTGGTTCCTGGCATCCCAGACGTGTGTCCTAAGCCCTTAACCCTTCCCTATTATCTGGTCTGGCACAGCTAAAACTCCCTCCTGGGAACACATCTCCTGCATGTAAGGAACCTTACAATGAATATCGACTCTGCTCTGTAAAATATCTATTAAATGTCACTCTTCCAGGACAGCACTGCACAATTGGATTGGAAACCTTTCACTGCCAGCCCTGCACAAACAAGGGGCTGGCACCCCTGCCAGGGCACCCACGAGGTGACAGAGCAGGGAGGGCACCCTGGCAGGCAGCAGCCGCCTGTCATCACCCTGAGGCGCTGGGAGCAGCGGCATTTGGGGAGCTCAGGTCCCTGGGTGGATTCTGGGCTGACAATCTGCACTGGGAAGGATAAAATAACCTCTCTGATTCTCCCCCCACGGCTGCTGCAGCCCCTTCCTTTGCTGCTCCTGATAATGCCTCCCATGGCATCAAAGCCAGCTCTTTGGCAGGCGAGGGAAAACACTGACATTTCGTAACAGTTTGGAACAAAAACAGCTTTGCTGCAAGGGGTTTCCATGCTCAAAATACTTTTTTTTTTTTTTTTTGAAGTGGTTTTCATGTGCATTTGATCCTGGAAATGATAAGAGAGAGCTCCGGGAGACGCTGGTATGCTCTGATTGCTGGCAATTAGCAGGAGATGTGTAAGGAGCACTTTGAAGAATGGCTTTGGCTTTTTCCGGGGGTTTTTTGAGCATTAAACCCACCCAAGTCTGTGATGGGGGAACAGCCCCGTTTGGGCTCCTTGTCCAGTGGGTTCAGCTGCTCATTCTATGTGGTCCAAAATTTCGGGAAACCGAGGTCGTGAAGGACAGAACCAGGAACAGATCTTGAGTGGCAACAGGAGAGAGCTGGCTTTGGTGTCCTGGGGTTGAAAGCAGCTGAACCAGTCCCAGCACTGGTGGAGCCACCGGCAGTGACCAGAGCCGTCAGTCACACCTTGTCACCTTTCCCGCTGGGATAACCCAGCTTTCCTGCCCCTGCAGCCCTGCCCGGCAGGGGTTAAACGGGTCGGAAATGCTGTCGCATGGTGGCCTTGCCGCTGCACCTGATGCTCCCGGCGGAGCTTGGCAAGGGAAGGAAAGGGAAGGGCTGAGAAAATAACGCTTATCCTGCTGGCCGAGGGTCCTGCGGGGCAGCACAGCCCCAGCCCCCCACACCGAGCCCTTCGGCTGTGCCCTGGCCTGGGGACATGGGGACAGCGCTGGAGTGGCCCCTGGGAGGGTCCCAATGCCCACACCGGGCAGGGGGGACTCGTGTCCAGCACAGCTCTGGGATTCCTGGGCATTGCCAGGGTCAGGAATGCCAAGGCTGGGGCTGGGCTGGGCACATCTTCCTCCCCCCGGGTCCACAGGGATGTTTCCCCCACAGGGATTTGTTGTTTCTCCTCTCACCACCTCTGCGAAGAAGGATCCACATCCTGCAATGCTGTCGAAAGCTTTGAATTTTGGAAAGCTGATCCACCAGCTCCTTCCTGCAAATCCCTGCCCATACCCTGCCAGGTGAAGGTTTGGATCCTCCCCTCCTTCTCAGGATCCAGGCACAACCTCCCTGTGTGACTTTTCCTCCCGGAAAGATGTGCCAGCCCTGCTGGCTCCTCGTATCTCACTCCTGCGGGTCAGGAATTGCATCCGAGGCATTTTGGAACGTGGTTTTGGGGAAGGGGGAAGTACAAGACATGGAGAAGTGTCTTTTGGGGTGTAGAGAACTTTCCACCCCCACCAGTGGGGATTTTGGGGATGTGGGGTCTGGATCCAGCCTTGGCTGGTGGGAATCAGAAGGTTTCCCACCAGGATGCCTGCAATTAGCTGGAATTCCCACCGTCCTAGAGGCTGAGATTTGTAATTCCAACTGTCCTGGAGGCTGAGGTTTGGTAGAGACCGAGGGCTACAGAGAGGTGACAGCTCCAGGTCCCTGCAGAGACGGCCACAGCCAGGAAGGTGTGACCCAGGGAAGCTTCCCAGTGCTCTGCCCTCCACCGAGGGTGGGCACAGGGGTGGGCAAACCTCGTGGCACCCACCCCAGGGCCTCTCCCCGTGCTGGAGGGGAGCCCAAGCCAACCTGTTGCTGGAGTTTGTTTGGAAAAGGCCGACATCAAAATTTTGGTTGGAGGAAACACAGTTTATTCTGCGTTCTGAGTAATCCTAACATCTCTCCTCTGCCTGAAGCTTGTTTTTTATACATTGCTCAGCAGGTCTCGCCCCTGCCTGACTATTCCTTTAAAGGGCATCTCAAACCTCTCCTTTTCATTCATTATTTAAATGTGCTTTCCAGCCAGCAGCCTCTGAGCCCTGCTCCCAGGCTGGAGCATCCTGCCATGAGCCTGCTGAGCCTGGCACCGAGTCCTGAAATGCAGTCTGGGCCTGGCACCGAGTTCTCAAAAGTCTGGAAGTACTAAACCTGCTCTGTGTGACTTTCTAGAGCTGATTGTGTGGAGCTGGGGCTGGAAACACCTCATACCTGGGGTCAGGAGCAGAGGGAGGAGGCTGCCCGTGGGGACACAGCAGGGTCACTCACAGATCTCTCACGTGGGTGATTTTATTTGCTCAGCATCTCGCCGTGCTCAGCTGTCAGAGGGGTGACCCAAAAACCACTCCCTGCCCCTCTGGGGTGGGGCAGCTGCAGGGGGCTCAGGGGGATGAAGTTTGCTTTGGGTGAGCTAAAGCAAACAGCCCCAGACATGTGTAGGAGGCAGAGAAAGGGGAACAGCCCCTGGAGAAGGGGTCCTGCTGCAGCACGGGGCACTGGGGGGTCATTGGCGGCCCGGCTCACACGAGATGCTTGGAGGTGATTTAATCAGCCTGTTAATGATTACCTGCAGCACTGGCAGAGCTGCTGTGAGGAAGGACATTCCCTGCAGCCCAGCAGGGGCTGTGCCACAGCTTCTCCCAGCAGCGATGGCACTTCAGGGAGCCTCTGTCCCTCCAATGGCCCATGGCTGTGCTGGGGAGTTGCTGCCCAGGGACTGCTGCTGCTGAGGGGGAGATTTTCCACCCACAGCCATGCTCTGAGTGTGGCACCTCCAGGAGAGCCTGCCCCCAGCCTGGGGCTCCAGCTGCAGGCAGCATCCCTCTCTGTGGGATGTCCTGCTGGCACCAGGCTGGGTGGAACTGCCACGATCCCCTTGCTCTCCCTCTCTTATTTAACCTCATTCCAGAGGGAAGAGGCTTCCCTGGCCCCACAGAGTGAGTGATGGTTTCTGCAGTGTGTGAGCTGCCAGGGACACGAATGCAGGTGATAATCTTTGCCCTCTGCATGCTCTATCAGCCTGTAATTACACTTCCCTCTATTCAGGGCTCCTGTTTCCTCCTGTAAGACTGGGAGGAGGATGTGAGAAACTGCCTCTCCTCCGGGAAAAGTGCACTCAGATGGGGATGTTCCGAGTCTTGCTTGTGTCCAATTCCCATGTGCAGGGCAGAGCTGTGGCTCCACGTGTCTTCCACAGCTCCCTTTGCTCTTCTCCCCTTTTTTTGGGGGTGGTGAGGACTCAGAAACTCTCTGTGCTGAGGGCCAGGGTGAGGCAGGGGATTGGGAAGAGCCTGGCAGAGGGAGCAGCTCTGGGCTGGGCTTGACTGGTGTCTGCTGGGATGGGTGAGCAGCTGGAGCAAGGCCATGAGATAAGGCTTTGTGCAGGGCTGTTTGTCCTGGGAACATGAGCCAGAGGCACTGGGGCAGGCCCAGAACCCTCCACGGGCACTGCTGGGGTGGCTGAGATGGTGCTGGGATGGTGCTGGGATGGCTGAGCTGTGCTGGGATGGCTGAGCTGGGATGGCTGAGATGGTGCTGGGATGGTGCTGGGATGGCTGAGCTGTGCTGGGATGGCTGAGCTGTGCTGGGATGGCTGAGCTGGTGCTGGGATGGCTGAGCTGTGCTGGGATGGCTGAGCTGGTGCTGGGATGGCTGAGATGGTGCTGGGATGGTGCTGGGATGGCTGAGCTGTGCTGGGATGGCTGAGCTGTGCTGGGATGGCTGAGCTGTGCTGGGATGGCTGAGCTGGTGCTGGGATGGCTGAACTGGTGCTGGGATGGCTGTGCTGGGATGGCTGAGCTGGTGCTGGGATGGTGCTGGGATGGATGAGATGGTGCTGGGATGGTGCTGGGATGGCTGAGCTGCTGCTGGGATGGCTGAGCTGTGCTGGGATGGTGCTGGGATGGATGAGATGGTGCTGAGATGGTGCTGGGATGGCTGAGCTGTGCTGGGATGGTGCTGGGATGGCTGAGCTGTGCTGGGATGGTGCTGGGATGGCTGAGCTGTGCTGGGATGGTGCTGGGATGGCTGAGCTGGTGCCGCTGGAGCTGTGCTGGGGAAGGGATCCCTGAGCTGCTGTCGGCTCTGGGGAGCAGACGGGGGCACGGATGGAGGAGGCACAGCCAGGGCACCCTTTGTGCTTTCTAACCTCTCTGGTGGCTCCTCTGTCCCTCTCCCAGGGCTAGAGTGGGACAGAGGAGCCCTCCAAACCCCACAGGCTCCTCGTGTAAGGAGAGACGCTGCTGCTCTGGGAGGGAGAAGCAGTGGGGGCCTTGTGCCCCCTCAGGCAAGCAGGTTCCACATTCATCTCCCCAGATCGATTTTCCAAGGCTATCAGCTAAGGATATTCATTACCACAAGGCCACGATGATGAGGTCCCCGGGAGTTGTGCGTCGCTGCTCTGCCTGCTTGGTGGGGCAGTGGGGAGGTGCTGAGACTTTGGGGGGCACAGCGAAAGGTCTGAGCTCTCCTTGTGCTCCTCAGCACTCAGGGATGCTGCAGCACCCACGGAAGGAGCAGGATCCCATGAGTTACCCCCGTGAGGGGCAGCTGGAGGGCCAGGGAGGGTGGCAGGGTCCCAGGCAGGCAGGAGCCAGCCCCGAGTGCTCATCTCCTGCTGGAATCGTCGGATGCAGAGCCAGAGGCTCCCCCATCCGCCCCACTCAAGGGGCCCTTGTTTGCAGGGAGGAGATGATTCATGTGGCCCCTCAGCAAATCTTCCACTCCTAGGGGATGCTGCCAGGGCTCAAGTGTGATCATTAATGGTTGGCTTCTCCCTGAAACCCCTCTGGCCTGGAGCAGGAGGAGGAGGAGGTGCTTTCCAGGCTGCTGTTCCTGGCCCCACCAGCCCATCCCAGTTTGCCCCGCACCCAGCAGGTGACGAGTGGCCGGGAGCAGAGCCTGGCTGGCTCCTGCCACCTCCAGGGTCAGTGCTGCCCCTCTCCTGCCCACTTGGCAGGGCAGTGCCACCGCAGTGGCCGCAGGCAGCTCTGTCCTCCCGTCCCCTGCACAAAGGAACAATTCTGGGAGCGCCGAGGCACTTCCTCGCCTGCCTCCTCCTCCCCATCGGAAAGAAACCTCCTTGGGAATGGGGATGGGAACAGGAACTGCCCTGGGAGCTCAGCAGAGTGCTCAGGAGGCCGTGGGCTTCCTCAAAGAGCAGCAGTGCTGGGGCTGGAGGGGGCTGCCAGCCTCTCTTTGGGCAGCACTTCTCTGGTGCTGGGGCACCCAGCAGGACCTGGGGACATGTCCCAGCACTGTGTGGCTCTGCAGGTGGCTCCACATCAGCCTGCAGGGCTCAGCATGGTTTGTGTGCTGCAGAGAACTCCTTTGGGTCTGCTTGTCCCACAGGGATGTCCCCGCGGGGCCCCTGTGGGGCTGGGGTGTCACTGGGTGCTGTCCCCACCGATTTGGGGCAGCCCAGGAGCTCTGAACGTTTGTTTACTGCCGGTGGCAGCTGTAAGGAGCCCTGTGCAGAGTGTCCAAGGGCCCTGCCCGTGCCAACAGGAAGGATTTATTTGTGCTTGGGTTTTATTTTAGCTACAAACAATGGCCGTTTCTCCCAGCATCCGATTTCCCTCGGCCCCAGGCATCACCTGGCGCAGGAGGAAGCGTGGCCGGAGGCAGGAGAGCTGTGGCCACAGGATAGGGGGCCCAGTGCACCTCCCACTGCATTTCAGAGCTGTGATTCAGCATCTCCCTCCCCGGGGCTCTCTCAAGCTGCAGATTGGACTTTTCTTGGGATGAAAACTCCATGGGGTTGTCTTATCTCTCCCCTTGCAAAAGCTGGGGCTCTACACCAGGAAACTCCTGCTTTGGCTTGGCCAGAGACTCTTCCTCCTCCTCTTCTTCCTCCTCTCTGCAGGTTGCTGGAGCAGGAGCTGATTTTTGCCGCTGTGGTGGAGGGGCAGGGAGGCTCTGCAGCTGCAGGCTGTGTCCAGACCTTATCTCTGTGCTGGGAAAAGGGTCCCTGAGGAGGGGAGCACTTGTGGGGTCTAAAAATAGAGCTGGCCTGGTGTGGGGTGGGGAGAGGTGGCGGAGGGGACACAGCTCCTCTGCCAGCACCGTGCCTGGTGCCGCTCCCAGGGCAGGATTTGGCAGCAGAGGAGACACTGCCCTGGTGTCCTGCATGGCAGCAGGGCCTGCTGCTGTCCCCTGGGTCACCCTGTCCCAGCAGAGCTGCCCCCAGCCCATCCAGCCCCGTTAGCTAATGCTAAAGCCATCTGCGGCCATGGGTCCTGGCCTTCCCAGGCTCGGAGAGCTCATGGACATCTCCCATCCTGCCTCGGACAGGCTGCAAGCATGGAGAGGAGGGAGTTCTGGTGTCAGTCTCCGTCCTGGGTGTCTGTCCAGAGCCTGAGTGCAGGGAGGGGCGGTGATAGGATTTGGGGTGCGAGAGAAGCCCCAGCAGACAGCAGCAGGTGGGAGACATTCACCAGCACCAGGGCCGGAGGTCGCCGAGCTGGGTGGGCAGGGGACACAGGGGACAAAGGCCGGTCCCTTTCCAGCTGTGTCACCTGTGGTCACTCTGCTATGCCACCCCCTCGTCCCCAGGAGCCCTTTGAAGTCCTGCCACCCCCATCCCCGGGCTCACAGCCCCTGGGGGCACTGACACCAGTGCCCACCCCAGCACAGGAGCCATGTCCCCTGTCCCCTGGGCAGCTCTGCGGGGTCTGTGCTCGCTCCCGCCAGCTCTTGCAGAAGTGACTGTGCTGCTCCTCGCCTGCCAGGTGGCCTTGGGTGTCACACCATCCCCTGCGGCCCCCCTGCAGCAATCTCCCCTCTCTTCCTGCAGCCACCCCATTAACCTCCTTCAGGCTGGAAGCCTAACGAGCAGAGGAAATTAATTCCTTCCCTCCCTCTGCTCCCCCGGGCTCTGCTCAGCGTGCCCTCCTGGGATCACAGGCCTCTTTGACTGCCCCCTCCCTCCCTCCCCCTCGTATTTTGGAGGATGTTTAACAAGGGAGATGGAGGGGACAGCTCAGCTTGGGGGGGAAACAAAGGCGCCTTCAGAGCTCTCTGTCCGTGCTGAGTGTGCCCGGCTCGGGGCATTGCTGCTGAGCTCAGCCCTGCCAGCAGCCCTGGCTTATCAGGCACCCTCGCTTCTGGTGCTCAGCAGGGTCCCCTCACCCCCCTGAACCCCCTCCCCGCCTGCTTTGGCACTATTAATAGAAACCAGGCTGCCCTTCTGCCCTCGGCTGGCCCAGAGCCCTGACACAGAGCTGGTGGCTGTGATGGGACATGTCCTACACACGGCAGGGGATGGGGAAGCTGGTGACACCACGGCCTGGGGTTTGGTGTGTTCTGGGAGTGTTTTATCTGTGTGGAAAAATCCATGTGCTGAGCCCTTTGGTAGAGGTCCAGCAGCCCGTGGAGCTGGTGTTTGCATCCAGGCCTCATCCTGGGGTCTGTGTGTGGGTGGAAGAGCCGGAGCATGGAAAGAGCACTCAGCAAACACCACCTGAGCCATGCTGAGCCAGCTGGGAGAACCCCTCATCCTCAGCTTGCCACACCCGGGGCTTCCAGCCCATTTTGTCTCAACCCCAGCATCCTGACATCCCCCTGGCTGACAGACTTTTTCCTGCTCTCTCCAGTGCTGGACCAGCTCCTGCCAGAGCTCAGCGTCCTGCTCAAGCTGCTGGACCACGAGTACCTGAGTGCCACCACGCAGGAGAAGAAGCTGGCTGTCTCCGCCATCCTGCAGAAGCTGCAGCCACCTGCAGGTCGGTGTCCCTCTCCTGTGGTGGCCACGGGCTGTTCCCGGGGGCACTGGGTGTCCCCAGCAGGGGGAAGACCAAAACCCAAAGCTTCTGCAGGGCAGGGATGAGCCCAGCACCTGCTCAGCACCCCAGGGCCCTTTGCTCCCTGCTTTCACTTCCCAGCTCCTCCCTGCCCCGGGAGCAGGGCTGGCGTCAGCCCTGCCATGGATACAGAAGGGCTGCTCCCTGCGGAAACGCCGCTTCCCAGAGCTTTTCCTGCGCTGGGTTTGTGCTGAGCGCAGGGGTTTCCGCGGGAAGGCCGGCACTGTGCACCTGGGGCTTCACAGCCTTCCCCCTTCCTGCTCTCCTGGGGGAGTGGCAGCATCCCTGGGGGTTCCTCCAGCCCCTGTGCCTGCTCTGGGTGGGGAAACTGTGTCCCTGGGTTGGTGTTGTGGGGACAACAGGTGCCAGAGCCTGCCCCAGGCTCAGAGCATCCCCCTCAATTCCAGGGAAGGATGTGGACTACACGTACGTCAACACAGCGTCCCTGGGCAATGGCACCAGCTTCGTGGAGTCCCTCTTTGAGGAGTTTGGTACGTGTGGCTGAGCTGGGGGCTGCCCCGGGGGTCACACTGATCCTGGGCTCCCTGCTGGAGTCCTTTGGAGGGAGAGGGACAGCTGTATCCTTGTGTCCAGAGTGGGCATCATCACTCTGGGTTCTTGTTCCCACTCCCCTGTCGCTGTTTGGGGGCTGGCATGAGGGGAACCACACACCAGTGATGCCACCTCCCAGCGGCAGGGCCATGGAGATCCCTGGAGGGCACAGCTGGCATGGCCAGCTCTGCTTTCCTGCTGCCTTCACCTCCCATTTATCCCGGGCAGACTGTGACCTGCGGGACCTGCAGGACATGCAGGAGGAGGAGGGGGACACCAGTGACAGCGTTGGCTTGGAGCTGGCCAGGAACCAGACAGCAAAACCTGTGAGTGCATGGCTGCCCCCGAGCCAGGGCTGCTCTGCACCTGCGTGGGGAGGTGGCAGTGGCCAGGGTGGGACCCTTCCTGCCCCTGCTGCTGCCTGGCTCACGCTGGAGGTGTTTGTGCCGTAGGTTCCCGTGGATCCTGCTCCTCCCCTGCCCACCACTCCCCCACCTGAGGATTACTACGAGGAAGCGCTGCCCCTGGGCCCTGGCAAGACCCCCGAGTACATCACCTCCCGCAGTGAGTCCTGCTCCAGCCAGGGCAGCAGGAGGGTGGGGGGAGCCCCACAAGCTGCCCACTGCATCCCCCACCTGCCTGGGCAAACTTGGTGGGCTTGACTGCTCCTCCTGGGGAAGGAATTGTTGCTGCTCCCACCAGCATTGCTCCTGTCCCACTCCCTTCCATCCCACTTGTTATTGCAAGGAGTTGTTTGCTCCAGTCAGACTGCGAATGGGGTGATGGGGAGAGATCAGAGCCATGGGGGGACTGAAGCTGAGATGCCCTGAGAGGGCGTGCTTGGCTCTGCCCCACTGAGCATCCATGAGGGAAAACCAGGAGTGGCAGCCCCAGCTCCCTGTGCTTCCTCTGCAGACAGCTCCAGCCCCCCCAACTCCATCGAGGACGGCTATTACGAGGATGCAGACAGCAGCTACCCCGTCACCAGGATAAACGGAGAGCAAAAAAATTCCTGTAGGTATCTGGTGTCCTCAAAAGGGAGGGGAGAGCTTTGGCAAGGTCCAGCCTGAGGTGGGGCGTGAGCAGTGGGCTGGGGGCTCCGGGGTTGAGGTTGGAGAAGCAAGGTTTCAAAGTTTGAGCCTCGCAAAGAAAGAAGCCAACCCAGGGCTCTGGGTAGATGCACCTGGGGCTGGCACACGGCCCACGAGCATCCTGCTGGGATTCCAGGGGAGATGGAGATGGCGGGAGCCAAACGCTGCTGCTTGCAGAGGATGACACAGAGTCCATCCATGCCAGCACCCAGCCCAGCTCTGTCTGGAGCCTGCTGGGCACAGGGAGCCCTGGCAGTGGGTGAGTGTGTGTGGCACCTTTTAGGGTGACTCCCCTGCTTCCTTCCAGACAATGACTCGGATGCCATGAGCAGCTCTTATGAGTCTTATGATGAGGAGGAGGAGGAGGGCAAGGGCCAGCAGCTGACACACCAATGGCCCTCGGAGGAGGCCTCCATGAACCTGGTGAAGGATTGCCGGATCTGCGCCTTCCTCTTGCGCAAGAAACGCTTTGGGCAATGGGCCAAACAGCTCACCATCATCCGGGACAGCAAACTGCTGGTGAGCCCAGCCTGGGTGGGACAGAAACCCCTTTGGGGGGGTTAGGAGGGTGGCTGAGCCCAAGCTGAAGGAAAAAAGCACCATCCAAACAAAGCCCCTGCCCCAAGGCTGCCCTACCCTGCACCACACACAGCTGCCCTCACTTCCATTGCAAGGGAACAGAGGGCTCCCCTTTTTGGGGGACAGCACAGAGTGGGAGGGCACCCTCAGGCTGTTGCATGGCCTGAGCCACCTCCATCTGTGCCACCTGCGAGGGACCCTGAGACCCCGTGCCACCTGTGAGACCCCCAGCACGGCAGCCGGACAGGCAGGTTTGGCTAAGCCCTGAGCACTTCTCTTTGCTTCCTTTAGTGCTACAAAAGCTCCAAGGACCGGCAGCCACACGTGGAGGTGCCCCTGAGCACCTGCAACGTCATTTACGTCCCCAAGGACGGGCGGCGCAAGAAGCACGAGCTGCGCTTCTCGCTGCCGGGGGCCGAGGCGCTGGTGCTGGCGGTGCAGAGCAAGGAGCAGGCTGAGGAGTGGCTCAAGGTACCACTGCTGCTCCCAGGGATGCTCCCTGGCATCCTCCCTGCCTCAGGTGGGGAGGGGGCTGCCCTGGGAGTGGCCTTGCCCCGCTGGAAGGGGAAGGGGGCTTTGCTCCTGTCTCTTATCAGCCGCTTCCCAGGGCCAGGGCGTCTCCGGCGCTGATAGCCCTGGCTGGGGGGGATGTTTGCTCTCCCCCTCCTCCTCCCCGGGGCCCTTTCCTGCCTTTGTTCAGGGCCGGGAAGCGGGGGCTGCGGGGAAGGGGCGGCGGGTGGGAAAGGAGCCTCTGAGCACACCACAAACGCAGCTGTCACCCCAAAGGTGGGAGAAAAGGGTTGTTTCACACACCCAGGACACGCCACACCTGCAAAACAGCAGGGTCGTGAGGTGTCCTGTGCCGGCAGGATGGCACTGACTTGGCACACAAGTCTCTCCCCTCTGAGATTTCCAAAATCCCTGACAAAATCCACAAAACTGGTTGAGGTTTTGAAGGGGCTGAGGTGTGAGCAGTGCCCCTGGCAAGCCAGGCTTTTATCCTGAGCAGGATTTGCTGCCCTGTGCTGTGGAGAGCAGGAGCTGTCCCCACGGTTCAGCCTGGCTCTGGCGGTGAAGGAGCTGAGCCAGGGGGACAGCCCTGGCCCTCGGGACATTTTGAAGTGACAGCTGGGGCTGTCTCTGCAGGTGATAAAGGAAGCCAGCAGCCCAGCAGCGGGCGGGATGGAGGCCCCCACCTCTCCAGTGATGCCGTGCAAGATGGACCTGGATAAGGTGATGGTTCCTAAGGGCCCTGTCCAGGGGCTGTGTGGGGCTGCTGCGGCCAAGCCTGGGGAACGCGGGGCTGGAGGACCCCAAATTCCTGGAGCTGCACAAGGAGCCCTTCCCATTGTCACAGCAGCTCTGCAGGGCTGGGAAGGGGAACAGGAGCTGGATATCCCAGGGCTGTGCAGGGGGATGAAGGGCTGGCAGTGGCTGGGGGTTGGTGCTGATGGCATCCTGCTCTGCTCCTCCCACAGCGGCTGTCCCAGGAGAAGCACACCTCGGACTCGGACAGTGTGGCCGTGGGTGACACCGGCTCCCCTGCCAGCCGCAGAGAGCACGGCGAGCACGGTACAGTCCCTGTCCCCACTGCCCATCCTCTGCTGTGCGGTGCTGGGACATTCACCAGGGCACACCTTACCCCGTTCTTCTTCCAGGGAAAGGCAAAAAGAGTGGCCTGGCTGACCTGAAGGGCTCGATGAGCCGGGCAGCGGGGAAAAAGATCACCAGGATCATCAGCTTCTCCAAGAAGAAGCCTTCCCCTGAGGACACCCAGACCTCCTCCACCGAGGAGGACATCCCCTGCTGCGGTTCGTGCGGGCTGGGGGCAAAGATGGGAGTGGGAGCGGTGGGGAGTGACAGCCTTCCCCCAGCATGGCTGGAGGGGGTGAGGATGGGGACGAGCTCACTGAGCTGCTGGAGGGCTGTGACACAGCCACAGGCTGGGAAATGCTGCCCGGTCCTGGCTCTGCAAATTCCCGTGATGAGTGGGGAAGGGACAAGGCCAGGGGTCACCCGTGTCCCACAAAACAGGCTTGGGGGGACTGCGTGGTACCGAGCTGGCAGCTCCCCTGGGCCCAGGGTGTCCCAGCTGGTTCTCTGGGGGGAAACTGAGGCACAGGAGGACTGGAAAAGCAGAAAGCCATGTCTTGGCAAATCCTGCCCGAGGTGCAGCCGAGCAGGTGCTGATGCTTTTCCCTCCCCTGCCACCCCAGGCTACCTCAGCGTGCTGGTGAACCAGTGCTGGAAGGAGCGCTGGTGCCGCCTCAAGGGCAACACCCTCTACTTCCACAAGGACCGCACGGACCTGCGCACGCACGTGAACGCCATCGTCCTGCGGGGCTGCGAGGTGGTCCCCGGGCTGGGCCCCAAGCACCCCTTTGCTTTCCGCATCCTGCGCCACGGGCAGGAGGTGATGGCACTGGAGGTGAGCGGGGCAGGCATGGGATGGGCCATGAGAAGGCCTCAGGCTGGGGGAGCATCCCTTGGGATGATCAGCATCCCATGCAAGCAGTGCCTTGTTTTCCCCTCCCTGGAGAGCTCAGGGCACCATTTGGGTGAGCTGGGGGCAGCTGCGTGGGAGCTTTGGGCTCAGAGTGTGATGGTGCACAGCAGGACTTTGCGTCAGGAGGCAGCGAGGATGAGGGTCTGGGAGCTGGACATGCACCCCAACCCTTCCTCTGTCCTCCAGGCAAGCTGCTCTGAAGACCTGGGCCGCTGGCTGGGTCTCCTCTTGGTGGAGACAGGCTCCCAGACAGCGCCAGAGGCCTTGCACTACGACTACGTGGATGTGGAGACCATTGCCAACATTGTGACGGCCGTGAGACACTCCTACCTGTAAGGCTGTGCTCCTGCTGTGCCAGGAGCTGAGTGCTGGGCTGGGGATGGTGATCCTTGGCCCTGTGGACTCCCTAGAAGGGGCACAGGCTGGGCTGTGGTTTGTGGCTGTGACCTCAGGGACAGTCAGTGTCCCAGGGGTTGTTCCCTTGGGTAGCATGCAAAGCAAAAAACTGTTTTATCAATACTGATGAAGGGTGTGGTAGGGTAGGGTCATGAGTGAAGCCAGGAGAGCAATGCAGGAATCCCTCTGAGCTGGAAGGGCTCCCTGAGGGGCTGGCAAGGATGTCCTGGACATGAAAACCCCATCCCTCCTTCTGCAGGTGGGCCAGCTCCTCCCAGGAACACCGGCCGGACTCCTCCCGGGTGGTGTACGATGATGTCCCCTACGAGAAGGTTCAGGTGAGCGCAACTTCATGGCTCATCCTCTCCCACCACAGTGGCCCAGGGAGCCGTGGCCAGGCTGGGATGGCCCCACAGGTGTCTCAGCTCACTCTCCCTGCCATCCCTGCAGGCAGAGGAAGAGCCGGGGCGGCCGGGCACGGCTCAGGTGAAGCGCCACGCCTCGTCCTGCAGCGAGAAGTCGCGGCGAGTGGACCCCCAGGTCAAAGTGAAGAGACACGCGTCCAGTGAGTCCTCGGGCCACAGACCTCCCCAGGGGCCCTGGCCAGTGCAGGATGGGGCTGTTCCCCAGAGTGATCTGCAGCCACGGGCGGTGGGTAGGCTCAGCTGGACTGCAGGTGCCATCGGTGCAGCCCTTGATGGGCTCTCGCTGTGCCTGCAGGTGCCAACCAGTACAGGTACGGCAAGAACCGCGCCGAGGAGGACGCCAGGCGCTTCCTGACAGAGAAGGAGAAGTTGGAGAAGGAGAAGGCATCGATTCGCAGCGAGCTGATGTTGCTGCGGAAGGAGAAGCGGGAGCTGCGGGAAGCCATGAAGGGCAGCACGGGTAGGTCGGGGCTGTCTGAGCGCTGCAGCTGTTCCCAGGCACTGGGTACAGAGCTGGGCTGGCACAGGGACACCGGGCTGGCCACAGCGACAGTGTGGCTGTGAGCTGGGCTGGCACGGGGACACCGGGCTGGCCACAGTGACAGTGTGCCAATGAACTGGGCTGGCACAGGGACACCGGGCTGGCCACAGTGACAGTGTGGCTGTGAGCTGGGCTGGCACGGGGACACAGGGCTGCCCACAGTGACAGTGTGGCCGTGAACTGGGCTGGCACGGGGACACAGAGCTGGCCACAGTGACAGTGTGGCCGTGAGCTGGGCTGGCACAGGGACACCGGGCTGGCCACAGTGACAGTGTGGCCGTGAACTGGGCTGGCACGGGGACACAGAGCTGGCCACAGTGACAGTGTGGCTGTGAGCTGGGCTGGCTGCAGTGCTCTGCCGGGCTGGCCACAGTGACAGTGTGGCCGTGAGCTGGGCTGGCACAGGGACACCGGGCTGGCCACAGTGACAGTGTGGCCGTGAGCTGGGCTGGCTGCAGTGCTCTGCCGGGCTGGCCACAGTGACAGTGTGGCCGTGAGCTGGGCTGGCTGCAGTGCTCTGCCGGGCTGGCAGCCCCATCTAGTGTCCCCGTGCAGGAGGATGGGTGGATCTGAGCTGAGCTGGCTGATTGTGCAAGCAGGGCCGAGGCTGCAGGAGCTGGAGCAGCGGGTGGCGGTGCTGGAGGAGCGGTGCCGGCAGAAGGAGGAGTCTCGGGTGGATTTGGAGCTCAAGCTGACCGAAGTGAAGGAGCAGCTGAAGCAGTCGCTGGCAGGAGGGCCGGCCCTGGGGCTGGCTGTGACCAGCAAGGCTGAGAATGGGGTATGCATCCCTTTTTCCTCACTCATAGCTCCAGCTTCCACCAGAAACAGTGGTTGGGGTATTGTGGGGAGCAGCACAGGGGAGAGGGGACATCCCTGTGGCTTTGTCCCTTTGTGGACAGAAGTGTGTGAGTTAAGTTTGGTCACCTCAACTTTTACCTCATTACCGTTCGTGCTTTTGTATTTTTTAATCTGGTTGTCCGTGCTTCCTGGGTCTCCTAAACTTTTCTTTTTCTTGCTCCCTCCTTTCCACAGGAAACTACAAACAAGCCAAACGGGAGCCCCCCTGAGCACTTGGTCCCTGTGAACTGTGCAGCAGAGCTGAGGAAGAGAAGTCCTTCCATCATCCCTGCCAACAAGGGAACCGTGCTGCAGAAAGCCAAGGTCCTGCTCTGCTCTCCTCTCCTCCCTGGGAAATCTCAGTGTTTGTTTTGTCCCCCTTGCTTGACCATGAATTTGGGCACTGGGAATGCTCCCTACCCCAAAGCTGCCTGGGTCCCCTGACCCAGCACAGCAGCACTTGCTCCTGGCATCAGCCCAGGCTGTGGGGATATTTGGGAAGCGCAGAGTTGGGTGGGAAGGGAGAAAGCATCACCTGTACAATTCCTGAGGCAGCAGTGACCCCAGCCTTGGAAAATGTTGGGTCCGAAGCCCCCAGGAGGGAGGGATACCTTGAAGGGCTGTGTTGCTTTTTGCAGCTATGTCTCCTCATCCCTTTTTTTGCCTTTCTCTACAGGAATGGGAAAAGAAGCAGACTTAAGCCAGCCTGCCAAGCCCCCAGCAGACACTGGGGATCACGGAGGAGCTACCAGCCCCTTTCTCCGAGACACTGGGAGGGTGCTGGGAAGGCACGGTGGGAAGAGACATTCTCCAGCCCCTACCACTGCGGCACCTGCCTGTGGGCAACTCTATAAACCTGGGGAAGGGGCGGGAGGGGATTGGGAAAGCGGGTGGGGAAAGGGAGTCCCTTGGGGATCAGGGTCACAAACTACTGGGGAACCCAGCTCTGGGGGGAGCCTGCCCCGCTGCCAGGAGTCCGACACAGGCTCTGGGTGCCCGTGGTGGTGCACGAGGAAGAAGGGGAGAGCCTGGGGATCAGTGTGTGTCCAGGCTACCACTTTCCAAAGCAATGATGGACTCGTTGGGGTATTCTGGCCCCCTCAGTACTGGGATTCAGGAGCTGCTCAGGACCAGCCACTTCGGAGATGCCGACTGTTCACCCTGCTCACTGCTCCCAGCTCTGCAGGGTCTCATCTCAGGGTTCCTCATGGCTTGAGCGTGCTGTGCCTCAAACAAGTGCCTTTGACCAATATTTCCTTCTTGTCCTCCAGGCAGTAAGGGTGAGGGCACGCTGCTTTCCCTTGGGAATGAAGGAAGCTAAAGTGTCAGCATTTGAAAGCAAATTAACAGTGGACACCTTTCACCCTTGCTAAACAGCTTCGAAGTGCTGCAAAGGGCTGGGGATGGAGGCAGCCCAGCTCTCTGCCCTGGTCCCATGCTTGTTTTGGGGGGAGCAGGGAAGGGGACAGGGCTCTCTCCTGGCCACCAGCACATTCACACTCTTGCTGCTGCACTCAGACACAGGTTGGTAAGGCATGTGATCAAAATGGAGCGAAGGGAAGTTTAAAAATTAAAAAAAAAACAAACCAGAAGTGCTATTGGTGCAGAAAAGAGAAAGAGAGTAAGGTCATTCAGCAGAGACAGAAACAAGGGACAGGAATGGAAAGGAAAGGCCCTAGCTTTTGTGCTGGGAACAAAGGAGTCACCCCCATGCTATGGACTGCCACAATTAACCGCTGGAGCTCGCTCTTCCACAGCCCTGTGTTAGTACCTAGGTAAGCAGCTTTTAATAAAAACGCTGGCACTGGCCTGCCTCGTCCTCTGGCTGAGGGAGCAGGGCAGGAATGCTACTCCTGCTCCCAAGGAAAGGGGTCAGGGTGGGGCTGGGGTGGGCTTGGCTCCCCTGCAGCAGCGGCTGCTGGGACAAGCAGCCCTATGGAAGCACATCAGAGAATCCCAGACTGGTTTGGGTTGGAAAGGACCTTAAAGCTCATCTCGTTCCAAGGGGCAGGGACACCTCCCACTGTCCCAGGCTGCTCCAACCCTGTCCAGCCTGGCCTTGGACACTGCCAGGGATCCAGGGGCAGCCACAGCTTCTCTGGGCACCTGTGCCAGGGCCTCCCCACCTCACAGGGAACAATTTCTTCCCAATATCCCATCTGTCCCTGCCCTCTGGCAGTGTGAAGCCATTCCTCCTCATCCTTCACGCTGACTCCCCGTGCACAGCTCCCAGTTGTCGGCAGCCTGGGCCAAGGCTTTGGGGTTTGGTTGATATTTATTCACCACAGGTATGGAACACTCGCAGTCTCTTCCAGTCCTTTCCTGAACTAGAGGTGAAACCTGTCCCGTTATCCCCCCTTAAGCCGCCCAGGCAGCGGCGGGAGCCGTGTGTCCGGAGTGACCGGAGTGACCGGAGCCGTGTGTCCGCGGTGACCGGAGCCATGTGTCCGGGGTGACCGGAGTGACCGGAGCCGTGTGTCCGGGGTGACCGGAGCCATGTGTCCGGGGTGACCGGAGTGACCGGAGCCGTGTGTCCAGGGTGACCGGAGTGACCGGAGCCGTGTGTCCGGGGTGACCGGAGCCGTGTGTCCGGGGTGACCGGAGTGACCGGAGCCGTGTGTCCGGGGTGACCGGAGTGACCGGAGCCGTGTGTCCGCGGTGACCGGAGCCATGTGTCCGGGGTGACCGGAGTGACCGGAGCCGTGTGTCCGGGGTGACCGGAGTGACCGGAGCCGTGTGTCCGGAGTGACCGGAGCCGTGTGTCCGGGATGACCGGAGCCATGTGTCCGGGATGACCGGAGCCATGTGTCGGGGGTGACCGGAGCCATGTGTCCGGAGTGACCGGAGTGACCGGAGCCGTGTGTCCGGGGTGACCGGAGCCGTGTGTCCGGGGTGACCGGAGCCGTGTGTCCGGGGTGACCGGAGTGACCGGAGCCGTGTGTCCGGAGTGACCGGAGTGACCGGAGCCGTGTGTCCGCGGTGACCGGAGCCATGTGTCCGGAGTGACCGGAGCCGTGTGTCCGGGGTGACCAGAGCCGTGTGTCCGGGGTGACCAGAGCCGTGTGTCCGGGGTGACCGGAGCCGTGTGTCCGGGGTGACCGGAGCCATGTGTCCGGGGTGACCAGAGTGACCGGAGCCGTGTGTCCGTGTCCGAGCCCTGTGGGGACCAGGTCCCAGTCCCGAGGGACAGAACCGTGTGTCCGTGTCCGGGCCCCAGTCCTGGGGGCGGTGCCGTGTGTCCGGTCCAAGTCTCGGGATCAGGAGCTGTGTCCGGAGCCAAACCCCGGGGTTCCGCACCCTTGTGCCTGGAGCCGAGCCCCGGGGTCCCGTAGCCGCGAGTGGGGCGCCGGGCGGAGCATCCTCCGCATCCCCCGCATCCCCACATCCCCTCATCCCCACATCCCCACATCCCCTCATCCCCTCATCCCCTCATCCCCTCATCCCCACATCCCCTCACCCCCTCATCCCTCTCCGCCCCGCATCCCTCTCCGCCCCTCACGCCGGCGCCGCCCGCAGCCGCAGGGCCTTATGGGAGCTGTAGTTCTCCGGTGGCGCGGGCGCATCGCCGCCGTCTGCTCCGCCGCTCCGCTCCGCTCCGGGCCGGCGCCGTGCGGGCCATGGCTGCCCGCTCCCTGCGGAGCCTCGGGGCCCTGCTGCCCGCGGGCGGCAAGGCCGGCACGGGCAGGTACGTGGGGGCGGGCCGGGCCGGGGGGACAGGGGGACAGGGGTGGCCCGGAGCCGCCGCGGGGTCGGGGACAGACGTGGCAGCGCCGCGGGGCTGGGCCCGGGCGGGCATCGCGCCGGAGGCGGGAGCGGATCCAGACCCAGACCCCAAGCACCATCCTGACCCTGATCTGGACCCCGAGCCGAACCCACACCCAGACCCCGACCCGGTCCCCATCACCCCCCGCCGGTCCCCATCACCCCCCGCCGTTCCCATCGCGCCCCCCAAAACCCCACGCTGCCAACCCCCGGCTCCTACAAAACGCCTTGGAACAGAAATAACCTCCGATAACGAAGCTCTTTCCCCGGAAAAGTGTTTTTCTGGGCGTAAATTAATGTTAATTTCTAAGGCAAAGCGTTTCCGCGCTCGGTAAGTCACGTTGGGAGGTGGTTTCCTGCCACTGTGGGTGGGTTCTGTGTCTCGCCCAGTTGAGCCATTTATTCATTAATTACAGGTTTAATGTGCTCCTCGGCTTTTGTTTTTGATGGTGAGGCAGAACATGCGCTATCTGTGTGGTTTGGGTGGTCGCAGGAAGAGAATCCATTTAATTGTGTCAATATTCAGACAGAAAAACAGTGTACACTCATGGTTTTGGACATCATAGAATATGGCTTAGAAAAGAGAAATATATAAATGCGCCTTGGTTATTTGAGTGAAATGTGGAAAGGTGAAAAAAAAAAAGCCAAAACGCATGTTAATTTTTTTTTTTTGTCTAGAAGAGAAACACCACCAAAAGACTATTTGGATGTATTATAATAAATCTGCAGCACATAATAGAGGCAGCTGTGTTTGGGACTAAATGTAAAGATGCATGTCAGGAGATTCTTCCTCTTGTATGTGTGAAAACTGCTTTGCCTCTAAAAAAGGTGCAATGAGTGTGAAATAGGTAAGTGATGGAGCTGAGCAGGCTTTCATCTTAAGGGATCACCAGGACCTGCCATTGGTGTGAAACTGCTTAGTACACAAGTTGAAGCTTCATTGAAGAGGAATCCTCATAGTGTTAGAGAATCACAGAATATCCTGGGCTGGAAGGGACCCACAGGATCATCCAGTCCAGCTCCTGGCCCTGCACAGCCCCAGCATCCCACCCTGTGCATCCCTGGGAGCGTTGTCCAAACACTCCTTGAACCCTGGCATGGCCCCCATGAAACATCTTTCACCATCTTTGTGCCCCTCCTTTGGACACTGTCTAAGAGCTTTAGGTCTTCCTTATGTCCTGGCACCCAAAACTGCCTCTAGGACTCGGGGTGAGGCCACCCCGGTGCAGAGCAGAGCAGAGCGGGACAATCCCCTCCTTCCACTGGATTATCTCCGGAGTCACTCCCTGATGAAACAGCACAAAGGAATTGGGAGTAATTAGATTTCCTTCCAAAGCAGGCTCGTCAGAGCTGAAAGCAGAGCAGATGTTTCTGTGTGTCTCAGCACTCGAGTGCTTTGTCATGCTGATCTGGGAGGAGGAGGGAGTGTTCCAGGAGAGGTGAAGAAGGACCCTTGGCTTACAGATTGTCACTTTAGGATGTTTAGGATGGTCGGGTGCCCCAGAAAGAGGTGACACCATTGTACCTCTGATCAGAGACCTGCTCTCATTATTGAAATATTAATCTCCAAGGACAATTGGCTTAAGCCATGTGGCTGCAATCGACTTCTCTCTCTGGCTTTCTGTGACATCACTTTGTAAATCTTTCTGTAACACCAACTTGTGTAACCCCCTTCACACACCCCACGACTTCCACGCGTCTGTCACTTCAGGATGTGTCAGCTTCCTCCCGTGGGATCTCTGCCTATTTTTAGGGCAGCTGTGATCGAGCCAGCACTTAGAAGATGGAGCCCAGTCAGTGGACAGCCTGTAAATAGCTCCTGCCACTTGCTGGGGAGGATTCCTTTCATCCTGCAGGAAGGAGTAAATTGAGCGGCATTTTCAATCCTGCATAGCAGACCTGAAGAATTCCCTTTGGAGCCAGGCTGTGATTTTTTGCCCACAACTTTTCTAGGCAGCACGTGACAGCCAAGGCATGTCCCTGCACGGGGGAGTGCTCTGGGCCTTGGGTTCCCAGGCTGCAGAGGAGTCCATGCAGGCAGCTCCCTGCTCCACGTAGGCAGCTCCTGGAGCTGGGACCGGCTCATCCGTGCCCCTCTCCCACGCAAAACACACCCATCCTGCACTGCAACCACTGGCAGAGGAAAATAGCTCACCAACTTTGGCTTCTTGGGTGCAGAGGAGTTAACTGAGCTGCACAGCCTATTTTTAAAACAGTGTCGTTTCATCTCTGAGGGGCCCAGCGAGATTTCTCAGCTGCGTTTCGGGTTCTTTGGTTCATCTTTAGCGTGGCTGGTTTCCATCCCTGCAGCTCTTTGAAATGAAATGTGAGATGATAAAGGACAAGGCTTGTAGCTGGTGCTTGCCATGGACATTTTTATATGCAAAGAAAACTTCACAGATTGATTTTCAGAGGCTTAGTGAAGAGGTCCTGCTCTCTCCCCCCCTTCAGTTTAGTTTACTTTCTCTAACTTTGAGAAAGTGCTTTTAGTCAGTCAATAGAATGAATGTGACAGGAATCTTAAAAATCATTCAAGATTGAGGGTCTTGTACCCCAAACAGCAGCCAGGGATGAAATGTGAGATTTTTTTTTTTCCTGTGTTGGCATTCCTGGAACCCAGATGGTTCTCTAAAGATTAGTCTGAGGCATGTCCTATTCTAGAGCAAGTGTAAGTAGAAAAAGCACTTTCAGATTTGTATTTGGCACATAATGTGTTGAAAAGGAGTGGTTTGACGTACAGATGATGTTTTAAGTACTCACTTAATAAAAACTGCACATGCACATGTCCTCAGGTGAGGAAAGGAAGTTTGTCATTATTGCTGTGGGACACTTAGCAACCTGGTATTAGGGATTTAAATGAGGGAACATCTGGGCTGCTGAAGATGGGGTGGGAGGAGATGCCTGGTGGTCTTCGGGCAGATCCAGATCTCTTGAGCTGGGCTTTGGTTCTAGGGCTGAGCCAGTCTGAGCCACCTCAGGGACACCTCCTCCCTGCCCCACACCTCACGTGTTTGGCTTCTCTTTGGTAGTGGCACTGGCGCTGATCTGATCTGTCAGCAGACCTATTCGGGAACACAGAGAGAAAAATCTTCTTCTGTAGGGTTATTTTTCAGCTGGTTTAACTCCTTCAAATTGAATTCTGCTCAGCTCCAGTACTGGAATAAAGGGGGCAAAACTGCTGAACAGCACTGAGGCCTCATGATAGACCCCAGAACAAAGTCTGTGCACTTCTGTGACATTGAACCTGAGCAATACAGGTGTAAATACAGCAATAAAATGGTGCATGCCTGGTAATGTGAACTCAGCTGTGTCGATTGTGGGGTCTAAATTAGTGTCTCTGTGCACTGTGGAATTGTGCTGTATAAACACAGGGAATGGAATTGGTGCCAGCACAGGGATTTCTGGGAGGGGCTGCCTTTTACTGGGTAGATATGCACTTAATGTATGGAAAACATTGCGTAGAGGGGATATAAAACATTGCACAAAGAGGGTGTTGAAAGCTTTGCTCAAAGGAAGAGCCCAGCTGTTCCCAAAAAAGGAAAATACACTCTTCTTTGTCAAGTGTGTACTGAGATGTTTCTGGAATGGAAATTTAGGTTGGAAGAGACCAGGAAGGTGGTGGAGTCACCATCCCTGGAGGTGTTCAGGAAACAACTGAATGTGGCACTTGATCCTCTGGTGTAGTTGACAAGGTGGGGATGGGGCACAGGTTGGATTTGGTGGTCTTGAGGGTCTTTTCCAACCTCAATTCTGTGTTTCTGTGAAAATATGACTCTTCAAGGAAGTGGTGTACAGCCTCTGTGTGCCGTGTTAGTCTAAAATAAAGAGTTTTAAAACACCTCGTTGTGTTTCTGTGCTAATTGTCTGTGTTTTCTGAAAAGAGCTAAAATTGTGTCTAGAATCCTGTGTACCTTTTTGTAGAGAGCCTGCTTTTAGTAATGACACTAATCTAGAATTCTCCTTGACCCTGATGTCCTTAACGCTGTTTCTTTGTCACTAGTTTGTATTTCAGAGGGTCCCCCTGTGCGTTCAGCACTGCAGCTCAGCAGAGGAGCACAGGAGATGAGTGTGGCCCGGAAGATCCCAGTGAGGAGCCCAAGCACCCCCTCTCTGACTGTGCCTTGGAGCACAAAGCCATCAAATTGGAAGAACAAGTCCGAGATTTAACTGTGAGTGTGCTGGTGGCATCATGATGGCTTTGCTTCAGCCCCCTTGGCTTGGTCTGTCTTTCCTGGATTTTTCTGTAAATGCTAAAAGAAATATTTTTGCATCAGTGAAGGCTGTGGCAGCCTCCAGAGCAGCTGTGCCCTGAGTGAGAGAGGGTGAAATTCCACCCTGCCTTCCCCAAAAGCACCATCTGTCAGCAGTGGCAGCAGCAGGACACTGCTGGTGTGATGCTGGCAGGAGGAGCTGTGTGTTGGAGCTGGTCACTTCTTTCACAGCCTTGTGGCAGCAGCTTCGTGCTGATTAGCGTCACATATTGGCATGGAATCGTGGAATATCCTGAGTTCCCACAGGATCATCATCCCAGCTCCTGTTCCTGCACAGGCACCCCAACAATCCCACCCTGTCCGTCCCTGGCAGCGCTGTCCAAACGCTCCTGCAGCTCTGGGGCTGTGCCCATTCCCTGGGGAGCCTGGGCAGTGCCAGCACCCTCTGGGGAAGAATCTTTCCCTGATCTCCATCCCAAATCCCTCTGACACAGCTCCAGCCATTCCCTGGTTCCTGTTCCTGTCCCTGTCCCAAGGAGCAGAGAAGGAGCTGCAGACCCCAGGGAGTGTCCCCTCAGTCTCCAGCTGAACAATCCCAGTGCCCTCAGCAGCTCCTCCATGGCCCCTCCAGGCCTTTCACCATCTTCATGTCCTTCCTTTGGACACTCTTTAATAGCTTTATGTCACACTGGATCCAGGTAATCCAAGAAGGAAAGTCCTTTTAAGTGACAGCGTGTGGTGGAAATCATGTTCTATATTGAAGAACACACGTGACTGAGGAGGGGATTAAATACCACAGCACTGGGCTGTTCTGGAGATAATCACCCTGAGAATCCTGCACTGAGTGATAAATCAGCTGCTCACAGAGCTGTCTGCTGGAGAAAGGAGGATCAGCAGCAGCCTGACAGTTGGTATTCAGCTGAATTCAGTCATTCAGTGCCCAGAATGTTCCTGCCCTTCCCTGGGTCTTCTGAGGGAGTTGCAGTTTTTGTTAATCAGTAGGAGAAGGATTTGGGTTTGTATGTAGGAAAATGCAGGAGCTCAGCACAACCTTCTCTTTTTAAAGCATTTCTGAGGGGTTCCCAGTGTGAGGAAAGAGGTTTCACCTCCCTGTTTGATGTGTCCCCTCTGTGGTTACAGGAGCGATACCGGAAAGCTTTGGCAGATTCTGAGAATGTCCGGAGGAGAACGCAGAAGTTTGTGGAAGATGCCAAACTCTTTGGTAAGCAAAAGAGCTGTGTTTACTGCACTGGCTTGCCTGCCTGGGCAGAAAATGCTGGTCAGCAGCTTTTCTGTCCCCCTGTCCAGCCCTCCCTCGTTCATTGTAAAGCCTGCTGTGATGTTTGGCCTGGACTCTTGATATCTGGGCTTAATCACTGTTTTTTCTCTATGTCCATCTGTATCCTGTCCTATCAGGTTTACCCACAGAATCACAGAATTGTGTCTATTTTTTTTTTTTTAATAGTCCCAGTGCAGCTGAATTTAGTTCTGCTGACTTGGTTGAAAATCCAGGCTCTGCTGTGTGCTGAGGACTGGCTCTGGCAGGGTGTATTTTACACTTAGCTGTGTCATCAGGTTGTGATCTCCTTTACTGTATTAACAGCCTCTTCTGCTCAGTTTATTGGAGGTAGATGCTGCCTGGGGCAGTAGTTGTCAATCTCTGTATTAGATGTTTAAAACTGCTAAAAGAAATATTTTATCATCAGTGAAACGAGCTGGATTTGTAGCTTTGGCAGCAGAAGCAGGTGAAGGGGGAAGAAACTGCTGTTCAGGCATTGCACTGTGCCAGAACCATCTCTGAGAATGAAAAACTGTTTTTCCCCAGAATGCATGAATCTCAGGAGGTTTATTGTTAGTTAATTCTAGCAGCCTTGAGATTAGAACTGCTGTATTTTCTTACCTTCTACCCATGGTGCTATAAAATGGCTGCTGAGTTTGGGGCTAATCAGCAACAGGATGATTGATTTTGAGAGAGGTTTCTTGAGCTCTTGGGATTTTATATGTAGCATGCCTCACATATGAAATAAAAATAAGTTCTTTATTAGAAATGGCTCATAGAGTGAGACTTGGAGATCTGTAGATAAGAGGAAAATCTGAAAGGATGTTGTAGCAAGGTGGGTTTGGTCTCTTCTCCCAATTAATGAGGAGTAAGACAAAAGAAAACAGCCTCAAGTTGTGCCAGGGGAGGTTTAGATTGGATTTTAGGAGAAATTTCTTCCTGAGCGTGTTGCCAAGCACTGGCGTGGGGTGCCCAGGGAGGAGGTGGGGTCACCATCCCTGGAAGTGTTGAAAAGACTTGGTGCTGTGGTTTAGTGGAGGCCTTGGCAGTGCTGCCTTGATGAACTTAAAGGTCTTGAGCAGCCTAAACGGCTCTGATTCTGTGAAATGAGTGGTAATTGCTGGGCTCCTGTCTGCTCCTTTGTTGCATCTCCTTCCTCTGCCTTTGTTCTGTGCCTGTTCACATGTTCAGCTGCAGACAGCACCTGACTGGTGCTTCATTTTCTGTTTCCCTAATGTGTCATTCCAGTCAGGGAGTTATGACATTTATGTAACTGAGGGAGGCTGCTTTTCCTGGAAATTCTGCACTCTGCAAGAAACCACTTCTGGAAATGCAGTCAATCTAACCCCGTTTTTCTAATGGCAAAACCTGCCTGGCTTTTCATGACCAACCCAAGGACCATTTTGGTCCAGTCCCTCCACAGTGCCTTTAAGCTCTGAATAAATTGAGGATTTTGTACTTTTAGAATAGTCATGCATGGTTTTTGTTTCCCCCCATTGTGCTTGTTCCCTGTGGAATGGGCATTTGTGTGACAAAATTGTGTCAGTGAGACTGGAGCAGGTGGTGTGGAGCCGAGTCCTAAATGACAAATCTGAGTTGCAAAAAACTGTTTGGAGTGAGACATTAATTCTCTGCTTTGTCAGGAAGACCATATATATATGTGTTCATGGCATAGATGTGCATCTCCTGCATATACCTTGATTTGGGGAGTCTTTAGATTACTCTTAATGCTGAAGCTTTGCTTCAGGAATCAGAAGACACCGTCTACTCTCACTAAATTAAATTCAAATCAATGAGCAGCTTTAAGGATGCTTTCAAACTGCTGTGACTTTGTGTCTGTCCTTGGTGCTGGAGTTCTGGATGTTCTGTAACCTGCCCTTCATTGCCTTCCTGCAGGGATCCAGAGTTTCTGCAGGGACCTGGTGGAGGTAGCAGACATCCTGGAGAAGACAGCCGAGAGCGCCGCGGGCCAAGCAGAACCCAGCGATCCCAACCCCACCCTGAAGAAGATCTACGAAGGTCTGTCTCTCATCGAGGCCAAGCTGCAGAGTGTCTTTGCCAAGCACGGCCTGCAGAAGATGAACCCTGTTGGAGGCAGGTACGACCCCTACGAGCACGAGATCATCTGCCACGTGCCAGCCGAGGGCATGCAGCCGGGCACGGTGGCGCTGGTCACGCAGGACGGCTACAAACTGCACGGCCGCACCATCAGGCACGCGCTGGTCGGCGTGGCCGTGGAGTCACAGGAGTGATGGGGCTCCACCTGGGACCTTGCTGAGCTGGGGACAGTGCCAGCTGCAGCTGCATGTATTTCCTTATTTATTGAGCTGGGTTTGTATGGCGTGATGGCTTCGGGGTTGTGTGCGCGGCGATGTCGCCGCTCGTTCTGAGGTACTTGTGTGTTTAATAATCCTTGGAGTTCGTGGAGTAGTTGTAGGAGTCCTGCTCTTTGTCAGAACTTTGTGGCACTGCAGCCCCTTTCTCTGCTTATTTCTCCATGAAGGGTTGGATGGGGAAGAGGGGACATACAGGAGGGAAAGGGAAATTCTCTTCTTGTCTCCCTGTTCCCTCTCTGAGGGAGACTCCTGCAGTGGCCTTCAGGAAAGGAACTTGTTTGCCTCACTTTCCACAGCTGTATTAAGGGACTATAATAATACTGACCTACCTCACAGGGATGTGGTGAGGCTTTTCCTTTGCCAAGCACTGGGAAAAGTCCAAAGGGACGAGTATTATTGTCACCTGGATTTGATGTCTTCCCTTGTCCCCAGACCCCTTGGATGGGGTGAAGATGATCACTTGAAATGCCATTTAGGGGCAGCTTTTTCTTATGTTGCTTCAGGAAAACAATCTGGAATTCACGGAGTCTCTGTCATACTAGAGTTGAATAGAGATGAGGGTTTAAAAAGAATTCAGTTGTTAGGTCAGACTAATGTTAATATTTTTTCTTCAGGTAAAATTCCAGCTTGCCTCCTTGTTCCCGAAGGTTAAACAGGGAATAAACAGGGAATGGTGATTTGTGATGGAGCCAGAAAACTGTCCTCGCATCTCTTAATCTCCAACCAAAATGTATATTTTAGAGGAGAGTAATTTCTCTTCCCTGGTGGGTATTTGTGCAGCTTTCAAGCATGATAAACTGTGTGCTCTTTGTTGCAGCTGCTGGCAGAACGGAGCTGTGCCCTTAAGCAGGAAATCTGGACTGTTCTATTTTCTCAGTTCTCCAGTAGAGATGCTCAGATTACACCAATTCCAGTTCACATTCAGATCCTACTTTCGTGTGGCCCTAGTAAATATGAAACCTTTTGGGTTTTGACACAAGGAGAAAAAATCTTCTCTGCTACAAAGTCTCAAGTGCCCTTGAACCAATTTTAGCAACAGTGCCGAGAAAGCGAGAGGAGCAGAAGGCTGAGGAGGTGAAAGCTGACCTCGAGCTGTCCTCCTGGTTGGAGGCATGTTGTTGTCACAGCACATATGTATTTCCCACTGGCCCTATTGCCTGGGAGTTCATTTATCTCAGCTGAAAGGATGCAGTCACTGAGGAAGATCAGAATTTAACCCTTTGCAGAGCAGCAAGCAGTCAAATGACAGAAGAGCAGATAAGCCACTAAACCAGGAGTGGTTGGTTTTCAGGTTGTTTCTTACTGATTTTTTCATTCCTTCCTTTTTACTTTCTGGAATTGGATCTATAACATGACAAATCCACTTCCAAAAATGCTTTACTTAAAGTGGATGCTATTAGTAGTTTGGAAGAAAATTTATTCTCCTCCCATTCCTTTGCAGGCTTCAGCTGAAAAACCCTTTTGTGGTGGACTTCAAGATTATCACAGCCTTTAATATTGACAGTCTTTCACCTGGGGAGACTGTGTACAGTTAGTGAGTTGTCATCCCAGAAATTTAAGGAATCTGCACATTTCTAACCTGCTCCATGCAACCTTTTTTAGTGACAGCTCTGGTGTGAGTCTATAATGGATCCTTTTTGGAGTGTGGTTTTGTGCCTCTCTGCAGTAGCTTCTGAGGGAGGTACTGGAGATTTCAGCCATGAAACAGAGTTTTCCTGGCAGCTTTAGCTCGTGGACAAACCTCTCGTTCAGTGCTTTTGTACTATTATCATGTTTTTGGAAGTTTCAGAGATAAACAGGACTTCCTATTCATTGTTTTGCTGAGCAGGTCACCAGGGTACGCTGTTTCTCCAGAGGAGAATAGGTAAAATATGAAATGTGGCACTACAAATCTTGCTGTTCTTCCTCAAAAGTGAGGAACCCGTGTCCTCAGCTGGAAGGAGCAGTGGGGTCTCTGCTGCCTCTTCAGCCCCTGCTGTATCAGCTGAGTCTTGCAGCAGGAGGGGAGAGCTGGAAACCAATTTGGAAGTGCACCTTTACTTGTGAGGAACCAAGCAGAAGCACAGGCATTTTACACAACATTTTTCTGTCATGGGAAGGTTGCAACTGGGTGTGACCAGGAGTGATGGATCCAAATCCTCCTTAAACTCACCCGTGGTGCCACTGGACTGTGACAGTTTGTTACAGCCACTCAGTCAACTTGGGATTGTTTGCCAGCCCTGCCTGTCTCCTCAGCCAGTGCTCACCCACTTCTGCCTTAAGGAAATACCCTAAAATGCACTCCAGACCTTCTGTCTGTACTGAGAGATTATTTATTCAGTTTGTCTGTCCGGGGTCTGCTTTCACTGAGGCACTGCTGTGTGGCTGCAGCAGGAATCGGAGGGATCCAGTTCCTGTGCAGTCTTTCCCACCCTCACAGAGGCCCTGTTTAATTTGGGGCAAGCTCTCCTCCCAGTCAAACCTACAAAACTTCTACAGGAGTCTATCAGGCTTTTATGATTCCTGTGAAATGTACCCAGTGCTGAGAGACTCTTCCACAGATGTTACCAAAGAGATAAATCCTGTAGCTGTTGTTTGTCCCAGTTTCTGCTTCCCTTGAAAGGTGAAAATTAAATAACTAAACCTGGATTCCATCACAGAATCCAGATTTTCCAGGCAAAATTTGATTCTCTTGCCTTTGAAGCACACTTAATGAAGTGTTTTGTCACGGATGAGGTTGTGGAAGGGTGGGTTGAATTTCTCTTTTTGTAGGTTCTTGTTGCCTTTTCTGCCCTGTTCTGTGTAACTCCACAGCCGCTTTATCCAATGACTGTCCAATAAAACACAGGAATACTTCAGGAGGGAGGGAAAGGCAGAGGAGAGGAAGTGTCTTGTACCTTTTAGTCATTTCCACACCTGGACAAGTCTCCAGTGGCACTGTCATGAGCATGGCAATATCTGAACTCTGACCAGAAGCAGTGCAGAATGGAGTGAATGTTGTTTTGTGAACCTTAACTTCTCAGTGCTTCAGCAGCAGAGCTTCTGTTGGAAGAGCTGTGATCACTCAATAGTTCTTAGCAGTCCCTTAATTAAAAAAAAAAAAAAAAAGTTATTTAAGTTTTATATTGTGAATATTGTAGTATTTTTTTATTTTAAAACTCAAGATGTTTTGATATTACTTGCAAAGTCAAATGAACAAAGCATTGCTAATCTCCAAAAATTTAAGTCCATTGAGGAGGGGGGAAAATGTGTATATATTGTATTTTTTGTGTGTTTCTGTGCTCTTTGTTTACCCAAAGGTTCTGGCTGTATGAAAGACAGAGATGTGTGGGATCAGTGCAAGGAACTGACAACGACATTTGAGTTGATGTTGGAAAGGGCTGATTTCCTTTAGATGTCCAGATACTGTGCATTTGCTAATAAAACAAAAGAATTGCAGTGACTTCTCTTGCCTTTTTCCCTGCCCCAAACTGCAGCTCATTCCAACTCCAACCAGCTGGGACTGCACATTGCAAGGTTTCTGCTGTTCCTGATCCCATTGTGTGTGAAAAGGGCTGTGGGCCGTGGCAGCACTTGGCTGAACATTTTATTAACGATGCTTTGGGAGGACTCCCAGAAATGCACACACACGTGTAAGTGTTGTCTTTGCTCACACAGCGGTGTTGTCAAGGATTCCTGCACTGGTAACCTGCCCAGGTGTGTCAGTCCATGGAATTTCCACACTTTCTGTTGTGTCTGCTTCTGGGTGACTGTAGAGAAATGCTTTCTGCTGGCTCTGCTGGTGGCTGGTTGAGCAGAGCTCTGCCAACAGCCGAAATCTGGATATCTGCTTTTATCTTTGCTTGGCTTTGCTGCCTGTTTGCCCTCGTGTGTGCCATGCTGCAGCAAATTGTGCAGCAGTGCAATTAAAGGTAGGTTAATTTACACGGTGCGTTCACACTGGTGCTATCCACAGGCAGGCTGTGATTTCAGGGATCTGTCAGAGAAAAAATGAGGCTTTCTCTGCAAGGGTGTGTTTGTAACAGATTTCATTTTCCCTTCATTCTCTGCAAAAATAGCTGGGCCTCCATTGCTGCTTTTGCCGTGACAGTTGGTGCCATGTGGGTGGGCCTTGTTCTCCCAGAGCTCTGAATGCCCCCGGGCGCTTCTCCCTGCAATAAAAAGCCTTCGCAAAAGACCATTTACAAATAGCCTTTATGGCGTGAGATCAATATTTCCATGCTGAAGGTCTGCCAGCAAAGCCAGCCGTGATGCAGGGGTGATGTCGCATTATAGGAGCTTTCCCTCATCCTGCCTGAAATGCACGGGCATTGTTCGGTGTACCCACCCCAGCCCAGGAAATCCTGCTGCTGCATTAGGCAATTTCTGGCTCTGCTGGTTTTTCTCTGCAGCAACAGTGAGAGTTGGGAGTTCTCAAACCACAGGCAGCACCATCTGCGGAAAAGCCTCAGAGCTTGGGGCAGAGCATTTTGCTTATGGCATGATATTCCAGAACTGCAAGCAGGGAGGGGATTGGGCAGGGCTGACCTGCCCGGGAGCCCTGCTGAGTGCACAGCAGATTTCTTGTCGCCCACAGCCCTGGGGAAATCAGGCTGCTTAAGTAAGAGCTCGTTAAAACCCGAGACGTGCTGCAAAGATATTTGTGTGCTTGGGATTGTCATCTCCCCATCCTGGTGGGATCCTGGCCATTGTAAGGACTCGGGTGAGCTGAGCAAGGGAAATTTTTGTCTGTGCCCACCCCAAATATTCACATTTGAGGTTCAGGGTTGCACGTGCTCCCCATGCAGGAAGTCTGAAGTGGCTCCTGGCTGGGGAGAGGAAGGGGCCTGTGCTTGTGTTGTGTTTCCCTGAGACAAAGTTCAAGTGATGGATTCTCAAACAAAATTCTGTCCCTTGGTAAGGAACCAGCCCTGGGCTGGGGCAGGCTCTGGGTCTGTAATTACATGTCCAACCTGTTCGAGAGTTTTTGCCCAGCCGCTGCTATCCTTTGTAATCCGAGTCGCAGCAGGCTCTCGTGGGATGCCCTTGGCACAGCCGCTCGCTGTCAGGCAACTTGTTTTGCCCAGGGCACGAAGTCCAAGGGAAAGCTCGAAATGCCCGTGCTGCTGCATGAGGCAGGCAGGATCCAGCCTGCCCCCCTCAGCCGAGTGCCGAGCTCGGTGTGCATCGCCGTGTGCGCACGGAGCCCACGGGAACGGCCCCGGCGCTGCCCTGCGGTGCATCCCCGGCACGGCGGCAGCAGGACAGCGCTGCTGCCGGGGCAGCTCCGGGCCGGGCCCCGCTGTGGGATGCGTGTGAGGAGCGGGGGCAGGCAGGATGCTCGCGGTGGAGGATGCCAGGGTCCCCTCTGTCCCCTGAGCGCCGCTCCCCGCCCCGCGCTGCCCGGGGCCGGTCCCGCCTCCCCCGGCCGTGCCGAGTGCGGGGCGGGGCGGGCGCGGGGGGCGCGGGGGCCGAGCCTGCGGGAGGGGCGGGCCGGGGCGGGCGCTGCCGGCCCCGCTCTCCGCGCCATGGCCCCGCCGCCCGCCGCGCTGCCGCTGCCGCTGCCGCTGCCGCTGCTGCCGGCCCTGGCCGCGCTGCTGGCCGCGCTCCCGGCCGCGCCCGCCGCCCGCGCCGCGCCGCGCTCCATCGGTACGCGGGGAGCGGGCAACGGGAGGGGCCGGGGCTCCGGGTGCCCGCGGCGGGGGCCGGCGGCACCGGGCCGCCTCCCTGCCCCGCGGGGGCCGGCACGGGGCGTTCCGCAGCCCTGCGCGGCGGAGGGGCTCCGCGGCCCTGCATCCCCATCATCCCCGCGCATCGCAGCGCATCTCGCCCTCGCAGGCGGCGCCGGCGCTTCCCCACCGCGGCCGGGGGAGCGGCGGGACCCCCGCGGCCCCGGGGCGCTGCTGACCCGGCCCCTCGCCGCTCTCCCCGCAGCTGTGGTGGGCGCCGGGCTGGGGGGCTCGGCCGCCGCGTACTTCCTGCAGCAGCACTTCGGGCCGCAGGTGCAGCTGGACGTGTACGAGGCGGCGGGCGTGGGCGGGCGCCTGGCCACCGTCACCGTCAACAAGCAGCAGTATGAGAGCCGGGGAGCCTCCATCCACGCCCTCAGCCTCCACATGCAGGACTTCGTCAAGATCCTGGGTGAGCGTGGGCGTCCCAGCGCTTGCGTGGGGTGCTGGGACACCCCCGGGGCTTGGGGCAGCGGGGAGGGTTCCTGGCAGTCCCCCGGGCACCCCAGGCATGCAGTGATCTCGTTGCTGTCCATGAGCCCCAGCCCTGTTGTTCCCTGGAAGAGAAGGGGATGGGGCGGTCACCATCAGGGGGTCCTGGTGGAATTAGTGTGGGGAGGGTTGTTCACAAACTCCCACCAGTTTGTCCCAGTAGGCAGCAGCAGCTCCATGAGATGCCCCAGCATGATCTGGCTGGGATCCCATACCTTGGAGTCCCTATGCTCCTCCAAGAGCATCTTTGCCCATATCCCTGCTGTGGATGTGGCCGGTGCTGGTCTCTCCCAGGAGCCAGCCAGCCCCAGGGAGGGGGAGCCATGTGGTCCCTCTGCTCCCAACAGGCCTCAAGCACCGGCGCGAGGTGGCTGGGAAAAGCGCCATATTCAGCGGGGAGCACTTTGTCCTGGAGGAGACCGACTGGTACCTGCTCAACCTCTTCCGGCTCTGGTGGCACTATGGCATCAGCTTCCTGCGCCTGCAGATGTGGGTGGAGGAGGTGATGGAGAAGTTCATGAGGTAGGAGAGCCTGTGGGGCTGGGGGGGCTTTCCCTGGCACTGGGGCATCACCGGCTGCCCCCTGCTCCTGTCCCCTCCAGGATCTACAAGTACCAGGCACACGGCTACGCTTTCTCCAGCCTGGAGGAGCTGCTGCGCTCGCTGGGAGGTGAGGCCTTCGTCAACATGACCCAGCGCTCGGTGGCCGAGTCCCTGCTGGAGGTGGGTGTCACCCAGCGCTTCGTGGACGATGTCATCGCTGCCGTCCTGCGCTCCAGCTACGGCCAGTCCGTGCTGGTGCCCGCCTTCGCAGGTGAAGCCACCTCTCCTTGCTGTGTGACGCTCCTCAGTGTCCCCTCTGTGCACAGGCTGTGGAGCCACCCTCCTCTTCCTCTCTGCAGGAGCCATGTCGCTGGCGGGAGCCCAGGGCAACACCTGGGCGGTGGAAGGAGGGAATAAGCTGGTGTGTTCAGGGCTGCTGAAGCTGACCAAAGCCAATGTCATCTCAGCCAGGGTGACTGGCATCTCCCTGCACAGCTCGGGTGAGCCTGGGCACAGTGTGGGTCTGGGACCACCACGGTGGGAGGCTGGTGGTGGCAGCTTGGGACTGGAGAGCATCCTGGTCCTGGGAGGCATTTGGGAAAGGGCTCAGGGATCTGAGGCTCCTGCCCTTGTCTGATCCAGTGGGGACCCTGCAGTACCGACCTCAGCCCTGAGGTCTCCTTCCCGAGGCCCCTCAGAACCTCCTAGGGCACCATCCTTGTTGCAGGCTTGCTCCCCCATCCAGCACAGCAGAAGAATATCTGGGGCCTGGGGGGAAACTGTGTTCCCCCAGTTCTCTTTGTCTCCACTAGGCTGGGCTTCTCTGGAAACATTTTGCTGAAGGCTTAATAAAGTCTCTCTGCCGCCCTAAGGCATCAGCAGCTCATCCATAACCATCAGGTGCTATGGTCCAGCACTGGTGTGTACTGGAAAACCAGGGGATGGAGGTCATGTTGGAAAAACAGGACCAGGGCAGCACCTCTTGGGGCTCAGGGCTGCTCGTGACTGTCCCATCCTATTTCAGAGGGGAGAGCCCTGTACCAGGTCCACTACGAGAGCACTGAAGGCCAGGGCTCAGCTTTCTACGACATGGTGGTGGTGACAACTCCCCTGCATCCCAGTAGGAGCAACTTCACCTTCGAGAACTTCGACCCGCCCATCGCCGACTTCCCCGGAGCTTTCCAGCCCTCCGTCACCTCCGTGGTGCACGGCTACCTCAACTCCTCCTACTTCGGCTTCCCCGACCCCAAGCTGTTCCCTTTCACCAGCATCCTCACCACCGACACCCCCGACCTCTTCTTCCACGCCATGGACAACATCTGTCCCGTCAACATCTCGGCGGCGTTCCGGCGCAAGCAGCCGCAGGAGGCCGCGGTGTGGCGCGTCCTGTCCCAGCAGCCGCTGGACAAGCACCAGCTGAAGACGCTCTTCAGGTCCTACTACTCGGTGCAGGTGACAGAGTGGCAGACGTACCCCCGCTACGACGCCGCCAAGGCCTTGCCACCCATCGTGCTCCACGAGAACCTCTTCTACCTCAGTGGTGTGGAGTGGGTGGCCAGCTCCATGGAGATGATAGCGGTGGCAGCCAAAAACGTGGCCCTGCTGGCCTACAACCGCTGGCATCAGGACCTGGAGAAGATCGACCAAAAGGACTTGATGCACAAGGTGAAGACGGAGCTGTGACACTCGGGGGGGTGGTGGGCCAGGAGCTTCGGTGTGTGGTAGCTTGGGGAGTATTTATTGCCTTGGGGAGGCCAGGGGATTTGGGGCTGGGGGACAAGGGACAGGCTGTGTCCCAGTGACTTGAAGGCCTTCAGGAATACAGTTCCTGCCCAGTGTTGCTGTGTCTGTGCCGTGTGCCTCAGTTTCCCTGTTCCACTTCCCCAGGCTCTACTGGAAAGGAGCCTGTGCCTTCTGTGAAAAAGGGTCACTGTGTTTGGGAGGGGTCTCAGGGGGCTTCCAGGGGCGAGGCTGCATGGCATTGGCAGCAGATGAGTCCCTCCCTGAGCTTCTCAGCTCCCACCACAGGCTCTCCTGCCTTCCTGGCTTTGCCCCTGGAAAGCTCAAAGGTAGGGCTGGAGATCCCATGGCCTCTCCCGTGCCTGGAGCCTAACCCTGCTCCTGCCCCTGGTACCCAAGGTGCCACCTGCAGGGTGGGCTATCACAGGTCTGGGGTGTCAGGCTTGTGTTCGGGGGGTAGAAGAGCTCTGGTGGGAGAAGCTGGGCAGCACCAACCCTGGGCAGGGCAGAGGGCCGAGGCAGGGGCAGCTCAGACCAGGGCCAGCAATGCGCTTTATTGAGACCTCAGAAGCTGCCCAAAGCACCAGCAGCTTGTCCCACTCCTTGGGCTGCCCAGCCTGGCACAGAGGAACTTGTGGGAGGGCTGGGAAGGACTGGGGAGGACTGGGAAAGACAGGAGGGCTGGGTGTTCCCAGAGCTGTTGTAGCAATGGAGCAAAGTGGGGACTTTGGGAAGGGAGGAGGCCTGATCATGATCGTGATCGTGATCGTGATCCTGATCATGGTCCTTATCCTGATCATGATCGTGATCCTGATCCTGATCGTGGTCCTGATCCTGATCGTGATCCTGATCCTGATCCTGCCCAGCCAGAGGGACCCGTGGGCAGCTGCCTCCCTCTCTCCCCCAGCCTGTAGCTGATCTCCTCCCTGGAGGCTCGGGGCAGTGAGTGTCTGGGACTGCATGGCTGGGGGCCTCTCAGGGGCTGCCTCCACACTGGGTGTCCCCAAAGCAGCTGCTTGGGCTGAGGCTGAGGGAGTCTGCGGGGGAATTTTGAGGAGCTCTTGCCCAGGGGCTCCCCCCACCCTGATGCCCAGCCAGGTGACACTCTCCCAGAGGGCTGGGCGAGCTCAAGAAGCAAGAGCAAGCTGGTGAGATGCCCGTGGGGAGCTGCAGGGGTTAGCTTTGCAGCCTCAGAAGATGCAGGTGCAGCCCACAGCGATGGTCTCCATCACCATCTGGTACTTCTTGTGGCACTTCTTCTTGGCGGAGGGCCTGTGCCCCACCCCAGATGGCCCCGGGCAGAGCTGCCGGCGCACGGGCAGCCGGCTGTAGATGGGAATGCTGGCCATGGTGCGGTCCTCCTGCATGGTGAAGGGGTTGATGCAGCCAGTGCAGAGGCACCGCGCCTCGGGGATGTCTGCTGGGATCCGCGTGGCATCGTGGTTTATCCTGAAGGAGAGGCAAAGCAGGACAAGGCTGCAGAGACAGCAGCGGGTGGCTGGGGTGAAATGGGGCTCTGCATCACATCCTGTCACCAGCTCCAGCAGCCACCACAGCCCTGGATGCTGGAGCCCTGTGCTGGCACAGAGCCACCTTGCCTGTCCCCAAGCTCACCTGTAGGCCCAGGGGGACAGGCTCCTCCGGTTGGACCTCCAGAGCCTCAGGTTCACCTGGCACTTGGTGTCCCCCGGCTCGGAGCCGTTCCTCAGCTGGCGCACCATGTCCTGGATGCTGCGCTCGTACTCTGCCATTGTGGTGTAGGGGTCATCCGGGGCCCAGGCCAGGGCAGGGGTGGCTGTTGGGGGCCGTGCCAGACCCTTTCTCCTACCCTTGGCTGCCTTGCTCTGCTCCTTGGCTTCAGGGACCAGGACCATGGCGAAGGTGAAGATGCAGAGGAGAAGCTGAGGAAGAAGAAGGATGGTGAGTGGGTGCTCAGGCTGCAGGATGGCATGGAAAGGGAGCTCTCCTACTTGCCGGGGGTCACCAGGTGATGACAGGACCACACTGACTTTGGGGTGGCACATGCAATGCCCGAAGGCAGCGCTGGCCTGCAGGCGAGACCCGTGCAAGCACCCGAGGGCAGTTTGCAGGAGCTGAGCACACGGTGAGCTGATGGTTGTGGCTGCCCCTCTCCCTGGTTGCAGCTGGCAATTTGTGCTGCCCGAGGTGCCCCTGCCTGTGCTGCCCGAGCTGTGCCCAGCCCCGAGGCAGCTGTGTGCTGGGAGGGACCCAGCTCAGGCTGTACCTGGGTTGCCTCTGCTTTAAAAAGAGCCTTACAGAGATGAGACAGTCAAGAATGGGATCTTTATCCAAATCCTCCTCTCCCTCCCTCTGTGCTCTGAGGACGGTGAGAGAGAAAAGATGCTTTTTCCTTCCCTTCTCCCTCCGGCATCGCCGGGCCGAGCTGCCGTGTGCTGCCACCCGGCAGGCTGCCCAGCGGGGAACAAAGTTGCTTTCTGTAGTCCTACTCGCTGCTATTCGTGTCCCTGCAGCAGCCCAGCAGCCCCACAGCCTGCCCGTGGGTGTGCAGTGCCCTGGGGCAAGCACTGCTCAGCCAGGGCTGTTCTCCCCGTCCGGTGCCGGACTGTCCGGCCGGACTGGCGTGGCTTTGCTCTCCCAGGCTGCATCCTCGCCGTGCCAGGCATGGCAGCGATGGCCCTGGCAGGCTACAGCAGGCACCTCCAAAGCAAACAACCCAGGTAAACAAGCGTGCAAATCATTCTGTTAGAGAAGGAAAATGAGGAGCGAGCCCTGAGCTGCCGGGGAGTCACCTACCAGGTTTAGAGCCCTCTCCATGGCCGCGGAGGGGCTGCCGGCCGCTGTCCTGCAGTGTGGCCGGTCCCTGCAAGCCGGGCAGCTAAAAAGGGAAAGCCCCAGCCCCTGGCTGTGCCCCGTCGGAGGTGTGTCCGGTCCCCAAGGTGCCAGGGAGCCTCGGAGCAGACAGGGCAGGGGGCCAGCGTGGTCTGGGACTCGGCCACCCGTCACCGCCCCGGCCGCTGGCTGTGCTGGCGGTGGCGACTGTGGTCAGTGGCGGGTCCCCCCTGGAGCAGGCAGTCCCGAGGGGCTCTCTTGGCAATAATGTGCTCCGGGGAGGGCATTTGGGCTCTGCGGGTGCCACCAGCATGGTCACAGCCTTGACAGACCAGCAGGGACACAGCTGCGGGGGACACAGGAGGAGCAGTGGCTGCATCCTGTGCTGGCAGCAAGGCAAGCAGCTAACCTGGGGCTGAGGGCCCACTGTCATCTGTGTGCCACCAGCAGCAGCTCGGCTGTCCCCAGGAGCCCCCAGACACTTCTGCCCAGCAGTGAGGTGATGGCACCCCTCATTCCCTGCACCCCTGCTCTGTCTGTCCCCAGACCCTTCCCCTTCTGCTGTCCTCCAACTCCTGCCGTGGGGACACAACCAGCTGTGCCCACAGCTGGCTATGGGTCTGTGCCCCGGAGCTGTGGGGTGCTGGGTGTGGGTGGGTGCTGCGGTGGGGGAAAGTGAGGCACGAGGGCGATGGCTGTAATGCCCCGTCCCAGAGACAGGGGACAGGGCCTGGCACTGCTCCCCCGTGCCCTGTGCTGTCGCTGTCCCTGCGGTCAAGTGCCACGCGATGGTGCTGTGCGCCACCCAACCGCTCCCAGCGCTCCGTCCTTCCCGTCCGCATCCCTCCGCCCCTCCATCCCTCCCTGCATCCCTCCTCCTTTACATCCCTCCCTGCATCCCTCCGCCCCTCCATCCCTCCCTGCATCCCTCCTCCTTTACATCCCTGCCTGCATCCCTCCGCCCCTCCATCCCTCCCTGCATCTCCCCTCCTCTCCATCCCTCCCTGCATCTCCCTCCTCTCCATCCCTCCCTGCATCCCTCCGCCCCTCCATCGCTCCGTGCTTCCCTCTCTCCTCCCGTCCAGCCCCAGCCGCAGGAGTTGTTCCCTACACTCCCGGGCACAGCTCTGCCCTGCTCTTTCGGTGGCAGCACTGGATGTTTTTTCCCTCTTTCTCCAGACTCACTCATCCCCAGGGATTTGAAGGCCCTTGAGCTTTGTAGGGTAGTGGGAAATTTCCACCTCCTTTTCCCAGTCCATGAATGGGCCTCTAGAAATCCCTGTAAATAGGATAAAAGTCTCTGTACCCCCAACTCACTCTCCTGCCAGCCCTGGGATGCAGCAGGAAACAGCCTGGCTGCTGCCACCCACCCCAGCCCATGTTAACACCCCCGAGGACAGACCCAGCACAGCATTCCGGGGGCTTTGCTGTCCCCTTGGCTGAGCTCTGAGCATAGAGTGTCCCGTTTGTCACCTCAGGACCTGCCAGGGGAGCCCTGCAACCACCTGCCTGTGCTTCAGGTGTTCGGCAGCACCCGGCCTTTGGCCACCAGCATTTTCTGGGGTGCTGAGCCAACCTCTGCCTGCACCCAGCGACTTCACCCCCTGTTCTGGGACCCCCAGAAGGGCTGGTGGCAGCCCCGGGACGCCTGCATGTGCCGTGGCCGCCTGCGTTGTGTCAGCGCTCGGCAATGCTGTTTACACATGAGAGAGGCGCAGAGGCATCTGTGCCGGCAGCCAATTACCCAGTTTTGATCTTTTTTGGTGAAAAGGAAACCAGGCCTTTTCAGACATGGCCAAATTTGATAAGCTGGGGGAGGCAGGGGCGGGCGTGGGAGGCTTTTCCCCACTGGCCTTGCACGAGGGATGGGGAGGTTGGGTCATGGCCAGCTCTGCCTCCAGGCTGGGACAGGGTTCTGTGTGCCCATCCCGGCTGCAGTGCCAGCCCTGAGAGAGCAGGGTGTGCTGGGAGTGCTGGAAACCCCCCCAAGGCTCTTCTGGGAGGGGGTTACCCTGAGGGGACAGGAGAGGTGCTCTCAGGTTCTGTACGTGCTCATCCCTGCTACTGTCACCACATTGTCACACTGCTGTGGGAAACTTGGAAAGCGGAGCTGGAGAGTGGGAACAGGGATCCACATGGGGCAGGAGAGACTGTGAAGACAGGCTCCACCTGGCCTGATCAAACCCAGGTGCTTTTTTGCCAGGTGACTCTCACAGAGCCCATGGTACAGAGGGATGCAGGGCAGGCCACGCTCGTGCTTGGCAGGAGCGATGCGCTGGGCAGGGACGGTGTGGCAGAGCACACAACAGGAACCGCAGGTAAGGGCATGGGGGGCAATCAGACCACCAACCTATGCTGACAGAAAACAGCTTTGTGCCTCTTCCCACAAGCAGGAGTGTCCCTGTCGGGGTGGGAGCTGCTGGTGTGGCCTCTGCAGTCCCCTCTGTCTGCAGTGGGCAGCATCACTGGTGGTGCCACTCTGCAGGGCATGGCCACTTCTCCAGGCACCAGGCTGCTCTAGAACACGGCTCCTCGTGGGATTTGTGAGGCCCCAGCACACCTGGGCACACCCCCACCCCGGGGCCAGGCAGACGGGTCTGGCGGGAGGCTCCGGCACGGCCACATCCCTATCTCTGCATGAGCAACATTTTCCACTCATCAAAGGAAAGCTCCAGCGAGCTGTCCTGTCCAGAGCCAGCCCTGTGCCGTGGTGGGAGGAGGGCCAGGCCTGGGGGCCTCCCATGTCCCCCCAAAAACCCCCCTGGCAGGTAGTGCTGGCCCAGCCAGAGCACGGAGCTCACATCCTTATTTGCACAACGGCTCCAGAAACACCCGAGCCAAAAAGGCTTATTTTAAGCTTGCTGGAAAAAGAACATTGTTTGGTGGGAATTAAAACTCCCCGTTCTCAAAAAAGGGAAAAACAAAAAGTGCTTAATTCTGCCGGCTCCTGCCATTGCATAAACACAGAGACACGGCACGGCTGGACAGGGCTGCCAGGAATTTGCTGCTGGCATCGAGTGGGATGGGTGCTCTTCCCCCAGCAGCTGTTATGGGACAAGAACCCATCCTCTTCTGTGTCCCCACTGTCCCAAAAGCCCTCGGCCTGGCAGGAAGGGTTTTCCCGAGGGAGAGAAGGAGCATCAGAGTGCTGCGGTGTGGGGGTGCTGCGGGCAGGAGGGGTGACCACGTTGGCAGCCCCACGTCTCGCTGGCCCAGGCTCCGCATCACTGCACAATATTATTTACACAGCCCTAATCCAGCTGTCCCGGCGCCCTTCTGCCTCCCCGGGCGGGGAGCTGGGTGATGCTCCGGGCTGGCTGTAAATCACGCCCTTTGGATCCCACGCGGCAGATAGCAGCCAGATTTGGGCGTCGGGAGGCAGAGCTGAGCAGGGCTGTCCCTGGGGCTGGGGGCCGCGGGGTCGGCAGCACCCCCAGCCCCCGGACAGGAGGCTCGGGGGGACCGGAGGCGTGGGGCCAGCGGCTGCGGCAGCGCCGGGCGGGCGGGGCGGGGAAGATGCGCGTCCGGCACATCCTGAGCAGCCCCTCCGGCACATCCTGAGCATCACCCGCCCGCCGTTTACAGCACGTCGCTGCTTACACGATCCAGACGCGCAGGTTCCTCCTGTCCCGCTCCTCTCCTGCCTTTTGTTTTCTTTTGCCTCCTGCTGCTGGAGACAGAGCACCTGATGGAAAAAGCCTGCTGTGCCGCTGGCCGGGCTGGAAACAGTCGCTTCCTTCCGTCCCTGCCCGGCACAGCGCCCGCTGCGGGGCCGGTGGCTGTCCCCGTGTCCCCCTGCCCTGGTGCCCCGTGTCCGGTCCCCGATGGTGGCACTGGGGAGGGCTGCAGGGGCTGCTGTGAGGGCATGGCAGGGACAGACCCTGGCCCCAGCGAGCCCCTCTGGGTGCTCTGTGCGGGGCAGTCCCAGCTCTGCAGAGAACAGAGGGAGACAGAGCCACGGTCTCCTCCAGGCCAGGAGGATGCAGGGACCAATGAGGCATTACCTGGCCACGAGTCCCATCATCCTGCCTGGCCCCATGCCCTGCTCCCTCCGTGACCCCTGTGCTTGCCTTTTCTGACCTTTTCCAGCCCTCTGGGCTCCTGGCCTCAGCCCTTACTGGCTGTGCCCCACTGCCCACCAGCACAGAGCATGGGTGGGCGATGCTGGCTTTCCAAATAACTCAGTTCTCCTTCCCCCCACAGCCAGCGCAGAAGTTGGACACCAGCCCCTGAATGCTTTGGAAAGGTGGCTTCATTTTGCGCTGGATTGCAGAGGTGAGACCGTCCTGCCAGGGTGCTCCTGGCTGCGGGAAGGGCTGCTCCTCCAGCCCCGTGTGGGGTAGACGGAGCAACCTGGAGCCATCCCCACTGCCTTCCCTGCAAGGCCAGGGGCTGGGGGATGCTCTCAGGGATGTGCTGCCAGGGCAGCAGTGCCCTCTGGGTCTATGAGGAGAAAGCCTCTCATTTCAAGGGCTTTGGTGGCTTTTGCTTGTGGGCAGAAGCCCAAGTTCCCAGTTTCCCAGGGCAAGGCGAAGGGCGGAGGTAAATGGAAAGCTCAGCGGTGGCACTGACGTCTGTCCTGGAGGGTTGTGCTCAAGCCCAGTTTCTCTCTGTGTCCCGTGTCCCTGGGCAAGGAATCACATGCAGGGACCCCCAAACTCCTGGGGAATCATCACCAGGTGGGAATTCGTGGTTTGAAGTCAGAGCAGACACTCTCCTGCCCTGGTGCCCATTCCCTGCTCCTGTGTGCTGCAGTCCAGGGAGGGAAGGGATTTACAGGGCAGCACAGGCCAATGCTGAAGGTCACCTTCAGAGTTGCTCCAGCCCAGCTCATCCATTAATCATTGTCCTGCCCCTGCAAGGGGTGAGGGAGGTAAGGGCTCAGGAGCTGAGAAATGCCCTCCTGTCCTCCAGCAGACCCCTCTGATGCTGGGCAGCAAATGAAAAGGCTGGAAATTTGGTGTGCTTGGATGGCTTGTAGGAGAAGGGATTCTCTTATCACTTCCCGGCTCTTGGGAAGGTGGGAGCAACCCTTTCCATCACCGCCCTGAGGCATGAGCCCATGTGCAGCCAGCAGCCAGTGGTCCCCTCCCCACCTGCCTGGGACAGCAGCAGGGCTGTCACTGCCACTTGACCTGTGCCCTTAAACCCAGCCAGGGAGGCAGGAGGTCAGCGGGAGGTGGGAAAAAAGTCACTTTTGTGGAGATACTGAAACTGAATCTATGGTGAGGAGGGATGGCTGGGCAGCATCTTAGTGAAGGAGTAACAAAAACAAACCCGCGCCAAGGAATCCTGCTTTGCCCCAAATGTTTTTCTTATGGAGTTGTAATAAGACAAGAGCTGTAAAGATAGTAACCTCCTAAACATTACCTTATTAAGGCTTCTCAGAAACCACAGGGCACGACCCCTCTGGGTCATGGAACAAGAGCGCAGCATCCAGCGAACAAACACAGGCTAACGTTACATTTTTCACTTCATTTAGGGAACCTGATTTCTAATTATAGTGTTTGTTTAATGGCAGCCCTCGGTTGTGCCTCACTCAAAGCCAGCCCCCCGAGAGCAGAGGGAGAGGGGACCGAGAGGGCTGGGAGATCTCCCTGCTGGCTCCCAGGGCATGGGATGGGGATGAGCTTGGGCACAGGCTGCCGGGCACAGCGAGGGCTCTGGGGAGTGGGAGTGATGAGGGAGGGTCTGTGCCCAGGGAGAGTCCCAGCGTGTCCTGGGGACATCCCACAGGTGCTGTCCCGGCTCAGGGCCATGCACCAAGGTCGTCTGCAGCAGAGGAAGGGATGTCTTGCTGTGGGCTGTGCTCTCTGCAATTCCCAGTCCACTGGGCCTGGGCTCATCTCCGTAACCCGGGGACAGTGACAGCCCTGCTGGGAGCTGGCTGCTCCTGGGCCCTGCAAAACCAAGGCTTGTCTTATCCCTCCGGGGTGAGGGACATTCCCAGGACACGCACAGAGGTGCTGCAAGGATGTTCAGCTCCGGCAGCAGTGGCTCTGGTGCTGAGCTGGTGCCCAAACCCAGGGGAAGACAGAGGAATGCCAAGCACTCCACCCCATCCCTGTACAAATCCTGGCACGATGGCAGAGAGACCCTGGCCCTGGCTTTGGGGCTGTCCCAACAGGCTCAGGGGTCTGGAGGTGGTAGGAGCCCTCTCTGGGATGTGTTACGGGTGGAAGTCCTGCCCTGCCAGACTCACGCTCCACATTTGTGCCCACCGAGGTTGTAGCAAGCACTGTGCCTGTGCATGGCTCAGGAGCAGACCCCTCCCCACAAGCCAGGACCCTCTGATGGACATGACAGAACCCAGCTCTGAGCTCCCCTCAGGGAATGTCCCATCTCGGAAAGCCAGGGGAGAAGCTGGTGGTGTCTCCCTGTGCTCCCTGGCTCTCCCTCAGTTATTTCATGCTGCAGAGGCTGCTGCTGCAGCTCCAGAGCTGTGCTCCGTGCTGGATTCACTGCCCAGGGGGCCAGCGCAGCCCTGTGTCACCCAGGCAGAGCAGCGGTGTGCGGAGCAGGGACAAACTCCTTCCTGGCCGTGCTGGGGCTGATGGAGCAGGAGGTGCCGGCTGTTCCCCGCCCCAGCTGCCAACGCTGCTCATGGCGGAGCCCAGTGCTGGCTGGAGGCCTCGCATGGATGGACTCACGGTCCACACGGGGCCGGGAGGGGCTGGGGCCGGTGCCAGAGTGCCCACACAGGCTCCCTGTGCCACTGGAGCCTGGGAAAGGGCCATGTCCACCCAGCCCCAAGCCCCAGCCTCACCACCACCATCCCATGGGGGTCCCAGCCCAGAGGACACTCAGGGGTCCCACCCTGGACCCACAGCAGAGTCCCGGGGCTGCTGCAGTTCCTTTTTTCCCAGGCCAGACAGGGCTTTTCAAAGTCCTGGGAGTCAGAGACGCCTCCAGCCAGGCCAGGGAGCACCTCCGCTTCATCCGCTGGCCGGAGGGATGGGCGCCAGCACCGCCCCGGCTCCCCGCGGCCATCCAGCCCCGCTGGACCCCCACCCCACGGGCGGTGGGATGCGCATCCCCCCCGTGCACGATCCCAGGAGGAAGCGAGTTATTCCAAACAACTTTCTCCGGCCGGGATGGCCCCGGTTCCCAGGCGCGTCGCTGGCAGCCCTGGCCGCTCTCCTCCCCCTCGCTTCCCCCAACCCTCCTTCCCTCGCTCCCCCTCTCCGCCTTAATGACTTCCACATGGGCCTCTGGCAGCCCGAGCCAAGCCTCCCAGCATTGTCTGAAATCTCCAAATTTAGAAGAAATATGAAAATTGTCAAGCGGCCCTTCCTTAGGGGGTAAAAGCAACAGTGGGCCGCGCGGCAGCGGTGGCGGCCTGGGCCCCACGTGATGGCCCCCCAGCCAATGGATCCCCACGGCGCCCCTGACAGCGCTGCCCGCCGCGGCCTGGCCTCCCCCGACAGCTCATATAAGGTAAAAAGAAAAAGGTTTTTCCAGCTTCTGAGCAGCCTGCGAGGAGTTTTGCACCCAGGGCTCCCATGGCAGCCGCTTCAAAAAGGCCCGGCCGGCGGCGGCGGGGTGCCAGTGGCAGGTTACAAGGTGCGGCGAGGAGGTGGCGAGCACGTGGCCGTGTCCCCACGGTGCCCCAGGGCTGGTGTGGGGTCGCAGGTAGGTGGCTGCGGATGGAGGGAGCGGGAGGAGGCACGGGTGGGTGCGTGGGGCGGTGGGGATGGGGGAGGTTGGTGCTGGGGCTCCCTGGCAGCACGGGCGCTCCGGCTCTGCCCGCTGCCTGTCCCGCAGGGGAGAACACAGCTCCTCCAGCATCCCCCTCTGCCAGCCCATCCCGGGATGCTCAGCCCGGCTGACCCTGGGGAGCTGGGCAGCCCCCGGGAGGTGAGCGGAGCACAGCCAAGAGCAGGGAAATCTGCTGGGCATTGAGCTGGCGAGGAGTGGCCGAAGCCTCCTCGGGGTTAGGGGAGCCTAGGCAAAGGGGTTCCCCAAAATCTGTCCCTACAGCTCCGTCCTGGTGCTGGCCTTGGTGGGGCTCACCCAGCTTTTCAGATGTGGGGATGGACCCTCCCGGGGCTGGGGGAGGAATTGCTTTCTGCTCTGTGGATATGTAGGATGGAAAAACCGGGAAGCCGGAGGTGAGCCTGGGCGGGTGGGCAAAAAAGCCCTTCTTGGCTCCTCCGGCCGCCTGTGCTGCTGCCACTTTTGGGAAAAACGGGCTGGGGAGGGAATGGGGCCGGGGCTCAGTGCCCGAGGCTCGCAGGGTGCTGGAGCTGCCGTAGCCAACGCATTCACACCGACTGGGAGCATCCTGCTGCCTGTGGTTTTTGGGAGCCCGGGGCCAGCCCAGCCTGTGCCCTGCCCCGCTCTGTGCCCCAGGGCTCTGTCCCCTCTGGTGTTATGCCAGCTGGGGGCACTACCCCAACTCCTTCGTTCTCCAGGGGAATGGTGGCTGCGTCCTCAAAGCCCCGGAGCTGCAGTGGTGGCTGCAGAGTGTGACCCTGTGGGGGCTGAGCCCTGTCCTGGCTGCAGGGAAGGGCACAGGGAGGGCAGCAGGTGATGGCCAGTGGGGCTGATGGCCTTGCAAAGGCTCCCCAGATGGTTCCTCCTCCCTCAGTGCTGCCTTTGTGGGGTTTATGGCTGGCTTTGTGCTCTCCCTCTGCTCCTAAAGCCCCGGCAGTGACTGTCCCTTCCCAGTGGGTCACCTGGGGACACTGTGCCCGGTGGCTGCAAGGTGCCATGTCCCCTTGCCTCCTTCCTCGGCAGGGACAACCACCAGCTGTTCTTTAGGTCCAGCACAAGGACAGCAGGTCCAGGCAGGGCACGATGGCATCCCTGGGGGTACACGTTCTGTATGGGCTCTGTGTCACAATGACAGTGACCAGGGCACTGCAGCCTCTCCGGGCAGCCATGGCCACCATGGTCCCAGTCTGTCCCCATTCCGCTGTTCCTCAAGAGCTTCCCGCTGTTGCTGGCTGCTCCTGGGGAAGCTGCAGCATCCTGGCACTGGGATGCTGCCCTTGGGGTTGGGGAGCCACTGCTGGGACGTGGCCTGTGTCCCCATCCCAGTGGCAATGCCCCCGACACGGGACTATCCTGCCATGCCCAGCCTGGCTCCCCAGCGCCCGTGCACCATCCAGGGAGCCCTCCAAGGGACAACGGAATTGCTTCCCCACCGCCGGCCAGTGGGAGAGAAGTCAACTTCCAACAAGCACAGGCAGACGCCTCCACCAAAGATTTCCCAAGCAGTTATCAGCAGGAATTCGGGAAAGGCTGTGTCTAGACAGGCTGCAGCTCTGGGTGGCTGCTGGATAGAGTGGCATTTCCCTCCACTCTTGTCAAGAGAGAGTCTGCAGATGATTAAGAGCCCTTTTTTCCCTCTTGGTCTCCTTTTCTGTCCAAGAACCACCCTTGTCCCTGATCAGGCTTTTCCGAGGTTTGTTCTTTGGCAGCTCCGGGGTAACCTGTCTTTGCTCATCCCTGGCATCCTGCTCCTCTCCTGGGGCTGTGTGGGAAGAGCCAGGGGATCATCTTGTGGTGGCTCTGAGAGAGCAGGGCTGGGATGAGTCGCGTCCTCAGCCCATGGCACCACTGCCTGCTGGTCAGTGACAGCTCCGGCCATGGCACTGCTGCCTGCTGGTCAGTGACAGCTCCGGCCATGGCACTGCTGCCTGCTGGTCAGTGACAGCTCCAGCCATGGCACTGCTGCCTGCTGCTCAGTGACAGCTCCAGCCATGGCACTGCTTCCTGCTGGTCAGTGCCAGCTCCAGCCATGGCACCATTGCCTGCTGCTGCCCGTGGCAGGGTGCTGGGCAGTGCTGTGACAGAGACAGGAGCATGGACAGTGCAGGGGCTGTGCCAGGCTGGGGACCAGGCTGTTCCCAGGGCAGCCCCGGCACCTGAGCCTGTACAGGGCAGAGGCAGCGACAGCTCAGCAGTGAGGCAAGAGGCTGGAAATCTGAGCTCTGGGGCTGTTTCACCATGTCCTGACCTTGGCTGGGAGCACGGAGGAGGCGGTGGGAGCAGATTGTGCACAGAGGAAGGCTCCAGCCGGGGCGGCTGAAGCCTAACACGTGTTCTGTGGCTAAAGGCCGGTGGGTGCTGGGGGGTGCTTGCTGCTCCTAAATCCCAAACCCCTTTGCCTGCCCGGGGCTGTGTGCATTCACAGGGCTCATCTCAGCCCTGTCTCCACACCTGGCTCTGGCCTCCCCTGGGTGGGAATGTGCTGCCTGCCTGCTCTGGGGATGCTGGGGGAACTGGGGAACTGTGTGCCCAGCAGCAGCACCCGCTGGGCACTGGGAGGGCACAGGGAAGCAGGGTCTCCTCCTCCTCCTCCTCCTCCTCTAGTAGCCACCAAGGGGTCACTGTGTGGGAGGTGCTGGTGCTCCCCCAGCCTGTGGGGTGCCCATCTCTTTGGCTTAGGGCAGGGACAGCAGGGACAGAAGCTGGCGTGGTCATGGAGACGAAGGGCAGGGGCTGGAGACAGACTCCGTGCAGAGGCAGTGCCTTGGCTGCGGCTGCTGGCTCGAGGTGAGGGCTGAGGCTGGGGATGGCTGCTGCCTGTGGAGATGGGGAGGGGGACTCTGGAGGGCTGGCAGGGCCGCGGGCCAGCCCTGTCCCCCACTAGGTGCACAGCGTGCATGGCTGCCAGCTGGGACATGACAGACATGTGTGGGGTTGGGCTGAGCCAGCCTGCCCAGGCTCTGCTCGAGGTGACACCTCCAAGCAGGAACTTCTCAGCAGCAGCGTCTTCCCTGTCCTACTGTCACTGAAACCCGGGATGTGCAGTGCTAGAGCTGCAGGGGATGGTCGGGGGGCAGGAGGTCCTGCTGAGGCTGCCCAGGGCTCTGCCAGCCCTGCAGGGCACCAGTGCCACCTGCCCCAGTGGATCTCAGGGGCTCGGCACTGGCTGAGTCTGCGTTGGGATAGGGTGTGACAGTGCCGTGGTGTGGTGGCAGGGACTGGGATCTGCTGGCAGTGCTGGAGGCTTCCCCCGCTGGGCCAGCAGGATCCGTGGGTGCTGGCTGGTGCTGTGGCCTTTGCCCTGAGCAGATGTCCCCACGCTGTCCCCACCCTGTCACAGTGGCAGCACAGGGCCATGGGTAGCACTGCCTCTCCCTGGGCTGAGCTCTCATGGGAGGTGGACGAGCAGCTCCCCTTGGACAAGGGATGGCAGCAGACAGGGCCTGGGCATGGGGCTGCAGGATCTGCTGTGCCACATGTGGGGCAGACACTCCATGGTGGCCACCAGGTCACCCTGGTCTCGCTGTGGGACCAGCTCACTGGCCACTGGTACTTAGGGCAATACCTCTCTCCCAGCCTTGCCTTTTTAACTGGAATCCCTCACTTTAGGATTTGTGTTTCATTTTTTTCCTCTCCCTTTTCAACCTTATTTTTTAAAATTTCATTTTGATTCTTCCCCACCTCCCACCCCACAATTCCTGCTGGAGGCTGTGCCAGCTGCACGGGCACTGCAAGGGAATGATGCCTGTTCATACCAGTCCCGATGTAACTTTTGTGCTCCCTGTTTTTCCACTTCTCCTCTCCTGAGCGCTGGGAACTTGAGCCATTTAGAGCATTTTATTTTAGCATCTTTTACTGCTCAGCTGGGCAAGTAGCAGGCAGGGTTGGGAAAACTGGGAGCCTGTGGGGGAATGTGAATTACAACCTGGGCTCTGCTGGAGCAGAGATAAGGTGATAGAACTGGGAGAAGCAGCGAAGTTGTGGCAGTTTAATGAGCACACCGCGGCCGTGCCTCTGCCCGAGGAGAAGGAGCCTGGCTGCTCCATGCCTGCTCCAGCTCCAGGTTCTGGGAAGCTCCTGCACACTCACCATGCCAGGTCCCCTCAGCAGCTCCATCGGGAGCCCTGCAAGAGCAGGGTGAGGAGCAGAGCCCGGCAGCAAGGAGGATGCTGCAGCAGCCTCCTCGCACTGCTTGGGAACAGCGTCCATGGGGAGCTCTCCCCGCGGTGCTCTGGGTTCCCACCAGCCCTTCCCAGCACGGGCTGCAGGCCGGTGACGTGCTGGCCTGTCCCCTCTGGGACTTCACCCCTGCACCACTTCCTGCAGCCCGGGAATGTGACGTGTAAACAAACTGGGAAGGCTGGTGTGGCCTGGGCTCCCACGCTCCGTGTGCCCCAGGGCCAGCCCCGGGCACTGGCGGCATCCCCGAGCCCCAAAACACCTTCCAGGGCTGGCATGGGGAGCGGGCACGGGGCTGGCCAGGGGGAGCAGCTCTGGGAGGAGGAAAGCAGCCAAGGATGGGGAGATGGCGATCCGAGATCCGGCAGCAGCAGCGGGGAAGAGCTGAGGCCGTGGGAAAGGCACTGACCAGGCTCCTGTGTGCTTTGGCTCTTCCCTAGTGTCCATGGCTCCTTCCAGCCACAGATCTCTGTCCTGCAGCTCCTCCCCCGCTGGAGATTCCTCATCCCCAAGCCAGCTTCTGGTGTTGGAGGGTTTCAGCCCCTCACCCAGCCCTGGTGGGTTCTGCCTGGCAGAACCGGGCACAGCGGTGGCCAGGCAGGGACAGCAGGGTCAGTGCCCTTCCCTGCGGTGACAAACAGGGAGGTGGCAGAGGCCTCGCTTGCCCCTGGCCTCTCTCCAGCCATCCATCCATGCCATGCAATGCCATGCCATGCCACCACCCTGTGCCTGGAGCAGAGTGTGGAAGATCCCAGCTCTGCAGAGACACCAAATTAGGTGATTTCTCCCTCGCTCTGGCCCCACAGACCAGATGCGCTCTTCCCTCTGCACCCATCCCCTGCTCGCAGCCCCCCAAACCTGCTCCTTTGTTCTTGGCATTATAATTCATCGTGGCAAAACCCAGCGAGCGAGAGCAGCATCCCCCTGGGCCCCCTTGGCTCGTCCCCAGCCAGGGAGATGGGGGGAGATGGGGGCTGCTCGGGCTCCAAATCTGCCTTTTTGACCATAAAAGGGCAGGCACGCAGCCCCGGCAGGAGGATGGGAAAGGGAAGGCAGAGCTATTTATAGCCGAGCATCAGGACCTCAGCCTGAACTCGGGGTTAATCAGCCTGTGACCAGATTAGGATCTCCCCTGGCCCCTCCATTTTCTCATAAACCTTTGATTTAATACCAGCGCTGGCGAGGGAGGGAGGGAGGAAGGGAGAGAGGAGGCACCTCTCCTCCACAGAGGCCACCATGGTCTGTGGGGGACGGGATGGAGACGCTGAGGGATGGGATGGAGATGCTGGGAGAGCTGGAAGGGCCCAGTGGGAAGGGGCATTGGAGCTGTCGTGCCAGCAGCTCGTGTTGCAGAGCCAGGGAGCAGCATCCCCCGTGAGCCTTTCCTGCAGGGACCCAACAGGCAGCAGGAGCTGCCCTGGGGTCAGCCCCTGAAATTTCTGGAGTTGAGTGAGTCCTTCCAGCAAGGGCATGTTCCCCAACGTGAATCCAGTCCTCCCCACCCAGGAGGGGCATCTGAGGGGGTTCCTGAGCAGGATTTACCTTGCCTGGTGCTACCTTGATATGGCATCAGGGCTGTTGGGGAGGCTGATGATTAGAGCTGGATTAAAGCGTGTCTGGGGCAGGAACAGCGTACTGATGGCTGCGGGAGGTCAGGATTTTGGGGGCCAGGTGGAGGGGAAAGGGCACCTACATGGGATCCAGCATCACCTGATGCCTTCCAGCCTCCAGAGAGCCTGGAGCTGCTCACAGCAGAACCCTCCTGGCCGGGGGGCTCAGGCATCCCTGAGGAGCCCCAGCCTGGCCTCGCAGGGCTGGGGAATTTCAAGGAGGAACAAATCCCAAGTGCTATTAAAAAAGGACATTTCCTGCAGCGGAGGCCTGCCTGGAGAGGGGAAAGGGCGCTGTGTTGTAACCGCGGGGAGGGCCGAGCTCTGACTCAGCCCAGCGCTGCCAGGAGCAGCTTGTGGTGGCCACGGAGCTCTCGGAGCACTCGCCCACTCCTCGTCCTCCAGCACACACCGGGACAGGGACACGGCTTGGGACAGGCGAGGCTGGAGGTGAGCGGCGGGTCGGGACCTGGGCAATGCCAGCAGAGCTGCTGTGACCACGGGAGGTGCCAGGGGACTGTTCTGGGCACGCACGTCATGCCCTGGACACCCTCCAGACATGACCATGGGGATGTGGTGGTGCCTGGTGGATCCCCAGCGCTGGCAGGACCATGGTCCAGCCATTTGTCATTCTGGATTCTTCCGAATCCATGTGGCACGTTCACACCCGCACGAGCGAGATGAGCAGCCTGGGGCTGTGGCTCTCCTGGCTCAGGGGACACTGGTGTCCCCCCCACGGAGGTGCCCCAGCAGCAATGTGAGTGTGGTGACCAGGGGCGTGGTGGTGGCAGTCGTCCGTCATTGGGAATTCAGGAGAAAACCGCGAGCGGAAACAAGGGGAAAAGAGCAGGCCCTGCAGTGCTGGTTTTTTGCCCCATCGTGGGGACATTGAAGGGAGGATTGGGTGCCTCTCTGCCCTGAGACCCTCTCTTGGGCAGGGCTGGGTGAGCTGTGGCAGATGTTTTGCCTCCATCCCAGCAGGATGTGCAGCCTGGTGCATTCCTTCTGAGTTTCTCGGCGTTTCTTCCCCCACCGGCACCTCCCCGGGGACGGCAGCTGAGCTCTCCCAGCCCTGCACCATGGGCCCAGACAAGGCTTTGTCCTGTCTTTTCCCACCAGGGCTGGGACAGTAGCAGGGGAAGGACAAGGCCATCCCCAGGCCCAGAGCAGAGCTCCCTGCACACCTGGAGACCTGGAAGTCATTCCCAGGAGAGGAGACATGTCCCACGCCCGTGGGCTTTGGGCAAACATGGATTTGAGCAACAAAGGGAGGGTTTTGAGTGACTGTTGTGAGGTTTGTTGTGTGCACGGAGCTATCCTCAGGCTCAGGGGGTGCTGAGCACCCAAAGGGGCACCACTGCAGCTGCCAGGATGGGACCCCAGAGCTTGTGGCTCCACACTCAGCTCTTCACCGCTGTGCTGACTCCCACCCTCTGTGTCTTACAGGCTCAGCTGCAGGAGTCCCTGGGGATATCGAACTGCTGAACGCATGAGAGGATGGCACAGCCCCAGAAGTGACCACCGTGAGAGATGGGCAGAGCTGATGTGCCACCACGAGTGATGGGCAGAGCTGATGTGCCACCACACCGCCAGCACAGGCACCACCGCCAGCCCTTTCCTGGGCACAGGCAGGGACAGGCCGGGGGCTTATTTTCCCCTTCCCAGTCATGTAAAGGGGGCTGGATCCCAGGGCTGGATCCTAGGGACCTGATCCCAGTACAGGGATCGCAGGGCACGCTGCAGTGCTGCACATCGCTCCGGCAGAAAGCACAGCAGCCCCTTGCTGGGGTGTGCAGGGGGCCAGGCAGAGGCTCTGCAAAGGCAGGGGGGTCCCTGCAGCAGCTCCCCTGGTTCTGGGTCCCTGTGGCTGTTGTCACACTTGGCCAGGGCTCAGGGCTGGCCTGGCTGTGGCTGGTACAGAGACAACCCCGTGCTGGCCAAGGCCACGCCAAACCCTCGTTCCTGAGCAATGGATGCTGCAATCTTGGGGCTCCACGGGGCTCTTTCCCCTGCTCTTTCCCCCCAAGAGCAAGGGGCAGCAGAGGGGGGAGCCCAGCCCAGTGCACGGAGTGCTTTCTGCCCCAGGTCCCCAGCACGTGGCCGGGGGGGCCGGGCCGGATGCTGGGGCTCACGGCAGAGATGCAGCATCTGCTTCTCATCAGGCTGCTGGGGCTGCTGGGGCTGTGATAGATGGTCTGTTTATCAGCTTCAGCCCTGCTCAGGATGTTAGTGTTCGCCTGACAAGGATATTTTTGGGCTCGGCCGCTCCCTCCATCCTCCCTCGCCTCCTGCTTCCCCCCGGATCCTCGCCCTCCAGGCCAGGTGGGCTGAAGCCTGTCCAGACCCGAGGGTGCAGATCCCGTGTGCTGCTGTCCCACAGCCCCCAGTTCTCGCTCATGGGAAGGGCTGGGCTCGGCTCTGCCAGCCTGGGAATGGATCAGGCTGAGGTTTGAGCTGGGGAAGCTGAGGTGCTGAGCAGCCGCAGGCACTCCTGGGGACAGGGACGAGGACAAGGGTGGGGAGGGACAGCAGGAGCTTTCACAGGCTCCTCATCCCCTGGGGCGGGGAAGGGGCAGGGAGGGACATGCTGGGTGGCACCCTCAGCCCCACAGTGTCCTGTTCACCCCCCATCACCCTCATCCTCTTGTCCAGCTCTGCACTGGCTCTCTGGGGAGATACATTTGGGATTTAGAGGCAGCCCCGCCGCTATCCATGCCCTGTCCCTACCCCTGTCTGTCCCTGCAGAGCTGCCCAGCCCAGGCCTGTCCTGCCATCACGCTGGGGACACGGGCACACAGCTCTGGAGGCTGGGGACACTCCTCTGCCTGCAGCCAGCCCCAGCCTGGCTGTGTCCCCACCCACGGACACACAGCGCGGGGAGCACGGACACCTCCATGTCTCCCAGCCCAAGGTGCAGTGCTGCATCTCTGGTCAATTGGGAGTCTGAGATGAAGCACTGTAGCTCGGGAAGGGAGGAACTGCGCAGCCTGGGGACACCCACCCGCTGGGACAAGTGACATGAGGACAGCTCAGCCCTGGCTGCAGGAAAAGGGCTCATGCCAAGGCTCCCGGCACAGATTCAGGAGGGATAGGAGGGTGGGGAGGTTTGTCCTTGCAGCAGAGGGACCCCTGTGTCTGCTGGGGACTCCCAGGCCAGTGCTGGGCACCAGCTCGAGGGGTCCCACAGAGATGTGAGGGGTGGGGGCACAGCAGGGACACGGTGGTGGCTCTCCAATCAGCCACACACGGAGCCCGGACAGCAGTGAGGATGCACAGGGCTGGCACAGAGCCTGGGTTGCCGTGTCCTCAGGGTCCAGTTTTCCCAGGAATCCCTTAGGCACTACGTTGGGGATTCCTGGAAATACTGTTCTTGGGGCCACGGCTCGACAGCCCATCCCGTGGGAGCCACAGCCTGCGGAGGAGCCAGGAATCGAGGTACGGGGCCATGGGGGCTGGGAAGGGGAGGGGAGCCCCTGGAGATTCCACACCAGGGGTGATGGATGTCCCTGGTGGTCACCACTCACTGCCAGGGGCTGTGGCTCACGGGCAGGTGGCCTCACACGCTGCTCCTGCCCTGCCCGGGCCACCCAGCGCCAATAAAGGTCTCCACTCCCAAGTGACTCTGTCCCAGACGGTCCTTTGGGGTTGGGAGCAGGGTGGGAGCCAAGGGGATGGTGCCAGCACAGTTTGGGACAGAAAGGAGAGACAAGAACCACCTTGGAGCACAGTCCTGGGGGCTGCTGTCCCCCACCATGTCCCCCCATTCCCAGTCCCTCCCGCAGAAGGGACTGGTGTGTGACCCTGTGGGCAGTGAGGGCACCCCGAGCAGCAGCTGCTGGGGATGGGCTGGGCTGGGGGCTCTCCCTGCAGCCCCCCAGCACCCCGGATTGATCCCTGCCCACACAGGGGTGGCTGTGGGCAGGCACAGGATGGAGACAGAAGAATCCCAGAATTACTGAGGTTGGAAAAGCCCTCCAAACCCATCGAGTCCAACCTGTGCCCAGTCCCCACCTTGTCCCCAGCCCAGAGCACTGAGTGCCACCTCCAGCCTTTCCTTGGACACCTCCAGGGATGGGAACCCCTGGGCAGCCCCTGCCAAGGCCTGACCCCCCTTTCCATGGAGAAATTCCCCCCACGTCCAACCTGCCCCTGCCCTGGCCCAGGTTCCAGAAGGCAGCACAGGCAGGTGCGGGCAGCAGGGCCGGGCAGGGCTGGGCAGAGCTGGGATGGACAGAGCAGGGCTGGGCAGAGCTGGGATGGACAGGGCAGGGCCGGGCAGGGCTGGGCTGGGCAGGGCCAGGATGGACAGGGCAGGGCTGGGCAGGGCTGGGCAGAGCTGGGATGGACAGAGCAGGGCTGGGCAGAGCTGGGATGGACAGGGCAGGGCCAGGCAGGGTTGGGCAGGGCCAGGATGGACAGGGCAGGGCTGGGCAGGGCTGGGCAGAGCTGGGATGGACAGAGCAGGGCTGGGCAGAGCTGGGATGGACAGGGCAGGGCCAGGCAGGGTTGGGCAGGGCCAGGATGGACAGGGCAGGGCTGGGCAGGGCTGGGCAGAGCTGGGATGGACAGAGCAGGGCTGGGCAGAGCTGGGATGGACAGGGCAGGGCCAGGCAGGGCAGGGCCGGCCGGCAGGTGGCACTGCTGCCTCGATGGGAGCAGGCAAGGCCAGCCCTGCCCAACCCTGCCCTGCCTGGCTCTGCCCACCCTGTCCATCCCCTCCCTGCCCACCCTGTCCATCCCACCCCTGCCCACCCTGTCCATCCCCTCCCTGCCCACCCTGATCATCCCATCCCTGCCCACCCTGTCCATCCCACCCCTGCCCACCCTGTCCATCCCCTCCCTGCCCACCCTGATCATCCCATCCCTGCCCACCCTGTCCATCCCTTCCTGCTCTGCCCACCCTGTCCATCCCATCCCTGCCCACCCCGTCCATCCCCTCCCTGCCCACCCTGTCCATCCCATCCCTGCCCACTCTGTCCATCCCATCCCTGCCCACCCTGTCCATCCCATCCCTGCCCACCTTGTCCATCCCATCCCTGCCCACCCCGTCCATCCCCTCCCTGCCCACCCCATCCATCCCATCCCTGCCCACCCTGTCCATCCTGCAGTTCCCAGCATGGAGCCTCCCAGGCTGCCCTGCAGGGCTCCCCCACCCCGGCAGCAGCAGAGCTGTTCCCCCATCCCCGGCAGCAGCAGAGCTGTCCCCCCATCCCCGGGCCAGCAGCAGCTCTTGTCCCCTCCTTCCCCACCCACCTGTGTCCCCGCACCCTTCTCCAGCTCACGCCTTGCCTGCCCCTGCCAGCCCTGGGTGCGGGGGCTCCACAGCCTGTCCCCTGGGTGCCATGGGGACAAAGACTCCACTTGTCCCCACTCCAGCAATGGACGAGACCCCAGCCCTGGCTGTAAGAACAGTGCAGGGCCAGGGGACACCGCGGGGTGGTCAGGCCGGTCCCCATCACCCCACGAGGGACAGGACCCTGGGGCCAGCCATGGGATGCCACCACCCCCACAGCCCTGCTCCCACCTGGCCTGCTCCCAGCTCCTGGAGTGCCACCAGCCCAACCACCTCCACACCCATCGCACTGACTCAGTGGGGCACAGCCTGCTCGGGAGGACAATGACATGGGGATGGGACCCCCCGTGTGCCCCATGCCCACCTCCCCTCGCTGCCTGCTCTGCCGGGACCTGGGAACTCATCTGGGGAGATGGAATGGGCACACAGTGGGATTTGGGGTCCCTGGGATGGGCAGACGGATGGGTCAGGGCTGGGAGGGCAAGGAACACCTACCCAGGAGGACCCCAAAACCAACCAAGAGAAGGCAGCGACGGGGAAAGCCCTTCCTGCCCCACACGAGAGGGAAAAGTGGAAATCACAAAAGCTCTCTGGAAATGGAAAGCTGAAATCCACCCCTGCTCCTCCCCATGACAGCGCTGTTGGTTTGCCATGGCTCCAACTGCTCCGTTTCAACACTTTCCAAGCATTTGTTTTGATTTTGGTTGTTAGGGGGTTGCAGGACATGCTGGGGCAGGAGGGAAAGCCATGTCTCTCACACACCCAAATTAAAAAAATACAGCACTTAGTTCAGGAAATGCCAGTTCAGAGAGCTTTGATTATTTCCTTCTTATTTTTCCCCCTTTTTTTTTCAGCCAGAAAATCCATCAAGGTTGACCCTGTCCCTGAAAGCGATTTAGATTTGGGCAATATTAGCAATTTCTGGCCAAAAAAAAGCCCTTTAATTGAAGAATTCTTGATTGCCCACAGCTTGCCTGTGAACAACCTGAATCAGCTTGGGCAGGGAGGCTCCAGTCTGTTCCCAGTCCCCACAGCAGGGCTGGGGTTCTGCTCCCTGCCAGGTGCTTCCCTTGGCATGTGCCAGGTGTACCCCCAGCTCAGGAGTGCGGCCCCCGCTGCCTGAGAGGGAAACTGAGGCACACACAGCTGCCTTGCCTCCAGAGCACCCCGGCCAGGGTCTGCTTCACCCCGGGATGGTGTGGGTGAGGATGCCATGGGCAAGATGCCAGCCTGGCACCCGTCACAGACACCGTGCCTCAGTTTCCCCGGTGCTGGCACAGAGTGCCTGGGGAATGCTGAGCCTCCCAGCACAGCTCAGCCTTCCCATCTGGCCCGGGAGCAGCAGCCTGTGCCGTGGGCTGCCGAGGCAGGGCCTGCCGTGCTGGGAAGGGAAGGTTTGGGAAGGTTTGGGAAGGGAAGGTTTGGGAAGGTTTGGGAAGGGAAGGTTTGGGAAGGTTTGGGAAGGTTTGGGAAGGTTTGGGAAGGTTTGGGAAGGGAAGGTTTGGGAAGGTTTGGGAAGGGAAGGTTTGGGAAGGGAAGATTTGGGAAGGGAAGGTTTGGGAAGGTTTGGGAAGGTTTGGGAAGGGAAGGTTTGGGAAGGCAAGGGAAGGTTTGGGAAGGGAAGGTTTGGGAAGGGAAGGTTTGGGAAGGCAAGGGAAGGTTTGGGAAGGTTTGGGAAGGTTTGGGAAGGTTTGGGAAGGTTTGGGAAGGGAAGGGAAGGGAAGGGAAGGGAAGGGAAGGGAAGGGAAGGGAAGGGAAGGGAAGGGAAGGGAAGGGAAGGGAAGGGAAGGGAAGGGAAGGGAAGGGAAGGGAAGGGAGGTGTCCTGACTCAGCCGGCAGAACCGGCACCACCTGGGAGCAGCAGCAGCCGCTGGCACCGCCCCGGGCACGGAGCAGGGAGGTGGCAGAGCAGGGCTGCTTCCCTCTCCTTCTTCGCCTCCCTGCACCCGGCAGGATGAGCTCCTCATGTTCCCTGATCTCTGCAAAGCACCCAGGAGGGGAGGCCAAGCTGCCACGCTCCCTTTTTTGGGCAGTTTTCCCCTTCCAAGAGTCCTGGCCTGGCCCCACACTCAGGGCTCCCTGGCAATGCCTCCCTGCCCGGGGCTGCAGGGAAACACTGGGATTTTAGGCCTGAACCCCTTTGGCTTTCATGCCACCCCCAGTTTTGAAGAAACTCGGTGGCCATAGATCCTCTGTCCCCAGGACTGCCTGCTTGTGCTTCCCTGCCTTCTCTCCATCTCCTCTGTGCCACATCCCTCCAGAAATTTATCTCATAGAGAAAATGTCTCTTAGAGCCCACAGCAATCCCCGTGCCAGGCAGGGAGGTTTGTCCTTGTGGACGCCCAGGTGGAGTGGGCAGGAGGGGCTGGTCAGGACAGAGGATGGTTCCTCTCACTCCCAGAGACTCTCAGGGCAGTGTTTGGCAAACCCAAAGGGATTGGGGAAGGGACAAAACCTCCCCCTGTCCCGGGGGGGCAGTGCCAGCCCCACGGTGGCAGTGCCAGCCCCACGGTGGCCACACTCCCCCCGTGACCCACAGCCCACAGCTGAGTACCTCAGCACTTCGTCAACGGGCAGCAGCAATCGGCTTAAAAATAATCCCCATCCGTGTCCTGCGCTGGCCCCAGGCTCGGGGCTGCCGGGGGGGCTGGCAGTGCCCCTGCCAGGGAAACACGGGCATGTAAGCCACGAGGCGGTGGGTGCTGGCATGGCAGCCTTTGGACGGCGCTGGCACCCGCGTGTCTCTCGCTGCCACCCCCAGCAGGGCACCTCCTTCCCCTTCTGCAGGATCCAGGGTGGTGTGACCGTGCCCAGGTGCCAGCCCCGAGTGCCCAGCACGCTCAGCATCGTTCCTCTCACAGCGCTGGGCCCCAGAATGGTTTGGGGCACCCCAATTTAGTCCCTGCTAAGGGCAGGGTGCCCCTGGGCTGGGGAAAGGCTCCTGGATTAGGGAAAACGCAGGTTTTCCAAGGGCGCAGCAGGGCCGGGAGCAGAGTGCACACACACACACACACCAGGGCCCCTCCGCATCCCCAGGGCTTTCCCGAGGATCCCTGACCCTCCCTGCCCCACCCAGCCCTTCCAGGGGCTCTCCACACCCACCCCTGGCTCTGGAGAGCAGCCCCCAGCTCCCTGAGCCGTGCTGGGAACACGGCAATGGGGGCTTGGGCAGCATCCATCAGGCCCTGGGGTCTCACAGCATCCCAGGGATCCCAGCTCAGGAGCTGCCCCTCAAACGCAGCCCTGCAGGGCTGTGCTGCTCTTCCTGCTGCACGGGATGGGATGGGATGGGATGGGATGGGATGGGGTACAGGGATGGGATGGGGTGGGATACAGGGATGGGATGGGGTGGGATGGGATCCATGGGATGGGATGGGATGGGATGGGATGGGATGGGATGGGATCCATGGGATGGGATGGGATCCATGGCATGGGATCCATGGGATGGGATGGGATGGGATGGGATCCATGGGATGGGATGGGATGGGATGGGATGGGATGGGATGGGATGGGATGGGATGTGGGAAGCTGCAGGGGGAGGGGGAGAGCGTATCCATGGCCCCCCAGGAGTCCCAGAGGGGGGTGGCAGCGTGGCAGGGGCTGTCCCCATGTCCCTGCCGAGGGGCTCAGCCTGCCCAGCACCCACAGCCGCCCAGCCTGGGCTGGCAGCCACCACCCTGCTGAGTCAGCAGCGGGCAGGTCGTGTCCCAGCCAGGCTCGCCAGGCCTGCCCGGCGCGCCCCAACGCCTGCGGTGCCAAACCCGTGCCAAACCCGGCTGCTGTCTCCTGGCTGAGCGCAGGGAGCTGGTCTGGGCAATTCCAGCACGAGGGGTCTCAGTGGGAGCCCCCAGCACAGCCCCCCGGTGCCCAGAGCCGTGCCCAGGGCCGTGCCCAGCCCATGCCGGGGGAGGCACAGCCCTGCACACTCACCCCAATCCCAAAGCCCCTCCGTCAGCAGCTCCAGGCCCTCCCACCCCAAACCTGCTCGCCCGGCCCCGCTCCCTCCCGCAGCCTGGGAAAGCACAGCCTGCCCGGGGAGGGACAGGGCAGATTCCCACCGTGTTTCCCTCCTTCCCTCACCCCTCGGGGCTGGGATGAGGATGGGTTTTGATCCCGCTGGGGCTGGTGCTGCCCCGGGAGCAGAGCCTGCACGCAGCTCATGGCACGGGCTGAGCCCGAGGGGTGGCAGCTGAGGGCCCTGCTGCCCTCGTCACCAGCACCCACGGGCTGCCCTGAGCCAATATTGACTCAAGGCACAGCTCCATCTCGGCGCCATGGGTCTGGCTCCAGCTTTATCTCTCCTCCTGCCCTGGGGGAGCAGCCCCAGTCCTTCCAGAGGGTCCCAAGGTCAGCTCCTGTGCAGGGTCAGCCACCCCAGAGCATCCAGAGCAGGGCAGGGCCATGACCAAGGTGGTGAGACGCCGTGCCAGGCCTCGTCCTGCTCCAACACATCCCTCCCTGGGCTGCCAAAGACTCAAGCTGGCTGTGCCTGTGCTCCCAGCTGGACTTTGCTCCGTGTTCCTGGGAACGAGAGGCTGCAGCTGGCTCTCTCCACCCGCACTCGTCTGCATGGGAACGAGCAGGGCAAGCCAAACACAGCCAGACATGGAGCTGGGAGGCAGAGCCGGCCCGGGGCAGGGGCAGGGAGCTGCTGGGATGGGCTCTGGGGGATCCCTGTACGGCAGGGCACCCCTGGGACCAGCACAGCCCAGGGACACAGGGAAACAGCAAAGCTGTCCCCTGTCCCCAGCACCGAGTCCTGGCTGGGCTCTGCACTCTGGTGTCACCTCCCTGGCACCTGGGCTGGCACCTGCAGCCCCGAGCCGAGCAGATTTGAGGGCAAGAACACACACAGGACTTGTTCCCCTCCACCACGGAGGGTAAAACCTCATCCCGCCAGACAGCGACTGCTCCGTCCCTCCCAGCAGCCACAGCCCAGACTTTTAGTGGCCTCTCCCCCTGCAAACAAGCCAGGGCAGGGCTTTCACAAGGCCTTTGAGGGGCGAGTCAGCCCCAACCTGCCCTGCACAGCTTCTCACAGCAGCAACCGAGCCCCGGAGCTGCCCATGCAGGCGGAGCTGCCACAGCCCACGAGGATTTCACCACTCAGCCTTGCCCCAGGTCTGGCAGCTCCTGAAGTGGGTCTGTCCAGCCTCGGAGAACAAGGAGAAACAGAGCAACTTTGTACTTGCCCTCAATTAACGAGTGACCTATTTAGAAGAAAATCTGGGCTAAGTGGGATGAAGGAGCTGGAACCAGCGGCTTGGGGGTGGCACAAAACAGCCTGAGCCCGGCAGCTCCGGAGCCACTCGGGACAGAGAAGTCAGTTCAGAGCATTTTAAGAACTGCCCTGAAAGTTTTTCTTGCTGGGGAGGAGAAGCCCAGTCTGGAAAGAACCTCATTCCTTGCTGTGCCCACCAGCCAGGGGACATTTCCAGGCAGGTGGAGGCGCAGGAGAGACGCTCAGGGTGGGCCAGCAGTGGTTGGGGGCTCTCAGCTGATAAGGTGGGACCGTGCAGGAGGGGACCTTCCCCAGGGTGCAGAGCACGTGTTTTCCTGATGAAATCCTGCTGACAGCAGGAGCGGGGCCTCGGCTCCGTGGCAGCTTTGAAAAGAAGGCATTGGTCGTGCCCAGGGAGCACGTTGAGAGCAGAAGTGCTTATCTGACAGGACATGCGAGGCAGAGGCGTATCTGCGCTCCCGGGGCTGGCAGCCTCTCTCCCTCCCTCTGCCGAGCCTGGGAAAGCCTGTCCCGGCCCAACCCCGGCAGGAGCTGACGCTGCACCTGGAGGCTCTGTGCAGTTAGGAGCTGCGGTGGCAGCTCACACGGTGGGAGCCAAAAGCGCTTCCCACACCGCGCTCGGCTTTCCATCAGCGACACCTCCGTGCTCCAGCATCGGGCAGAGCCAGACGAGACGCCACGGATTTATCACGCTCCTCCTGATGGGAGATGAAGGAAGGAGAGGTTTTTTCCCTCCCCAGCTGAAAGGAAAGCGCTGTTATTTCTGGAGCTGAGCGGTGGGGACCCAGGAACTGGGTGGGTGCGTTGGAGAGGGCAGCCAAGCTGAGCCGTGCCATCCAGCAGATGTGAAATACTTCCAGTGCTTCACTTAAACCTGGCGTGCAGAGCACCACAGGCACTTGCCTGCACCCCAAATTGCAGCCACAGGTTATCCAGGCAGGCCTCAGCTCAGCTGGCCCACTCCAAGAGGATGCAAGCCCTGCCCAGCTCCTGCCGTGCTCTGCCCGTGCTGCCAGCCCAACTCTGGCTCCTGCAGGAGCTGCTGAATCACTCCAGCAGCTCCAGCAGCTCTCCAGCCTGGCACAGCTGCCCCTCCAAACCCCCCTCTGCACTCAAAGCACTGCAGAAAACCTCTTTCTTGGGGGGAAAACAGATATGACAGGTCCCCCAGCAAGTGTCCCACTTGGCGCACACTCCGTGCGCTGTCACAGGCCCAAGGGTGACCTCACGGCGCTTTGTGCTCACCTAAGATCACCCGTGGTGGGGTTTAGCACAAGCAGGGCTTTTCCCAGAGGTGCTGGCACACAGCTGCAGGTTCCAGAATGGCCTTCCTGGGCTAACCTCAGCTTTGCCACTCTTCTGGGCCTGCTGGCCTGCAGGCTGGGCACAGACAGCTGTCACCAGCTCCACAGCAGCTGTCCCCACCCAGGGGTGCTCGCCGCTGCTCCCCCACACCAAGGTGAGGACCCAGGCAGGGCAGAGGGAGCAGGGTGCAGGTGGGACTGAGCTCTGGGCTTTGCCCACACTTCTGAACCCACTCCAGAGCAGATGTGCAGGTGGCCAGAGCAGGGCACACCCTGCAGTGACCCACAGGGAGCTCCAGGGTGGGGCAGAGCTGGGGCAGAGCTGGGGCAGAGCTGGGCAGAACTGGGGCAGAGCTGGGCAGAGCTGGGGCAGAGCTGGGCAGAGCTGGGACAGAGCTGGGGCAAAGCTGAGCAGAGCTGGGCAGAGCTGGGCAGAGCTGGGCAGAGCTGGGGCAAAGCTGGGCTGAGCTGGGGCAGAGCTGGGCAGAGCTGGGGCAGAGCTGGGCAGAGCTGGGCAGAGCTGGGGCTGAGCTGGGCAGAGCTGGGGCAAAGCTGGGCTGAGCTGGGCAGAGCTGGGCAGAGCTGGGGCAGAGCTGGGCAGAGTTGGGGCAGAGCTGGGCAGAGCTGGGCAGAGCTGGGCAGAGCTGGGGCAGAGTTGGGCAGAGCTGGGGCAGAGCTGGGGCTGAGCTGGGCAGAGTTGGGGCAGAGCTGGGCAGAGCTGGGCAGAGCTGGGCAGAGCTGGGGCAGAGCTGGGACAGAGCTGGGGCTGAGCTGGGCAGAGCTGGGGCAGAGCTGGGGCTGAGCTGGGCAGAGCTGGGGCAAAGCTGGGCTGAGCTGGGCAGAGCTGGGCAGAGCTGGGGCAGAGCTGGGCAGAGTTGGGGCAGAGCTGGGCAGAGCTGGGGCAGAGCTGGGGCAGAGCTGGGGCAGAGCTGGGCAGAGTTGGGGCAGAGCTGGGCAGAGCTGGGGCAGAGCTGGGCAGAGCTGGGCAGAGTTGGGGCAGAGCTGGGCAGAGCTGGGGCAGAGCTGGGCAGAGCTGGGCAGAGCTGGGGCAGAGCTGGGGCAGAGCTGAGCAGAGCTGGGCAGAGCTGGGGCAGAGCTGGGACAAAGCTGGGCAGAGCTGGGCAGAGCTGGGGCAGAGCTGGGCAAAGCTGGGGCAGAGCTGGGCAGAGCTGGGCAGAGCTGGGCAGAGCTGGGGCAGAGCTGAGCAGAGCTGGGGCAGAGCTGGGCTGAGCTGGGGCTGAGCTGGGCAGAGCTGGGGCTGAGCTGGGCAGAGCTGGGGCAGAGCTGGGGCAGAGCTGGCTCAGCCTTTAGCTCCCAGAAAGGCTGAGAGCAGGACTCCAGCCCCAGCTCTGTTAGCACAGCAAAAATAAAAGCAGCCATAAAGCCACAGAGGAGGCTGCCCTGACCTTCCAGAAATTGGATTTGGGCATAAACACTTCTTTCCTGGAAAGTGTATCCTGGCATTTGGGATTCCTTCCCATCCCACAAAGCTCCCCTTGCGACACTGATCCGGGAGTACCTCACATTCCTGCAGGACCTCGGCTCGGCCACGTTAACAAACATCAGCAGCTGGGGAGTTATTTAGAGCAGCAGGGTTGCTCCCAGCACCACTTTCCTCTCCCATCACCTGCCACAGGCCCAGCCAGCACCGGGCTGAGGGTCCCACTGCACCCCAGATCCTCTCAGGCTCCCCAGCACTCCCCAGGCAAGCCTAGGGAGAGGTTTAGGAAGAGGTTTAGGAAGAGCCAAGAGTGCCCTGCTCACTGCAGTACCCTGTATTTAAACTTCTTCCTGGAGGTTGCAGGGAAGCTGCAGGAATGGAGTGTTTGAGAGCCACGGTGGCCGCAGGGACACTGCAGCTCTGGGACCCCCTGGCCAGCCCCAGGGAGCCTCAGCAGCTGCCCAGCAACCAAAATGAAGGCTGGGGTCAGAAAGCAGCCACCTTCCCCAGCCACAGCCCCCTGGGCTGGACAGGGAGCCCCAGAGAGGGTCACCAGCGTGCCCCAAACACAGGCGGGTCCCCAGTGCCACCCGGGCTCTGCTGGGCACAGCTGTGCCCCGCTTCCAGGCAGGGGTGAAGGGCACCCAGCCCCCTGGCACTGCCTGTGCTGTGTTTATCTGTCACCCAGCAACTGCCGAGAGAGGAGAGGGACAGGAGAATGGCAGTGGCTCTGCTTTCACAGCCTGCCCATCTGCTGAACCCCGGCACCAGCCAGGCAGGGGGTCCAGACCTTCCCTCACCGGTGACAGGGACCAGGGCCACACACCAGAATGCTCCAGGGAAAAGGGACAGGCAGATGCCTGCACGATCTTGGCCCTGGGATGGGGCTTGTGTTGGAACAACTGCTTCCTGCCCTGCTCCCCACCCCGGGAAGGCCATAAACACATGGGAACACACCCTGTGTCTCAGGACGCCCAGGTGCTCCCTGCCACGCAGATCAGCTCCCTCCTTGGAAAATGCAGCCCAGGCAGAGCTGCCCAGCCACAGCTGAGCCAGTCTGTGCAGGGCTGTGCTCCCACCCCTCCAAGGCCAGCACAGAACCCTGCCATGCCCTGCCAGGAGCGGGGATTTTGGGAGACACGACAGGAGTGGGGACAGCCGGCTGACAAACCCCCCAGCAGCATTTCACTGGGGAAGGCTGAGCGCAGCCAGCTCGGACCCCACGAGCTGTTTGCATGTTGGGAAGCAAAAACAAGCCACTTCCAATCAGCATCAAGCTCCCAGCGCTGAGCTCCATCTCCGGGGAAGCGGCTGGCAGAGCCTGCTGCCGGCTGGCACGCGAGGCAGCCCCTGCCCACCTCACAGCCACCTCGCTGCCCCCAGACCCCCGCCAGCACCTCGGGGAGGGCCGGCAGGCACGATGTTAAAAGCTGTCAGTGAGAGGGAGAAAGGTCACTGAGCGGGGACTTAACACCCATAATCAGTTTATGGGATTTGTGAGCAGCTCCAGGCCGGCTGGGAACGGCGTCAGCGCAGCTCCACCTTCCCATGCCAGGGGTGCAGCTCTGCCAGGGCTTAGCGACCCTCCCCAGGCACCAAGGGCACAGCACAGACCCAGCTGAGAAAAGCCAGCAGCGAACACCTCCAGGGCAGCCCGAGGGAAGAGTGGCCACAGCCATTTCCTTACCTTTGCTCCCCAAAGAAAGGAGGCACAGGAAGGATGGCCACAGCTGTGTTCCTTACTTTGCTTCCCAAAGAAAGGGGGCACAGGAAGGAAAGGATGGCCACAGCCAGTTCCTTACTTTGCTCCCCAAAGAAAGGGGGCTTGGGAAGGAAAGGATGGCCACAGCCAGTTCCTTACCTTTGCTCCCCAAAGAAAGGGGGCACAGGAAGGAAAGGATGGCCACAGCCAGTTCCTCACCTTTGGTCCCCAAAGAAAGGGGGCACAGGAAGGATGGCCACAGCCAGTTCCTCACCTTTGGTCCCCAAAGAAAGGGGGCACAGGAAGGATGGCCACAGCCAGTTCCTCACCTTTGGTCCCCAAAGAAAGGGGGCACAGGAAGGATGGCCACAGCCAGTTCCTTACCTTTGCTCCCCAAAGAAAGGGGCTTGGGAAGGATGGCCACAGCCAGTTCCTTACTTTGCTCCTCAAAGAAAGGGGGCACAGGAAGGATGGCCACAGCCAGTTCCTCACCTTTCCTCCCCAAAGAAAGGGGGCACAGGAAGGATGGCCACAGCCAGTTCCTCACCTTTCCTCCCCAAAGAAAGGGGGCACAGGAAGGATGGCCACAGCTGTGTTCCTTACTTTGCTCCCCAAAGAAAGGGGGCACAGGAAGGATGGCCACAGCTGTGTTCCTTACTTTGCTTCCCAAAGAAAGGGGCTTGGGCAGGAAAGGATGGCCACAGCCAGTTCCTTACCTTTGCTCCCCAAAGAAAGGGGCTTGGGAAGGATGGCCACAGCTGTGTTCCTTACTTTGCTCCCCAAAGAAAGGGGGCACAGGAAGGATGGCCACAGCTGTGTTCCTTACTTTGCTTCCCAAAGAAAGGGGCTTGGGAAGGAAAGGATGGCCACAGCCAGTTCCTCATCTTTGCTCCCCAAAGAAAGGGGGCTTGGGAAGGAAAGGATGGCCACAGCCAGTTCCTTACCTTTCCTCCCCAAAGAAAGGAGGCACAGGAAGGATGGCCACAGCCAGTTCCTCACCTTTGCTCCCCAAAGAAAGGGGGCACAGGAAGGAAGGCAGGCACTTGCAGGATGCCCAGCAGGGATTTCTGGCTCTATCTGCTGTTCCAGCAGTGCCATGGAGCAGGAGCTCCCGAGGGTTGAGGGGCACGATGAGTGCCAGCCCTGAAGGAGCACTAACACCCTCACCCACTGTGCCCACACTCCTGGAGCTGCTCACAGGCTCTGCCCCCCCAGGTGACCCCGACCCAGTGGCACAAACAGCGCTGGCCCAACACCAGCCGAGGAGGAGGAGGAGGAGGAGGAGGAGGAAGCCAGGGCTCAGCACGAGGCAGGGCTGTGCCGGGAGGAAGCTGTCGGCACATGAGAATGATTCTATTTGCTGCCTAAGTGATTTTTCTCAGCTCAAAGGACTTGCACCAGTTTCTAGCTTTACCTCTCTGCTCTCCTCCCCCACTGCCTGACTGGAGCTGCCCAGGCAGGAAAAGTTCTCCCTGCTCCTCTCTGCCCAATCTGGGCAAAGTCCTGCCCACAGCTCCCACCAGATGAGGATGTGGCAGATGCCATCAGCAGCTGCAAGCCCCAGGCTGGTCCTGGTCTCCACTGTGCCCACTGGGGGACAGCAGGATTTGTGAAATACCCTTGCAGTGTACAGAGATGGGCTCAAGGATCTTTAATTCATCCACAGTGCTGAGCAGCAGTAACAAAACCCTTAAGAAGGAAGTGCAGCAGCTCAGGGGAAGCAGAGACATGAAGAGATTCCCAGTTAAACACTTGGTGGGCTCAGCTGGAAAAATCCCAGGGCACTGCTCTGGCCACGGCAACACACAAAGGGACTCGCCTGAGGTATGAGGAGGGACAGGGAGGGTTTGGTGGCTCATGAAGTCCCACAAAGCTGAGTCACACAAATTCCCCTGCCCCACCTCTGCCAGCTCCGGGATTGTGCCGAGTCAGGCTCCTGCCCTGGGCAGTTCCAGGGCTGTAAAGCGAAGGCTTGCATTTATCATGCACACAGGGGCTCTGAGTGTGCCCAGGAAAAGCTCACAAGCCAGTCCGCCCTGTGTGACAACATGTACGCTCCTTCAAGGCCTCCCAGCCATCTCTAATTGCTTCCATTCAAAAAAAGTTCAAAGTGTGCCACCTGCAGAACAGCTCAGGGCTGTGTTATAGCAAGGGTGGGGAGCAGCACGGGGAACCAGAAGCCTTGGAGCTCTTGGGATACAAGCGGGGCACACACAGCTCTGGATGAGCTTCTCCTCCAGACAGAACATCGATGCCTTCCTACGAACTCAGAGCAGGAAGAAATGAAGTTAATCAGCTGTGTTTACCAAAGCCAACCCACATTATCAACAGGAACGACAGGCTCCTGGGGAGGGAAGGCAGAACAGTGAGGGCTGAGGGTGCTCAGGTACTTCCAGCAGCAATCCTGAATGTCAAAACACCAAGCTCTTCTCTGAGAAAGGAGCTACATCAACCCTCAGTTATTTATGAACACAAATACTTGGAAACTCAATCATTCGTGTCTGATGTGAGAATATTCCCTGGCTCCTCCCGATTTCCAGCTACCAAAATCCAGCACTATCCACAATCACACTGAAGAATATCTACATAATGTAAAAAGTCACATTAGCATCTTAATGTAATCGATTTTACCTTCAGGACTGAGCTTTGCAAAGTCAAATACCTAAGTACCCTGGTACCTTTAACCACAGGGACAGTCCTGGGTGTGTTTGGAAAGGTTCATTAATGGAGCAGTGGAGTCAAGCTCAATTCCTCCCAGACAGCCCTCCCCCTTTCCTGCAGAGCCCTGGCTAACCAGAATCACATTAAAGAGCCATTTCCACATTAGCACAGCCCACGGATGCAGTTCTGCCACTCAGGCCCTATTAGGAGGGTGGGCACTTCCTCTGTGTCATCCTTCCAGAGGCACTGGTGCTCGGAGCAGACAGCTCTTCCTCCCAGCACACTTTTCCTTTTTGTCTGGAGCCTGCCGTGCTCACCAACGTGTGCTATGACATCAAACTGATATGAAATCATGATGATTTCACTGCAATTAAGGCAGGAGCAGATGGGGCTGATAGAGCTGGCTAAGCAACAAATCTTCTAAATTGGAGAACGCTGTCAAGAGAAATTAAAGCCTTGTGCAAAAAGCCAACGTGGGATGGCAGAAAAATTCCAGATGGGAGGAGCTGCAGGGAGGCATCCAGCCCAAGCTCCTGGTCAGAGCAGTGGAGCTGGACTGAAGCACCTCAGCTCAGGAAAACCACAGCACAAAACAGGGACAAGTTCCCAAGGAGAAACACCTGAAAAAGCCAAGAGAGAACAGGCACAACACTGCAACAGTGAGTCAACACTTGAGCTTGAAAAATAACTCCTAGAGACAGAATTGCATAGAAATCAGCAAAAAAAAAATTGTGTGGCACATGCTGGACAGGCTCCAGCCCTACCAGACACATCAAGTGTTTTTAACACAGCCAGGGGTTGTGTTTGTCACTTGTTACCAACACCACACAGAGGAGCAGCCAAAGAGTGACGTTGGTAACAAGTGAGAGCCAGAGCTGTCTCTTTTCAGAGCCTTTATGGGAGAAAAAAGCTCTCAACTGCTTCTAACAAGGAATGGCTTAAATAGGTTAAAAATAATGAACCAGGACTCTGCACATGAGCACTCCGTGCTCCCAATTAAGCAATCCTTTAAAAGGTGGCCTTAGGAAGCCTCTCCGAGTCGTTATAAGGAGGTTAATAAATTGTTTTGAAACCCTGGACGCAGCTTAGTGAGGTGACTAAGGAGCTGTTGTCACAGCCTAATGTCATTACCCGAATTCTGGCATTTTCCAGGCAGCACGAGGCTGGAGATCTTGAGCTTTACAGCCTCTTGTCCAAATGATGATTCCTTGTCAAGGGCCTGGGACTGCTTGCAGACCTTTGGACTTTGCAGGTGAATCAACAAAAAAGCTTTGCAGAGCTGCAAGCAGAAGTCAGGATCCAGAGGGTTTTAATCTTTCAGGTTGAGGTCTTTGTTACAAAGCAAGGAGAACACACAGCAAACGAGTGTTTGGTGCCACAGGGTCTCTTTGGGGAAGGTGGGCATCTCATCCCCTGGCCAGCACATCTGGCACAGGCTGTAGCTGAAAAACATTTGGCCCACACTCCTGTGCAGAAATAAATTTGAATCCCACACATCTGCAAGGCTGACTGGGCTCCAAGCTCCTCCATAAGCACCTGCAGCTCCCAAACCTACAAACCAATGCATTTTGACACCCTAAATATATTTACTCTTCTTACAGAGCTCATCAAGAGCAGTTTTGTTTCTACACCCACCCTCAGAGTCATGAGCAAATTTAATGGACAGAGAAAACAATTTATTCTCCTGAAACCAAATGATTTTCTCCAACTTTTCAGTATCTCATGTCAAAGCATGAAAAGCGATGCCACAACAACTCCGAGCAACCTCTCCAAGAACAGCTGCCAAGAAGGCATTTCATTGAGGCTTCTTCCCCTGCTGCCAATGTGTGTTGTCAGACACGTTGCCTAGACAGCAGCAATCACGGATAAGGACACCACACAGCGCTCTAGATACCAGTTCCTACAAACAGACTGGTTTTTAGTGGAGGCACTGCTTGAAAACCATCCTTATTTGGATGGGACAATACTTGGGAGTTTGGAAAACCATCCCAGCTAGGAGAATCAGCTCCATTTCTTCTTCACCTTCAGGATCCCAGAGCCTGCAGTGCCTCAGGAGTTCCCAAGGGTGCACTGCTATCTCTGAAGCCCAGCAGCCTCTGTGCCTCCCTGCACGCCCAGATTATCTATCCCAGGGTTTATTTAGCACACGCTGTTCTCCACCTAAAGTTTAACATCCCAGGGCAGATCCTTCTTGGACAGAGTACAGGGGAGCCTTGATCCAGATCACCATTCCAGGAGTGCACAGTGTCTTATGATCCTGAAGAAGTGGTTTTCAAAAGGAAAGAAAGATCTTTTCCAACAGTAAAAAAGATGAACTGTGAGCAGGAATTCTGCTCCATGCATGAAAACTGTCTAAAAAGCAAACATACAAACAACATTTACACAATAGGCATCTGGCAGCATTTTCAGACATTTTTTTTAATTTATTCTGACATGCTATAAAGGAATAAATTACACTGTTAAAGAATTACCAGCAATAAAAGTATTTCTTTCTTTCAGCTGGGCTAGAATAGGAGTGAAAAGGAAGACAGCCTGGGGCAGTAACCAATGTGAACTCTGCATGGTGCGAGGCTGCCCCCAAGAACAAGAGGAAATCTGGTCATATCCACTTCACAAGAACTTGAAAGAAAATGCCTTGGTTTAAAACCATCCAAATTTTTTCAAACCATTCCAATTTTTTCTCCAAAGCAGCAATCACAAGTCAGTCCAGCCGAGGCAGGACATGGCAATGCTCAGAGGCTGCCAATCCCGGGTCTGCAAAAGATGCCATTTCGTTTTAAAAAATTCCAATCTTATTATAGAGGGCTGGTCTCAAACAACAGGTTATAAAAATGCAAGACTGCCCCTTCCCCCTCAAGGAAAAAATACAAAATTTATTTAAAAACAAAATGAGGAAGAGTTACAACACTAAATCTAAAATGATTTAGAAAGAAATATGACTTCTTTTGCTTAACAAATGGCCTTAAAACTTGGTTTAAAAACAGGGTAATGTAAATTTCTTAAACTGAATTAACAAGGCAAATTAAAAAAATTTCATTTCCTTACAGAAACAGTTTTTAGTTTTTAATGAACTTGTAAACAAAAAAGCTCCCGCTTCAAAATAAAAACAAAATCCCAGATCATATAGATGTTTACAGTGATTACATTTATCTAAGCAACTTACATACAGGTTCAGTTGTAAGATGTTAACTAAATTTCGTGACAAATATGCTGTTTTTCCTTTTATACCAAGAACATTATAGAGTTAATGCAGAGTCCTAAAGATTATCTAGTAGTCGCTAAGTTTCTCTTAAGTCTTCACTTTAGATGCTGTTATTTCTAGCACAGGTAAGCAGGCAGAGTCTTTCATATGCTTAAAAACTGGAATCTTTGGTTACTACCATGTCAGCTGGCTTGGTATGTTGCACATAGAAGCCAACAAATTTAAGAATGTTTTAAGTGTACAACTTTCAAAACCCAGGGAGGAATAACCAGAAAGGAGTGCACAATTGTGAGCATTTACAATTATCACAACTGTTGCCGAAGACTGTTCATGCCATTCTTCCAAAACAATGAGATCTCATAAGCAGTGTAGTTCAAAGTAAAAAGGTAACAAAAATTGGCATATGCACAATTTTCTCCACTTGTGTGTCAACCATTAGTTAACTTTTCCACTTGAAAAAAATGCAATAGAAAACTGGACACCATGTTTCACTATCTCAGTAATATTCACAATTACAGCTGCTACAACTCAAAGTGCAGCATCACTGACACTGCCCAGAGCCAGTTTATACTGATATTAAGTTCTTTACACCAAGGAAATGGTTGCCCACAGCCACTGGCAAGTGTATGAACTAAAATTTCTAGGATTTGGGGAGTGACAAGTCCTGCTCCGATCTGCTCTGCTTTGTCCCATCCTCGTCATGCTCAGAAACCTGCAAGATAAACACAAGGGCAACTTACTGATACGGAATGGAAACGAGCAACAGCCTTCACAGGAGGAGAATTAAACAGCAGTTATGGTCATTCAAAGGGGAAAATGCTGCTCCATCTGGGAATCGCAGAGTTCCCGGGGTCCATTTCCAAAGGTAACCAGCATTTGCCACAATTCCGGAGCTCACGCACCTCTCACTCACACCTAGTGCTGCACTGGAAAACAGGCTTAATGCACCAGCTGGATGCCACATTCCTCCAGCAGGAATTCAGCCCAGCAGTTTGAAAACAAGCTGTGTTATTGCCACTAGGAAACAGGATGTAATTTCATAGGATTGTTTTCTACTTGTCTGCAGTGGCTCGTGTTTATATCCCTGAATGTCAAGCTGTCATCTGACTGCAGGGTGCTCTCCAGAGACGCACTACGGCAGTGTCACACACACAGAGGCACAGGCAGGGAATAACTCACCTTACAGCAACTGTGCCACCACAAAGCCACAGCAGCACGCTCTGGGCAGCCAGGACACAAGGCAGAAGCTGTGACAGTGAGCTGGGACGCAGCACAGCTCTGTCTGTGGAAGGACAAGTGCTGACTCACATAATGGGGAGGTGGCGCACAGACAGCAGATCTTTTCATGGTCGGTATTCCAAATGACATGGGGGACAGGGAGAGCAAAGGAATACACACAAATCTCCAGAACCAGTTACTGCAAGCTCAGCCAGTCCTCCCTTCCTGCTCCTTTCTGGTGACTCAGGTGGCAGGGCTGTGCTTCAGAGGTAACAGGAGCCTCAACCAAAGATCACTTTGCCAAGCGAGTTTCCGTTCTGGATGCCCTCCAGACAGGATGGTTCTGCCCGTGGGTGAATTCATCAGAGCAACAGCTCCGAGTTTTTGCAACAGAAATCTCTTCACGGTGAAATACAGACAGAGCTGACCTCAGCTATAGCTTGTGCTGTCATCCAGAGAGAAGCAAGTGCAAACAAGTCTTACTGGTCTGACATTCTATCCAAAAATGTATCTGGAGAGCACCCAGAGAACAGCTTTAACTCTCCCAGGACTGGCTACAGGTAATTTCAAAGAGGTTCAATAAATTTGTTCAAACCCAATCGTACTGTACTGCAGAACAATTCTCTTTATCCAGCACCAGCCATATTAAAAAAAATCCTGCACCAGAATCAAGACAGCCATTCCATCTTGAATGCAAATTCCCACAGAAAGCCCAGTGATTCCTGAGTTTCCTAATCCCTACTTGATGCACACAACCAAAGTTATGCTGTTTTTCCATTTAGTGTGTTCAGCAGAGAACACTGATTCATCATTTGAACCACTTTCTCCATCAAAGCAGCCAAAACAAAGTCAACAAAGGAGAGCATGGAAAGAAACAAATCAACTCATTCCTTCAGAAGTCTGAACGTTTCACAAGAAATGGGAGTCTGCGCCTGAGGACAAAGGACAGCCTAAGAAATGATCTGTGCTGTTTGTTAGAACACCTCAAATCCAAGGTATATGGACAAGAGAATGTCCATCCACAGCTACAGGGAGCAACAGGGAACTGGATTCAACTCAAAACATCCCTTGCAAGTTTTGTTAAGACACAGCTGTCAAAGGAGAGAGAGCACGCAGAGCATTGCTGGCATGAAGAATGTGCTCATCAAGAGTTTATCGTGGCATCTCTTCCACAGATCTTCACTCCATTCAGGGCCAAATCATCATTCCTTGTCCCTTTGAGGTGCTACCCAGACCTCTGAAAATCTCTGTGCTATGAGGGATCCTCAAATATTACCATGGCTGCACGTTTGATTGATGGGGGAGCAGCAACTGTAATGTTATACCCTAAAAATCTCCTCAATTTGAAATGCTCAAACTTTGTCTATTTTCTAGGCAAGCAGTGAGAAGTATTTAGTTGTCAATAATTCTAATTCTCAAGTAGAGAAGTCTCAGTCTGTTCTGATAAATGTGCCACCAGCACAGGCGTCCAGCGAATGTTAATGGAGCTGCTGACAGCCTCACAGAACTCACCACTGCCAGGAATTAAAAACACCTCTCCCAAATGGAACTGGTAGACTTTATCCTGCAGATTGACTGCTTGAGTCACTTTTATGACTGAGGGAAGCTGAGTGTAAGCACAGTTACAAATCACACCTGAACAAATGCTGCACTGGCAAAAGAGAACGAGCCCAACTTCCCAGAGTCAGCAGAGCTCTGTCTGTTGGAACAGTTCACCTCTCCCAAGTTCCAAACCAGCTGATCTGGCTGTTACAAAAGACACTGCACAGAGTTCCAGAGAGGGGCAGGGAAAAAAAAATGAAGAGAAAAAAAGACCATGGACAGAGCAGGTTATTCTGGAACCAAACAGAATATTTAGCCTGAATAAACTATAGGATTCAGTGATATGATTTAACATGGATCTGAGTTAGAGAAGTCAGGAATATCTATAAATGACATACTGGACAAACAATCTCAGTCTGTACTTCTCTGGATCACCCTTGCCCAGATGCACATCTTCAACATGACTTTATAAATAAATGCACCTGTACACTGCTACTTGCAGGACTCATGTTGAATGGATATGGTTACCAAAGGGGTAACATTTGATAACATGAAGCCTTTTAAGCCACTTCCACATAGGCTTTGCTACAGCAGCTATAAAAGAATTTAACTGAACTCCAGAAAAAATAATCAGGTATTTCCTTATCTCCAGTGTGACAGAGCATCCAAGCCATACAGCCTCCTCCTTGAGCTTAGCTGGGCTCAAAAAAATCTTCATTAATAGGCAAAATTCCCCACATGAAGACATCTTAGAAATCTGGAAATCTTTACTTTGATGAAGAGATGAAGCCTCTGAAGTCTTCAGATGTTTGCCAAGCACTGCTTTAATGCTCTGCTGACATTACAGCTTGATTGATCCAAAGGTCACAAGCCTTTCTTGGTGATGGGGAGGGAAGAGGAGAGTCATTCCCCAAAAAAAGCCAATGAAACTGTGCTAAAACCCCAGGAATTTCACCTCAGCTAAAGCAATGGGTGTGTACCAAAGAACTGTGATAAGGAATATCCATCAGGAAACAGAAATGGTCTAAGGCTCCATGGCAAAGTCTCCCTGCTCCTCTTGCTGTCAGTGAGCTCAGCTCTGCTCTCTGGCACTGCAGCATCACTTCAAGGTGCAGGCAGAGAATCATTTTAATGACCTTTTCTTTCTTTACACACAGCGCTTGGTCACAGACTGTCTGAGCCAGGAGAGAAGCACATTAAACCTCAGAACACTTAGCAAAACTGTGTTTCACCAGCTCACGACTTGATTTTCAGGGCAGGTTCCACTTACAGATCATCACCTCCTGCAAAGCCTTCACTTGGAGCATGAGCTGTTGTGAGGAATGTGCATTTTTGCCCAAATTATCTTCTCCTCTAACAGCCAACCTCTCCACACCCCAAACTGGGCTGGGTTCTGAACTTCAGTCAGAGCTTCTCTATTTCAGGAAGCAATCCAAGCCCAAGTGGTTAATCACCCATTCTGCTTCTGGTGCTGCAGCTGAAGGAACTGGTTTACAGCCTCTGTCAGACCCAGCCACACAAGCTGCCCTCTTTATGCCAAAAATCTGACATTGAATGCCATCTATGAAATCTTTTTTTTTCAAGAAACCACTTCAATCTTGTAAAAAGCAGCAGGTATTTTACTACTTCATTTGTTCTGGATGAAATGTGGTTTTTGATAGCTATTTTGACTGAAGACACCTGGTAAGGTTTGAATGCTGCCACAATACATAAAGAACAATGTTTGGTAAGTTTATTGTAAACACTTCTGCATTTCTTTGATTTCCAGGATTGTCGTGTTAGCCAAGTATATAATTTTATACATATAAAAATGGTAGACAAGAGGTATTGAAGAGCAGCAATGCCTCAGTACAGAATTTAAACCTTGCTTCTCTATTCTCAGTCACACAATCTCATTAGCTTCAATTTTATCCACAGCTCAGCTTGAGGAATTGGTTTCATGGCAAGACTGGCTCTAAAATGCACAGATGTGGCAGTTTCATCCTAGGGACTTACCAGACTCACACCAGCACATTTACATCACAAAAAAAAACGTATTTTAAAAGCTTCCAGACCATGTAAAAAAAAATTACATGTCTTTTCCAAACTCAGTTTTCAGTTATTACACAATTACATTTGAACATGTCACAACATTTCCCTTTGAAACCATAACCTAGAAACATCAAAAAATCATCAGGAAACCTGAAGCCCCACCCCAGAGCACCCAGATACTTCAGAAAATTGTGAGTTGGCACTCCACAGCAGTTTGGGATTACTGCTTGATTTAAGCAAGGCATTTTGAGCTCACTGGTCCCTTCCTTGAAGCCTGGACCAAATGTCTCAATGTAAACCCACTGGAGGAAGCCAGAGCATTCACAATTTTCTGTTCCCAGTGTTTGAGGCATACAGAACAGAAGCAAACCCACAGCACTGTACCAGCTGCAA